>JACEVL010000787.1:147500-852500 GCA_020284085.1 Aporrectodea caliginosa
GTCCTGGATCAGAAGGTCATCGGTTGCAACGGCGAATGAAGCTGGGAGTAGAGGGATTGGCAGGCTGGATGAACTCGAACCTTTTATTACTAAACCCTAATAAGACAGACTTCCTGAGTCTTCCTTTGGTGTGCGACGCGCAGACGACTTGGTAAGCTGAGTGTAGTATAGACTCTATAGTATAGAGTCCCTGGAGGTCTGTGGTGAACGACTTCTGCCGAAGGGAGTTGTTCGCTACCTCGGTGTTATGCTTGAGACCGACCTGTCGATCACGTGCCATGTAAGACAGATGGCGAGCATATGCTAGCGCCAATTGGGCCTAATTGGGAGCTACATACGATCACGATACTTTTGAAGCAGTAAAACGGCAGTCGGCTGCTTTGTGGCCACTCAGGTCGACCGCTGAAATAGCCTACTGGCGAGGGACACCCAAACACTCCTGGATAGACTGCAAGCAGTACTGAATTTGGCAAGGAAGGGTAGTATGCAATCGTAGGAAATATGATCCTGCAACACCATTGCTCTGTGATGTGTTGCATTGTCATCCGGTGTGGACAGGCTATAGAACACAAACTTGCCTTACTAGTGTACAAGTCCCTGCATGGTGCGGCGCCGGGGTACCTTGCAGCTTATTGCGTGTGTGTCGTCGCACAGAGCAGGACCTTCTTTGAGATCTGAGGACGATCTTTGAGGACGATCTGCAGGTGTGCGAATCATTGGTGATCGTGTTTTTTCCGTGGTTGGATCAAGTCCAGGCTCAAGACATATCACGTCGAGAAAGAGTATCTCTGACTTAGTGTTGAACTTGTTAAAGCGCCCTTGTAACGAGCGGACATGTGCCGTGTTACGGCGCTTTAGAAATTGTCGTTGTCATTCATTCATTCATTCATTCATCCATTTATCCATCCAATCATTCATCCACCTGTCTGTCCCTCTATCCATCCGAGTGTCCGTCGATGCATGAATGCGTACATACATATAATACACAATGACGATTGTTCAACCAAAATGGACGGACAGTGCAAGAGAAGAACGTCAATTGCGACGACCCTAGTTGGCTTAATCGTAATCGTAATCGTAATCTCCAAACTTCTAAAGCGCCACTCGAAAGCCAAGCGCAGGGCACCAGCTTATTCAAGAGCGCTGCGTCTAATCAGAGGGGTTGTCCAAAAGGGTAGTCCGAGGGAGGTCCGAGTCCGGTTTCCAGGGGATCAGAGAGGGCACAGCAGATGTTAAGGCGGGTGTCTTTTAGGTCGAGGATTGGGAGGTACAGGATCAGATGAGTCAGGATAAGAGTTCTTGAAAAGCAGAGACTTTAGTTTCGAGTGGAAAGCCTTGGGGTGATGGATAGAGGAGCCTGAGGCAGATGATGGTGGATGATTGGCGATGATGGTGGAGGAACCGAAAAAGTGCGGAATTCAGGAGGTAGATCGTTCCAGAGACGCGGCGCAGTGTTGGATATTGCTCGGTTGGAGAACTTGAGATGAGTAGTGACCGGGGTCTAGAAAGAGTGAGAACGGAGGATGATCGGGTAGAACGGGTTGGCTGGATGGTGAAGAGTTCGCGGAGATATCTGGGCTGGGAGTGTTGTAGGGAGTTGTAGGTTAGTGATAGGACTTTGAAGTGAATTCGCTCTGGGATTTTTAACCAATGGAGTGATTTGAGGATTGGAGTGATGTGATGATGCTTGGGCGTTCTGGTGACGGCTCTGGCTAATGAGTTTTGGATGAGCTGCAGACGCTTTAGTTGGGTGGCTTCAAGGTTGAGAAAGAGCGAATTGCAATAGTCGAGCTTTGAGTGGACAATGGAGGTAGCAATGGTGGAGGCAGTTTTGAAGTCGAGCATGGGTCGGATGCGGCGGAGGTCACGAATGTGCATGAAGCAGGAGCGCGAGAGGTTGGAGATGTGATTACAGAAGGAGAGATGTGGATCAAAAGTAACACCAAGATTGCGGACAGGGGCATCAGAGGTGAAGGTAAGAGATGAAGAGTCAGTGGATAGGTGTATTGAAAGGTCAGGTATTTTCTTGATTTGGTCAGGAAGGCCGAGGATGATGAATTCTGTTTTGGAAGAGTTGAGGCAGAGGAGGTTGGACGACATCCATTGAGAGACTAGGTTAACCACATTGAGTAGTTTTTTTTTCTTAAAGGCTGCTCTGAAGTGGTTATAGGAAGGGCTATCTAACATATTATATGAAAATCTTGCGCTTCTATGTCATTCATTCATTCATTCCGAGAATAATTATTCATATAGCGCCTCTTCAAGAGACCTACTCAGAGGCGCTCAATCTGTCATCTGCTGCATCGCGACAGTGAGAAACAAGCACAACTCTCCGGCATCTTTGCAAAGACATAGATTAGTCTAACTTCTGCTTCAACTGAATATTCAAAAGCGCAGGAATTTATTTATTGCTTGACGAACTGGAGAAAGTGCAAAGAAGAGCGACAAAAATAATTTGGGGCTACAAGGATTTTAGCTATGAAGAAAGGTCCTAAAGTTGTGGACTAACAACATTGGAGTGAAGGGGGAGCAGAGGAGATCTAATCGAAGCTTACATGATTATCACTGGACAGGAAGTACTACAGTGGGAGACGCTTTTTCAATTAGCACCAAACACGGCAACTCAGGGACACAGGTAACCCTATAAATTATTTAAGAAGCCAAAAGGAACATTAGGGAAGACATTCTTCAGTGCAAGAGTTATAGACTCGTGGAATGGCTTGGATGATAGTACTGTCTCAGTGGACACTGTCACGGCTTTTAAGAGGAAGCTGTAGGGAGAATGGGCTATTACCCAGCCAGCATGCCCAAGTGCGCCCCACCTGGGCCCCATATGGGCAACTTCGTGGGGCCCATATGGGCAGCCTAGATGGGCTCGATGTCCATTTGGCCGCGGGCTCCACGTCCGCCCCAAATGGGCGGCCCACACATTAGCCTACATGGGCTTATTAGGGGCCCCACCTGGGCAGCCCATATGGGTTGCCAATATGGGCCCCACGTGGGCAGCCCAGATGGGCTCGATGTCCATTTGGCCGCGGGCTCCACGTCCGCCCCAAATGGGCGGCCCACACATTAGCCTACATGGGCTTATTAGGGGCCCCACCTGGGCAGCCCATATGGGTTGCCAATATGGGCCCCACGTGGGCAGCCCAGATGGGCTCCATGTCCATTTGGCCGCGGGCTCCATGTCCGCCCCAAATGGGCGGCCCAAACATTAGCCTACATGGGCTTTTTATGGGCCCCACCTGGGCAGCCCATATGGGTTGCCAATATGGGCCCCACGTGGGGAGCCCAGATGGGCTCGATGTCCATTTGGCCGCGGGCTCCATGTCCGCCCCAAATGGGCGGCCCACACATTAGCCTACATGGGCTTATTAGGGGCCCCACTTGGGCAACCCATATGGGTTGCCAATATGGGCCCCACGTGGGCAGCCCAGATGGGCTCGATGTCCATTTGGCCGCGGGCTCCATGTCCGCCCCAAATGGGCGGCCTACACGGGCTTAATATGTTCCCCACCTGGGCAGCCCACATGGGCCGCCAATATGGGCCCCATGTTTGCAGCCCAGATAGGCGCCACGTGGGCAGCCCAGATGTGCTCCATGTCAGCCCCAAGTGAGCAGCCCACGAATTAGCCTACATGGGTTTATTATGGGCCCCTCCAGGGCAGCCCATATTGGTTCCCAATATGGGTCCCACGTGGCCCGCCCAGATGGTCTCGATGTCAATTTGGCCATGGGCTGCATGTCAGCCCCAAGTAGGCAGCCCATGAATGAGCCTATATAGGCTATTGTTGACCCAAACTGGGCAGACCCTATGGTTTACGTATGTGAGCTCAAAATTGGTCCCACATGGGTAGCCTCAGGTATGCCCATATAGGCTGAATATAGACCCCAACTGGACAGCGAGATAGGCTGCCCAGCTGGTTTCTATGTTCAGTCCATCATTATATACAACTAATATACAAATGCTATTGTTATAAAATTAATCATTTAAACAAAGCATTTGGAAAGACTCAATTCTTGGTAATGACAAAAATCCCATAGCTTTGAAACGTTTCTTAAGCAGCTAATATGGAATTCGTACTTTAAATCACAAAGATTAGAAATGCATTGTCAATTCCAAGGTCAAGTTTAAAAAGTCAACTAAAGCATAGGATTTAAGCAACTCTTAGGTCAGTTTCTTTTCCTTTCTATTGCACATCTTAAACCAATCCTTCTGACAGAACCTAATTTAAATAATAGCATTTGTGCAATGAAAATTATATCAGAGACAAGATCAAAAGACATCCAGTGTCACTAGAGTGAAAATTTGGGTCATATGATAAAATTAGCCTTCATCGCCGTCAATGTCAACTGCAGCAGAAACACACTCCTTTCTCTTCTCAGCTTTTTGCATTTCCCCTGCCTCCTGCAGCGAATTTGTACACAAATCGAGCACTTGCTAACTCCCATCTGAGTGTACTGTAATCGTAGATTTCATGCTTCTTTTGACTGCACCTTGGAGAGAAAATATCATCATTACAGTTAATTAATTTACATGATTACAGATAATTAACAAAGGTGTATTAAATATTCCAAACAAACGTACAACTCATCCATAAATAATTAGTAGTAACTTGGACCTAGCATATTACTCGTAATAGCTTTATGATACAATGGATTTTGGTAGGTCGTAATTTGCGTCAGAAGATAGTTCTTAATGAAAGAGACTTGGTCTATGTTATGTCCGATTTCTTTAAAGTGTCTGTTTCTTCTTTCGCAGCTGGGATGAACCGCGCTTGAAAGAATTTCATGGCTGAGAACTGACGCTGATGAGCACCACACGCTTTCAGATGCTTTAAACAGACTAAGAGGAAAGAGACCAAGAGAAATAGACTTAAACAGCTAAGAGATGGCTGTTGAACTTGTGGGATGTAGTAATAATAATACATAATATAATAATATTGTCTTTTTCTTTACTTCTCTTCTCTCTCTCATTCTCTCTCATTTTCTCTCTGTTTCTGTCTATCTGTCTTGTCTGTCTGTCTGTCGCTCACTGTCATTTTCTGTTTGTGCGTCTCTCACTGTCTTATCCTCCATCGCTGTCTCTAAACGCTTCATATACTAAATTACTGGTGCGCATATCTTACGTGTCCGCCGATGTCTCTGTAGAAGTCAATTGCTCGTGCAGCCGTGTAGAATGGGGTGAAGTCTCCGTGGCCCTGGTACAAGTAGTTCTTCCACAGCTCTCCATCTCCATAGTACGCATATGCCGTAACCGGTGGAAAGATCTTCTCATGAAACCTCTCCGCTATCCAAAGCACAGCACATCCTCTGGGAGCAAACGCCCACTTGTACAGATTTCCTACATATCCAATGCATACAATACATAATGTAGTCATTGGCCTTTACACATAATATACAATCATATTATGATTCCGACATAAATTATAAAGTGCATCTATACATAGGCCTACCTATGATTCCTATATAATTATAACCTCTTTCAATTTAAAAATGCATATTATATATATATTTAGAGAATAAATATATTTGTATGCATACTCTTTATACATAGGTGATCATATATACATAAGTTATCATCTATACATAACGAGCATGCAAATACAGATAATGATTCCCTATATACATAGTTTACATTTAGTGGTGCAGGGACATATTTCACGTGCTACAGACACTCCTTACTTGGTCTTACTTCGAGCTGGAGACTCGATTTTACGACGTCTTCCGTTCGAGCTGCCAATAATAGATGTACAGATATTTAATGGCTTAAATCTTTTAGAATGGACGGTTTATTTATTGAGTTGGCTAATGCTTGCTCGCTGACTATGCAACTGGTATTTGTTAGTCGCCATGTGTGCATACTTGCGTAACATATGCAGAATAGCCTACCGCGTTACCTCACCATTTCGTCAAGGATTATTATATGTATAATATATGGCAAAGGCACTGGTCTCCGGTCGCCTTGATTGCTGTAACTCGCTTCCTGTACGACAGAGTAAAACATGCTGAACTCCAAAGAGCTAATGCATGAGAAAATGGGAAGTCTTCATCATGTTTCCATGCTGATGGCACTCAAATCAGAACTCTGTGGCTAGAATCATAACTAATGCGTAAAACTATGAACTTTTTTTAATCCATGTGCTCAAATCTTTGCACTGGCTTCCTGTTCATCAAAGATTTCTTTCAAAGTGTGGCTAAGATTTTATAAAACACTGAACGCTGGCCATTCACGATATTTTAAACCATTCCTTATTTCCCAGACTTAGCATTATTCAGGCCATCTGATTATCTTTATCTTTTCCTATCTAAAGCTAGAACTGCTCTTGGTAACGGGTATTTCAGGTGGCTAGACCTAGATGTTGAAACCTTCTCCCTGCATCTGTCTAATCTGCTTAGTGGCTTATATCATTTCGTTCTCAACTTGAGTCTTAGTCTTACCTTTTTTGGTAATTATAGGCCTAACGAACCTTACCTTATGCGGCGTAGGACCACAGAGCTGACCTGGCCCAGTATAAGCAGATTATCCCGCATGCTTACCATTTATTTGCTCGCTCTACTTGTTTCTGCTCCACGTCAACACTGAACATTCTCCGAGCCAAGTCCGAATCATGTTCCGAGCAGCAGTGGAACACGCCCGTACATGCGCACTGAACTGAGCATAGATATATCTGTGGAACTGAGTGTCTAGTGAATAAGTGCAGTGAGACAACATACGAGATTCTTGCTGCGAATAGGCATTCGCTGCGTTAAACATTGATGAAGAAAGACCCAGTGACAGAACGCTTCTTTTAGCGGATCAGAGCTCTTTCTATTCAGACACAACATATGATACCCGACGCATATTAGTTCGATGCAGCGTTTATAGATGCAAATGAACTCAGGCTGGATCAACCACTTTGTAGGCAAACATAGAAACTCTGCATGGGGTCATGTCAGCTATTATTATGCATTCGATTATGGAGTGCAGTTGACACACTGCAGCACGATGGAACAATGCTGTACAAAGTGTACAGTGCGTATTCCACTATGCGTAGTGAGCTGTAATGTGGACAAGAAGCCAATGCAAAGATTTAACCAAGGGGCTGTATGTTCTTATTTTTACATAGCCTATTAGTTATGGCCATAGCCAGAAAGTTCTTAGGTCTTCGGAGTTTCAACATGTTTAAATTTGTGATATCAGCAAGAAGCCAGAGAAATCCAAGAAACGGGGACATAGCGCATCTACTTATGTCACAAGTAGCCTATAATGCTGACTTTAAAATACCATTTACATAATAAGTGAGATACATAGTAGCATTACAAATAACGTAAAAGTCACGAGCGGCGTTATCCAATTGAACAATTTGCTCACAAAATTTCAATTTTTTTATCTGGTTTACTGTTTCGGGCTAAGTAATTAGGCCTATCGGAATTATTTACACTGTATAGAGAAAATAGGCTGAGAGTGTTCGCTAAATTATAATCACGAAATCCGTCTTCTTGCCGTCTATATGCCAATTTCCACCAGTAATGACACTCCCAGTTAATTCGTATGCACTGAATGAGCCCATACCAGTGGTCACCAACCCGTGGCTCACGAGCTGCATGCGGCTCTCCGGAGCTTTCCAGAAAATGTTTTCCAACTCTATCTTCAACTCTTCATCTACTTTACTCCTTCCTTCTTTCTCTTTTCCTACTGTTTTCCCTACTCTTTCTTCAACTCCTCCTCCCATTTACCTCTTCTCCTTTCTCTTCTCCTACTGTTTTCTGTACCTGGTACTCTATCTTTATTTTCTTAGATATATATTTTGATTAACGCTGAATTGTTTATTTCCTTATATTATATAATATAATGATATTATATATTATGATTAACGCTAGCAGCTAATGGTGCTAGATGCTAGTATCCTATTTGTTATGCTCCTAAATCCATGGCGGCTCCCAAAAGTTGCTAAACTTGGCAATACGGTTCATCACAGAGAAAAGGTTGGTGACCACTGGCCTATACGTATATATTCAAGCTTAGGCCTATATATATTATTAGGCTGCATATTGAGTTATTTGGGACATTTTTAATTTTGTAATTTTCTATATTCTTGCCTATAAAAGAAATCTTGATGTGCAAAATGACGACGTTGATGGTGTTTTTGCCCACCTGTGAAAAAATCTGCTCCAAGCTCTTCCAGGTTTAGCGGTACGTGGCCGGGTCCGTGTGCGCCATCTACCAAAATGAGTTTTCCGTACTTTCGACTTACAGCGATCAGTTCTTTCAGAGGAAGAAGTACCGGAGGCACGCTAGTTATCAGATCTATAATAATCAATCAATCAGTCAATCAATCAATCAATCAATCAATCAGTGAGCTAGGAAAGCAAAGATAGCATATGACTGCAGAATAACAATTTGAAATGCTCAACAAAGACGATTACTGCTATAATTACAAAAGTCCAAGAGGTATAAGATGAGAAAAATGGCGGAAAAATGGAGACAACACTTAGGTTGCTCAATACTGAAGGGATGCATGCCAATATGTATAAACATATACGTACATGTAATCATATACATTTAATGAGTCACATAGGAAAAAATTATAAGATGCATTTATAGGCCTGCATTATTTTTACTGCGTGACATGTTGAAGCCTGTGTATATATACGGTAACCTCGAAAGCACGTGTATGCCTACTGAGGTTGCAATTATTCATGACAAGGATCGAAAGATATACTTTATATAAAAGCATATTATATAACTAATAAGGTGCGAACCGAGCAAGACAAGTCGAATGTTGTCGTGTTTGCTGAGCATCTGTTCATAGGCATCAATGAGTTGTTTATTGGACTGAAGAGGAAACGGAACATCCACGTATATCACTTCAACGCCTGCAGTTAATAATAATAGACAATCCATTGGAACATGAATCGAATCTATAATGTAATCTAACAAAACATCGCCTTTCAAGCAACTTCCAAAGCACCTACTGGTAAAAATTGCGTACACTGCATGGAGCTGAAAAACTTTATTCCTACGAGAACGATGCAGCAGATCCATTTGAAAACGGAAATGTAAACCAACCCAGCGTTTAAAGTGGGTGGGAACGCGTGGGAACCCTTTGCTTGCGTTCCCACTGCTCACCATGCGATTGAACCCTGACAACACATGCGTTCCAATAAAACTCTTCGTCGGCGTTCCCCACTGCTCACCCAAACCACTCTAACCACTGTACCAACCTCTACCAGGTCAATATTGCACTCAACTCAACCGACTAGGCCTATACAAAAAACCGATGTTAGTCCTTATTAGTCGCTTATTACCGTCATCATAGGATTTACAACTGTTAATGTTCTGATTGGAATCCGTTAACATACTCCGTAGAAGTAAACGCTGAACTCCGTTGAGCGTTCTACTTTCTGATCTGGTGATGGTGGTATCCTGTTGTTTCTCGACATCATAAATTATGTGGCAGCTATAGGGCCGTTGACGTACCTCAATTGACCTTGTTCATCTCGATGTCATTAGATCTTCACTGATTGTTCATCGACGAGAATAAAATTAACGCCTTACGGGGCAAGCTTTCTGTAAAAGAGAAGATCATATCTCCAGGTGTGGGCTAAATTTAGACCTGCTGTTGTCTGCAAGTCGGCTTCATCATTCTGGAAATGTCTATGCAAGTAGGCCTAGTCCTATGCGGAATGGCATTTGTGAATGCACTATCCACTAACGCTAGGAGGGAGTTATTTCGTTGTACATTCAAGTGACTGGACTTTAAGAACTTCTGCACATGTGTAGTTTGCATGTTCTATCTCCTTAAACGCTGTCTGTCATCTTTCATTTTCATCTCTAATTCTGTGCGTCTATCTCTGTCCGTAAGTGTGTCGTTTCGTGTTTTGAAGCAATCATCGACTGATAAATCTGCGCTTAGATTAAACACTAACAAGAATTTTTAGATTACTTTCAATAAAAGTCTATAGGGGCCTATATATATTATACCTATAGGACAAAATCCGCAGGCCTATGTATTATACCTATAGGCCAGTATAATCCTTAAAAAATATAGTTCGTCTCGTAGCCTATTGCCAACATGTAGGCTATAATAAACCCACCGTGTTGCCTGGATACTTGATGGCACGTGTCCTTCATTGTAAAATAAGTCCACGAAGTTACAAGAATGGCATCACCAGGCTCAAGGTTTAATGAGCGCAACACAGCATTGATCCCTGTAATAAATATAAGGTGTAAATTTAGACATTGTACATGCATATCGAAATAAAATAACGAACAGGAGATTTCGAAAGAGAAATGTACTAGTTTGTGGTAGGTCACGTGGAATAAAAGCGAAAGGAACGAAATGCACAAACAAACTAGACCAGACCCATTTTTTAAATGTATTTAAAACATTATGCACATTTTATTTTCTGTGTAATTTGACTTCCGTGATTCACTTAAAACCTTCTGCTCAATGAATCTTATAGTGCATTGCAAATAACTCCGCATAATGAGTTGAAAATCTACTTATTATGTAGCTTTTAGCATTTGCGCCGACAGCTGACATTGTAAATTCACCCTATGTATAGAAGTAGCTTGTATTGACGACGCTAATTAAACAGGCCTAAAACTGCAATAACAATTTCTATAATGCTGAAGGGCAGAAGCGGCTTTTCCGGTGACCCACCGGTGGTTGTATTTGAGACGAAGACGAGGTTGGACGTCTTCGAGCCGAGGAACTCCGCCACCGCCTGGATGTTCTCACTCCATATCGCTTCCGGTTTGTGTCGAAACCAAACATCCGGAACCTGCTCCATCTCTCGGATTAACCTTTAGAATTAAGCAACGGAAATCAATCACGATTTAGCAATGTAGGCTACGTATGAGAGCTGGCCTTCAACAGATGAAGGTTAGGGCTTGTAGGCCTACAACCGTTAACGCATGTCGCAATAAAAGTCAAAAGTCTTCAGCTGTAGCTGATATAAGTTAATGCCTGGTGAATTTTAGTTAATGCCTGATGAATTTTAGTTAATGCCTGATGAATTTTAGTTCATGCCTGATGAATTTATTAGCACTTGTTTCTGATCTAATTTACATTGAGGAAGGAAAAGAAAAGCAGTCATTCCAGCAAGTTGTAAGAGACAACCATGGTACATGGTTCTGGCGACTTCAATTTCTTAGCCATTATTTTGTAGTTTATACATTTACATGTAGCAATCTGGTGAGAAGAGAGTTGCCATAGCTCAAACGGCAAGAAACCAGAACAGTTTCGGGTGAGACTAAGACGCATGACAATCGGATTCTTGGATTGTATAGCATGTGAAAGTGAGTTGAATTGCTTGCGTTTTTTTTACATGGCCAGAGAAGATCAAATTGAAGTCAACAGTTTTATTTAAGTTGGTTGTATATACTATAGGCTACGTTGGAAACGGTCAACACTCAATCCACGCAATTGAACAGACATCCGTCAGTCAAAGGCACTGTGTTGTAATTAGTCACTTGTGCCTAAGTGAAAAATTTCAGACTTTTAAGGATTCAGAAGCTGATTGTTACTGGTCATCATCACAATTATAGAAGCAGGTTATTATTGGAGGGTTTAGTTAGATGATGATCGATTGAAAGAACTCTCAGGATTTGTTCAGTATACAAATAACTAGAGAACTTTCAATGAGATCTGAGCCGAGTGGAGTGTATCTAGTGTGTTAACAGGAGCGGGCCCAGAACAGAACTTTGTGAAACCCCACAGGTCAGGACAATGCCAATACATACGTCTTATAACAAATGGGTCTCGACTTTCGAACCACAAATTGAGTAAAGTCTTGCATCACACAATAAACTTTTTATGGCCAGTCTATAACTTCAGCCAGACACACAAAAACGCCAGACAGACAGATGGACGTAGAGACATGCAAATACAGCCAGAAAGAAGGCCGACGGATGGACAGATAGACAAACAGATAACGTAATTTAGTGAGAGATTCGAGCAAGAAGACCAGTATACTCGTAAAAGGGTTCAATCGGTCAAGGCAACGTAAGAACGGAAGCAGTGATTTATAGAGCTAAGGTCTAACGCATGTAGTCTGACTACCAGTTCATGATTAAATTGCCATCTAGAGGTCGTTGATCTTCAATTCTAAAACCTAAACTCATCTGACGAATCTATAACCGATGCTCAAACGACACAGTCAGATGAAGGCGCTCCATCTGTGTGTCAAGATGCTCCACAGTTGTTTCCTCCCTCTGCGAACAGGTGTCAGTATACGAATCCATGCTGTACTGTAATGCGATGCATCTAAAAAATCTGCTTAACAGCGCTCGGTGATCGGTAATCTGTCTGACGAGCGTGAGCGAGACAGAGTAGATGTGTACATACATGTGTAGTATACGTATCTTTGAATATATATGCTGTGTATGTTTGTATGTATCTGTAACTATGTATGAATATGTGCTTGTATGTATGTATGTATGTATGTATGTGTGTGTGTATGTATGTATGTATGTATGTATGTATGTATGTATGTATGTATGTATGTATGTATGTATGTATGTATGTATGTATGTATGTATGTATGTATGTATGTATGTATGTATGTATGTATGTATGTATGTATGTATGTATGTATGTATGCATGTATGCATGTATGCGTGCATGAATGCAGTATGTATGTAAGTTTGTATTTATATGTATTTTTATTACATTTAAGTAACACTAGTTATGATACAATAGTAGAGTTTGAACAGTGTGTATTCACCATCAGTCTGATGATTGCTTAATCGGACATCTCCAGCCTATATTTCTATGCCATTTCAAATGCTACTGCAGGCAATGCAGTCCATGTGCGAGCACCCCACCCACCTGTTTCGATGGTCGAAGACGACAATTGGAAGAGCTCCACAGGCGGAATGGTTAACGAAGGTCGTCTTCTCATCCAGAATAAACTGCTTCCGCATTTCTTTTCCGAATTCAGCCATGATGCCAACGCCTGCCAACGTCTAAATGCGTCCAACAGAACAGTCTGAGGCACAGAAATAAGCAGATACATAGTTAATGGTATGCATCATAAAGGCAGTAGCTAACAGGCAGGTCTTTCAACCAGTGGCGGAGTTAGCCATGGGCCCGGGGGATTTTATGCCGGTATCACGAAGTAGAGTATCCGTCCTAAGACTATCCGGGGGATGTATGAATTTATCCCCACCGGATGGAATCAACCGGTTTAGAGTATCCGCGGGGATAAACCATTCTATCCCCCTTCGTCATACGCATCACGATAGCCTAGACGAATTTCCAGTCAAAATCACCAAAAACGAAGTAAATTGATTTCCATTTCGCTAAGGGGGTTACTCATGTATGGGGGATATTCTATTTCGTGACACCGGCACCCATCAAGACCGCAACCGCCCGTCATGGTGGGCAGCCAGAACGGGCCTGGCATAGTGATGGGCAGCGGCGCCGCTAGGATTTTAATTGTGTACGCACAATAGGCACCACAATGTACCACACGTAGGCCGGGACCCGAGGACGAATGTATGTAATGGTACGATGAACGATTGTCCGAAGGACGATCGGTGAGGCGCGCAGCGCCGACAGGGGATGGGTTTGGAGAGCTAGAATGTGCCTCCCCCCATTCAAAACTTTTTTGAATTTACACACTTTTATGGTTGCTTTTTAAGCAGACATCTGAACAAAAAAGTGTTTTCGTTTAAGATCGGACAAAATGACTTGTGGAGCTGATTCTTCCTAGGACAAATTGAATGGAGGAGTTGATTCTTCCTGGGACCAAACGAATTGTGGAGTTGATTCTTACTAGGACAAATTGACTGGGAGTTGATTCTTCCTTGGTCCAAATGACTTGTGTAGTTGATTCTTCCTGGGACATATTGAGGCGAACAATTATTATCGGGATGCGTAAGTTTACCGGCGTTTCACGGTATCTTTTGCATGCTTCGCGGACGTTTTGTAATGACGACACTAACCCTATCCCTGACCCCAACCAACTTTCGCGACGCCTAACCTGACCCTAACCGAGACTCACGAAACCTATGCACACCGATTCTAAATGTGTAACCGGTATTTGACTGTTTTCGTTTGGATGAGTTTTCTTCGTTGTTAATTGTTCCTACACCGAATGTACTCCTTAACTAAGACTATGCCATTCAATTTGTCCTAGGAAGAATCCACTCCACAAGTCATTTGGTCCCAGGAAGAATCAACTCCCCATTCAATTTGTCCTAGGACAAATCAACTCCCCATTCAATTTGTCCTAGGAAGAATCAACTCCCCATTCAATTTGTCCTAGGAAGAATCCACTCCACAAGTCATTTGGTCCCAGGAAGAATCAACTCCCCATTCAATTTGTCCTAGGACAAATCAACTCCCCATTCGATTTGTCCTAGGAAGAATCAACTCCACTGGAGTGTCTTTTCACCAACAGGAGTGTTTTACTCCTAGTAACAATACACTCCACCTGCCAATTATTCCTAGTAAGAATTAACTCCACCAGTCAATATATCCTGGGATAAAATAATAGACTCCGGAGTGTTATTCAGCCTACTACACCGGCCCTATATCAAATCAAGTCCGCAATAGCCAAACTCCTCTGTTCGTTCCGGTGCCAGGTCAAAATCCGGGGAGTTCAAGCCGAGGAGACAGCATGGTGCTACGGTGGTAATCGGTGATGATGGTGGTCGTGTGGTGGCGCAGGAGTCAAGTCAGTATAGGATAGCTTGAAGAGTTTGGTTTTTCAGTCGTGCGTGGAAAGTAGCAGAGGAGAGGGGATCTTAAATTAAGATGAGAGGTAGGATGATGAGCAAACTTTCGGATGTCTTTTGGGAGTCCGTTCCAAAGAGCAGGTGCAACGGTTGCAGAATTTCAGAGACGATGAGACTGGAGGCCGAGATAGTGACTAGTAGGCCTATCTAAGTTATTATAATTTTGTAACTTTTAATAATATTTCACTTTTTTCAGTTGCAATTCAACGCACTTGCGTAAGCGGCGTCCCTGGTGATGGGCGTAATTTCAGAACTGGGGTATCGACGTATCGTACACCCCCTTTTCAAAAACGAGATAAACATTGAGGAAGCAGTTGCTGAATATGATACAGTTAGAGATGTTTATGCAACAATACGACCATCTCTTCCCAGTGAGCTGCAAATCAAAGAGGTGTCGTTTTTGATAGAAAAACAGATGGCACCAGGATTCCATAATCTCAGTACTTTGTAAAATATAGCTCATGCACTCTTCCTCTTACATCGTCTAATGCGGAAAGAAGTTTAAGCAGGTTGAAACTAATTAAAAATTACTTGCGAACCACCATGACATGTATACATATGAACTGCGCAGTCTGAACTGGCATTAATATCGATCTATAGAGAACTGGCTGAGCATAATTGACTTCGTTCGATGCAACTATCAGTCGCTTTGCACTGATGAAGTCTTGTAGAAAACAATTAATTGAAATGCTTCATGATTCTGCAAAAACACTTTGTCTCGGAATATTTCGTCACTTTGAAACAGTTTTATATAGGATTGTATGTACTAGTGATCTACCATACATAATTACATATAGCCTACTATCATTTCAAGTTAATTACCAATTTACCCTTGACGGTGGCGCCCCGCAGGAAAAACCATTTCTCCCACGCCAAAAATCCTGGATCCGCCACTGCTTTCACCACGTAGCACCAGCGTGGAGGACGCATTATGAAAATAATGTCAGCTTGATTAGCGGATGATAAAATAACGCTGGATTGTTTTCTACGCAGACTACGCTGACTGAGGTGTAGGCCTACAGTTGTACACTCCGGTTCGCAAATATCGATCGTAGCTTATTTCAGAGATTTAAATCTATCAGGCTACCAACGACCTTACACGAGGACTTTAATTAACCTGCGTGACAGCGGTGGTGAAGGATCACCACATTATTATTAACCGAAAAATGAGCAGTGTCGACTAGACCATACCGTTGCTATAGAAACACGTGCAGTCGTGTACATTTACATGTAATAGGCTAGCATACCTGTATCGGCTAGAAACACAATGTAAACTGAAAGCAAACAGACCGGATTAGATCGATGTTAGCGAGTAAGCAATTAAACCTGAATAAAATCGATTGCGTACACGGACTGAACAGTTGATCAGACTTAGGCTAAACAATCGTTTTCTTTAGCAATAGGTCTCAGTCAGTCAGTCATTAATACATTCCTTAGCCTCTTAGCCATTTGACTATTATTTTTGTCTAATCAATATCTAAACTGCAGATTTTGTAACCTTGTTGCGTTTGTGTCAACGAGTTTGTGCAATAAAGGAATAGTAGTAGTAGTACTCACTTAATGAAGTTTCCGCCAGTAAATCATAGGCTAATCTACGGAAACCGGAAAACAAAGTCAGAGCTGTATCAAAACTGCATCTCTGCGCTGGTCTTTCACTAAAAACTGAAACACCTCTTATCCTCAAATCCTTACCTGATTATAATCATTCCCCCTTATAGGCTACCTAGTACAGGCCTACCCGCTCCAATTCTAATCATAATCCACCGTTGCCGTCTATCTATCTACAATGCTATCGATTTTGTTTCACTATGCAGCTGTGAATAAGCAGGTTTTCTCGACTTAGGAATTTCAAGATTAAGATTACGATCGAATCCAGGGCCGGATTAACGTATAAGCCAAATAAGCCATGGCTTAGGGCCCCACAACGTTTTGAGGGCCCCCAACAGGAAATATAAAATCATATTGTACCAAGGTCCTAATTGACAAAATGACAATGGTAAATGCATGTGTTATAATTTTAGCCAATATTTCATTAGAAAAAATCGCTTATGTACGGATCGAACTTTGTTCTCAAAGACACGTAGGCCCTATTTTTGCATGGCTTTGGGGTTAGGGCCCGGATGTCTTAACCCGGCTCTTGGCTTAGGGTCCCCGAAAGTCTTAATCCGGCCCTGATCGAATCAGTAAGAAAATTTATATTAAGATGTCTATCGGGATTAGACTGCAGGAGGTCATCACTCAGAGCACAAACTTACAATGGCGTTTCACGTATGCTCCGAGCAGGCTCGGAGATTCTTCTTGTCCCTCAGGCCTGGAACAGTATGTAAATGTAAATCTGGGGTATGGCTCCTGTGGCCTCGGTAGGGTTTGCCGGCGGGTCCAGAGGTAGGCCACGTATCCCTGAACAAGCTGATAACTGTTTCCATTTTCTGTTATTCAGTTGCGGCTGTGTCAACTTGATTATTTTCAATAAACGAATATTAATTGATTGCCGAATGATTATAACCGATCCGCCGTTCACATTGCCGCTGGGCCACCGTCCAATGGATTAGCTTCCAAGACCGATGAGGTCTGATTAAATCTTTCACAAGACCGACGAGATCTGAGTAGTGCAGAATCCGACAGAGGTTTCTCCTGTTGCTTCTGAATTTTCTCTTAAAGGTAGAGCGTGCTGCCGATTAATTACTACTTGCTTGGTTGCTGTTTAACGACACTGTCAGAACAAAGATGATTAGTGACGCCCTCCTCTTTTCTCCAGGGTTGGGACTGGCACTACCACATGTAGGGTAGTGGCGGATAGTGTAAGATGAAAACCGATAGTGTAAAACGAAAACCGATAGTGTACAGGGCAAATCGATAGTGTAAGAGGAAAACCGATAGTGTAAGAGGGAAACCGATAGTGTACACTATCGGATTTCCTCTTACAGTATCGATTTGCCCCGTACACAATCGGTTTTTCTCGTACAATATCGGTTTCCCTCGTACACTATCGGTTTTCCACCTACATGTATACTATCGAATTGCCCCGTAAACTATCGGTTTTACTCGTACACTGTCGGTTTTTTTCGTACACTATCTGTTTTCCTCTTACACTATCGGTTTTCCTCGTAAACTATCGGTTTTCCTCGTACACTCCCGGTTTTTTTTGTACACTATCTGTTTTGCTCTTACACTATCGGTTTTCCTCTTACACTATCGGTGTTCCTTTTACACTATCGATTTGCCCCGTACACTATCGGTTTTCCTCGTACACTATCGGTTTTCCTCGTACACTATCTGTTTTCCTCTTACACTATCGGTTTCCTCTTACACTATCGGTTTCCCTCGTACACTATCGGTTTTCGTCGTACACTATCGGTTTTCCTCGTACACTACAGGTTTTCCTCTTACGCTATCGGTTTTCCTCGTACACTATCGGATTCCTCTTACACTATCGGCTTTCCTCTTACACTATCGGTTTTCTTCGTGCACTATCGGTTTTTGCTCTTACAATATCGGTTTCCACGTACATTATCGGTTTTCCTCGTACACTACCGGTTTTCCTCTTACACTATCGATTTGCCCCGTACACTATCGGATTTCCTCGTACACTATCGGTTTTCCTCTTACACTTTCGGTTTTACGCTTACACTATCGGTTTTCCTCTTACACTATCGGTTTTCCTCTTACACTATAGGTTTTCCTCTTACACTATCGGTTTTCCTCGTACACTATCGGTTTTCCTCTTACACTATCGGTTTTCCTCTTAGACTATCGATTTGACCCCTACACTATAAGTGATACAACTACAGCGTCTGCAGCTATCGTGTGGCCTTACTGGCCTTACTACTCAGATGGTTGTCCTTGGCGACTATAGAACGTCTTGCGTTGGGGTTGAATTCAGAGTCCCACAAAGATCGGTGCTCGGCCCAATCCTATAGTTCTCTATAGCCTAGGCTTACTGCCGACATTCCTTCCCTTTTCGCTAAGCAATGTCAAATTGTCGTTCCGTGTGTAATAAAACAGCTGCGTTTAACGGACGGTGAACTGTTTGCTGGTCTGCTGATGTCTTGTAATTGACAAAACATTTTTTTAATTATATTTTTAGAGCTGTTTTATTAGTGTACAGTGCATTCATAAAAGCTACTTGAAGTTACTGTGGGCTTTAATTTAATTAAGTTAGTGCGATGATGATGATGATGATGATGATTCATTCATTCATTCATTTTTATTTGGTAAACCAAAAATTACAAGTAACAATTACACGGTGGTTGCTCAACTTAATCAAGGTCGATGATGATGATGATGATGATGATGATGATGATGATGATTATGATGATGATGATGATGATGATGATGATGATGATGATGATGATGATGATGACGACGATGATGATGATGATGATGATGATGATGATGATGATGATGATGATGATGATGATGATAATAATAATCATAATAATAACAATAATAATAGTAATAGTAATAATAAATGTCTTTATTTATTGCACTTATTACGGTCGCAAGGGCGGTAAATCTGAATCAAACACCAAAGTGTTCGCGAACAAGTTGTTCAGCGTCTCCACGCGAAGTCTCGAACTTGCAATCGTTAGATTATGCGCAGATCTATAGGCCTCTATATTCACTGCTGTCAACTATAAATCCGTTGGCTAATTCAGTAATACATTAATATTGTATTGTAATATACTTTCTATGACTGTAGATGGTCAGTTAGACTTGCGTTACATGATGCAGTTTAAAGAAGAAACTACTAGTCTACTAACAAATGGTTAATAGTACAAAATACTTGTACAGAAAAATTATTGTAAAACCGATGCAGTTTTACAATAATTTTTCTGTACAAGGACTGGCGTTTAAAGGGCACAGACAATCTAGAAGTTTTACAAATAAAGGTAACTATTTGACTTGTCTGGATTATCTTGCTTGAATTTATCCATTCTTGGACCATAATTATAAAGAATTTCGCGAATTGTGGGCAAGGATGTTTTGCAACTTAAACTTTCTCTTCTATTTCTATTACGCTGTCTGTGACGAGTGGTCAAAAGAGTAACACCGATTCAGTTTCACATAATTAATTTTTCAAGCATTTTAAAATATTATATAACATAGCATTGTTGCATTGTATTGCAACAAAAGAGTACTCTACACTTATCGCATTTTTAAAAGCTAAAATCAAATAACTTCACATTCCTTGAAAATAGCTTCTATAACTAATCATAAGTACAGTGTCAATAACACATAAAAACGGCTTCAAGTTCAACTTCGTGGGTTTTTGCACGTGATAGGTTACACACCACCAGAGTCTCAGACTCGGTCTACAAGTTCAGAAGGGCCCCAAAATGTTTGCGCCTAGGGAACCGTTTTCTGTAAAAGCGCCTTTGTTGAGCGATGGTGGTCATTCTGAGGAGGAAGGCCGTGCGAACGGAGAACCCCCAAGAGCATACAGCGACGAGGCACAAGAGGAGAGTGCCCCTCGAGGTGGGAATGCATGCCAAGGTCACAACTGAGTATTACCCCGAGGATCCAGTTCTTGTCAAACCGCTCGGCACCCTCTAATATCGAATACATTCAGCTTTTAGATCTCAGTAAATATTAAGTCTAAAATGACGTCTCTGCCTAATGACAAGGTATAGGCATTCATTAATATATGTATTCACCCACACATGGACCCACCTATGGACCCGCATCTACTCCATCCGCCCACTAAGTTATTCATACATTCATTTGTTCAATCATCCATTCATCCATCCATCCATCCAGCTATCCATCCATCCATCCATCCATCCATCCATCCATCCATCCATCCATCCATCCATCCATCCATCCATCCATCCATCCATCCATCCATCCATCCATCCATCCATCCATCCATCCATCCATCCATCCATCCATCCATCCATCCATCCACACCCATCAACCCATCAAGCCATTCATTCATTAATTCATTAATTCATTAATTCATTCATTCATTCATCCATTCATCGATTCACACAACAACCAACTGGTTTCTCTGTCCGTGTATCCAGCCATCATCCCTCCTCCCTCCTTCCATCCCTCCTTCCCTCCTTTCACCCTCCCTCCTCCCTCCCTCCCTCCCTCCCTCTATGCGTCCATCCATCATCCATTCCTCCATTCCTCCATTCATCAATTCATCCATTTGTCCATCGAAGCAACCTGAGAGAAACCCTATCTGAACATCCAAGCCTTACCCAAAGAGAAAGTGAACCGAAGCTCCATCCATCCAACCACCATCCACGCACCAATCCATTCATCTATCCGTCTATCCATTCACCAAACAGCAAGAGCCACGCGCCAGACCATCAGCCATTCATCCATTCATCCACTCATCCATCCTTACATCTACCCATCTATCAAGCCATTCATTCATTTATTCATTCATCCATCCTCACACTCTTTCACCTATCAAGTCATTCATTCATCCACCTACCCACCCCGTATGAAGACTGAAGTCCTACCAAGAGAAAATCCTTGGGCTGTGCTGTTATGTTACCGTGAAGGCTACTCCACTGAAACTGCTCTTGCCTTAACGCTGGCAACAGCTTCTCATCTAATGATACCTTAAATGCATGCCTCTCAGTATGCCTTGACCTTAGTGCTGCTTTTGACACTGTCGACCACCATCTACCCTCTTATCTTCGTCCGTTGTTCACGGTCAAACCACTTCGCTCAACCTGCTACTCTTCCGCCCTAACACATTTTTGCCCTTCCATCACCTCATCACTAAAATTTGCAATCACTCCGTGGCACCGTCTTGGGCTCTCGTGCATTCCATGTTGCTGCCCCAAGGAATGGAATCGACTGCCAGTGTTTACCTGTTGCTCAATCTCCTTTTCTTCTTTCAAGAAACGCGTCAAAACTCACTATTGTTCATTGGCCTTCAAACATATGGATATCTAACTACTCTTCACCTGGTAACTCACTAACCGCCTCAGATTCGCATTTCTGTGTGACTTTGCGCACGTTTAAGGTGTTTGTAATAATAATAATAATAATAATAATAATAATAATAATAATAATAATAATAATAATAATAATAATAATAATAATCATAATAATAATAATAATAATAATAATAATAATAATAATAATGATAATGATAATAATAATAATAATAATAATAATAATAATAATAATAATAATAATAATAATAATAATAATAATAATAATAATAATAATAATAATAAATAATAATAACAATAATAAATAAATAAATAAATGAATAAATAATAATAATAATAATAATAATAATAATAATAATAATAATAATAATAATAATAATAATAATAATAATAATAATAATAATAATAGTAATAATAATGCTTGGCATAAAACGCATCAAGTATGGAAATCTAGGTCATGGAATGATGGAAATCTAGGGATAGGGCAATCAGGAGAGAAACGCCAAACTGTCAGGCGACGTAGGTGTAAAGTGTAAACTGCTATCAATATCTATAGTTACATCATACAACTAAACTGAAACCAAAGCCCTCGATGCCTGGGTGAAATTTGAGGGGCCTGGGATAAAGTTGGTAGGCGCGAAGCTTGCATCATACTCACAACCCTTGACAAGACAAAGTTGAGTCACCGATTGGGGTTCGGGGCACATCTAAAATCTAAATGATCTACACATATCAAGAGTGGCGGTTTTGGCATGAGGGTGGGCTGAACCCCTGGACACCTCAGTGTCACTGGACACCCCGAAGCGTTAAACCGTTCGGCCGTTTGCGTTTTATGCCAAGCATTCGAACATAACAGCACAGCCCTAAGAATTTCTATTTCGGGTCATTCTAGGGTTTGGATTTTCAGGTTGGGTTTCAATCTTTTGGTAGGACTTCAATCTTCATACAGGGTGGGTGCACGTGGTGGATGAATGAATGACTTCATAGGTGAATGGGTGTAAGGATTGATGGTTGGATGAATAAATGACCGAAAAACTTGGTGGGTGAATGAATGTAAGGATGGATGAGTGGATGAACGATGAATGGCTGGATAGTCTGACGGATGGCTGCACTGCTGTTTGGTGGATGGAGACAGACCGATGGATGAATCGATGGATGGAGGGGTGGATGGAGAGCGTCAGTTCACTCTCAATCTTTGGGCAAGGTTTAGACGTTCAGATAAGGTCTCAATCTCAGGTTACTTCGATAGACAAAATGGATGAATCAATGAATGGAGGGATGGATGGATGGACGCATAGATGGATGGATATACGGACCAGTTGGTTGGTGTGTGGATGGATGAATGAACGAAAGAATGACTTCATGGATAGATGGTTTCATTCATACATTCATTTCAAGAACTAAACTAACCATAGCACCCCTTCAGGAAACCTACTCAGAGGCGCTCTCAGCCCAACCACGGCAATAAAGACTAGACTTGAGCAAATTGTAAAACAGTTCTACTGGACCTTGGCATGCAGCAGGCACACCTCCAAAGGGAGTCCATTCCAAATGGAGGGTCCAACAATTGAGAAGGCTATGCGCTGCCTAATTGAGGAGTGAGCCCGAGGGACTAAAAGCTCTCCCCAGCAGAAGATCGGCCAACAATGTCAGAGACTGGGCGGCAAAACAGGTATTACGATTACAAATAACCAGATTACGATTACGAATAACCAGATCGCTCATTGGAGATTTGCTCTTCAGAATAGAAAATGTGTTGACATGAGCTCCTGTTGTCATTTCATATGACGGCGGGATCTGGTTGTTCGGAACACTTCACAGAGCGAGCATGACATCACTGGAAAACTTGGCCTTGAACTTCATTTCCTGAACGTCAATCATCAACTTGTGAAGTGTCCAGAAGCTCTGTGGAGTCGTTGAATTTGCTCTGACTAAGCTGACTGCAATTGGAAACAATGACAAACTGATATAATTATATTTTTGAGTCAGCAAAAAACTGCAATATTATTAATTCACAGTGTATATGCTCTGCGATAAATTGTAGGCTACTGTGATAATATTAAAGAAAATAATCATGGAAATAAACAACCATAATTATTGTTATGTCTAGCTTTTCTGACAACATTTAGCAAATACCAAATTATCAGACTTAACTTCGACTTGCATCAAGTGAAAGAAGAAAACATAAAAACAATGTGAAGATTTGGTTATCTGTAAGTATAATATTATAATCTTTTAAAAAGAAATTCCATAGGCCTACCTGGCTATTGCTCAGGTCTTAGACTGCACTGGAGCACAGTACATGTATGTGGGCATTAGGGTGGTTCACAAAAACAAAGTTCAAGCTAGAAACCAGGGCACCCTCTCAGTTTGTTAGACCTGTCAATAGTATTATTGAGAAAAAATTTCAGCTTCTTATTCTAGCTGGAAGATGGTGCTCAATGACATTGAAATATTACCATATAGTAGCATTAGCGGTAAATCTTGATGTCGTATAACTTGGTCAACAACTCAAAATTTGTCATGGAGATGAGATTCAAATAGTTTCTGTTGTGTTATACTTACTTACTTATTTAATAACTGGTATTTTGAACAGAGTGTAAAGTTCTTGTTGAAGGTCATGGTGTCTACTTTCTGTGTTTTTGGCAGACATGTTTTCAGAAGTGAATTTTCAAATTTACCATTTGCCAATGAAATTTATGAGCTCATATTTAACACTTTAACTTTAAGGCGAAATTAGCCTGTGGGACAGGATACAATGAATCCATGGCCATTCATAATCTTCTGCAGTTGAGGAAACTTACTGGCAAGGTTCAAACCTTGAGCTTTGATAGCTGAGCTCTTCAACGGAGTGTGCGTTCTGCTGGAAGACAAGATAGGTCGAGAGCTCCTGTGGTTGGACTGCGATGATTTTAGCCAAAGTATTCACCTTGTGCTGCGGTCCATCTAATTCACCACATATTCCAATCTTCCAGACATATAAAGCTGCTTGGGAAAGTGTGATGCAGGACTGAATGTCATATCCGGCACTGAACCCTATCATGAAACAGCTCTCAGTGTTCTCCAGAAGTTTACTGAAAGAAAGTCAGTTTCAGAGATCAGAGATGACTACCAAGAACTCATTGAGCTGAAAATGGTTGTCTTGGAAGTTAGCCTTCAATAATTCACTGGAGAGCCCTGGGCCAATTCACCATGCAAGTTGGATGGCCAAGTTATTGTATGCCATCAAAATCTACCTTAATAATCGCGATCAACGTGATGTATTCAATCTAACGAAGAAGAAAGAAACTCAGATTAATCGATTTGTGCAGCTTTGTTACCCTTCTTTACACAAAAGCATGGACAAAGGTTTCACTTGCTGCTGACGCTCCAGGACAAGATCTGTCACTTTGGATTAATCTAGGAAAATATGAGTCAGTTGACCCCAAGATCAGCGTTGCTGCCAGGAAGGCCCTAGAAACCACTAGTGTAGTGATACCTTTCAGATGAGGCTGTAGGTCTGGGCCGTCTGGCACTGTTCTCAGACCAACGTCCAGTAACAGATAAGGTGAATATTGTTTACAGAGTAACTGCAAAGCCTGGTGAAAGGAAGGTGAGAGGTGATGCTGCGGTACTGAAGGAGGGGGCTTGCCTGGGTGATTTTGCAACCCAGTGAAAACTGACACTGCTGTCACACCTGAAGATTAGTGATTACTTTATTTACACTTCCACAAGAGAAATGGATCGAGAATGAGGATTACAAACAAGGTAGAGAGAGAATTCAGCAGTTGAGAGTGGTGAACGACACGGCTCAGAGGTGTGTGAAGTTGTTCGAGGAATTCAACCGACTCAACACCAATAATGAAGAAGAAAAGCAGTGTCTTCTCCAAGTGGTCGTGGCAAATAGGAATAATATTTGCCTCACAACAACAAAGAAGGCTGTTGACGCAGTGCTTGCAGTTTCTAGACTCTAAGACTGTAGCGGGTGTTGAAGTCATAAAACCGGAACAATCGACATTCATGGTCTGAACGATGTTTTATAAATTTTTGGAAATTTCCAATTCTTCAAACCTACTGAAATTTTACAGTTCAACCTGACTAACTGTTCTACTATCACATGTGTTGTTAAATTACAGTAAAATTTTATTTATCGTGAAATAAAATACATTCGTACGGGAATGTATACTCGACACATTCATTTCCACAATTAATGTCTTTTTATCGGTAACAGGCAAAGTGACACAGTCCGTGAGCACCGTCTTCCCGTTGGAATTGAAAGCTGAAATTTTGTCTAAATAATACTATTGATAGGTCTAACAAACTGAGAGGGTGCCCTGGTTTCTAGCTTGCACTTTGTTTTTGACCATGCATCTGTGAACCACCCTAGTGGGCATCCTTGCACGACTTGACTTTGGATGCGATATAGTTGCATACTGGTACATCGGCCATAGCCAGGCGTAGCTGTAACTGTAGTTGGTCTTTGTGAAGATGGAGCAGGTGTCACCTAAATCAATAGCATGTCATCAATTTCATCTTCAACCAATGTTTGCATTGACATGGCATCTACTAATAAAGAAATCTCAGATCCTCTTACCGGCTTGACCTGTTTGTTCCCCGGGCTAGGACCACAAAGGCTCAATCCAGATCCTTTTCCTGCATAGGTACCTCTCTATGGAATGGACTTCCTCCTTCTCTACGCCCTACAATCCTCTCTGGTAGCATCTCTACCTCTTTCTCTCACCTTAAAACCTTCCTTTTCTCTCGGAATACCTCGTACTGGGAGCGCTTCTAAAAAGCTTATGCTATGAGAAGCGCTTTATAAATGATCAAATACAATACAATACAATACAGTAATATGATTGGTAAAATATCACTTAGAGGACGTCTACTCATTACGAGCTCCACTCATCTAGGTAGGTATTCCTGTTTAGCGACACTGTGTAGTAACATAGACCATTAGCGTCTCCCTCCTCCTTTATCCAGGCTTGGGACTGGCACCGGCTTGCACTAAGCACGGATGTGCAATGCACGGACGTCCGGTGGCGGAGTTCTCCACTCATCTCATGGCAAGTACGGAATATATAATGGCAGCAACAAAATGGCGTCGGAATGGACTTCGATAAATATGACGTCATAATATGATATACGACATATCAACGGTTCACCCTACGAGAGGCGCTTTACAAATAGGCCTACTTAAATACGATACGATACGATACGATACGATATTGTTTAGAGACCATCTAAGCTCCTTAAATCTTACCGTATAGCGCCATCTACAACCGAGTTCTCCACTGATCCCAATACATGTAGGTTGTCGAGAATGACCGATTCTTGCTTTCGACTTTCATTCGTCCAAGTTCCATGCATGGATCAAGAAGACTACACGAATCATCGAGGGATCTAAAATTGAATATAGTTTCGAAGGGCGCATATTGAATTGACCGTTATGCCTATTATATTATAGTCTTGCACTATCTAGCCTGTTAAACCGAGTTGGCCTACACATCGCGGGCTGAGGATTATAAGGCTCTATGTCCATAATTGGTCGATTTTGCGTTATGGGTGTCGTTGAATTGCCTATTTCAAGGGGCTCTATGTCCACTTAAAATCAACATTGTTGGATCAATGCTTACCTTTATATCATCAGAATTATTTAGCTCTATGTCCAATTTATTTATATACTTGAGAATTATAGAGCTCTATGTCCACGAACCAATCAAGTCGCTTGGTTATGTTATTATTTTCATGGCAACCAAAAGAGTTCCTAATTTTATTTCCAACAAATGTTTATAATTTGAGTGTTTTATAATGTCCGACAATTTATAATATTTATGTTAAGACGCCACAGTAACTTTGTATTTAATTTCTCTGTTTAGTTTTAAATCAATATCATCATAATCATCGTGATCCATGGGCCGAAGGCCCGTCACCCGTGTCCAATGCACGCGTTATCACTTAGTCGGCTTGTTTTCGCAGATGTTGCTTGCACCAATCCTTGATATCATCCGCCCTCTGCCTGTTATGTCTTCCTCGTCGCCCATTTCCATTCATAATTTTCATCATTACAGTTTATATTTTTCTACTGTATGGTATGCGCATTGTATGTTTGATTCTTGTAGTAATAGTAACTGTACTGTGATCTGGAGTTAGGCGTCAGTGACGGTGAAGTCGAGAATGTGGAAATGAATTGTGGCATGGAGAATTACTATCAGACCCTTTGTGACCGATTTGACTGCATTTCGTTCATCAAAGTAGAAGCAATTGAGTATTTTTGGAGACTGTATAATGATTCTTAAGTACAAAACGAGATTTTCAAATGATGTATGGACTGACTGCAAAATAAATCCGGTAGTGTGCTGGAGATATGAACAGCAACCCCTATTGCTGAGAATAACCCAAAACAGTACAGAGAGGCAGAAATTGAATGTTGAACAGATTAGAGACATGACATCCATGCTAGACTTCATGCCAGAACTAGATCATGAGTACATGAGGTTTGAGTTATGGGCTGCTGTAAAGATCCCTTGATAAGTCTCAGTTTAAAAACCTGACTCTCAAGTTAAAAACATGGTCAGTATCAGAACCAGTTCCTATTGTGAGGATGTGATAGACAGTGCCAGTGTTAACAGTCGAAAGATAAACCAGAAAGGATCCCTAAGGAAAATTGAAGTTGATTACAAAAAATAAAGAGAACTATTAACACAAGAAAATGGGAAAACTATATTCAAGCAGTTCCTTTTAAAAAATCTAGCGTGCCCTTTTCCAAAATCTAAAATGAGCAAGAGTCATTGTATAATTAGTGTAGTTCACCAACATTACTTGCTGGTAATCCAATTATTACTGACAAAGAGTGTTTCAGTATTACGAACACTCAATTTTATTGTTTCTTATTTTTATTCATGGCTGATTCCATATTAACTATGGAATCATAATTACTAAACTACAAAAAACTTCTGGTTTCCATGATTTGGGTTTAAAGTGAAAGAAATGTAGTTTATGATGCATTACTGAACTATAAAGACCATATTTGATAGTAATAATAAGTTACTGTTTATGCTGTGTTCACAACAACCTTTCTATAGACTGAGTGTTATACGGCTCTATGTCCTTTTTATACATCGGGCATTCTTTTAAAAAATTCATAAAAATCTTTGCACATTTTGTTAACAGTCTTTTGCTCTGTATAATGTTAGAGTATACACAAATGAACAAAAACAGTTAGTTGCATTTGCAATATTTTCATTATTCTTTTGGTACTTGTATGTTGAACTTTAAAATTTGAATATCTCGGAATTGTACTTTTTGGACATGGAGCCATATAATCCTCAGCCTACACATCTATCGTGTATGCCTCAAAGCCATTCCTTGCCTCAAAGCATAGAGAAGCAAATTATATCTAGCTTGGGCCTAATACAATCAGCCGATACAAATTGGCATTGTTATCCTACGTTGCATGAACTCAACCCTCTAAAGAATACTGTTGTAAGCCGCTTAAAGTCTAAATTTTAGGGCCTAATCGACCGGTTAATCAAGCGTATAAAATCGAATCACATACATTTGAAAATTCATCTTCGTTCTTCCACTTCAAACATCTTCAGAACCTACTCTAATTCTTCTTCGGGTATTTTTCAACTTGTTTCGGAATGTTTTCTTAAATGAAATAAGTTAAAGCAACGCCCCTGCATTGTCGCTACGTCTTATGACGTCATTGAAGTTCATTCTTATTTGTCTACATGAAAATGACGTCATAATGCTTAGACACGGTAACAGGAGATTAGACACAGACATGCAAACAACGGAAAAGAGTCCCTCTAACTATGTCTTCGTCTGGCTGTTTGTGTTTCTGTTTTTCTCTCGGTGGTCAACTCGTCTCTCTAGTCTGTCCGTCGGCCATTCGGTCTGTTGCTATGGTTTCGACTGCAGGCTATGTTTGTCTCTCTGTCATCTTCAAAATGTAACCTTGATAAGGCGATTTGATACTGTTATGTAAAACGGTCCTGAATGGTTGGCTATACTTTCAAAAAGCGCTATACAAATATTTAACAAGCCAAAATCATGAACAACAGATGCAGTAAAAGATGGGAATGCACGCCATAAAATTTTCTTACTTTTATGCAATACTTATTTTTCTCACTAACTTTCATACTTAGTTCTTAGGCTACTTGCATCAGTATAATTTCATGTTTTACCATACTTCCTTACTTAATTACCGATTGTTTTCGGTCGTTGAAATGACGATGAACAAATGTTTGTCATACGTTACGAGTAATTTCTTTTTCACTTCGAGGATCGGCTGCCGCTCAGTTCGGAACTGTTCCTCGTCATCTTCTCCAACATCTGCGTCTTGTTTTGTAGCATTTTCATCGTCCCCCCGTCTTTTGGATATCTTTCTTCTTCTCCTGTATCGCCTTCTTCGACGTCTGCTCCCTCCGACAGAAACTAATGGAATGTGGCCGAAACATTATAGAACAAAAGAAAATTACGTCATTTTGCGATGACGTCAATAAGAGAAAATAAGCTGAGACAGAGAGGGGTGTTATTATATAGAAATATTTCTATATGTCGAGTATTTAATAAACGTATTTAAATAACCGTGCTGCTTATGCAGTATTTCATACTACACGACAGGCACGTAGCGAGACTTAAATTCAAGAGGAGGCAACTTCACAGACCACTGGCAAAATCCTGGTCATTGAAGCCATTAGTCAAACGAAGTTTCAGTATATAATAAAATACAGCCCGTAAAAACAAAGTTTTTTACTATATCCATCTAGTATCCTATAATGCGTCTTATGAAGCAGTTACCTCTACAAATATATAGTCCGCGTTCATTTTACGACTGCAGCCAATCACAACCCTGGCCAATCACAACGGTGCGTTTCGGAAAAGGGGATTCCCCGATTCGAAAAGTTGAGTCCCCGATTCTATAAGCTAGCCTTTTTGGGAGCTGAAATTTTGATAGAATGAAGTGTGTGCGAGGGCGAGTCTGTCTGCCAAGTTTCACGACGATTGAATGATTGTAAGTGATCGAACTAGTCGTCGCAAGATTTGACTATTTAGCCTGTGGCTCAATCAATCAAGATGCAAGCAATCAAGCAAGCAAGCAAGATTCCCGCAAGTTAAAGTAGATGGATAAAAAGAACCAATAGTAAAAACAAAGTTTTTTACTATATCCATCTAGTATCCTATAATCCGTCATATTAAGCAGTTACCTCTACAAATATATAGCATTTTACAACATAGCGTCCGTTTAATCAGGCGCCGCACCCGTTTCTGTTGCAGCCAATGGCAACGCTGGCCAATCACAACGCTCCGTATCGGAAAAGGGGATTCCCCGATTCGAAAAGTTTAGTCCCCGATTCTATAAGCTAGCCTTTTTTGGGGGAGCTGAAATTTTGATAGAATGAAGTGTGTGCGCGGGCGAGTCTATCTGCCAAGTTTCACGACGATTGAATGATTGTAAGTGATCGAACTAGTCGTCGCAAGATTTGACTTTTTAGCCTGTGACTCAAGCAAACATTCAAGCAAGATGCAAGCAATCAAGCAAGATTCCCGCAAGTTAAACTAGATGGATAATAAAAAGCAAGAGGAGGCAAGTTACGGTAAACCAGTAGCGTAACTATGGGCCCGCAGGGCCCGCAACTGCGGGGGGGCCCAGGTAAAAGGGGGCCCATTTTCAAACCTGAAAAAATGAACTATTTTAATTAATAAATGCACAGCAGAAAGCCGGAAACCGAAACTCCTTGTAAACTCCTTAGCCTTGTAAAATCAATAAATCATGCAGGCAGGCAGATGATGTGGAATATTACTATTGATGCGCGGTCGGCGCATATTTTTCTAGGCTTTGATTTAAGCTAGTGAGCAGTGACTCGAAGGCAAACTATAATCGCCAGATGACGTTGAAATTTGCAGTTAATTCACTCAATTAGTTTCACTTTTCGTCTTTGATTTATGCTGACGTCATTAGTCTCATTGCCAAGTTTCCGTCGGCCATCGTTGTTGATATTTATTTAAAAAGTTTGTTTAAATAGATTAATAAAATAGTTTTTAATAATATAAAAATGTAAAATTATTATTACTATTTTTTTAAATTATATAACAACAAAACATTAGATCGGATTACAATACAAAATTTAAGATTTAAAAATAAAAAATTGTACTAATGATGGCTAGCAAGCCTCTAAGTGGAGCAGCTAAACGACGGAAAAAGAAGGATTTACAAAACGAACTTAAAAAACGATGTAAAATTGACTCAGAATTTCCGCTTCAGTTGTTGTCTTTCAGAATGTCAATGAACAACGAAATTAAAAAAATTACAACAGTTAAGCAACTGGCAGACTTACTAATTGTGCATTACACCTCTATTTCATCTTCATATCTGGACGTGGTAACTGCTTTGATTATGTTTTTGACATTGCCAGTCACAGTGGCTACAGCAGAAAGGTCATTTTCGAAACTTAAGTTCATCAAAAATTATCTCCGCAATTCGATGGGTCAAGAACGCCTTAGTGGCTTAGCCTTGTTGAGCATTGAAGCCTCGCGGGCAAAAGTTATGGATGTTGACCAGCTCATTGACCGATTTGCAGAGATAAAGAGTCGTCGCAAGGACTTGTCTTAGAATACTTATCTGTACTGTACTAAATACAAAACTGTTCTTGATTTATGATTTCGTAAAATTGAATAAAACAATATTCAGTAACATTTCATTTATAACATTTAATCAATTTTAATGCAAATCGAAAACAATTTTTATTTGTGGCATAAGATTACAAATTAATAATAAAATAAAATATCATAAATTAAAATCATTAAAATGTATGCCTCAAAAGTGAGTCGATAATTTGAAACATAAAATTGTCTATCAGATTGTCATCGGCTGTATGGAGGAGGGCCCATTTTGAAAATCTTGCAGGGGGGCCCAGAATATGAAGTTACGCCACTGCGGTAAACCCGTAGTTTAGGTTGGTAAATTATTTTATATCGTCAAATTAAAATGGAAGCTGGATTAAGGAAAAAAATTGTTTCACTAACTCAAAGTGGGATTGATGAAACCATTTCTGTCTTTAAATAGAAGTTGGATTGATCGAAATAATTTTTACCGTAAATAGAAGCTGGATTGATGAAACTAAGTTTTTGATGCAATAGAAGCTGGAATGATGAAAATAATTGTTTCCGTAAGTAGAAGCTGGACCCATGAGAATAGTTCTTTGCTTAAATAAAAGTTCCATTGATGACAAATATTTTTTGGGTTAAATAGAAGTTGGCTAATTTTTTTCATGAAATGGAAGCTGGATTGATTAAACAATTTTTAGATGAAATGGAAGCGGGATTGACGATAGTTATCATGGACATAGGTAGATTGCTTACTTAGGCTACCAACATGAAGTTCGGTATTGAAGATATTCAAATAATTTACCAACCTAAACTACGGGATTACCGCAAGTTACTGCCTCCTCGTGCCTCAATGTAGCTACGCCTATGAATCAGAGTATCGGTTGTCCTGATACCGTAACGGAACAACGCAATAATAATTAAGACATGCCAACGTATTACCTCGTTAATGCCAACGCGAAGCGTAGGCCTAATTCTTAATTAGAACTAGGCCTACTAATAAATCATTCCGTCGAACGCTTTTGAGAGGTTCTGTCACGAAAACACCAATTGCGTCCTATACAAATGATTTGTAAATCATTACGAACCAACTAAATGAGGCGTCACGCAAAGATTATTACGCTAAAATTAATTAATTTAGTCAATATTCACATCTCACTGGCTGCAGTAGATTTTCTGTTTACATCCGACGTGTCTACCAGATGACGTGAGGGTACGCCACTGTGATCGGCGTCAAACGCCGTAATCCCAAAACGCTGCAGCTCATCATCCTCTAGTTCCTCTTTTACATCATTGATATTTGCATGCGTACATTTCTGAGCGATATTGGAGCGCCCTTTAATTTTGGACTGAACATTTTATCTGCTTCTCGGTCGGTTTATCAATATCAGATTGCAAATACAATTCTTTTATGTGAACTAGATTTAAACTTCGGATATAACTAAAGGCCTATTCAGTGTTGTCAACCTGTTGCAGAAATTGTCACTATTCCTTATAAATGAACTAAAGTACACATTCAGGCAAACTTCGACTACTAGAGCTTTAAATGTTTCCTGACGCCACTAAGTAGGCCTATTGTAAAACCGAATTTAAATTGTTAGACAATAATTATTAGTTTGTGATGTTATCGATCGCAGGTCGCTGTACAGGTGTGTCACTATTATAGCAAAACGATATGGGCGTGGATGTGTTGCTATAGAAGGCGAGACACAACGGGATATGAGGCTAAAAGTGGACAGATCTGGGCAAACTTATAGTATCGTGGGCTGAAGGATTATAAAGTATCTTTGGGCATGCTGCGCGCACGCCGGACGGTACCAGGTTTTCTAATGACGACACTAGCCCTGACCCTAAACGACCCTGACGACGCCAGTAAACTTACGCACTATATCCTTTACCCCCCCATACTATAAGCTTGCCCAGATCTGCTGAGCTGAATTAACAGGGAGTTTTTAATTTTATTCTGCTATGCTGATATTTTGGTCTTACTTTATGCAAAGACAACTAAAGCAATGTAATAATAATTTTGTTTAATCCGGAGCTCAGGTTGGGTAAATTCTGGCTTGCTTAAGCGTTAGTTAGACTCTGGATTTTAACTTCCCACCTCTTTTCGTTTAAATATTTAATCCCACTGCAGAGTTGTGCAACAGATACTTCTAGGTCTTAGATTAACCAATTTGAAGAGCTGGTTTCCAATAATAACTTGAGCCGATGTTATTATTCTACCACAATAGTGTTTTGTTTTAGTTTTGGTGACTTATATGTTAAACAGATTACATGTAGCAATTATTTCTAACTTAATTAATTTTCAGGAAGCTACATTTTTACAAGCAGTCCTGTTGCTCTTTCTTATCCATGTTGATAACTGAAATTAATAATAGTCATCATAGTTAAAATATAGTGTACATTATGAGAATCAATTGACTTGTTAATTGATCATTAAGTATTTGTGAATGACTGTGTAGGTGTGACAAGTAAAGAATCCCAATGATGACAAAGATTTCAAGGCTTTGCAGAAGAGTTATTTTAAAGAACTTCGGAAGTGAGTTGGGAGCTATTTATTTGTTTTATATTTTATTTTTATATTTCAAAGTTCATCAGTTTTTTATGTAGGTTATTACAACTTGTAATGTTATAATAATAATAATAATCTTTTCTTTATTTAAGCGCCTGACAAACGCACCGCGCTGTACATGTACATGTTATGCAATTTAAATCTTAACTACTAACAGAACAGACAGCCTGCAATACAACGGCGCTAATAGCAGCCTACAAAGCAAATCCGCCCTATGGGGCTCGAACTCGGTACCTCTCGCTCTCCATGCCAGCGTGTTATCCAATGCGCTATCGGGCCCCTCCTATGGACCATTAAGAATGGACTTCCTCCTCTACTCTCTACCATCCTCTCTGGTGGCATGTCTACCTCTATCTCTCACCTTAAGACCTTCCTTTTCTCTTGGAGTACCTCGCACTTGAAGTGATTCGGAAAGGCCTATGCTGTGAGAAGAGCTTTATAAATGATCAAATGCAATACAATAACCAGATAAATAAGTTGGATAGATAATAGCTACAGATAAACAAGCTAAAACTGCAGAGACAAGAAAGTTAAGAGAAGCAAGATTAAGAAATTAATTAGTTACTTCAATTGCAATGGTGTCTAATGCGCAGGGCATCAACCGATGACACAGCAAAACCAAGATGTAATTAGGTCAGTATCCAGAAGATCAGTCCACTAGGATAGAGAGGCTTTTTATGTTAGATAAACACTGTGAAAAAGGTAAGTCTTAAGCTGAGAACGAAATAAGCAACTGAACAGAATGGACAGGTACAGGAAGAGAGTTCCAAAATCCAGCAATGGAAAAAGCTCATTCACCAAGAAGAGTCCTAGGTATGACGAGAGAAAGAATTGTGATCAGTCAGAGGAATCAAGACTGACTTTAAATACTGTGAGTGACTAGAATTAATTTAATTATAAACTATGAGCCACATATTGAAAAAGATTCTTTGCTGAGCAGGAAGCAATGCAAAGATTTTAGCACAGGGGTTTTAATTTAGACATATTAATTTTAGATATAACCAAAGCATTCTGAACCTTTTGTAGGTTCAACATGTTTGACAATTGGTTATAGTAATAGAGGCAACTTGAAACATATGTGTTATGATGAAGTGACAATGTACAACTTAATTAAAATTAGGATTTATTTTCCCAAGTTGTTGTCTGAGAATTCATGCCACAATGATGCTTGTTGTACATAAGGAATGTTAACCCGGTAGGTAAAAATGGTAAAAATATATGAAATGTTTCTGTCTTCTTTTCTGTCAGATGAAGGACGTGCTCAGGTAAACCAGTTAGTCATCTTGGAAGGTGACTGACTGTTAACTTAAGCTGTTGGCTTAAGGATATTGTTGGTATAGGTAGGCTTTATTTGCACTGTTTTTAGGCTACAAGAAATTTGGATTATTTCTGTGCATCGTCCTTGCAACACTGTATTTGGTGAGGTCTATGTTTTTGACACACAAAGTTGTCCAAGGGACAGTAGGTTCGTAAATGCATGCATTCTTTCTGTTGCTTTGTAGACTCTAGAAAATCTTATTCTAATGTAATTCTTTTTAATTGATACATGGTATGCATAACCAAGTAACTCTCGGCCTAGTTTTGACATAGTTGGCTGATCATGTATCTTTAAGGTTGACTTGATTAACTACACTACTACAGCTTGCTTTTACCAGATAACTAGTATCAGACTGTGTAAATGCTTTGTGCTAAAGTCGTTCAAATGGTCTTCGATTGATAAAGTATGCTTATACATTTGTTTTAATTAAGTTTGAAATGTGTGTGAAATCTATATTTAGAATGGATTCTCGTTTAAGTTTTTTAAATTGCGTGGTTTATTTGTAGGGTTCTTAAGTTGGTAGATAAAATTTTAACCTGCTTGCAGAACTTGAATTTGTTCTATTTAAGAATGGCATCTGTTATGTAGATTTCTACTTAAGAGTGCAAGCAGTGCACTAACAGGCTGGTAAATATTTTGTTCCTGTCAGAAACACGGGAAATAGAAAGTCATAACGACACTGCTGTTGAAGATGTATGTAAGTATTAGTCTGACCTAGCTTCATTGTGACATAAAGTAAGAGACGGTAATTATTCATTCATCATAGGCTACAGTGCAGTCCCATTCATGCTCCATCCGTTTACGAGGGAATTTACTTAATGTATGTTTGCACCGTAGCTCCTGATGCTATCTATTTAACACGTGAGACACATTAACTCATGATACAGGAACTGCACTGTAGCTCTATATGGTAGAAGTTTTGTGAAACCAATTCACATCCTGCACAGACTAACATTCAGTCTCATTGACATTATCTCAGATAGCCTGTATCAGCTGCGCACAGCTGCCTGGACATGGGCAACAGTAACTGATATCTCCGCCAAGGTGACAGCAACTGTGCACCCATTTCCATAAGAGTCCAATGCAGGCAGGCAATTCACGTTTTGAAATAATGCCTGGAAACAGTAGATGTTACTGTTAATGTAGCCAGAAACATACATTGTCAGGTAAATAAATCACAATCACTTTTTCTCCATAGTAGGAGAGGAGTCACTTAAACTGGCCTGAGAGACACCCATTGGTATGAAGTGTTAGCGACCTCGTTTTTCTTAGCTTCAACATATAAGGTCCTCTCCCTTGCCATCTCATCTTTTTCCTATAACCATAATCAGCAATGCGTCTTTTCTAAGTAATTTGATAGCAGGCTACATTGCTAGTGACTTCAATCAAACAGTCTACAGTATGTCTGAGCTTTCTAGCCACACTAGGACTTACTTAAATCATGTTCTACTGCATTTCAGTGTGGCCCTCTTAGCATGTAGTCCGTTAATCCTTTATCATGGAGACTTTGGCTCACACTGATCATGTGTAAATGGGCCTGCATTGTAATGTTAACAACTGGAAAATCCTGGGATTGAAGGAACCTTTAGCTGACACAACACACACAGCAACTCCATTCCATTTCCAGACAACCTCCTTTTACCAGATGTATATAGCTAGACTGAATTGAAATTGCATGTGAAACATTGCTATTCTAGGTATATTGTTTGGTAATAGTTTATGCATTAAAGGTTTGTTTTTGACATGATGTGCCATAATTACCATACATATGATTGTGCTGCACTACCTGAACTGAACTGTATTGATCACAAATCGAATTTTTATGTAAATTGAAAGACTTAGATCATACGTGAGCAGACTAAGCTGCATCTCAATATTTGTAATACCTAAGGTGTGCTGTGGTGCACTTTTGTAACAATACTGAATGCTTCTTTTGTGAGCTGTGATTTTAAAGCCCATGTAAACTTGCAGTGTTTGACAAGTAAGGCTGCAGCTAGGCTTAAATGGCAAATACCACGCAGCCTTGCATAAGTCATAGTTGATTTGCTGTTTCAGCAACTCCGTTGGTGCTTTCATTTCTATTCTGATGGAAGAAAGTGGTTCCCAAGAGTTCATGAATTATATCCTGCTACATGTAAATGAATTTTTAGGCCAACTTGGGTCCATTGTTGGTAATGCTAAATTTGGTGGCCATCTCTGCTTCTATCAAATTTGTCTCCATAATTTCAGTGTAAGGTATTATTTGTTTGTAAGTTTATATGAGCAAACATGTTTAGCATAGTTTCAGCTATATCTCAAAGTCTCATGACAATTGTGAAACATTTATGTGTCAACATTTATTATAAGTATTGGATAGGTTGTCTATATGCCTATCTATGAAGTTGGATTCTTCTGTGTGCATTTTTTATTTAATTGATTTGACTTTAGCAGAGAGATTGTATGACTTCTTAGCAATTTCAGAAGCACTTTTTACATGTATATCAGTCAGAAAGAAAGAGGTTTGTGTTTAAAGTGTTGGAGAATATAATGCTTGTGGAAGTCAGTGGAATATCAGTTTGAAGACTGTTTGACAGTGGTGGAAGTGCTGAGATTGAATATAGGGTATCTACTGTTAGAAAAAGAGGGAAAGTGTGATATGGAAATAAATCGTAGAGTGGCAATAGGAAAAGCTGCAATGAATGGTCTGGAAAAAATATGGAAGGACAAACATGTGAGTATAGACACGAAAAAAGATTGGTGAAGGCTTTGATCATACCAACAGTAACATACGGCAGCGAGACATGGACAATGACCAAGAAAATAAGAAAAAAGATTAACGCATGTGAAATGTGGATATGGAGGAAGATGCAGAGAATATCATGGATAGAGAAAAGGACCAACGATTGGGTGCGCAGGAGTATCGGAATTGAGAAGGAAGAGACACTACAACAAACAGTGCTAAGAGCAAAGTTGAGGTTCTTTGGTCATGTCATGCGATCAGATGGATTGGAAAAGGAAATGATGTTAGCATATGGAGAGGGAAGGAGAAAACAAGGACGACCAAGGAAAAAGTGGATGGACGAAATACATGAAACAACTGGAATGAATTTGGCAGAACTGAGAGATGCGACGGCGGACAGAAGGAAATGGAGAGGCTTGATCATGACGGTCGCTAAAGTTCAAAGAACTGACGGCACAAGGATTCAAGTATACTGTTATAATTCTAGACATGGCTATTTTTCCAGCAATAGTGACAACACGGAGCTCAGTAATGACTGTTGCATTGTCAGTAAAATGAATTATTTTGGTTCAGACACAGGTCCTTGTGACGTTGAGACAGAATGCCCGCAGGGCCGAGTGCGGTATTACATTAAGTCTGGTTTACAGAACATTCAACCACCAAGGATCTGTTTTAATGGAAAGGAGTAAGTCGTATTTTGTGACTTAATGATTTTTAATTTGATGTGTATATATATCCTGCAACTTCTTGCTGAGATTGCTGTAGCTTATCAGTTCTGAGATTCCTCGGAGTTGGTCCGCAAACTTGCTCAGATCATACATCATCCTTTGAGATAGCAATATATTAGGTTAAACACAGAATTCTGTGTTTTTGCTATGATAACTGCTCATTTGCTTACTCATTTATGCATTCTGTTGTCCTCCATTTGTTTTATTTAATTCTTTCTTTTCTTCATTCAATCATTTACTAATGCTTGAATCAAGCAATTCTGCATGCATTTTCCTTTTTATCGCTGCTGACACATGTTTACGGTGGTGATGACATAAATTTGTAAGAACGTTTGATTGAGAATGTTTTGTGAAAAAAACTGTAAATTCGATTTCTTGTATGTCTTTGACTGCTGTATTATTTTATATTGTAATATATTTCTTTTTATCTTTATTTGCAGTTATGTGGGACCTAAGACAATTAATGGGCGTGGAGTCAACCTTGTTGTCATCAATGGTAAGTATTTTTTAGAACTAACAGACACACAGCTTCAGTGGAACAACGTTGACCAAACAAGAGAGGTGCAATGGTACCTGGGCAATTTCCGGCCAACAGTTTGTTTATTAGGGTGGTGAGAGATGTAAGGAGGCAGACCTAACCCCCTCCGTGCAGGTTTTGCTATCAAGCATATGCTGGGGCACATTCCATCAGTTCTCCATGGTGGACCAAGCTGTTAACTGTATGCATGTGATGGTTCAGATGTGTCCACAAGAGGATGGCAGGTTGCGTATTGCATAGCTCATTCAAGGGCTATGAAGCAGCTTGAATCAGGTTTTGAAATTTTTTTGTCTTGATCAAGGGACTATCCCAGAATCAATATTATTATTACTGTTAGTATGTGCTTGCGGTTAAACATGCACTGAGGAAAGGTTGATGGTGAATTATTTTTCTCTTACCACTTAGAACTTTAGCATCCAAACAGATAGCTTCTAACCATGGTTTGGTTTAACTGCCTATAGTAACAGCTTGAGGTATTGATGCTTTTGACTTTTAATTTAATCAAGTTTCTTTGTATTTGTATTTATTTATTTATATAGCGCTGCTCACAGCAGTGACCATTCAGTAGCGCTCCAAGTGCGAGAACCCCTAGAGAAGAAGGTTTTGAAGAAAAAAATGATGTGTTTTTTGTTGTAAGAATGTCACCATTAAAGTTGCTTTGATAAAGAGGATAAATGTTGGTTTGCTTTGTTTCATTTCTATCACAGAGCTAACTATGGAGGTTGAAGATGTACAAGTTTTTGACACGTATGAGTCTGGTAAGTACTGGTACGTCGTTTGTCTATCTCTTAAAATCATCTGTTGTTTGGCATAGCTGTTTAGCCATCACATATAATCTATGACTGATGGATTTTCTGCCTTGGAGAAGAAACTGAAGCTTGCTCTTGTTTATTACGATATTAGGCCTAATCAGAAGCTATTGGAAGCAATAATAATTTCTGTTTAAAAGGTAAATGATGAATTAGAAACAGTTTCCTAATGGTTCACGGCAAACAAGTTATCTTTAAGCATTGACAAAACTAGATTCATATTGTTTTGTTCTCATCATAAGCTCATTCGTGGTCATTACAATTTGATTGTGATTGTGTTGCATCAGTGAAGAGACTTACAGATATTGTCATAAAATTTTTTTTTGACTTGTTCCAGGACATTGTTCCTGGATCAAAACCTTACATGGAAGCTCCACCATACTTCATACTTCTGAAGAATCTCTAAAAGCATTGGGATATTATGCATTTCCAAGTTATTACCAAAAACCATATGAATTCGACTACTATTCTATGATCTATCCATACCTCTGTTACTGTAATATCACCTGGTTGACCTCGTCCTCTGCAACACTCCCCTTCAATTTGGGATGTTCATGCTAAGACCTACCATCATTAAGGTAGTCCTTTTGCCATCCAAAGCAGTATTGGAATTCGCTAGTAAAATAATTTCTTTATAATTAGTTGTAATTCTTTGTGGTTATTTTTAACTATTGTTTGTAATTCATGAAAGTAATTTTGTTCTGTACAACTGTACCTTTTCCAGGGGGAGCATTCCACAACTACCTAATGGAGAACATCTCTGACTACCGCATCATCTTTTTTGCCACTTATGATGATGCCGCAAAACAGTGAGTTCATCAATTTATAAAAAATTTTATTGCTTATTTGCTTGTTTTCTTTCTTGGCTGCTGCCTGCAGATGGAATTTACATATTCAATCACAATTCTTTTGATTAATAGTACATTTATCTACTATAACAAATCAAAATGTTATATATATATGTAACTTGCAATTTATATAGTGCCTTTTGTGATCCTCGCAAGGGTGCTAAATATGAATATCGAGCCGTTCTAAATAGGTGCAAATTAAGATAGCTTGAAAATGTTTCCTCAGCTGTCTACATAATTTATAAAACAGATCATACGTACACATATATACGCATAACTGTTGCTTTACACGTGTACATATATGTGCTTTTGTGTGTATAGCAAGCAGTATACATACATGTACAAATGCATATGTACATGTACATATATATTTGTTTAATAGGGAAAACAGGTTGTGAAAGCGCAACCGGGTACAGGTTATGAAAACAAGGAGTAATAGAATAATGTATTAGTTACCATCAATGGTATCATTGGATGTTATTTTCCAGTAGTATGATAATAATAATAATAATAATATCTTTTCTTTAATAAGCGCCTGACAAACGCACTGCGCTGTACATTTACATGTTATGCAATTGAAATCTTAACTACTAACAGAACAGACAGCCATGTAATACAACGGCGCTAATAGCAGCCTACAAAGCAAATCCGCCCAACGGGGGCTCGAACTCGGTACCTCTCGGTCTCTGTGCCAGATGTTATCCAAAGCGCCACGGGCCCCCTCCCTTACTTCGTTCTGATAGATGTAACCAAAGAAAATCACGCTAAACATCGTTTTAGAAAACAGCGTGTGGGCAGCCACTAGGCGCCATACATATTCCTGCTATATTTACATATTGCTATGAACATTTCCTCTGGAAAACGTGTAGTTGTATGGAACAAAATTCCTCTCATGACTATGTATATACAGAAAATATCTTGCGGTATGTTTTCTCAATTGTCTGATTTTCCCTTTACCTCATTCTGAGATCCACAGAGACTTGTTTACATATTGCTATTTGGAAGTAACACATTCCAAGTTGGCTTTGAAGACACAATCTTTTACAGTAGAGTGTATACTTATCTTTGCTCACCACTGAATTTGGTGAAAAGCTGTAGATGTAGTTCAATAGAGTAGTTGAAAGCAAAATGTTATTACTTATTTCTAATTGACTTTGTACTCTTAAGGATTTGTATTATTATTATTTCCTTTATGTGTTGTCATCATTGCACTGAGGTACAATGTTTTAAAACTGGTACCAAAAATGTACTATAAAAACTAGTGCCATGCTTCTGAGGAGTATTAGTAGAGACAAATAAAAAAATAAACCTCTACCTTTGTCCTTATTATTAGTGTTACTATATATTTGCATTTATTACGCTTTGATGTACAATAAATGCAAATGTTTAATTTCTGGGTGGTATATGTTGCCAGATTACAACAAGAAAGTCGAAAGCTGCTGAATCATTTTGGCAGCACGAAAATCAATGTGCTCCAGTATCGAGATGCCCTGGTGTTTGTGGGACAGAAGGGTCTGACACAAGGATCTGCCATCGAGAAGGTGTGTCCGCCACACGGTCTATCTGTCTTTCTCGGGTTCTCTAGTTTACTGGGTAGTCTTCTATGATCCCTACTTCAGACTTTAGTATGTGTTTAAATAGGCCTTAAATTAGTGTACTCTGCTCAGCTTATTCAGCTGCATAATTAGTCGATATTTAAAAATTGTAGGTAAAATAATTATGATAATGTGTCATTGACACTGTTGTTTTTGTTACACTCAGTAGCCAGCATTCTTGTCTGATAAACTATAAAGCTTTTGTAGTACCACCAGTCTAATAGCATATAATACATTATAATGTGATCATTATTACTTAAATTTAAACTACTTTGGTTGTAGTAATTTTCCCGTAAACTGCTGTTTTATTAATTTTGCAGTATGTGCGCCGATACATAAACCGAGATTTTGCTGACGTAGCTGACCTGACTGGATGTCTGACATCAGCCGGTAAGATCTGCTAAAATGTCAGATTATCCCCATTTGCAGAACACGTATGCATTTAGAATAATGTTTTTAATTAAAGAAATTTATTTAAGAAACTAGTTCTGCTGAAGTAATGCACATGAAGACCAGCATCAGTGAGATGTTGTTTGAAAGCACCATGTAAAATGACCCAGTAGATGTAGAAGCCGGAAAGACCAAGTTCCCAGCTCAAAGATTCTACAGCTATCTAGTATGTAAATTTTGTCATTAGTGCCATAGTAGTGCTTGGTCCATAGCTAAATCTCTTTATTACCTTACAGTCAATGTAAGGATTGTAATAACATAAATATACAAGTTAAAACAAAAAGCTTAGTTATGCAGAACTTGTTTTTTTGCGTAAGTATGGTATCTGGAACTTATTAAGAACATTCAGGCTTTGTGTCTTGCTTCACTTTTGATTAAAGTCAAGTAAAGCCTAGTTTTAAAACTGGTTTGAGTTCAATAAATTCTGAATACAGATGAGTTTTTACTTAATTGTTATTTATTATGATAATCAGTGTCTGTATCAATGAAAATACAATTGAACAATGTTAAAACTGCGGTTTTTAGGCCTTCACAGAGTTAAGACGCTGTAAGAGTATTACACTGAGATCCTGGTTGATGTTTTTTTTCATCAGTTGGAAAGTTAAACCATTTTGTCGTTGAGGATTCGAATCCAAACATAGCTCCTGACCTGAATTGTGGCGTCACAAAAGACTGTGGTGCCGACGCCTTTTCTGTTCATCTGTATTCGGGCTTTCAGAATTCCGAGCTCCCGAAAATCTGCATCAATGGAAAGATGTAAGAATCAGCTGTAATGGTTTTTTAATCAGTCTGTGATGTTTTGACAATGTCTTGCAGATGGTATGTTACAGTCAATGAGATGTCATAGAGCAGTGCTTCCCAATCTGTTTTGACTATGGAACCCCTTTGATCTGAAAATTTTTGGACAGAACCTCGACCTAACTGAGCCATATTCTGGTATATGTAGCACTTGTATGCGAATTAGACCAATATATATCTAATTAATAGCAGTGACTGGGGTATATACAGTTTTAATTCATAAAATTAGATTGGAAATCATTTTTAATGAAATTTTCCCATGGAACCCTTGTCTTCACCTCGGAATCTGATTTCTAATGCAACAATACTTTCAAGCAGCACCTTTATCCAATTTTCTCAAGGAACCCTTGTCTTCCCCTCATGGAACGCTAGGGGTCCGCCGAACACATTGGGAAACGCTGTCAGAGAGACTGTGGCTTATCTAACCCAGTCTAATCTGTATATCAAATGCTGTTATCATAATGCATGAGGCATCAGTTGATGTTTATGTCAAACTGAGACTCACAATCCCATAATTGTTCAGTTCAGGAAGTCAAGAAGACTTGGCAGCTGGCAATGATGGATAAGCAGATTAAAACCAATGAGTTTTAAGTTTTGACATGTACGACAGCAAAAAACTGACAGGGAAGACAAGAACTGGGCAGCAACTATCCACAGCTTTGGACCAACCACTTAACCCCAAGAGATCAAAGTTGCAAGGTACAAGAGTAGCAGCATCAGATGACTGACTCATAATATGGTGACTAGTCATAATCTGATGACTCGTAATCTGATGACTTGTAATCTGATGACTTGTAATTTAATGATCTGATGATTAATGATACGATGATTAATGATATGATGATTAATGATATGATGATTAATGATCTGATGGCTTGTGATCTGATGACTCACGATCTGACGACTCATAATCTGATGAGGCAGTTGAGGATTATGTGTTTTGAGGAGCATAATTTGGTGTTTCTCTGTTCGTTTGTCAGGGTCATGGAGAAGGAAATTGGCAGAGGAATCAATGTAGTGGTTTTTGACCCCAAAGCAAGAGAGGTTGTGAAGTCAGGCCGATTTGATACCTATGAATTTAGTAAGTTGATTATGTAAAATGTCAGTTATCATCATCATTGTAAACTGCTTATCCGATGTGTTTGTTATTTTCATTTAATCATTTAATACTATTTCGTTTGACTGGTTAATCTGTTATGGAAAGGAATCTGAAGACCTGTTTTATTTCATTTCTCTGCTCATCACAAGGGTTTACCAAAGGAAGTTGGTAACAAAATGGGTTATTGACAGTGTTATAAACATGACCAAAATTCCAAGAGCAGGACCACGTGGTTCAGGACCAAGATCACAGGGTTCAAGACTAAAACCACTTGGTTCAAAACCTCAACCACAGAATCAAGACAATGCCTGAATAATCCAGGCCAAACCCATGACCATAAATGTTATGAACATCACAGCAGTGTGTTATTCTTAATTTATGACAATATAAAGTTATTGAATAACAAAGAAGCCAGTAGTTAATACAAAATTAAAGAGCAAAATAATCAGTCATATTCAGATTAGTTGTATATAATCGTAAAATATAATTACTTTTTAGCGATAGCTTAAAATCTTCCAGACATTGCCTGTTCTCATTTTTTTAGTATTTCACTGACATTGGTAGCAGCAGCAGAAATAGTAGTGGTTGTATTGTTTGGAGTACGAGTAATCGTATGTTACTTATAATAACTAGAAATGATTTTAATTATTCTTTTAAACTCAAAGGAATCCCTGCTGAAGGTGGGTGGCAAAAACTTGTATCAGAGAAAGAGAAATTTTGAGAAATTATGTTCTTGTAATTTTTCTAATTAAAATCACGAAGTCACTGTTCAAATTCACTGTGTGTTGCATGGGATGAACAAGGGCAGAGTATTTCCCAGCCCTTATGAAAAATGTGATTACACTGAGGCAACCTATAATCAACAGTTGCAAATCATGCAAATCTCTCAACACATTTCATTTTTATTGCGTTTATTACTTCTGCTTCTTCATCCAGATCATTCCACAGTTTCTTCATCATCAGGTTCATCATTTTCAGATGTTTTATCTGGCACTTCAAAAGAAATTTCCCCTAGGAGGCTAGGACCTGTAATGCATTCTTGCTTTTGGGCACATTGTTCTTCACAATATGCAGCGCTGTAGACTTAAGGCAACACTGGAAAATTCATTTTTTTTATCTCTTCCTCTTTTCTCAAACCTGTGTGCAATCTTATGGCACTCTGGAAGGGCGGTAGGATCATCTTTGACTGACAATACAACTGTCCGTTCATGACAGGAGAGCATGATTTTGATGGTGTGTCCATATGGCCTTTGCTGTATAGAGATCTTTCCTGATTGCTCAACAGTTGAAGGAACTGCGTTGTTAACCTCCTGAATGAGCATCGGAAAAGGGTTTTCCGCTATATGACACTTGTGCGACTTTGTCAATAGTGTGGAGTGGGTAACCATTCTACGAATGTGGGAAGTGTTGCCACTTCTGTTGATACTAAGCAGTGGTAATTTTAAGCTAATAATGATGTTGAGATTTGCTGACTATACATTCGTGCAGAGGTAGACAATACTTTACATTACCTCGCTATACCTTGCTAGTAGATTTGTTAACCCGCACACATGTGACATGCGGTTCTGATGGTATGCCTCCCATTGGCGACGTGTTGACAGTGTTTCACTGTAGAGAGTTTTATTATTGTCAGAATCTAATAGTTTTATGATTTATTGTGACAGGTAACACAAGTCTTGTGCCATTTCTGCAATCAATGAAAGATGGCGAGATTGTGTTGGCAGTAACACATGATGAAGCAACCACACGGTAAGCTGTTGAACTAATTATTTGAAAATGATCGGTTTCTAAAAGAGAGATAGCAAGCACCATACTTTCAAGACTATAAGTTGAATTTTTTACGTGAACTTGTTGGATGAGTCTTATTGAAAGGGGCGATTATTGTATTGTATTGTAGTAATAGGGCAATTATGTAAACAATGTTGGACTACCCCAGTATAGAAGTTGCAGTGCTGAAAAGGTGAATTCAAATGAAAGATATTAAAATATATTCTCCCACATAGGATAAGTGTTTTGAGCAATTTCTGGTTAAATAGTAGACCCTAACTGCCATTAGTAATGTAAGATTTATGTAAATCTTAATGTGGCCTGAAACTTCAAATACTTGAAAGGTCTTAAGTACAAGCACTTGAACTCCAATTTCATCTTGCTTTTAGAAATGTGGGTATTGCAATTTCTTTGTGAATCATGTGATAAAGAGTACATTAAAAATCCACTTTCATCTCTATAAGAAAGATTGTCTGTTTAGGCTGTTGCTATAATGTTTTCACTTCAAGTATAAGGTCCTTCAGGTTTGGACCATTCCTCTAAGATCTGTTGTTGAAACATGGAACAAAGGAGCAATTGCCTGTATCTTTAAACATTGAGATTAATTTTGCATCCTATAGTCATCAGCGATCTTCCTCAATATGTCGTAATTTTGAACGTCGATGGTATTCTTGTGTTACAGTTTGACAGCTGACATTAAGAAACAGTTTGAGTTGCTTGGCAGCTTCTATGTGAGTAAGTTAGCCATGAGAGACTCTTGGTGCTTTGTTGGACAGCGAGGCTTACAAGGGCGGTCACCTTTTGAAGAGGTTTGTGGAACATAGTCTACAGTTATTGTCTTTTTTACACTTTCAAGCCTGATATAGGTTGAAGGAGTGAAGAACTGAGTAGGTCTGGCATCCTTCTGTCTCTAAATGATTTAAGTGCTTTAATGGTTCTTTTTTCTTTAAGTTCTCTGCCCTTCGGCAGGTTCCAACTTCCAATGACGTCAATTTTCTCTTTGCTGTGCTCTTTCCTTTAATTCGCTGTATCGATCGGCCATCCATCCCAGCACCATCTGCCTCGGTCTTCCTCTCCCTCTTTTCCCTTCCATTCTCCCTTCTATGATTTCCTTCAGGAGGGAGTCTCCTCTTAATACGTGCCCCACCCAGTTCTTCTGTCTTTCTCTTATTGTTGTTATCAGCAATCGCTTTTCATCAACCATTTGTAACACCTCTTCATTCATTATATGCTCAGTCCAGCTCACCTTCTCCATCCTTCTCCAAATCCACATCTCAAAAGCTTCTAATTTCTTAATATCTTCTTTCCTGATGGTCCAAGTCTCTGACCCATACAGTGCCACACTCCATACCAGTGTTTTAACCAGTCGTTTCTTTAGGCTTTTATTTAGCCCTCCTCTCAACAATTCTCCTCTTCTCGTGAATGCATCTTTTCCCAGTGCTATTCTTCGCTTCACCTCATTTTGACACCTTGCATCTGTTGTTATCATGCTTCCCAAGTAACAAAAGCTCTTAACCTGTTCCACCTCCTCACCGTTGATTTTTATTTTCTCTGTTACCTCACCTTCCTCTCTGCTTATCCTCATACTCTTTGTCTTTCCAATGTTTATTTTCATGTTGTATTCCTTTGAGGTCAGATTTAGTTTGTCCATCATCTTCTGTAGACCTGCCTGTGTCGTCGCCAGCATTGCTTGGTCGTCAGCAAATCTTAATGCTTTTATAAGTCTTCCTCCTACTTTTACTCCTTCTTCTACCTCCTCCATTGCCTCCTGTATTAGCTCCTCTATATATATGTTAAAGAGGAGTGGTGATAGAGGACATCCTTGAAGATTGAAGGAGTGAAGAACTGAGTAGGTCTGGCATCCTTCTGTCTCTAAATGATTTAAGTGCTTTAATGGTTAGAATTTGTATATTGCATTAAGATAATTGAAACTGTTATAGAAAATTTGTATTTTTTGCCTCTTCAAGAGAATGTGATCAGTAACACTCTACACAAGTTTAAATTTTTCTTGACAAAATCCACTGATTATTTTATCCATGATTCTGTTTTGTCCCTGAAAAGTTTTGTGTTATTTCTTTCACTTTCTGCTTCTATGTTTATTTTTTTAAATAAAATTATATGTCCATTTGTATGTGATTTGCATAGCTTGAATTTGCTCCAAGTGGTGGAATGACCTGGTCAGATCCTGTTGATAGGAAGTTCTGCATTCCTACAGTATGTAAGTAGCAAATATTTGATCCAAGTATAGTCAAACATACTGAGAAGTACAGTATTAAAAAGTGGACATCTTGCGTGAATACTTATCGGTGTACAGATACCAGATTACCAGTATATACATCTGTGCATGTTCTCTTAGCACCTTGGGAGTTTCTTAAAAGACAGTGTAAATTTATATCAAGATACATACATATGTGTATATATATACACATATTCATTCATTCATTTCAGATATTTATATAGCGCCCCTTCAAGATTTCTACTCAGAAGCGCTCCCGACCACAGCGCGGACACTGAATCGGAGTTTCACGCCGAGCGCATGAGCAATTGCGAGTGAAGGACTTGCCCAGGGTCCCTACGGCGGCTTGAGGTGGATTCGAGCCCACAACCCTCCGGCTGCAAGGCACCAAACATACCCCTGGAGGTGGATTCGAACCCGCAACCCTCCGGCTGCAAGGCACCGAACATACCCCTACACCACCGCGCCCCACATATGTATGTATCTTGATATATATATATATATATATATATATATATATATATAATACTTACATGCATATACATCATACATATACATAAATGCATGATTGACCAGAAACAGTCACCACAGTGAGCTTGAGGAAGAAGACAGGGCATATGCAGGAAAGAACAGGGCCTCAGGTAATGGGCATTAGAAACTAAAGTTTGTTCGTTATGGACCTAACATTTTAGATACAGTCCTGGGTGAATCTGCCAATCAGCCTTGTCAACAAATCGCACACTGAGTTTGAGGCAAAAATTAATAAACTCAAGTATGAGTGTGGAACAAAACTTGTCTGTCAGCACACTAAACCATAAAATAAGCATAAAAAATTTAATAAATTCCATTTTGTATTTTGAATACAGCGATATAGTAGAAAGACTTGTGTGAACTTTTTACTTTTTTCATGCATTGCTTCCAGTTCTGAGTGGCAAAAATCTCGAAATTATTATTTTTATTTCTTATTTTTTTATTGCTGTCAGTTGTGGTGCATGTGTCGCAAAAACTGTAAATTGGCAATTCATTTAATTGCAGTGAAGGGCTTCACTCTGATGCCACTCGAAGTTGAAAGAAATCAGAAGAGAATAGAATTCTGTAACAAATATGTTGGCTATGGTGAATTCTGTGCAGGTGAGATAATAAATTTCTTTCGTGTGGCATTGGAAATCAAATGGCTCAGGTATTTGTGGTTGATAATTTTGTTTTGTGTTATTTTCTCTAGTGTATTTTTATTACCCCGGTATGTAAGTAGATTATGAAAATAGAGTAGTTTTCTATTCGTTCTACAATTGTTTTAAATGGTTTGTAGGAACTGAATCGACAAGACACAAATTAGTCTGAAAATATCAGTGTAAAAATTGCTTCTGTGTCTGACCTGAGTTGTGACCTTGTGTAAGGCCTTGATTCCCAATCATTGCTTCACAGGTGTCATGACTTGATGCATTGTCACTAGTTAGCAACACTAAACAGTAAACACAAGAAATAAAGTAATTTATGGATTTTGTAGGAGGAAGAAATGATGAACTAATTAAACCAGCTGCTCTGAAAGATGATACGTTGTTTGGCCATGATGTCTTCTCAATTCCCATTCTTGTAGTTCCAGGTAAATTTTACATTTATAACTGCTTACATTTATATATGCATTAATATATTTATTTATTTGTGTTTATATATGTAAGCTTACATTTTTAAAGTTCATTTTTGCTTATTTATATTGAATTTGTTTTGCAAATTGTTGATGAGGTAAATGAGAATCTTAAACACCTTCTTTTGTCTAAATTTTTTAAATTTGTATCTCTTTATTTATATGAAATTGCTTATTAATATTTAAGTTTGTCTCTGAGTTGTATGTAATATTCTGCCTTAAAAACAAATTATTTTGGTTGGGACCATAAGATCAGACTGCGACCATAAGATCAGACTGCACAACTTGGACACCAGGGCTCAGTACTTGGGCAGCTTATAGTTCATCCTTTATACAGCAGATTTGAATAACGAATTAATGAATTAATAATACGAGGTGTATGTGCCAGACGTCAATACTTGAATTGAAGGCACGGATAGGTTTAACTATTTGCAAAGATGACTTTGTTAAACTTTCATGTAGGTGCTAACAAGAATGCCTTTCGAATGCAGCTGGAAAGCCTGATGTCAAATCCAGGCATCAAGCAAGGAATGGTCTCGGTAGGAATCTCCGTGTTTCTACTGCTTTTGATTAGTTGAGGGCTCTTAAATAGCACAAATTCAGAGCCATTTGCTCATATTAATAGTTGGAATTGGCTTTTTCCATCTATTTTGCTGAAATGCTGTGAAACACTTTCATTTCTGCAGATATTGCAAAACTATGTTCTGTTCCACCATTAGCAAATACTAGTAAGAAACTTTTTCAGCTGATGTTAAGTGACACCTTCTAGATCGGTTACAAAGGTAGATAACAATATTGAATGCCTTTGGTATTTTTTAAAAGGTGCTATTATAGATATCCAGAGAAACACAGTCTAAGCATGATGCACTGATTAATTATAAGCACTTTTAAATATTTCTGTAATTCATTAATATTTCCTTTGTGACCATTTGCCATTAAAGGAGATAATTATTGTGGAAAGCAATTATTTTGTGGCCTTTCGGTTTTTATTTTCTTGGTGACTGATGTAGTGAAATGTTTATATGACATGGTGTAAATGTGTTTGAAGCTAGTCCACTTGAGTTGTTCAACTTACATATATTTTCTTAGCTTTTAAATCTGTGTAAATAAATTGCTTCCAACCCTTAGTATGAGATAAAGTACTTTAAGTTCAGTTTCTGTATAGGAATTTTGGAGTGTTAACTGTTGTTTGTAATACTTTATTTTGCATGGAATTGATTATAACTAAACAACTGTTAGGTCATTGTGTGCTACTTAACTGATTGTTAATCTTGATTGTCATCATGGATTTTAGTATGTATAATTTAAAGATATATCAGAAATTGCAGATATTCTATGCAAATGTTTGACCACAGATTTTTGTACAGTCATATATCAGCTGCTGGTTGAATGAGCTTTGTACAAGTTTCTTTAAATCTGTTTTAGGTTTATTTTTCGGATGAGTTTGAAGAGTACAAAGAGTTGATTGGACTTTTCTCTTTCAAAGCATTTCCGATCAAGACACCAGATGTGAGAACAAATTACACAGGTTAGCAACAGAACTTAGTCAAATTGTTGCCTAAATGGCAGACTATACTTTGATTGAATTTGGACTCATTAATTAGTAATCATTATACATAGTGGTTCTCAACTTTTTTCAGAGCAGACACCCTTACTGATGGCAATGGCAGGTCAATGGCATTTGGCCTTAATTTCGTTAATTTTTCTTCCAATTAGTTTTTATCTTTATTTTAATGATGTATTCTACCACAGTATTGTGACTATTTTTACAGTACTTTAAGTTGTAAAAAATAGTTATAGGTTTATGTCAGCAGTGATATTAAATCAGTAGTTTTCACATTTTTAGCCATTCTTCCATCCATCCACAGCACCCCTAGAGCAGGTTCACTGCACCCTTGGATGTCGCAGCACCTAGTTTGGGAAGCACTGATACATGGAATAAACTACATAAATGGATATTAATTAAAAGCAATAAATAACAAATAAATCAAGCCAAAACACTTTCTTTTTATGATCGTCTGCTAATGGTAAAAGTAAAACCTTCTCTGTTTTTCAGACCTTCTGATCACAGCCTTACAGAGGATTTGGATTCAGCACAATACCTCGGCAAGTATCGGGGTTTTATTATTATCTTTCTTCATTTGTTTTTTTTTGACTTGTCGAACATGAGTTAATAAATGTGACATCTAATTTGGACTTGAATGGAGTCATCTCTATACTCCTAAATACTGACTATTGATGAGATGTCAGATAATGGACTATATTTGTTTAAGTTAAGGCTGAAGACCCATCTTTTTGTACTGTTTCTGCTTTGTAACCTGTCTTTCAGTCTCATGGTTCACTTATCTTAACCGGTGTTTCCAGTGGATTATGGTTTTGGAACGGGGTTTGGTGAAGCAACAACCATTGATAGATTCCGTGTGCATTAGTATGATGACAGTACCATAGAAGTTTGCAGATTAGAGTTGATAACTGAAATAAATGCTAATTAGTAAATATTTGTTATTTCTAGAAATATGTAATCGTCTTTGAGGAGGAGGTGATGGCTCGGAAGCATTACCTAACCTTTTTGGCTCAGTGCTTTGCTTCTTTAGAAGCTGATAAATCACTTATCGGCATTTCTGGATGGAATGAGAATGGTACGCGTAGTAAACTTTAATATTGATTACTATTTGCATAATTATGTCTTCAGGTTGGAGTTGGATTCTAACTGCTATTCATTATAATGAGATATTGTTACGAGTACTGTAAGAATTTTGCATGGTTTATAAGTCATTAGTTTCAATTATTACTAATGGAACAACCCTAGAGTTGCCTCATTCACATTTGGAATTTTTGATTACCATCTTCCAAGTAAGTCATTGAATCAGTTTGACAGATGAGTGTTCTTGTACTTCCAGGTTACGTTGGAGCTTCCAATATTCCGAACATTGTTTATCGAACAGAGACATTTCCAGGACTTGGATTTCTTCTGAAGAAATCTTTCTACGATGCTCACATGAAAGATAAATTGACTTCTTGCTGTAGCAGCAGGTAAGTCAATATCCTATGTGTTTGATGGTGCCATAGGTATGAAGTGCCCTTCCCCAGTGAACCCGTCACCTCACTGGCAGCTGTGTATGTGTCTAAATGTGTCACATTCCACTCTTAAGAGAACTAAACTACTAACACTTCATAGCATACCTGAATCCTAAGGTTAGCTTAAAGAATCTGATTTACTCTATCAATTTTACAATGTTTGCTTGATGTCTTGCACAGTATTATAGTTTTGTACTTTATATTTTCAATTGAATTCAATTTTCTATTGTTCCCAACATAATACAACATAACAAACATAAAAGATTAGTCACAATTCTATCGTGACTAAAGGGTACATCATTTTTAAGTAGTGGAGGAGATAAATGATTGAAATCAAAATATAATAACGAATTAGTCAGTAGGTGCACCCGAAAGACAGTTAAGGAGATCAACTCAGAATGCTTGTTCTAAGAACCTTACTTTCTGTTGACCTGAATTTGTAGAAGTTGGGAAGGATGGCTGGAGGGTGAGTTGAAAGGACAAGAAATGATTGTACCAGACACATCGTTTGTCACGAGACGCCCATTGGAGGAGACAACGCAACCAGAATTACTTCTGCATCTTTTCAACAGACCGAGAGTCTTTCAAAAGTCAGTTGTCTTGCTTTACGGTGGCTTTGTTTGTACACTGTGACTGGTGAAAATTACATTCCAATATAACTATTTCATTGATACCATTAATTCAACTAAGTGCCCCCAGTATTTTAGCTCATCTTAATTAAACAAATATTGATTAATCTTAAAGAATGTCTATTAAGGCAGAGTTTTGTTTTGCTGATTTAAGCATAAACAAGAGTTTGATCTCTTTTTAAGTCATTACTCATAGAATCATTGATTACCACAAAGAAGTGTTTTGACTTCTGAGAAACTAGACACATATATCAGATAACATTAGTAGGACTTTCAACTCATGTGTTAATATTTCTGCATTTATTTAGCACGACTGTCTAAATAACTAAGCATCAATCGATAGCGCTGAGAAATTACGAGTGAAGAACTTGACCAAGCACAGTAACCATCTCAGAGGAGGCTCAGACCTCCTGCATTCATGTAGGAGACATTATAGACATTGCAGCAGACCAGCAAGCATCAAGATTTTTAGCTTTAGGGAGCTTATGTTTAACAGTAATATTGATTTTCATAATAACTGTAGGCAATCTCAGTTCCATCATTAATGTGTGGAATCAGTTATATCCATATTCATAATTTAACTTAAAGAGCAAGAATGTTAAAAGGTATATCAATTTCATGATTAATGTGTGAGATCAGTTTTAGATCAGTGTACTAACAGTTTCATAATAAATGTGAAAGTAATAGTTTGTAACAGTTTCATTCTATTTAAGACAGTTAGTGAGTGCCTTTGAGATATTCTTAAATGTGCTGTACATTCATCCAGTTATACAGTGAAGCTGTGCAATTCCTAATCATGAATAATTTAGTATAAATTATAGAAGTATTAAAACCACTTTCTGTGACAGAAAAGACCCGGTGTTGATACGGAATAAAGATCAGCTGACAAAGGCTAAGTATGAAGAAGCACTGACTGAACTGCTGAAGTCATCTACTGCCATAACACTTGCAAACATCACGGCTTGCAGCAACAGTCTCATTCCAGCAGATGTAACAGGGTAAATAGCTTACATAGATAGTGTCTTTTCCACATCTATATTATTACCGATAGATGTTGAGTATTTTTTCCACATAGGCTTAGATGGTCAGTGTCTCTGCTACTCGTTATGAGATAAGTCTTTCAACATAATGTTTATGGTTTTATTCAACGTGTTCAGTTTGCCTGCTTTAAGCGATTTGTCCTGGCAGTCTGGTGAGATATCTTATCCATCATCATAAGTGGTACCTTGTTGATGTGGGTATCTTCTACAATGTATCCACTCCAACACTCAACTGGACTTGTCTGGAATAATGTATCCCATGATTTTGTTGATTGTCCAATATAGACTTGTTTAACGACGAGCTTAATTGATTTCCCAGTCGCTTTTAGTACACTCTCGTTAAAGTGTTAAACAGTTTATGATTGTTAATCTGTGCAAACAAAATAGATATTATATTAAATTAATCCTTGTTTTTAAGTTTTCTTGATTGTGCTCCTTCTGGTTTTGTTTGTGTTGAAGTCTAGTTGCGCTGATACTGCTTTGATCAGTCATCATTTCAGACCGATTTGATGTTATGTGGGTGACCCTACTATAAGCATGGCTTTGGTCCTCTCTAGGTCTGCCCTAAACATCCCATAAGCCTATCTATGCATGGCCTCTTATGATGTTGTCTTTGGTAACAGTAAATAAAAAATAAAAAGGTGAAAAATCAAAGGTGAAAAATCATGCACACCAAGGATTTGGTGTTTATTGATATTTACTGTTGAATTCTTTCTATTGCACCAGAACTTTTATATTGATCAGTATATTACATTATGATAACCTTGAAAACTAAAGTCTTTCAATTTCGGAATCCTTTCTGTTAAAATCAACAAGCTTTTACTGTTAAGCAAAGATAAGTTTACATATATGGCACAAGTTGAATAGTTTTTATATGATTCAGCAAAAGTTGTAACACTGCTTTGGTCCAGGTCGCTTAATGGCATCATGTGGATGGATTTACTGTGATTTTTTCATACTTTTTCTGTTAATTTCTGTTATTATTTGTCATTTTTTCATGTATAAAAAGTTATGAAAAGCCTGGCTTCAGTTTAAGTTTCACATGACTTGCTCACTTTTATAATGTTTTATGTATTATTACTTTTCAGAAAATCATTTGCCATATACTATGAACAAAATGATAAGAAAGACGAAACACTTCTCTCACTCCTGTGCCGATGTTTCAAGCTCTTTTCTCTTCCAAATCACAGACCGAAAGGCAAGCATCATGGAATGATCAGGTGAGGAGTCACACATACCACTTAAGTAAGTAAAGTAAGTATATTCTTTATTCAACCAATTGCAATTGGCCAATTTAGAATTTAATGAATGAAGAAATCTAAAGGTATGGTATAAATTTCTTCATTCATAGGGAGAGGGCGACCAACTGCTGCAGGTATGTACAACAGAAGCTTCTGAAGCATAGCGTAAGGAAAGTTGTTTTCATGGGCAGTTTTGTTTGCGACAAGTAGCAATAAAGTGTTTCATTATAATTGCTACTAAAGTGTTGTATTATTGTATGACATGGTGGTTCATCTCTTAGATGCCAGAACCAGAATGACAGAGTTAATTGAAAGATGGATAGAAAATAGAAGTATAAAAAATACAGATGTTAACAGCAGGCAGTACTTTGTGCAGTACTTAAAGGGTGCTGTAGTAAATGTGTTAGTACATACATGATATTATAGACAATGGCAGGTGCCAGATGACAGAGTGGTAGGTGCTAGGAGAAAGAATGGCAGACGAGGAAATTCCAGATTAACGGACTGTTTTAAGTTCCTGTGTATTTTATGTGTTTCAAAGGTTTAGTAACCACGAGAACCATGTGTTTCTGATTGGATCAAAGACAGAATACTACATCCACAAACCAAAAGACCACCAACCGGTTGCATCCTCTGTTTAAGTGGAAGTGGTGGAATCTTTCTGGCATCCAAAAGCTGTTTGGGAAGGAAAAGAATTATCCGAAAAACTACTTTTACCAGAGTATTGTGTGAACAGCAGATTTGTACATGTTTGGTAGCTATGAATATGTAAATGATTGGTGCCTCTGTGAAGACTTTGTTTTTCCATACTCAAATTTACATGAATTTTCTTTCGATTCTTTCTAATGTGAAATTGTATTCAACAGCGGTTACAAGTGTGAAGAATCAAGGACACAAATATTTGTCATTCCAGTGTGAATTGAATTTGTATAAATGCAGATGACCTTGTTGCTACCTTTTGCAATGCAACCGTATTGCTGACACACACTCATCTGTTAAGTTGTCAGAAATTTCTGTAACACCAAAAATGGATAAATTATGTATAAGTTGGGTGAACAAATGAGTTAGCAGAATTCTTCCACAGTGATCAAATCAAAAATGCAGAATATTTTGAGGTTTGAGCATATAGTATTTATGATCTCATGGTAGGAGTTTGTAAACATCGTTTGAGATGTTAGCAACAAAAGTTGCAAACAATTCCAAAGAAATGTTGTATAAAACTCAGTAACTGCATATGTTAGAACTCTTGTAATTATTTGTTGTTATTGTTGCTGTGGATATTACGGTACTCTATATCAGTGGTTCCCAAGCTCTTTTGATGGAGGGCAAAGTCTTACTTTTAAAATATCATGGCGGGCCACAGAGATCTGAGGAGCCGTCCTCAAAAAAAAATTTTTTTTTGCTTTTCCGTCTTTTCGTGAACAAATTCGTCAGACGCCTCATTTTGCGCCCCCCTCTCCCGCGCCCCATGCAAAACTCATGTATAATAGTTACTTTTTTACTTTTTTTCCACTATTTCTTTTTAAAAAAATTGTCAGAAGCCAAAATCAAGAAAACAAGGTAATTTAATTTTTTTTCAAAATTTTTGAGTGACTGTCGCGGGCCACATTCAAAGAATTGGCGGGCCACTTTTGGCCCGCGGCCACGGTTTGGGAACCACTGCTCTATATACCTTGTGGTTTTTGTTATCACGAGTTAACATTAGTTTTTCACCAAAATGTTGAATATCTTGTGCATTTTAAAAATGCCCACTACATTAATATAAGGATCATATTATTGTTGTAATATATTTTATTGGTTTATTTTCTTGTGAATAATGTTGCAGACTTTCTAGAAATATTTTATTGTTTTGAAGGTTTTGCACACAAATTGAAATAATGAGCATTTTAGTAACCTTCTGAACTCTTGTAATTGCTGGATATCTTGTCTCAAAGGGGTACCTGTAATTAGGACTTAAATACAAATGCTCTACAACAGTAAATGCTGATCCAGATCTGACTGTGTAAAATATGAGCTGAGTAAATTTTTCTTTCTGAAATATTAATTGTCAAAGTTGTTATGCTTGTGTCAGAACTTTTATGTAGCCCCTTTTAAAAAACCTCTCGGATAGCTAAGAACAATGCTAGTGATTGTTGCCTGTGAATGTGCTCAGCCAGTCTTAATGGCTTGCTGGAGGTGACATCAAATCTGCGGAGGAAAATGACTCATTGCACTGCATCAGTATTGCTCGTAGCTATGCACTGCTGGCCACAGAGTGGATTAGGGGCGTTTGGTAATTGTAATATAGCTGTTGCGTAGCAATTGTATGCTAGTTGGTTAACATAGGACATTGACGGTTTTGTTTGTGAATGCTATATTTTGTGGCTACTTTGGTTACTTTTGTGTTCTATGGTTACCTTTGCTTATACAGGGTTGCAGATTAGTCACATTATCTCATTTTAACATTTAGTGTTTTTTAATTTGTAATACTAATTACTAATAATAATCCTTGTATAGTAATTCAAACCGAAAATTATGCAGTAAGATTACATAATACAGTAGCAACAGATGATAAAAAGTTTAACAGGAGTCTAATTTAACTGTATGGCAGCCTGCAAGGCACCCTCGAACCCATGTCCTTCTGATCTTCGTGCCAGCGTGTTACCATTCAACTATCTCCCTGCCCCATATAACAGTTGAAAGTGTAAGAAACGCTGCAAGAGATCTTCAGAATAATTCAGCATTTTATTCAAACCTACTTCTCTCAAAAACAATTTTTTTATTCTGCTGCTGACTTCGTTTGGGATCAGCAGGCTGCCATACAGTTAAATTAGACTCCTGTTAAACTTTTTATACGCTGTGTAGTAACTAAAAAATCCTCGAAGTAAAAGCAACCAAAACACTTGACATACTGCTGTTCTTACCAGTTATAAATGATTAGGTTTTACTATTTTACACATGCTGTGACATTGCTCAAGGGATTTGAGTCCTCGAAAAAGATTTAACAGGCAAAGGCATTAACCAACATTATCGAGATGTTCTGAACTGAAGCTGTTGTAAATAATGCTGCTGATCCTCATATTAAAGAATTTACAGGAAAACTGAGACACTGTTAGAGTACCAGCCTGTACGTCTTAAGCAGATCACTGAAGCCTTAACCCATGCCCATGGGATAAGGCTTATCACAGCTCAAAAGAAACTTACAATCATCACCGTTGGGTTTCCCGACTTTACACATACTTTGATCTCTATGGACCAGGAAATCCAGTTCAACATAAAAGCCCGTCATTTCCTCTGTTGCACTGGTAACACTACCACTGTAACACAGCTGGCCAATCTGATTTGTTAGGCATTCTCCACATCCACCTTACTGCCTTACCTTGACTGAAATTCTTGGCGGACTACCCGTACTTCAGTTTCTGACTCCAAAAATTCTTGTAATACCTCTCATTTCAGCAGAATTTGTTAAGGAATTGAGATGAAAACTATGAAAAGCTTAATGATCCAGACTCCATTTATACACTCTTGCAGAATGTCAAAAATAGCACAAGCTGATACTGCTTCTCTTAACCATTGGTTAATATTCTACTTTCTAGAAAATGTTTCATTAGATAATTTAAATCATATAGTCTCAAACAGCACACTTAAACCAGTCTCAGTCTAGACAAATACCTGTCGGCTTTTTAATTAAAACATAATATAAAATTTCATGTCCATTGAAAGAGCAGTTTTCTCCCAATTTATCAGCGTAACTCAATGCCAAGGTGTTTTGTGGCTGTGGCAGCAATCATATCATGTAACTCGCTGACTTCTTCCTGTGTAATCGGGCGTTCCATGTTCTGGTACGTGATTGAGTAACAGTGGCTGGTTCGACTTGTCTTTGCATTTCTAAACGTGTCGATTAGTGTAACTTTCTCAACTGTGTCACCTCCAACTGAACGTACAATGTCATAGAAGTCGGTCGAGACGAACGAATCCGGGATCCAAAATGAAATGTCGTTCACACGTGGTAGGTGTTTGGTGATTGGCTGAAAATATTCCAAAAGGTCAAAATAATTTATGATAATTGCATAACAACTGGTCCTCATGAAAGAAGCAGTTCCAGCAGTATCAGACATGAAACATGGAAACAGACTCATCATGGCAGGCAAGGTTAGCTATAAATCACAAAAAGGAATTACCAAAACGCTAAAGTTCTTTATATGACATAATGGGAACTGCAGGTAATCACATGAAAAAAGGTATAATTATGTTAAAACACAAGTTTGCATATTTCTACAGAAACTGCTGTAGACGGATAGCATCAAAGCCGAAAAAGCACGTTTTGCATGGTAGCAGAACGAGCAACGGGGATAAGAAGTTCACTCACTCGTTTCACTGAACGAATTCAGGGATCTGTGATAGGATCGATCATGCTAGAAAATGGGGTGAAAATTCATTTAAGTAACCAGCCAACAATCAAACGCAACTGACATATCAAAGCCCTCATCATATCCAGAGATTCAGTGATGACAAATTAGAACATCATGTGCATAATCCAAGAAATAAATAAATTTACTCAAAGTTCAGAAGTATGTATATTCGTTTATTATTGAATCACACAGGTTGACATACCACAACCAGCGATCATATGACAGAACGTTGATGGCACAGAGCAATTGTGGGTGAAGGACTTGCTCAAGGTCCATACACAGTAACTGCTCGAACAAAGTTAGTCTCTACTCTCCGTGTTACAGGCCAAGCGGCCTAACCAATTGTTCTTTGTTGAGCGCCTCTGAATCTCTGAGTGGCGCTATACAAATGTTCAATTACAATTACAATTGAATATTTATATACTTAAATGTACATATTAATGTCTGCAGACCAAATTGTGCAATAATACAAAACAATACAAGCAACAATAGCATTACCTTGTAGGTGATTGGAGTGTCAGGATTTTCGACATCAAACTGTGTTAGAAATCGGGAATCTTCGCTCCACATCAGGCGTATGTCAGGAATACTGTACTGAGCCATTGCAAGACGATCTAATCCCAGACCAAACGCCCAGCCAACCTTTGTGTCAGCCCCAGCTGAAGTGCATACAAACAGGACATACTGAAGTCACAGAAAAAATGAGGACTATACTGGAAATTCAATGTAATGCTACATCTGGGACCCACACCAACTACCGTTATAATGTGGTTGCATAAAAGTGGTGTATCCAGAGTTCGGGTGGGACACCTATTATTCACTGTTTATCCAAATGTGCTTTACAATGTCCCAAAGAAGTTCCAGTGTATTCTGTTAACGGCAAGTACAGTCAGAAATAACTACATGTAGGGAATGCAAACCCGGGTTACCCGAACCCGGGTAACCCGGGTTACCCGGCTTTTTTTTCCAAACCCGAAACCCGGGTTTGAACGCGATTGAAACCCGGGTTCGACGGGTTTGAAAATCGTAACTTTCACCGTCCTTCACGGTGTGAAACTCACAAATGCAGAGTAATGGAAATAAAACGATAATAGTGGTTGATAACGGGTTTACGTAATACAACTTCTAACTACTTATTTATCAGCTCATTCCATATCTTTATTGGTGACTTCGTATGAGTGTGGCTTCCCATTTCACACGACCAGTGACTAATGTTGAGTGTTTTGACACGTCGGCGTCGTAGCTTCGAATTCGTAAATAATAGCAGTAAACTGTTTTTATTCGAATTTAGTGATTTCAGACAGACATCCAAACATTGTCTAAATCAGCAAATGTAAAGGGTGGTGTTTGGGATCATTTCGTTCACGATTCTGAGGGCCAGACGGCTCAATGTCAGTTATGTAACTCGCAGCAAAATTTGCCGGGTTTACAACAAAAAATATGCATAGGACCATAGGCTATTCATCTCGGGTCCAAGCACAAGATAAACCTGCTGAAACACAAGGACGATGTTGACCCTTGTCGTTCTGACGAAGCCAATGACGGTAGGCCTCTTAGTCCAAGCACAATCACAGGCAGCGATATGTCTCCAAAGCAGCATCTACTTTAGTAAGTTTTGGCTCTGCCAAATTGGGTTGCAGAGTAACGATGACTAAATTATCTTCTGAAAGCAAATGGGCAGGCACTGGAATGGCCTAAAGCTGAGATGTAGACGATTAAGCTGTCATTTGACAATTATTTTTATAGGCCTATGCAATGTTGTTTCAGACAGAACGCTCCGGAACGGCATTCCGTGAATTTTTTCAAGCTGCTAAAAATTATTTTATTTACTTACATTTTGAATAAAAAATTATTTAGTTAATTCAATTTAATTTCAGCGTTTTCAGTGTTTATTGGTATTCAAGATGCTATAAAATTTAGAGGTTCAGGTTTAGGCCTTCGGAACCCTTGCAATGTCTTCCATAACTGTTCTGGAATTGTTCAGTTCTGGAACATTTTTTATTGAAAACACTGCTTATATAAAAAAATTTCGCGATTATTCTAAAGGTTTCTTTTTATGCAAAATTCTTGACTGTTGGAGAACGTTGGACTTGTAGCTGCATACGACGACGTTGTTCTTACGCAAGAAATAGTGCAGTAATAATATTTATCATGTAAAATTTTTTAACCCGTCCAAACCCGGGTTACCAGGGTTTTCACGGCGGTCAAACCCGAAACCTGGGTTTCGAAAAAAGACCCCGGGTTTGCATTCCCTAACTACATGAGATACTTGGTATCTCACGTCTGGTTTTTGGTACATTATCAACAACTGAGTATCCCATAACCCACAGTGGAAACTGAGAAGTGCTCCATTCTTTGCTTACAACCTTGAGCTGGAAAGAACAGAGTACCAAAGACATGGGTCAGCATATCACAAGACTCCCCATTTACTTCCCACACGACTTCCAGTCTTAGAGTCAGCACGAGACAGACAGTGAGATTGGCTGAAATGTAGAGCCTCACAGACACTTAGCCCAGTCTTGAAAATTATACAGAAGATAATAAAAGAAAAGGCTCTCTATAATGTTCTACATTTCAGTAGAATCTTACAGACAGCCTGGTCTATATGCCGACTTCCAAGACTTGTAATTACGTTTGACCAGGTCCTCTGTCTCACTCCAACTACCGTACATTGGGGACAATGACAGTGCTTGGTTGGCTACTAGCAATGTCATTCAATGGCAAATGCTTGTCGACTGATCAATAAAATTACACAAAGGCCACATCTCTGAAATGAGAATAACCTTAACATTATTCTGAAACCGTTTTTATGTCTAAATAAACATTTTGGTTACAGCCAGTCAAATTAAGTGAACGCTAAATGTTTCATTACCGTTATTAAGAATGCGTTGTTCCAGTATTCCACATCCAAGAACTTCCAGCCAGTTATCGTTGTACATGATTTCAAGTTCCCATGACGGATGTGTAAACGGAAAATAGCAGTTCACCCACTTGTACTGCACATCTGAAACATACCACAGTCCACTTAAAAACACTTGCAAGTCAAATTCAGTGCTCTCTCTCCTTCTATGCATCTGTCTTTCTGGCTGTATGTTTTCCATCTCTTTCGAATTTACTGGAATTCCTGCTCAAATGATGGATTACTCAATTGGTTGTTGGATAAATAAAATGTGATTAAAACATTGAATGCCGCATGACAGGCATTAGCATGCACTACTCTAGTTTAACACTGCAAAAGCATCAATCTGGGGTATTGACTACTAAAATACAAAATACTAAAATACTAAATAAAACAAACAAGTTTCAGGACCAGAAGTCACGCCTTGTTTAAGGCCCACTGATGCAAACTGACAAATTTATTAAAAATCAATACACTAGTTGCATCAATGTTAAAATTGATCAATATGTCTCCGATCTATTAGCTGAATTTGGTAAAATTACCTACATAATATTTAGATAGCTGTTACGTAACATTTCTGTAATTTTCTAAATTAAAGATTTAAAATACTTCATACAAATATCTAATATTATACAACATCATAGTTAAAGCAAATGAGTTAATAAAGTCTATTTTATATGGGCTATTTTAATTGAAAAAAGGGCTTCTCATAGATATAATTTGAAAATTTATTCATTAGTATCATTCAAAAAAGATGATGCTAAAATGAATATTATCCTACTGAACAATCTCAACAAGACACTGAGCAAATTCAACATACTCCATATACAGTTATACACGTATAGTACCGGGTATGCATTTTGTTGTGCATGATCAATCAGTTGTTCCTTTATACAAATTTGGCAGCCTGCCATTCCGGTATTACTGGTAGGTTGTCAAGTTGTCAACAACACAAGTTCCTTCATCATTCTTGCCTCAGTGGGCAAAAGCCATTCTGGATTTGCATTATTAGATCTTGGAATGCCTCCAAAATATCAGCAAGAACCAATATCAATCAATCAATCAAATCAATCAAATCTCTTTTATTGAAGCCAAATGAAAAACACATAACATTTCAACATAAAGTATCAGGATTGGCCGCAAGAGGAGTCCCAAAAGGGATCAAGATCCCGCTAACTAGGGACACCTAGAACAACATTTCAGAAATATGAATTAGCTAAATCCTTGATAAACATATAAACATATGTACAGTAATGTAGCCTACTTTTCCCAAAAAGTTTGAAGGCCAGTCCAAGCAGAGTCTGTTTGAGGTCATATTCCAGTAGTTTGACAGCATCCATTGTGTGCGACTCCTGTTTGTCATCTGTTCTCTTTCCGTTTTCATGTATTGTGAGACCAGTAGGGTCTTTCACACGACGAAAAACCTACACACAAAAATTAAAACAATAGAAAAATACAAGTAGGCAGCAACCCTGCACCAATTTTGTTACCTACTGTTATACCATACGAGACTTTGGAAACTGCAACATTATTTAAACTGCCTAGGGCAACGGAAAGAGCAGCGGAAGAATAAAAGCTGACCTCAGCTTCCGTGAAAAGCCGAACGCCCTCCATCTGATGAAATGCTGGATAATGCGAGGCATCGATGTCATCTCTTCGATAGACGTCACCAACAACAAGAAATGTATTAAAACCCATCTTCATGAGTTCCTCTTCGTGGGCAGAAGTATGGGACCTCAGCAGATACCTGCACAATAAAACAAAGCCAGACACTTGAAAGCAACACTGAACAGTAATAAGACAAGACAATATAAAGTAAGGTCTCATTTGTGATGTTGCTGTATTAGATACTACCAGCTTCTGCAAATTTTAAATTGGTTGGTCAAAAGCTTGAAAAGCAAACATAAAATCAGCAATACATCAATAGCACTGGCAAACTATTCGTTGCAGATTGCATGGCTCAGTATTAACCTGCACTTTCACAAGAAACAGAAGAAATAGATGCTCTAATGCAACACAGTAGCTCACTGGCTGAGCACTTGCCTTATAATAGGGTTTTATTTTTGCACTCTATGAGCTGCTACCAGTCTAGGGACTTTGAGCAAGCAAGTCCTTTACCAATTTATTAATATCCTTTATGTTTGTACAGAGAAACAATCCAAAACCACACTGCTACCAGCTAGAATATTTAATTCAGTATTAATTATTTCAATGAGTCTGGGTAAAGAATCACGTGAACAGAAAGCAATCGTATCATCAGCAAACAAAATAAGTTTAAGCACAGCAGAAGCATTGGAAGATCAGTAATATACAATAAAAACAGTAGCGGACCGAGATTTGAACCTTGTGGGACACCAACTTTTATAGGTTTTCGAGAAGATAGGGTACTGTTACACAGCACAGGTCTGTTAATACCTATGCTCCAAATAGCTTTTAAACCATAAATGAGGTATGCCCCATTCCATAATTTTCCAGTTTATTGAGTAGAATTTTATGGTCCACCGTGTCTAATGCCTTTGCTAGATCCAGGAATATACCAATAGAATATTTATTGGTGTCTATGTCTTGCCTGTATATGGGATAATGGCAAGTTGTATTCAAATTAAGAGGAATAGGTCACATGTCACAGATACTAGTATTAGTGTGCAGCACTGATGGCAGAGCTTAAGAAGTAAAAATGGAAAGTGGAGGGACAACGCACCATTGGCAGGACTGCGAAGGTCATGGTTGAGGAAATGGTACGATGATCCATACCAAGGCTAGGGGCTCTTACTTAAGTTACCCAGGCAACTGGGTTGGTCCATGGAACCCGATCTGAATAAAGTCACATCATACTGAGGCCCATGTAAAGTAAGGTCCATGTTAAAGATTGATAGAGGGGTCAAAACACTTCCACTTTGCGGAAGTGTCTTCCTGGGTATGTATACGTCTCTAAATTCTTTGGATCATTGATTCAGATGCATTAGAATTTAATTATTAATTGCATCTCATGGGTCCTGCCCTCGGTCTCATGTGTTGTGACCTCGTTAACATCGTTAATATGAATGCTCACTGATTTATAAAACAAACATACTTTGAGTTGATGTAGTAGGTGTCAGAGGCAGATCTACTTGGATGATCAGCTGGAACCAGAAGGCTGTCGAAGTTCTGCCGTGACGTCACCACCGGACTTATGTTATCAAAAACTGCGAAGAGTGGATTTCCTGCACGATTCGTATAGTTTGCATAGAAATAGTTCTGAATTCGTTGTCGAACCAAGTTTATCGGATGGTTCCGACGATTGTGAAGATGCATTCCGATCTTGCTTGTTACTCGTGGTGTAACATTTGTACAGGAGTCAACCTCATACATCTCATTCAAGATTGTGAGTCTATCTGTGTTGAATCTTGTCTGCTTTGAGGCCGAGGAACTACTGCAGAGACGGAGAGTACTGTGTGTGAAGCATCGAATGATATTCATCATAGATGAACATTTCAGCCGAACAACAGTTGATGACCACAAGGGCTGCATTCTATACACTGTCCTGAAAGGTAATTCTAGAAATCTGAAAACATTACAGAACGTCAGTCTTTTGAGTCAGGTTACAGGTCAAGAAAATATAACACAATTCGATAATAATAATAATTATTATTATTAATATTGTTATTATTATTATTATTATTATTATTATTATTATTATAAATGACCATAATACAGTGAAATAGTGGAATCAACACAAACAAGTCTAGACTCTAGACGTCAAAACAAGGACTTGTTTGTTTCGTTGACCGTTTTCGAGGGCACGAACTTCAGTGCAGATATTTAGGTGGTCCAGTTTCTGATGCAAATCAACAAGAGTCATTTATGAACAAGCAAATGACTGAAACTCGCTTAAAGACCTCGCTTAACATATAAGAAAAGTACACGAGTATCTAACCTTACAATTTACAAACTAATTCTTGAAACGATGGCTAATGGCAGCACATGCGCCACCATTAGACGGAGAGAAATGGATACGTTTTACTTTTAAATTCTTCGTAAGTTAATTAAGTCAATATCCAATATCCAGTATCGATACTTTTAATTACAGATCGTGATTCTATTGATTACTTAGCTAAGTTAGCTTTGGGTATGAATATCAACAATTATGGTTACATAATTACACAAGCAAAAGTGAAGATGATTGACATTCAAAGTAAGATATAGGAGGTACAATCGGTGCAATCACACAGATTTAATAAAGATCGATTTAATTACTAATTTTTCTACTTCATTCTCTATGCTTAAATTTTGTCGCAACCAGTCGTATTTTTCAATTCATAAAGCTAAGGGATAGACGATGTGCACAATTCATTATTTCTTCGTTTTCAGATTTCCAAAGTCGAGTAGGCCTAATGCTGCTATTTTCTACTAGGACGGTGTTTCATTGTATGATCGTAATCGTAAACTTCTATTTTCTAAAGTGCCACTCGAAAGCTTAGGGCACCAACTTATTCACGAGCGCTGATTCTGTGATTTGTGATTCATTGAAGAGATTTTAATCTCGGATTAGTACATAATTATGGTCTGTACAAAGGGACAGGGCTTTTTAAAGGAATTTGTAGAACTACACAACCCCTTCTCTTTTTCAAAAAGCCATGATAAATTATTTTCAATTACATTTTTTAGCTATTTTTAACTGCACAAAATTGCTTTTACAACTGCACAAATTCATTTAGAACTGCACTTTTTGTGTAGAACTGCACACCTCGGTCGCAGGAACTTGAGAAGATGATGACATCAAATACGGCAGCAGCATTGGACTGTCACTACTAAAAACGCACCCATCGAAATTGGAAAGTAGACTATGTGAGAAAATTCAGAAACTTGATCAATTTCCAAAATCCTAGATAAATTGCTAAAAATCTGAATAAGGCAGCAACGGGTACTTTAATTTAAGTTGTCTTTCATTACGAGAGTTTCTTTCTTTGTAATATATTTGAGGTTTATTATGGTTAACATGTGATGGTGTGGGGCGAAACCCGAATCCCCCGAAACGAATTTCGGCCGAATCCCCGAAATTTATTTTCTAAGTGCGACCCAAATGAACATAATTAACTAATAAACATTTGAATAGGCAGTATATCGATATAGGCCTATATCAAGGCCACGCTAGGTCTTTGTCATGTTTACAAGTTAACTTTAATTAGCTCGGCCGCTTTCTAGGAAGAATAAATCTGCGGCGGAAAAGTCCGCCGCAGAATACTATTTTCGAAGGCGGAAGAGTTTTGCGCATGCGCAACCCTTTGAGCATGCGCATTGTTCGAAATGCGTTTCTTCTATAAATTGGCGTCGTGGGGGTCGTTTAGGGTCAGGTTAGGCGCTGTGACGGTCGGTTAGGGTCAGGGTTAGATAAAATTTGAAAAAAAATTCCGCCGCAGAAGTAAGTTTTCACGCGTTGCGTGGCGGCATTTTCCGCTGCAGAAGCGCCACGCTTCTAGAAAACTTTTCGGGAAATCGGGCTTTTGTGTATTTTCAGCGTTTTCGGGTTTCGGCGATTCTGGTTGACCCAAAATCAGTGGAGCAAACTTGGGGGCTGAGGGATTATACAGAGATACAGTATCTTTGACCAAGCTGCGCGGACGCCATACAGTACCAGGTTTTCTAATGACGACACTAACCTTAACCTTGACCTTCGACCCTCGCGACGCCAGTTAACTTGCGCACAATATTCATTCAGCCCCCGATACTATAAGCTTGCCATCAGTGGTAGGGTCGGTAGCTGCTGTATTTTTGTGTCCTAATTTCAAGAAGTTATTTGGTGCTACATTTTAAAATTTTAATTCCATCATTTAATTCAAGGTAAACTTGCATTTAGCGTATTTTATTCTTGTATTTTCCAGTGAAAAGTACTAGCTATTTTATTATTATGTTAACTCCGTAGCGTATTTGGTAAGGTCGTGTATACACTATACAGTCACGCCCGACAACATCGACTCCTCAATAAAATGCCTACAAACTGTCCAGAATGTTCAAAACTTAACAAAGCCATCAGTTTCAGTTGTGTTAGCCTTTTAAAATGATTACTTTTTTTATTTACACTTGCCAAGCAGCTGGCCATATGACATGTTACGTCAACCTCTACGCTTGTCGCTGACATTTGAGGAGAAATTGGTGAAAATCGTTAACGTTGCTTGGAGATCTAAATCATCATCTGTGAAGCCAGTCCGTGTGAAGTTACGCTCTGAAAAAGCGCAGGTATTATGTGACTGTCATATCTGGTTAAACCAGTAATCCGTGTACTAAAGAGGTAAAATGCTTTTTTATGTGCTTCTGTGGACACTGATTAAAAGCTTGAAGTGCCCTGATCCTTCAAATGATTTATAAACATGACCACAGTCATTGAACAACAGCACTTCCAATTTGAGTTTTGATTTGGGCTAAGTTGTAGCATCCTTGGAGAGATGGTGGGCTAAGTTGGCTCAGGTGACCTAGTATCATATGTCATGGATGGTCACGTGTCTGAGTACTAACCATGCTTACTGGTAATATTGCTTTACGTTCTTGTGCTTGCCTGTGTTGGATCATCAGCTGCAAGCCACCACTTAGAAAAGGACAGTTATCCATTTGTGCGTTAACTGGACTGCTATTCTTCACTGTGGCACTGTTGTCTTTCTTATTTATGTGGATTGTATGTTTTTGCTGTATGATCTGAATAATTTGCCTAAGTAAAATAATAATTGTCTGAGTATGTAAGATCAGTCATAAATAAGTTGTGAATGTGCTAATACTTTTTTCCAGATTTAAGAGACACATGTGGATTGCCATCAGTTTCTTGTTTTGCAGCACTAAAATATCCAGTTTTCAACATTATTGATTCGTATCTGAATATGTAAGATCAGTGCTGGTTTTTAACATTTCAAATCATAGATGGCATCAAGTGCATTTTGTACTGATGCATTCACTTAAGTTTTTTTAGGGCATGAGAATTTTGTCCCGCTATTCTCCAGTAGGTTGCGATACAACCAGCAACACGTGATGTTCACCTTTTATTTGTTCGATTAGAGGTTGAAAACATTCTGCTTGATCGTCATTTTATTGCCTTGGCGATTTGGTTATTCTATATCATGTTCTGCGTTACAGGCCCGTCATTTTGTGGACTTCAGGCGATTACGCATAGTCGGAGGTACTGGTGGAAATGGTTGTCGATCCTTTTTGAGCTTGTTTGGAAATGAATGGGCAGGACCAGATGGTGGTGATGGAGGTCATGGGGGCCATATTATATTTCAAGGTAGGTACAGCAATAAATCTTTACAAAAGGTATTGAATTCAAGGCTTCACCTATATAAGAGTTTGGTGTTGCTAATCCTTTTGTGAATATGAAACAATTTGTATTTTGAGAAAATGATTAGAAACACACTTATATATATATACGTTTTAGTAAACACTCCTCAGAAGCGTGTTCTTGGGTTTTGAGGATCTTTATGGTTGGTACACATCCATAAGAAAGCGAAAAGAGCAGTGATGAGCAAGTCAGTCTACTGTGTTTACAAAAGTTGACAAGTGTCACGAGTTGTTTTAAGAATGGTTAAGTTATGCCTCGTCAGTTATGGCGAAGAGTTTTAAGACACTGCAGAACTAGTTTGATAAGGTATTAAGCAGTTGTCCTTCTGCCAGCAAAAACAAAACATACAAATCAACTGTTAAAATGAAAAAGATACAAGAAAGTTAACGTTCATATGGGTTTACGTCTCTATATTACTGTTACTTACTTTCCCCGGGGTTTTCCCCCCCAAAAAAAGGGGCCCCGTTTCCCTTTCCCAAAAGGTTTTCCCCCATTTCCAACTTGCGCAGTTCCGATGATTTCTCCGCTTCGATCTTCTGATTTTCTTCAGCTTTTGACTGTTTCTCCAATTCTAATTTCTTTAATTCCCGTTCTGCCACTCTCTCCTCTCTTTCGTACATTTTCTCCTGTCGTTTCTCCTCTTCAGCCTTGCAGTTCTGCACATAGTTTAGAAGATCCGTTCCTTTGAGTCCACTTCTCTCTGCAAGTGCTACCCATTCCTCCATTTTGAAGGCAAATTGCTGCAATCCTGTTATCTCTATTTAATTTTAAAGACGCTGACTTTTAACGAGAACAGGTTAACTAAATTTACGCAACAGATAGGCGCATACTAGATTTAGTCTAGCTCTTAATGTCTATTTGATATTTAACACTATATTTATCTCTCAGCTACTGTAGGTCTTACAATCTGTATATCTACATAAATTACGCTAGGCCTACATTCACCATAACGTTACCCGTCCAAGATATATTAGCAATTAAGACCACCTGTCTAAGACTACCGCTACCCACTATAGTCTACACCACTGAAAACAAACTAACCATCCCACCGCTGCCACCAAACATTGTCACGAGTTGTTTTAAGAATGGTTAAGTTATGCCTCGTCAGTTATGGCGAAGAGTTTTAAGACACTGCAGAACTAGTTTGATAAGGTATTAAGCAGTTGTCCTTCTGCCAGCAAAAACAAAACATACAAATCAACTGTTAAAATGAAAAAGATACAAGAAAGTTAACGTTCATATGGGTTTACGTCTCTATATTACTGTTACTCTACTTTCCCCGGGTCGATGACCGTTTCCCATCCCAGGTTTCCCCCTTCCCCAACAATATGCGAGACTCACAGTTCGTCGACCATAGTTCATCCGCAGGGAAGCCAGTGCATGTGGAAAACGTCGAGAGACCTGACCCGTTCGAAGATAGACCGCTTTCTTCCGTCGTAGAGAGACCTGTCGCGTTCAGAGACCGACAGCGTACTTCCGGTGTCGTAGACCTGTCGCGTTCGGAGACCGACAGCGTACTTCCGGCGTCGTAGACCTGTCGCGTTCGGAGACCGACAGCTTGCTTCCGGCGTCGTAGACCTGTCACGTTCGGAGACCGACAGCGTACTTCCGGCGTCGTAGACCTGTCGCGTACAGAGACCGACAGCGTACTTCCGGCGTCGTAGACCTGTCGCATTCGAAGACCGACAGCGTACTTCCGGCGTCGTAGACCTGTCGCGTGCAGAGACCGACAGCGTACTTCCGGCGTCGTAGACCTGTCGCGTTCGAAGACCGACAGCGTACTTCCGGCGTCGTAGACCTGGCTCGTTCGAAGTCAGGCAGCTTGCCTTCGTTCGAAACCTCGAGAGTGCTTCTCTTGCGTCGACCTGACGCGTTCGAGCCCTGACCTTTGTCTGCCTAGAGTCACCTGTTTCTCCTTTCCAAGTTTCGTTCACGGCCCATCCCTTTGGACCCCACAGCCACCGATTTGTCATCGACCCCTTTATATATATATAGTTCCCTATTCGATATTCTAGGTGTCTAAATATATATGTTAAACTGTCTTTATATACGTTTATATTTACAACGCTAGGCTAATATTCAGGTGTCTAAATATACTGGACCTTAGCTCAGACTATCGACTGTCTTTACCAATCCCTAAAGAAGAAATTATATAGCTGCAAGGGCAATTCGTGACAACAAGACACATTGACATTCTGCCTTCTAACATTGATATTGACTAACATTCTAATTGTCTGTTGTTCATCTTACTGTGTGAAAATTTAAAGGCACGAAGGTTGTAAGAGTTTCTTGGATAAGGCCAATGAACAGGCATCATAAAACTATTAATATCACTAAATGCTGAGAACTTCTATAGTAGTGTTATTATCATGGTGAAGGCATCAGTTGATGGTTGCCACTAAGGAAATTCAGTGTGCAATCCAAGTTCAAATTGTTAGGTTATCTGTTTTTGCTTTTAGAAGTCGTTACCAATGCACACTTTAGTTTATTTTCTATTTTCCAGCCGACACTGGGCTAAACTCCCTGTCATCAGTGAAGTCACTGTATGTTGGTGAAAGTGGTGGAAAAGGACAGAGCAAACACTGTACTGGGAAAAATGCAGAACATACGGTTGTCAAGGTACTTGGAAGCCTGACATTACTTTTTACTAAAGGCTCCCATAGTGTAAGGTCTTGTAGTTTCTCAGTCGCAAATGTGCTGCAGATGATCCATTGGCACTGTATTGAAATGTGGTGAATTAGTGTGATTGTGTACCAGTGGCGGCTCTAGACTTTGGCAACGGGGGGGCCGGGGACACAGATGGAGGGGCCAGTCTAACATCTTCGAAAAGTTGACGACCGGGGGGGGGTAGCAAGTGTTGAAAAATTTTTCCGAGGGGGGGTAGTAACGAGAGTTTTACCAGAAAAATTTCTCCTCCTGAATCATGCCGATCTACCTTCACACCTTTTAATTTTAATTGTAATAACATTTCTGGTGGAGGCCCCTATCTAAACAAGTAGTAAGTAACACCTTTGAAAATATCAAAATTAAATTATACCATATTTCATAATATTTTGGACTAAAATTTGGGGGGCCACTGGGGGGCCACAGACTCAGTTGGGGGGGGGCCCTGGCCCCCCCTGTAGAGCCGCCACTGTTGTGTACAAGCTCTGTGTCTCCCTAAGGTCATGCCTGGAAATACTGGACGTCACTGTGGTTGATATCTAACTGAAGTGTAATATTGTAACAGGCACTTTAAAAGAGATGAGATGAATGTGTTTAAGAAATTTAAGCAGAATTTTTAAAGTTGCAACTACTACTGTAAGTAGGTTCTCTCAATTTTTCTGTGTTTTATAGTGTTTCTAAAATTTCACTATTCTCTAGTGTTCATGGTGTTTAGAATTAGAAAATGAAGTTGTTTTGAAGCTTTTCTATATTTTTGTTTGCTTTTATGTATCAAAACATAGTACCATAAACTGCATTTTAATACATACCTCACAAAGGTGCTGCATGCATGACTATCTACGTGATTTGAACAAATATTTTTTAAGACAAATTGACATTCTCATCTCTGTGTGTCTATAATTTCAAGCTATAGTTTTGGATATTTTGAGTTGCTCTCTTTTGGTTCCAGAATTTTTGTTTGGTTTTTTCTTTGAGGTTCCGATTGGCACATTCTTTCGAGATTCGACAAGCCAAGTGGTGGCTGATCTTAAAAAGCATGAAGACTTTTTCGTAGCTGCTCGTGGAGGTGCCGGTGGAAAAGGCAATTATTTCTTCCTGTCAAATGAGAACAGAGCTCCAGTGACATATGAAGAGGGAGGCAAAGGAGAGGAAAGTCTTCTCTTTGCTGAACTGAGGGTCATTGCACATTTTGGCATGGTAACTATGCTATATGTTAACTTAACTAATCAGATTTAATGCTGGTCAGTCTTTCTCTTCATAGTCTTTTATGATGTTGTGTAATGCCATATACTTTGCTCAGGACTCTGTATGACCAATGACAAGAATCAGGCAAGAAGCACATCTGAACATGGGGACCTGTCCTAACTCACTGTTGAAATAGAAGGTAATGAGGATTTAACTTATGCAGAATATGGTGAATTAAAACAGCCACATCTCTGCTACACTGTGAATGTCTGAGATGGTATAACATGAATGTACCGATATGCTCAGTCTGTACTGCAAATATATTTTAGTGCAGTTTGGATGACTTGGTTGTGCGAGTTAAGATGGAGTACAATCAGCAGTAAGATTGTCCTATCAGTACTATGTATTGACATAAGTCCAGTTTGCCTATTAGTTATCGTATTACACATTCCTATTTAGGTTGGGTATTGTTTTACATATGGTGTTTGTGTTAAATATTTTAGTTTCATTTTCCTTGTAGGTAGGTTTTCCAAATGCTGGGAAGTCGAGTCTTTTGAGGGCTTTGTCAAGAGCGGTGCCTAAGGTTGCTGCCTATCCATTCACAACACTTTTTCCTCACCTAGGAGTTATCGAGTATGAAGATTACGAACAAGTTGTTGGTAAGTTGATGACTTAGTGCAGTGCTGTCCAACCTTTTTTACACCGCGGGCCACCGAAGAAGTAACTTTTGAAGCCGAGGGCCACACCAGTCAACTCAAAAGCAGCGACTAAAATTTATTGAAAATTATTAACTGTATTATAATTAATTATGGAGTTATCATAATGAATGCGTCTTGGGAACTGGATTTTGTGTACACATTGTCAAATGATAAGCCAAGTTACGAACGAATAGCTATGCAAGTAGGCCAGTGACTGTCTTTTACTTCATTTTAACAGAAATTGCAAATATTTAGCGAGCTGTGGCGGGCCACTTAGAATCTGCCGGCGGGCCGCATGAGGCCCGCGGGCCGCGGGTTAGACAGCACTGACTTAGTGGATCTTGTTGGTCATGGTACATGTATTTCTGATCATGTGACAAAGTACTCGGTTTCCACAACCGTGTCTGAGGTTTGAATGACAAGAATTCTTGGGCAATCACCCCATTTAAGACAAGTCATCCAGTTGTTGTGTTGCTACCTGTGCATCAGTCAAAAGATATACAAACTCAGTTCTCTGAGGATTAGTATAGCCAGTGAGCATATGAAATTCATTCATTCATTGCAAGATTTATATATTGCCCCTTCAAGGTAACTACTCAGGAGCGCTCTCGCAAACTTTCTGATGCTGTGGACTGGTAACTGTTTTACCAGTCTTACCGTGGACTGATGCTTTCAACATGGGCTTACATAATTATACGACATGTTATCTTACAATTTAGCTTTCACTGTTTGTTACAAATATAAGGCATGTTTAAAGCTGTTTATTATGTATGAACACTGTGTCATGTTCTCATTTTTTTATGTTTCACATTGTATAGAACTTAGTATTATATTTCAGTACGATGAAAATTGTGATTCTAGTTATTGTTCCATGGTCCGGTAACCAAAATCACTCGTGGACCGGTACTGGGCCACAGACCACAACAGTTTGAGTAGCGTGGTATAAAGCACACTTCATTGCTTAAATGTAACTTACAATAGTTTGTGAAAGTGACATTTTTAATTTTTATATGGAGACTAAGTAAGATGGCAGCTATCTCATCACACTCAGTTAATTTTTTAATTTGTTTTTTTCTGTTATTTTAGTTGCAGACATCCCCGGACTGTTAGATGGAGCTCATCTCAACTATGGACTGGGCTTCTCCTTTCTTCGTCATATCGAACGCTGTCGCTGCCTGCTTTATGTCATTGACCTGTCTCTGAGTAAGCCATGGACTCAGTTGGATGATCTTCGCTACGAACTTGACAAATACCAGTCTGGACTCTCCGCTCGACCGCACATTATTGTGGCAAATAAGCTGGACCTTCCAATGGCAGAAAAAAACTTAAGAGAACTTGAAGAGCATATTCAGGGTAGTTCATCTCTAATTTTACCTGTCAGTGCAAAGAAAAGGACTAACACAGATCAGCTCATCTCCACCATACGTGACTTTTATGACGATTTAGGATCAGAAACACAACAATGATAATAAAGCAAGATGTCGAGCAGCAAATCAATTTATTGCAATACAGATAGCTGTAAGACATATTCAACATCAGTGCAAGCAATGTGTCTGTTGTTATCTGACAGCCATTAAACACTGAAAACAGAAGAAGAGTAACAGTCTCTTTATCTAACCCTGAGGCAGCCGTAGGTATGAAGTGTTGGCAACTTTTCTTAGCCTCAACACATAAGGGCAGGTGGCCATCCTCTTCCTCGCCATCTATCTTCCCACCAACAGTGTGCGGTCAGTGTGCTCGTAATAGCTGAGCTTGTTAGGGGTGAACTCGGAGCGGATATCTCAAACCAAATGTCTGCCCTGGTGGGAATTTGAACCCCGACCTCAAGTTGCATCTATGATCTATGTCAAATTGATGTAATGAATATTGATTGATTGATTGATTGATTGATTGATTGATTGATTGATTGATTGATTGATTGATCTACAATAACTTCACCATTTCCCTCTTCTTTTTCAATCGTTCTACCTTTTCTTCCATTCTGTTTTCTTCTAACTTAGTTGTGAAGCTCTTGCTTTTCAACTATGTGTCCTGCTTTATATTTCTTGATAACTTCTGCTCAAAACTTTCTAAATTGCCTTCTTGATTGCAGTTTTGCAGATATTCCTTTACTTCGTATATTTGATTAATAATTTCTCAAGTATTGCAGTATTATCATTATGACGTCCAATCTTATTTTCTTAACCTTAAAAATTCTTCTATGCTTTGTTCGTTGTGTTTATTAACCTCTCATGGTACCAATGAAGGGCATCCTGCCCAGCCACTCCTTGCCCAGCCATTTTACCTGCTAGTATATTCTTGAGCTCTTCTCTTTATTTCAATCCTAGCTTTAGCACATCATGTAACCATAGGCGTAGCTACATGGAGGCACGAGGAGGCAACTGCCTCCTCTTGCTTTCTTTATATACTGGAACTTCTATTGACCAATGACCCCAATAACCAGAATTTTGCCAAGTTGCATCCTCTTGAATTTAAGTCTGGCTACGCTCCTGCATGTAACTACATGTTCTTTAGTCTGTGTGGGGTTATAGTATTGTGGCATTGCTTGCTAGACTCGAGTAGACTGTCACATCTAATCTAAGAGCTTCTGTGTTTTCCAAAGCTGTGATGTGATTGGCTTGATGCTAATACATTAACGAGCGTTAGACATCCCCACTTACTTACAAGTAAGTAACTTACTTACTTACACTTGACCAACAGACCTATGGTCAGTTCGAGATGGGACTTACTTCTAGAACGCAGACAAGGCCACACTTTCGAATCTAAAAAGCTCGTACATGTACATGTTATAAGTTGTTATAATAATAATATATACGTATACAAAGATCAGTCTCGAGTCATATATGATTATATAAGATCGTTCACTTTACAAGAGCTCGTCAGGGTCTGGCTCCAAAGTACGTATGTGATCTTCTCTGTAAACCGACTTCTGCTCTCACTTTCCAGCCCTTTGCTCTATGGATCGATTTGACCTCTGTCCCCCGGGCCTGAGCTTTTGCAACTGGGTCCTTATACAAATGGCTAGCACCTGGAGTAGTTGAAAACATTGCTCTCCTATTCTTAGTCTGCGCTATAGCCTACATATTAGTACTGTGAAACGAACGTCAACAGGATAAACGTTGGTCCTCCACGTGTCCGTATAATATTATTAGGCTTTCTCATTCCATTTCTTCTGGAAATTTCACCCGAAACGCAATTTCTAAAACTTTTTATAATAAACTCGCCCAAGCGGTTTTCCTGACCGCATTTTAAAATATTTTGGTAAATTACAGTACATTAGTACATTGCCTATAATATTTCCCTCGGGCCCGCTCCTCGGTCAGACAGCGTCGAGCCTTCTCGGTTGTTGGCCCCTCCACTTGGAATGGGCTCTCGCTTACGTTACGCCCGGAATAATTTGCCTGCTTTCTACCAACTGCTAAAGTCCTTTCTGTTTGGCCGTGGCTGGGCTGGGAACGCCTCTGAGTAGGCTTCTTGTAGAGGCGCTATATAAATATCCGGAATGAATGAATGAATGAATCATCGACGTATATTCACGTATATTATATTATATTATTTTATCCTTTAGGGCTGTCCTGTTGACGGCATCAGCAGATTAACATTTTTTTTTAAATTACTGATTATTAATTAATTGTGCTGTTGTTGATTCAATAAACGGCTGATTGTATATATGTCAATATACGTCGATGGAATGAATATTAAATTTTAAGTTAAATGCTAGTGTAGTGTAGCGCTATAAAATAATATAAAATTGGGAGTTTTATTGGTCACGTGACCAACGTCTGCCAATGAGCAATCGACAATGGCCGCCCGCAAGAAGCAGAAGCGGAGTTCGCTGCGTGAATTTGCCGATTGTTCTTTGTTAGAAATTGTTAAAATTCGCTTATAACAGAAGAAGTTGCTAGCTTCGAAAAGAATTCGAGTCTACAGCTATTTTATCGGGAAACTTTGACGTATTAAGATTATTTATAAATACGGATTTTGTGTTTTTAAAGAGGGTCTGACGTGTGTGTGCATTGAGAGCGATTGTCATCTATTAGATCTGCATCGAGTTCAATTTGGTGAGGCTTGTGCTGAAAATACGTTTTGGATTTTAAAACTAATCGTGGGTGGTAAAAACTGAAATGAGTTGCGATTAAATAAGTTAGCGCTGCAAATGTGGAAGATAAAAATAAATTTTACTGTAAAATCGCGTAATCTTAGTAAGAGGGACTAAAAATAAGTTGCATAATTTGGATAAATTTCTGTTTATGTTTCTTGCTTTGAGTATTCTTCATGGTTGTCTAATCGTCTTAGCGTCCGCAATTATTCGCCCATTATAGCATATCGTTTCAGTAATGCAGTACTTAATATGGAATCAAAATCTCGTGTTATAGTGAGGGTGTGGTGTATTTAAGCCGTAACGAGTTATACGTGTGCCTATGCTAGTGGTTCACAACATTATTAATTTTGGATATCCCATAGATCATATGATTGGGACATTAAAAAAACTGATTTTGAACTAACATTCATATTTTTAATAACGAGAGGTAGAATAAAAATGAACAATAATTTCAGAACTAAAATGCAGCTTTCAATTACTGGTCTGTACACTGTTTAAATTTTCAGGTGGAAAATGTCTGATTGTATATCAGCCCAAGAATTTTCAGAAAATTCTGCTCCTGTCACAAATGTCGATGAGGAAGTAGAGGTGGAAAGAAATGCTTTGGTGAAGCAGGCTATGCCTGAGGAATGTGGAGAGCCTGGTACTATATCTTCCTCTGAACCTGTTGACCAGGCGCCTAATGCTGATGATGACCGTGGGTCTTTGTTAACAACAGATGAAGATGACAAGGGACCTGCTTCACCTCCACCTGATGATGAGATACGTTCATCTAGCCAGGTTGAAGATACCAATGACCCAAATTCTCCAGAAAGTGGTGAAGTGTCAGAAGAAGAATGTACCAGTGGTACTGGTTCACCCAGTAAAAACCTAGAGTCTGTCCCGTCTGCAAACGTTGAGGATCCTGAAAACCCGGATGAGTTCTTTGACGATGACAGGTCTCAGACTCCGTTACAAGATGAACAGGACACAGAATTAGTCCTCAAAGCAACAGATTACTTGAAAACAGATGATGCTAGCTCAGAATTCACGCCTGCAGCTGTTCAGTTGGATGAAATGCTGCAATCTCGACATACAGACCAAAATACTGATGGTGAATTGAGCGATGATGATAAAATGAGTCAAGAAATAGCAGACGACGATGTACAGAATGTTCCTGAAGTTGGAAAAGTAGCTATAGTAGAGAGGAGGGATAGCGCAGAGAGGAAACCAACTGTCACTGATGATTATGGAGAGCTTGATTATGAGGAGGAAGAAGCAGATGATAGCCTAGACAAAGGGAAAGCTGGTGAAGAGAGGAAGAAGAAGGATAAATTGACTAACAAAGATTTGGTGGATAAAACGGATGTGCCTAACCAGGTGAGAACACAATTATTGTTGATTTGGTGGTTTGTTGCAAGCTACCAGAGTTGTGAAAACTTTAGTAAATGCAGCCTGAGTCCTGAACAGGCTCCCATCACTTCATTGCAGCAAAAGTGCTTGATGTAAACTATTGAATAGTTGCTTGCTAATATGCGCTGCATGTACTATAGTTGGTTGGTCGCTCACATGTTGTTACTAGAGGTTTCAAAGTTTTTATTAAAATGTGGCCCTGAGCTGATACTCCATTACAGTCACTCATTAATTGGCTAAAATTAATCAAATGTTGCTCACTGGTTGTGCAAAATTGAGGAGGTAACATTAATGAATATATTTATTTAGCAAAAGTGAAATCACCTATATAATTTTTAAATATATATATACCTGTGTGGTAATTCAGTTGATAGCACTGTTCCAAGCAAGTGAACTTGCCATAGCTGCAATAATTAATTCCCCAGTTGTGATAAAGGGACTGGACCATCTGTGTTGGACCTTCCTCTTGCGCATCTGCACATACACATAGTTGCATTTAACGCTTTTCAGCAAACATTTTGCAGACTGCCGTAGATTGCACTTGTTTGGATAAGTTAGATAGTCGTGCATACAGCACTTTAAAGTGTGACTAAACATGCATGCTTTACGTCTTTTTCAAATTTTCTGATGTCTTCTTGTCCATGTATTTCATCACTGGTAGGTTTACAATGTCCTGGAGAGCTGGGAGCTGACAGAGCATTATCTTTAATGCTGTGATAATTCTTATGGCAATTTCACATACTGCATTTGTTATATGTAAATCATTTGTATAATGCAGCAACTTATGTTCTTTTTTTAAGAAATATATGTTTGGTTTTCTGCTTGAATGAAAAGGCAAGCTTCTGTTTCCATGATAAAATATCTTTAATCTGAGGCTCAAGGTCTGAATGATTATCTTGTTAACCACTTAAAGAGTTGGCTTATGACCATGGCTGCTAACTGTATGTGCAATTTGTGTAAGTAAATGGCAATTTTTTCTGGTTATGATTCTTAGGATGAAGTTGAAGATGGAGAGGAGCCAGGTGAAGTTAAAGAAGATGTGAAGCCTAAAGACCGTAAAGTAGAGAAGAAACTGGAGCCTGGAGAGGAGCCTGAGGAGGGTGAAGAACCAGAAGAGGGAGAACATTCTACTGATGGAGAGTTAGATGATGTATGTGAAGTGATTGAAGTTAAATGTGTGCATGTATCCATACTTTCACACATTGTATTGTATTGTATTTATGGATTTCTAAAGCGCCTTTCACAGTATGACCTACTCAGAGGCGCTCTCATTGTGAAAGTGCTCTCAGTGTGAAAGCCCCGCGAGAAAGGAAATGTCTACATATACATACACACATTCATCCATATCCTCACATCCAATCATTAACATAGAAAAACAACGATTGAACGTCAGTATTTATGAAGCACTGAAGACACTTGTGTTTGACTTTTTAAGGGTATATTTTAGGAATAAATTGCTCAACTTGTGCACAGAAACCATATTATTATTGCTGTATTTGTTAAGAACCGCTGACTCGGTGTCCCCATACGGTATCCATTCAAGGAGGCTTGAACCCACACTCTGCTTTGTAAGATGAGCATTATACCAATTGACTACCATTTCATTTCATATTATCTCTGCAGCCACCCTATGCTTGTATAAATCACCAATGGAGAACTCGCAGCTCATTTGTCACCCTAAGTGCAAGTGATGCACATATGTATATAGGAAACTGGTGGTTCCCTAATGTCATCTGCTTTAGTAAGCACTCCTATAATGTTGACTCTAGTTGATGCTCTTTCCTTTTTTAAAATCTGTTTTGGTTGTTGTTTTGACCTCTTTGGTGTAATAAAAATGTTCATACTGTTGCATTCTGGACCTGTGTAGACAGTTTTATGATGCTGCGATTTAGTGTCTGTAACATTATGTGATAATGTCATCTAGATGAAAGTTTGTAGAATGTTTTTGACAGTAATGATTAAAATATTGTTTTGACAATAAAGGAAGTTTGTTAGAAAGAATGGCCTTTGCATTTTTGGTTATTCTAGGATGATGATTGTGAGGAAGGGGAGATCCGAGAGCCTGGTTCAAAGCATGCCTTTGTGAGACCTATGTGTCGATTTTATACTCGTGGCAATTGCACGTGGGGTGCCAACTGTCGCTTCCTGCATCCAGGAATCAATGATAAAGGTAATGCTTTGTACAAGTGCAATGATTATTCAAGGTTTCCCAGATTTTTTCAGTAATGTGCAACTCTTTTTTGTTGAGGCAGTTTGCCACATATAATGTTTACATGTTTGATTCCTTGATTTTACAATTAGTTTATTTGCAAAGTAACAGCTTTGAAGTCTTCATTTTCTAAATGTGTTTTTGGTTTGTATGACAGGAAACTATGCGATGATAGATCCACCTTATCCTGGTCATTCAGGTATGATGGGTGGTCCTGGGAATCGCGTCCCTCCTCCTCCAGGACTGCCTGGCCCATGGATTCATGATGTAATTATTGTCTGATTCTATAGTGTATTTGACTTCAATAGTGTATTTGACTTGTCTGAATTTAAATGTCTTTGGGGAGTTATGTTTCACTGAGAAGTTATTGATATTGTCTGTTCTACAATATCCAGTTGCGTTTTAATTTAGCCACCTATACATGCTATGTTGTGATGTGGGATTATTATCATTGGCCATCACAAAATGTAATATATAGCTGCTAAGAGCTTCATTGGGGACAAGTGTTAAACTGAATATATGTTAAGCTGACAGCCTTGCTGATGCTTTTCAAAAGAAAACACATTGAAATTGTTTACGACTTTTGGCTGCACATTGAAGTTTTGATTCATGCCAGCTGATCAATTTTACGTGTTACCATCAATAACTAGCCTGATGACATTTTGGGATTAAAGTGTCGGCAGTTCCGTAAAATTCTTACTACAGGTCTAGAAATTAATTATAGCCTTAATCAAACACTGGTTTGTAGAAGTTAAACTACAATAAATAAAATGTGCTGGGAAGATGCTAATAGGAAAAGTATGTATTTACTATGTATTTCTTCTTTAAGTTCTCTGCCCTTCGGCAGGTTCCAACTTCCAATGACGCCACTCTTCTCTGTGCTGTGCTTTTTCCTTTAATTCGCTGTATCCGTCGGCCATCCATCCCAGCATCACTATGTGATGCTGGGATGGATGTATTTAGGAATGTATGTATTTAGGAATGTATGTATTTAGGAATTTTAAAATTATAATAATAAGGTTGTTTACTTTTTCTTTTGTACTCTAGAGACTTGGCAAGCGTGTAATGCCTCGTCGTCCTCCAGAGGTATGTGTCTGTTAATCCTTTTTAAATACGGAATGTGAAACCATTCAGCTGAATGCTCCTTCAGTCAAACTTTTGTGGTGCTAAACTGTAACACATGTATGTGAAATGCAGCTTAACACTGTAATGACAAGAGTGTACTAAAAGCGACTGGGAAACCAATGCAGCTCATCGTTAAAGTATTGACATTAGGGAACTGCATCATTGGATGAGTGGATGCTTTTCAAGATGCCAGGTGATGAGATGGCATTTGGTGGCAGTTTAATACTGATAGTCACAAACAAGAAGCAAATGTAAACATACATTGACAGACCTGTATTTAAAGACCTGTTTATTTGTGATGCTTTATGAAGATGTGAGAAGAAGTGACAACAGAAGAGTCGTAAATAATATGAAATTGGATGATAATTATTTAGAACATCTCTTCGTCTTGGTCTCCATTGTCATAATTTAATGAAATAATTATTAGCTGTGACTTATACATGCCATTGAAGCTGCTGTATTTTGATCACAGAGCATGCTGTGTTGACTTGTAGTTGGATGCTGAGGTTCCAGTTGCTGCTGCTCCACTGCCAGCCCCTCCAACAGTTACAGAGGCTGCCACTGAGTCTGCCTGGGAACGAGGTCTTAGACATGCAAAAGAGGTAGGCTTCTGCTTATTGCCAACTCTGTGGAAGTCAACTTTGTTTGTTGGGTTATAATACTGTGAAATCGTTTATACAGATCTGCAGTTAACTGTCTTTACTACTGTATGCCATGCATAAGTGATATTATATTTAAAAAATTCAAGCTTCACATCTACAATTGTGTTTGTATCACATCTACAATTGTGTTTGTATCACATCTTCAATTGTGTTTGCATTATAGCTACAGCTGTGTTTGTTTAATACTATGTGTCAGATTCGTAAAATGGCCAAAAGGAAAGAGACGGATCCTGCTTTTGAAGGGAAGAAGGACTCTGATCCAGAAGAAGATAAGGCGGAACCAGCACCTGCTCCTCTTCCTCCTCCTCAGATTAGTGGTCCACTTCCTCCCCCTCGCGATCCATATTATGATGACTTGCCAGCGTAAGTAGCTTTCTGTTATTGGGGCATTCCACGTCAAATCAACACAGTCATCGTGCATCACCATCTCCGATTTAAAAATTCACTGTAAAAAAACTATGAGAGTGCCCACTCTGAAATTTTCACCAATTGTTAAGAACAATGAAAGCTTTGCATGGTACAAATTTGATATTTTTCAGATTTGACAAAATGACCTAGGTCAGGGTCATTAGGCTACAGTTGCTCATAATTTTTTTAAAACTAAATATGAACATTTCTGAGTGCATTGCTCAGATAGAGCTATTTAATACCTTCAATTTGGTATTAAAATTGTGTCTCTAGGTGCAATAGAAGCTGAGATACAGCAGTTTGAACATCGGCGGGTCAGCAGAATTTGGTCCTTTTCGGTCAAGTTCACTGACCCATATCTCGGACACCGGTCGACCCAAAAATCTAAAATTCTGTGTTTGAAAGTTTTTCATGGTGGTTTATCACCATACCTAATTTCAACAAAATCGGTGACGATGACGTCCATTTTTTTTCTTAAAGTGTGTTGATTTGACGTGGAATGCCCCTATTATGCTGCACATTACTCATTACAGGGTGTTGACTTTGTTTGATGCCTGTGACTTTTCTTCACTGTTTTTTCTTACATCTTACTGGTATTCATATGGAGACTTCTTGAGTCGAGTGAGTCATTTGTGCTTTTCGAGTGCCTTGTAAATTCACAATGCTAAGCTGACTGAATTACCATTGTAAAGAACATTAAATTCAGAAAACCACCCACTTCAAAGGCCTCAGTGAATAAAATCACTTGTGTCTCTTGAACAACTTTGCTTATTAATAATTTTATTTATGAAATTTAGACTTGCATATAATTTTAATTTTATTTGATGCAAACTCTTGCTAAGGTGTAGTATTGTGCTGAGCGATGGATGTGCGCTGTTATGCCATGGAAGTAAATTATTTTTACGTATATACACTTGTCACAATGTGAGAATTTTGACAGGGCATGGTTGGAAGTGCTGGACTTTTTCTCACTTACTCAGTTTTTAAAACTCTTATTTATAAATGTTTGGTGTGAAATTGAGTTTTGCATTCTTACATAGATTTATTTCTTTATTGAGCAGCAGGTACGAGGATGATGGCTTTTATGCTCGTCCTCCAATTCCTCTTCCACCTCCTGATGCATGGCCATTCCGACCTCCTCCAATGGATCCATTCGAAATGCGCTGGCCTCGTGGTCCAATGGACTTTCCACCACTTCCGCCTCCAGATTTTCGCATGTCGGTCGGTATTTAAAAAATTACAGAACAGTGTATATGATTAAAATTTTCAACTAAGCTTTAATAGAAATGTTGCAACGAAATTATATTTTGGCATATTAGATTCAGAGTTGTAAAACTGTTGAGTTTCCAGTGTAATTGGTATTAAACTAATACTTAATTTTACCAGTTTCTGATTATCACTGTTTCAGAGTTCCTGATTGAAAGTTTAGAGTTCTTTGGAATGAGGCGTTGTGCTTAAGAAGCTTGTAAGGAATTAGCTATTAACAGTTGCATTAATTGAATACTGTTATGGTTGTGTCATTACAGGAGCGAGATAGAGCCATGAGGGAGCGTCGATTTAGTCCCCCACCAAGGTAATCTGTCATTAATAGTATGCTTTGATTAAATTTATTGGATTCTTATATTTGGTTTTTGTTGGACACATATCTGTTAGCAGTCATGTGGATATGCCTGTCCTTTTTTCTTATAAGCATACAGGTTTCCGAGTCAGTTTAAAAAAATTTAAAACCAGACAGTGCAAAATTGTATTAACGGGGTTGGCAGGCTGCACAGTTGTTTACTATCCGTTTCAGTATGACCATTTCTTCGTGTCACATTGTTTTTTCTGATGTGGTCAGTTAGTTGATTGCTTTGCTTTTAAGTGCACCTTGTTGATCAAGGCTGCCCTCAGGCAGTCAACTGTGTTTCAAAATCTAACATAAAAGATGTTTACGTAAACATTGTTGTCATTTTTTATCATCTCTCCCTTTGCATTGTCTCTTTTCTTCTTGCCACTCGTTACTCTATTGACGCAACTTGATCCAGAGACTGAACATCTGTCAGCTGTTAACGGGGATCCGTTGGTTGGTTCCACGTGTGTGTGTGGGCCTGCCACTGGTGACTTTCAGCCTACTTTGCATTGTTTTGCTATCTGATGTAAAATTCTCGTTCATAATGACATTTTACATCATATAGACTCGCACAGAAATCGCAGCCTCTGATTTGGGTTTGGGTTTATAGCAGTGCTATATAAATGTCCAATTACACTACATTGCGTATGCGGATTTGTTGGTAAAGCTTGAGTGTGTGTTAAGATGGTGATGTTTTGATCAGGTTTGAGCCAGGACGTCCTCCAGAAGACAGATTTGGCAGATACAACAGATATGAGCCGCGTTACTATCGAGATGGACCTCCGAGAGATCCACTTCCACCCCCTCCAACAGATGTACCAGCAAGAGGTCGTGGTGGAGAAGAGTGGAAAGACCCCTGGCTGAGGTCAGTACATTGTGGGCAGGCAGATGCATGTTCATTCTTGTGAAACATAATGCCCATGTGAACAGGTGATTCTGAGCTCATACCAACATTTCCAAAGTCTTCCTTGCCAATTGCACATGCTTGTTCGCCAGAGTGCAGTTTGGCAACTGGTTGTATTAAAAATATACTTACTTACTTTGTGATGTTAGTTGTATTTTTACAAGATTTCAAGAGTTCATAAATTTTCATGATTCATTAATTCTTTCATTGAGAGCATTTATATAGTGCCCAATCAGGTTAGATATTGTTACATTCTTATCCTACATATATTTATTAATACAGTTTTAATATTAAGTTTTCTGTGGTATGGTATATTATATTGTAAGCATGTGATAATGACATAATGTTATAAAATAACTTTATTAATAATATAAACATGTATCTTAGTCACAGTGGTTCCAGAGGTTAAAGAAGCAAGATGACAAGTTAAATGTTGTAGTGCTTCACTGTTATTAGCTTTTAATTTAAATGCGTTTGTTGATAATCTGCGTTCACTGCTATTGTTTGTGGTCTGCTGTGTTTACAGAAGTCATTCTCCAAAACGTAAGCGTGCATCTTCATCGCGCAGTGGTGGTTCCAGAGGTCGCAGAAGGTCAAGGTCACGCTCTAAGGGCAGCTATTCATCATTTTCATCAAGGTGAGTACTGATGATGTAATTTATCTTTTGATATTGTCTGGGCTACATTTAGAACTTGTGGAATTGGAGTAAAATGTGATATGATATAGATCAGATCTTTCATTAGAGTCATATTGGACCAAGGCTAAATTCTGCATGGTTGGTGAATTTTGGTATTATGATCATTAATCAGGTATTACCATTGTGCTAATTTTTGAAATCTGTCCACAAAAGAGCGGGTTACTGTAGTCCACAACCTGACTTTAACAACAGTAATAGCCAACGTAGTACAGTGTTCGTACGTAATAAGCAGTTTTAAGCTTGCAAAAGTATGGTTGTAATAAACAGTGGCATAACGAAGGGGGGCAGAGGGGGCAACCGCCTCCGGGCACAGCACAAGGGGGCGCAAAATTAGCTTTCAGTGGTACACAGTACTATCACTAGAACGATTAAAAGTCAACAAGAAAATTAAAAGTGGCGCAGTCATCAACTCTTGCCCGTGGGCGCTGAAACCCTTCATTACGCCACTGGTAATAAACAGTGACAATATTATGAAATCTAAATTTTAATATGACAGGTCATGTATGTGAGCTGACGTTGAAAGATGTCCCAGTAATGCTGCTTAAGTAATTACTGCTCTGCAGTAACAGAAAAGTTTGAGAAGCACTTGTGTAACAGATAGACAGATTAGTCTGGGCTCTTTTAAATTCTTATTTATCTAAGTCATGGTCTTGATTCTTGTTTTTTCCAGTTCTTACTCATCCAAGTCAAGGTCTCGTTCAAGATCCAGCTCCTACTCATCATCCTACTCTAAGTCCTCAAGGAGTCGATCTTATTCCTCATCTAGGTAAGATTAATACTCTTGAAACTTGATTCCTCAGGCAAATGGCTTCTGAGCTATTGAAGTTGTAGCCTAGTATATAAGAAGGTATTGTATTCTGTGTCGTGTCCAGGCAAGGCAATATTTCCTTTTTAACTAATAGTTTGGTTTGTACATATGCTTAGCATCTCTATACAGCTCAAAGACTTCATTTTTGCTATGTAATTGAGTGAGCAAGTCTTACATGTTACATTGGTAATGTATATGTTGTGCATTTACGAGTACAGAATGTTAAATCACTAGTAATGGGACACGTGATGCCAAATGAGTGCGCAAGTAAGTGTATTAACGAAGCTGTTGCATTTATAGTTTTTTATGTACACATTTGTTGTTAGATTAAACTGTCAGCTTATTGATTTATCATACTGCCGCTTTGATTTAGTTATATGCAGTTCCAGATCTTTCTGTTCTTTGTACGTAAATTTTTGGTTTGTCTCTAAGGTCTTCGTCTCGTTCGCGATCGCGTAGCAAGTCGCCACGGAAACCGTTGACAGTTACAACAACACTTGGCCAGAGCATAATGGAGAAACATGGAAAAGCAGGGTTAGTGTGAAGTTAAGGAGTTTCTACTCTTCTGCTGAACTAGATCTAGTTATCACAGTAATTGCTGCAATTTAATCTGTATTACCTTCTTAAGGACATGATAAATTGTTGAATTGTGTTTCAGTTGTCATGTTCCAATATCAATGTGTTCACTAAGTTAGCAGTTGCTGAAAGTTTACGTAGAGCACTGTCAGTGAATTGAATTATTAGGCTGAAGTTAAAGTGGTCAGTTCATGGTATCTTATGACTGATATCATATTTAATATTATTTTTCATTGAGGATTTATTTTTTGGTTGTTATGCAGATTTGTCTGTATCGTGCTGAGGCCTTGTCCTAACACTTGGTATATTTGTGGGAATATCAATCAGTTGTTGTTTGCATTGTCCTTGCACTGCGGAAATCGTTTTGTAGTGTGATCTTTCTTGTTTTGTGTCACTTCAAGTTCCATATCTTTTGAAATTTAATAAGCCAATGAAATCACAGGTGGCCTGTATGGTGTGGGTTTGAACTCTGAGAACAGAGTATGCAGAAAAAGTAAATCCTGTGCAAAGAAATGAAAATAATATGAACTAAAGTGCTGTTTCAAACACAGCTACCTTCATTGGACTTTAGACTGGAGGTAGTTACTTACTCTTGTTAAGTTCCTTCTGTTTAGGTATGATTATTTAACTTTCTGATTTTTCTGTCTGTTTTCAGCCAATCTCATATTCTGGATTTTGTAATTAAAAGTGGACTAGTCAGTTGAACAAAGTGATTAGTTTAATTGTGTGTCCAGTTTGTCCGCCAAAGCAGACAGTTGAGACTTGCCAATTACCGTAATTAATAATGAGCGGTAGTTCTAGCAGTGAAAGTGCAGAATACAAAGTGCTAGGGTGCAGAGAGATAGGGTATTAAGTAGGCTTCGCGTCCTTTTGAGGATTGCGACCGTTATTAATGTTGTCTTTTGGGAGAGGTAATGTATTCATTTTACAAGTTTTTCTTAAATGTTTCTAATTGCTTTTCAAGATCTTTTTGTGTCTATTCTAATCTTAATTTATTTTCTGTCTGAGATTCTTCTTATGTTAGAAGTCTTAGTATTTAGACATCAAAGCATTACACCATTCAGTTATGTAAGTCCTTAAATGCAAATGCGGTTTAAATGGGTGAAAGTAAATTGCAGTTACAATAGGTATGCCTGAAAGCAAAATTCATTACTATCTTCTGTAAACAGATTTATATCAATGGCTGATCACAAATGTTGTTAAAAAATTTTGCGACATGCTGCACCTGCGTGTATCATGCAATTTTATGCAGTTTTGGTGTCACAACCTGTCTTAATTAGATCTGAAGCAGGGCATCATACGTAATCTGACTTATGTGTTGCAAGTGCCTCTGGTGGTGGATAACTTCTGTTACTTGTGTTTCTTGGTTGAGCTCAGTGCATTTAAATTGTCAGAATATCAGCTGAATATGGTAAATGTGAATGTAGATAGAAAGATTTTGTCTGTTGCAATGGATCTAAGACACTGTATAAATTACGTTTCATTTGTTGTTCCAGTGATGGCCCGCGAAGTGTCATCAACAAAGTGCTGCCATCTGCTATTGGTTCTGTACCACTGCCTCCTGAGAAAAACTTGGCATCTTCGGTTACCCCAAGCATCAAGGCAATACCACCACCACCATCATCACCAGCAACAGTGGCTGGATCTCGTCCACCAGTTGCCTTGGAGCCGGATTCCATCAAATCGCCTGCACAGGCATCACAGCCACCAGCAAAACAGTTGGTGCCCAATGCTCCAGTGCCCATTGGAGCAAAGCCGATGGTGGTGCCAGGCCGCCCAGCTGCTCTGCAGCCGGTTGGGCGAGGTGTTGCAGCCGCTTTCTCGGACAAGGACGATGAGCACTATGAAGCGCCGAACTCCGGTCGTTTGCAGTTACCTCTGCCATCTTCGTTGATGATGTCCGACAAGGTCCCACCTCAACAGATGGTTGATCGAAGTAAAGGTCAGCTGCCATTGTCGTTGGAAAGGAGCTTGGACAAGGGATCTGGTTTAGCAGCTGACAGGAGTGCATCCACTAGGCTTCTGCCTCCACCTGAGACTGACAGAGGCAGAAGCAGAGATCGTACTACATCAGTAGCTGCACCCAAAGTCTCTTCTTTACCTCGACAGCCTTCATCAGGTGACAAACCGCCGGGTAGAGCAAGCCAGCCTCCAGTGGGGAAAGATATTCCTAAAGCCAGCCAGTCTGTGGATAGAGGCCAGGCAAGAAATCAAGCACCAGATGGTGATAGATCCTCCATGAGGGTCACCTCGAATGCCGAAAGAGTGCCGATGAAGGCAATGCTTCCTGTGTCTGATAGAAGTAGAGCTGGCAGGGGGTCCTCCTCTCAGATGGCAACGCAGCCTGGAGGAAAGTCAGGCCCGAGACCAGGTGAAGGGTTTGGCAACAGAGGAGCTGGTGATGGAAGAGGTGGACCAGCTCCACAAGACAGACCTAAAGTGGATCCTGCCCTGAAGCGCAGGTATATCCACAACAAATATTAGTCTACTGTTCTTGTTTTTCAAGTCATGGCATTGGAATAATTGTATGCCATGCAGTGATTGGTTCTTCTCCTGTGAGTGGCCTCCTCTTGATCTGCATCTTCTTTTGGGTGCACTACTCATATCAAAACTTTAAAACTATTCATTTTTGCCAGATGCTAGGTTCATTAAATTGTTCATTCAAAACTGTTCACACCCATTAGTGATTATTGCCATTCTGTTCTGGAGTTTAGACATATTTGTGGTTCTCTGTTACTATGCTGTCTAACTGAACTGCTGCCTGTGTTGGCGGAACTTGGAGATGAATTTTGATGCACCATTAACCTTTTAGCGATGAGAGCAATTAGTTTTCCATGCATTTTAGTAGTTGCTTGTAGTGAAAGTGTTAATTAGCGACTTGTGCTTCGTGTGAGAAATGCTTTTGAAGTCATGAAATTTTATATGGTTAAGTATTGAAGCTTTGGAAATCCTATAATGTGAACATAGAAATTTAGACAATGTATTTTTGGCTGATGCAGTTTGCAATAATGTTATACAGAGACAGGATGCGGTCAAGCTCAACTGAAAGCAGTCGATCGAGGTCAAGTTCTGGAAGCATGAGTAGATCGTCATCTTCTGGTAGCCGTGATTCAGAACATCTATACAGTGATATTGCTAGCCCTATCAGCTCTGCCAGTTCCATGTCTCCAGTTCGTTCACCCCCTGCAAAACCACGCCAAGGTTCGTTTTGATGCATGCTCTTCTTAGTCGGTCCGATTAGTGATCTTTGTTGTCTGATTTTACTGATTAACAGTAAAAGATTAGTTGATATTGCATTGTATTTTTCTATTTGAAAGCTTTACATAAAAACATTTTTCTTATTATGAACACAACCTCGATCTTGCATATCCTTTGTTTGATGCATGCAAATGTCAACACTGTTCAACGTCTGGCTAGTTTCTTCCCTTTGCGCTGTACATATTAAACACTTGAAAAATGGCCAAATCAGCCAGTGTGTAGTAAATGATGTTCTAATAGTAGTATGTTACATTTAGTTGTGCTAAAAAATTTCATGTACCAGTACTGAAATCTGTGTTATTTTATTAGGTTTTGCACATGTTAATCATATGTGAAATGCTCCCTCCACTTAATGTTAGTTCTATCTTTTATGGTGAGGGAAATGTTTCTTGATAGGAGAGAAAGGAAGAGTTCCGATGAATAAAAACCCTCCTGGGCGTCTTCTTCCACCACCACCGCCATCATCTTCATCGCAACACATCTCACAAAGGGCTGACAGTTTTCGAGGAGAACTCAGAGATCGTGGGCCACCACCCTCTTCTCGTCCTCCACAGTCTCTATCATCTCATTTGCCTTCGCGTGGAGGAGGGGGTCGTGATCTTGGCCGGGAAGGGAGTGGAAGAGAGCCCAATGTAAGAGATCCTAGTGGAAGAGAACTTGGTGGAAGAGAGCCTAGCGGAAGAGAACTTGGTGGAAGAGAGCCTAGTGGACGAGAACTAGGTGGAAGAGAACTTGGTGGAAGAGAGCCTAGTGGACGAGAACTTGGTGGAAGAGAACTTGGTGGAAGAGAACTTGGTGGAAGGGAACTTGGTGCAAGAGAGCCCGGTGGAAGAGAATTCGGTGGAAGAGAGCCCATTGGAAGGGAACCGAGCAGCAGAGAACCTAGTGGACGAGAAATTAGTGCAAGGTCAAGAGATTCATTGGGAGGACACCCTCGTGATATGGGGATGAGTGATTCACGCTTAAGATCATCCTCTTCATCAGCTCATGCTCAACAATCTCGTCAGCCTTCAGATCGGAATCCTGGTCTACATTCCAGTCAGAAGGGCAACATGAAACAAACTGTCAAGGTTCGAGTTGTAATCATTTGTATTTATAGCTCTTCCAACACCAACGATATATGAAAATAATATTTAATTTATAATTGATTTTGGATTGTTATACATTGGTAAGTATAAATATTCTCCTAATCTTGTTTGCACAGTTTTTATGGCTAGATTATTAAGTTTTATAATTTGTATTGCTTTCATGAGTTTTATCTGACTCTTTACCTGACTTACTTTAAGACTTTACACAAGTTACTTGAAGACTATCAATCATTTTGTTGTGATTTCCTTCTTTATGCTACTTCTGTTAGATTTTAAAGTAGACATTTGAGGCTATGGGAAATTACAAATCATTTGTATTTAGAGCTAGAACGTATTTGGCTATTCACTCCAATTGGATTTCTTTATCTGAATGGTATAGTTTTAAGTTTCTGTTAAATGTTAAACTTTTTATATTGTTGACTGTGTTACATTTGTGTTAAATGCTTCGTTTTGTGTAAAGCCCGAAAGGCCAAGCAGTCAGCTTCCTCCACCTCCTGCCCCGAATAGTCGGAAACGAACTGCATCTCCTCTTGGTCGACTGTCTCCACCTAATAAGATTGCACGACGGGGTCCAGGTATGTGAAACTGTTCTGAGAAAGTTTTGACCTGTTCATTCACATGCTGAGCTGTATCTGTATGAAGTGGACAATGAAAAATAATATCTTTATGTGCTCGTCTAATGCTAGCTTTTAATGTGTGAAATGCATTTAAATGCAATGCAAGAATTTAATATGTGTAGTACTAAATACAGAATGTTTGTAGAATTAATATACACTCTGTATTGCCCATATTTATAACGGTTCACCGACAAATGCACCCGTGACAAAAGCGCCCCGACAAATGCGCCAAAAATCTCAAAAAACACCGACAAATGCGCCCCGTCATAAGTGCCCCAAAATAAGCGACAAATGCGCCCGACAGGTTGTTTGTGTTTATTTAGAGGTTCGTTATGAACAACTTCGAAGGACTATAGGTACGAAATCCAGCCATTGTACTTATATTTTGATGTACATCGGGGTTCCGTACTCTGATGTTAGCTAGAGCAAGTTATTTGCAGCTATAATACTATATAAATATTATATAATCGTTTTAATGAGAAAACATGTCTAGATTTATTGCTTTTAAATGAGTACATAAAGATGTTTCTTGCTCTTTAGAATAGATGTATTAAATATCGTGCACTCTGCTGCTTTCGTTGTGTCTCATTTTTCGTCTCATTCAACAGGCAGGGGTGGGCGCATTTGTCGGGGCGCTTTTGTCGGCAGGGACGGGCGCATTTGTCGGGGCGCTTTTGTCCGAGGCGCTTTTGACGGGTCACCTTTATAACAGTTAGGGTCATAGGCATTATTGTAGACAGCAGTGGACATCTGCCTGATTACGGGGAACAGTTGCTGACTGCAGTTGAGTTTAATTTTAAACCCGAAGGGGCAGAACATTTTTAAAGCAGGTGAACTTAATGTGGCTGCACATGTCTACACTTCCCAACATCTAGTTACAGCTGTAATTGAGATCTATAAGTAATGGTAATTGTTCCCTTGCCTGCCACAGCCAGCCTAACTAAGGTTGCCAGGAACTTGGATGCTGACTTGGCCAAGGTGACAATAGCTTTGTACCGATGTGCTTGGCAGTAATGCAGACACTTGATACTTTAAAACAGTGATTGAAAATACTGGATGTTAGTGTCTGGTATTAAATCATTATCACTGTTGCCCATAACCAGATAACAACGTGACCTTCCAAAGTAATTACAATAAATATCTGGTAGAAGGCTGTAGTGCAGTGGCTTCACTTCAGACATCCTATATCTTTGAGCTTTCTACTTCTAGTCACGAGAAGTCTTGCTTGAAGCATACACTACTGTATATTCAGCATGACCTTCTTAACCCACTGTACGCTAACACATGGTCGCATGGACTTTGCCTCCCGCCAACATTGCTTCAACGGGACTGCACTGTGTGGTGTATTGTAGACCTTTTTATTATGTTATTGGCATTGTTTATTTCTCTAGCATTCACTGAATTTGTTTGTTGTTTTCTAGAACAAAAAGAACCAGTCAAGATACCAATTCCTAGACATGAAAAAATCGTGAAACCAGGGTCGTCACCGCCAAGAAGAAGGTCTGATATGGGCCACTTTCCGCCGACGAGTCCTCCAAATAAAGGCCCTGTGAGCAAGATGGCACCATCTAAAGCCCCACCCGGCGCTCATGCTGGTGGCAGCAGCACTTCAAAGAGGAAGGCGGTTTCACGGCGCGAAGAGCTGTTGCTGCAACTGCAGGCTGTAGAGGATGCAATTGCAAAGAAACGATCGAAAATGCAGTAATACAATTAGCTAATGAACTGTCAGCCCCATGTATTCTGGAGCTGTTTATTATCAATGCATTACGGCTAATGAAACTGATGCAAGAAACTGTGAGATGCATGCATACCTTTGTATATTAGAGACAGTGTCTGGGTTTAGGACTCTTGAAACTGGTGATTCTCATTTTAGTTGTGTTTTCAGCTGCTTAGTTGTTGCATCTTACGTGATGAGAGTCGGATAGAATTCAAGATAATAAATATAACTAAAAGCTTTCTGACATATGGAGTGAGTGGCAGTTTAATGAAAAACTTGAGCAAAATATCATGTTAAGGAATCTTTCTTTTCTGGAGGAATTTGCAGGCAAAACAAAAGAATCTGATACACTGTACTGTGTTGTCGAGTCGAATATTGAGCAATTAGAGGATACTTGATCTTAAAGTTGCAGTGCAATTGACCATGATAGAACTAATCAGCTATGTAATTAGTAACTATTCGCTTAAATCATCTGGGTACTAGTTTGGAAAATGTCCCTTTTGGGGGAAAATCCTCTATTGCTCCAAAGATGTCCCTTTTGAAAAAATATCTTCTGTTGCTCCATGTTTCTCCCTGTCTTTTGCCCATGCCTTTGCTCTAGTTAGGTACATGCCATGAAAACAGCTGCCAAAAATGTTCCCATATAATTCACTGCCGGACCATGTATACTGTATGTTGGTGTCATGTTAGTTTTATAGGTGCAATTTGGCAGCATTCACTTTCTACATACGTACACCTTTTCTAAGCATTTAAAAACTTTATCACAAGAATTTGGCTGGAGCAAAGCTTCCAATTTGAAAATAGTAAGTGGTCTGAAAATCGATCGTTCTGGAATGAGTAGACTAGCGATGCGCAGTCGACCTCCGGAGCATTTGTCTATAGCGTCAATTCAGCTCCATTTTCCGTGCTGCACCATAGTTGTAATAAGTTTTAGCATGCTACTTGGCTATAGTTAATGACTTCCAGATAGAAGTTGAACCCCATGTGTTGTTATGGCCAATCATATTGCATGAAATTGGAGTGATAGTCATTAGGTAATGGAATGCATTCACTGCTGCCACAAGTAAGCAAATTAAAGTAATGTAAAATAGATCAATAAAACAATGGTATGGCCCAGGTTCGTCTTGGAGTCTAACTCATCGAGTGATGGCCTACGGTGTGCCACCTTCGGCTATTGATCGCTCGCCTCAAATGGGAAGCTCTGGGCTACAGCCTTCTGAGTAGGTGTCTTGGAGGGGTGCTAAAGTCCTCTGAATGAATGACTGTGCAGGAGCCTGCCAGTGGTGACTTCTAGTTATCCGACAATTGTTTATTTATGAACGTTGTGTTCGTAATGAGTTTTCATACGACAAGCTTGCATATTCAGCTCTTCAGTGCTTAAAATGGGGTACATGTATATTCCAGTGTCTAGAAACATGGAAACATACACTGACACGTAGTGGTCCACACATGCATTAATATGTTTCTACATGCACATAAGAGAAATCACATTATCCATAATATTGAAATCAAATCTGATGCATTTTCAAACAGTTCTTTGTACTCAGAAACTTCACAACCAAAACATTATATATACATCAGTGGAAGAAACAACTAAACAGAAATCCAATATTCTGCAAGTATAAAAGATATCGGTTAAAATATGTCAGACTGGTGATGTAGTGTACATCCATTTGGCATCATTGGATGACATTATAGTCCGGTGCTGGAACCATGCCTTTTGTTCCAGTGTTAAACATCACAGGTCAGTTGGTTGGATCAGTTTCCAATTGTGTTATTTGCACAAATTTCCCAAACAAAAATGTACCTAATTTTGTTTTTCAAATTTCAAAAGTGTGCATCTTACAGCATGTAATAATTACCTTAGCAGACATTAGTACAGACTCAATGGTTACCTTGCTATTGCCATTACAGAACTTGGCAAATCATGTAAAATACTATCGTTTCTTGGATACTCGACATAATTATCACAATATAACTAAAATATAACTCACAATGTTGTGGAATTTACAAGTTATGCTGGGTACACTTAAGTTACTTTATGCTGGTTCTTCAAAACATCTATTCATTCCATTCATTAACTCCAAAAAATTATATAGCATATTTATATCTATGTACAAGTATTCTTAAATCTGATTTATTATGTTGACTGGTAACCGTTATTTTCAAAGTCACTGAAAACGTTTTCTCCCTCCAACTGATGTCAGACAACAACAAAAACATTAGTAATGCGGAGCGTATGACGTAGATTCCTGTTGACACAATTCACTTCATTGCACTCGTCGCTTAACTACTAACGTCATCCAGGCACAGAACCATAAACACCTGAATACAACAAAGGCAAAAGACTATTGTAACCATTACAAAAGGCGGACACTAAAACTTTGGCTTCTTTCTGGTATAAAGTCTGATATGATACACAACAGCATATAACATCTACAAGAGACCTCTTTGTTGAAGCTCTGTTTATATAACTCAAGTATGTATGATAATGATTTTTCTTTTGAGACACCTCTGCTGATTGGAAATCATATTAGGCAAGTAAGTTATGCCACAACAGTAAAACCACTTTCAAAACAACACCAAACAAGTTTAAAAATAATTAGTATGTGAACGACTTTTAATTTGCTTACTAAATATAAATAAAAAAATGCTCTAAATACAAAGATAACTCGCTCACGTCTGTTCACAATGAGCTGTGTAATTTTAAGGTTTAACAGATACATGATTTCCAATAAAGACTTCACATTAAATGCAGTTCTTTGAACTGAGATCATCTTGTGCAGTAAACTTTGGTGGTCAACATGTTGAATCCCTTTAAATATTGTGAACATGCCAACAGATTATGAAATTTGAATGCTTCTTTCCATTTGGAAAAAATTACTAGACAATTATGATACTTTAATTACTAATAAAACCCAAGCAGAGTGTAATGCTTGGAAAGCGTACAATATAAAACAAATACACGTATGTGTCAAACAGTCAAAAGAAGGATTGAATGTCATGATGCTGTGCCCAAAGGAAGACAAAAAACATTTTCATTAGGTACCATTGAAAAACTGGATTTTAAACAGAAGTAAGGCTATATGAATGTCATCAAAAACAATTCAACAAGTTAACATCAATCCTCTTAAAACAGATACCAAAATTAAGTTTACTTAAGATTAATTAAGTCTTGGCTATTCTGTTATATTTATGATTTTATATCATAGCAACAGAAAATCAGGTTTCACCACACAATAACAGACTTTAAGATACAGCACCTCTGTAAGTCAACAAGAAACTCAGCAGGAAAACAACATAAGTAAATCAGTTTGATATGCGTCACCAATACTAGCTGTAAATTAGACGTACCATACTTCCACTGTCTGTTGAAATAAGTTCTTAAAAGCATCATATAATTGCTTACGGCTTTGCTTGAACTGATTCATAGATTGATATCTTGTACATTGTGATAACGGCACAACAAAAGTCGCTACATGAGATTTTTAAACTGACATCACGTGACCTTGAACTGAATTTCCACACAAACTCTCCAGATAGAAAAATATTTTCTCTTTTTCATTTACGGTACATATAATAACAACAGTAATATTCAGACTATGGCAAAACTGCAATGTAATGAAAATTACATCAACAAAAAATAGTAACTTAAGTAAAAACCCTGATTACTAGGGTAGAGGGAACTATTAGAATATATTTTGTGTTCAAAAGTTGCCAGCTTGTTAGTGTTTACAATATGCAAAATATTTTTTATTTTGACTGACATCTTCTGCCATCTACTTGTGGTAAAATTTTTAAACTACTGAAATTAAAAAACAAATTTCTACCATGTACACAATTTGTTTCCTAGATTCAATACCATTGGATTATTATATGCACCTTTGAGGCTGTGCTAATTGTGTGTGTTAAAAATGTCTGTTTAATACTAATAATATAGTTTTGAAATGCTTATTCAAATCTGAACGTGAAGACACAGCAGTTAAAAGATCAAAGAGACAGAATACATCTTATCGAAGAACACCTTAAACATCCTCTGCAGTGTTTCATACGTGTTCAACACGGAAACGAGTTGCCATGGCAACATTTATTCAAAACATTGATGGGATTAACACAGGACCAAGAATTTTCTGAGCCAGTCGGTAAGCTACTGACATGAACTGCAGATTCCGGTTGTTCAATTTAAAAAAGTGAGTGTAACATTCCTGTGGTTAACATTGATGATCTGAGCAATGATTAACACTACCAGAACGATGTTTGTATTGCCATAAAGAGTGGTCATTGTAAGGAGTCTGTCAGTCGTAAGCTAGGAAAGCTAGTTGTGTCTCTTTGGATTACACTGGCTAACCATGTATTGCATTTATGCATTGGCACTGATGAACCCTATGATGTTCTCAAATAGTAAAAAGAATGCCTATGTACCCATGTGATTTACAATACAATCGAAGACTTCAAAGACATAGCGTAAATGGTATGACAATCCACAAGAATTGATATCAGGCCAAACAGATGAGAGCTGTTATTGACATAGTCAGTCGTGCATGTAACAGAACCTGGACTCAGAAAAATTATGAGAGCTGTGGCAAGCAAACAAAGCACAAGTGGTGTAAGAATCCTACCTTTGAATTTTTTAAAGCTGAAGACTATACTGACTTCACGTACTGGCAGTCATGTACAATAACAATCTTCAGTTACCAAGTCGATGTTTGAAGACGAATTAGTTATGTTTGCAGTAGTGAAACACCAGTTGTTGACTTTCACTGTTTGCCCTGCCACACGTAGGCAGTCGAAAGAGTTTGTGAAAGGTGTCATCAAGTCACCTCAGTCAGTTATTGGGCAAAATTCCCAAGATAGTTTCATTAGAGGAGGAAATGCCCGCAGAACGATAATGCACAACTTCAAACAAAAATAACTGCTGCACACAATGGCTGACATTACGGCACAAATGTCAATTTCAGAAGAATAAGTATTACCTGATATTTTATGTTCAAACGTTTGGTGAATCATGACTTAAGCTCATGGCATTTAATGTTTTAGTGCACGTTCAACATTAGAAATGTACAGACGTACATGTACAGGCATATACATTTTTACATAAACATTAAATTTAATTAACAAAACGTCGTTTACAAACGTCATTCACTTGCAGCTGTTTTCCTTTACCATTTCACAAGTAAAATGAAGCAGCATGAAAGATCTTGTTTCAATCTGCATATATGCATAAAGTAGCACAAAACTTGAGACATTTGAATATAGTGTAGATTACTGACTTTATGTAATTTAAAAATGCCCTGTATTCAAAGTAATGAGTGAAAATCTGTTGGTTTTGCTGAACTTTGTTTTGCAACATACTGTCATTGATTCAAATCTGAACAAGCATTTCATAACTACTTTGCATTTACAATTTCTTTACTGAGGCAAAACATATTAATCAATTTATGCGACTTTTTACAAATAATATCAACATTTGAAAAAATACACCGACTTAAAGCAGATGACATCATTTAAAACAAGACATATTTTGTTTGGTTAGTCATCTAACCACGTTGCAACTTATTACAATTTGTTTGTAAACAAAAAACTTGTTCACTACATCCTACTGATTACAACAATATAATAAACTGATAAGATATAAAGTTATATTAACATTGTATTAGACCCAGTTATAACAAATACAAATGTGATTAACAGGACAGTTTATTTAAGTCTCAATTAAATGCCACACTATTTTTTTTTCATTTACTTGCCCATTATTATACACATTGTCATTATTATTAGTCACATTACAATTATTATTATTATTAATTATATTTAAGCCATGTAATAATAATAACATTTGTGTTTATTTGACAAGCTCACTGACAAACTGCAGTAACATTGAAACATTGTGTAATTATAATTATTACAAAATAATAAACCAGACGGATGATGCTTGATCTGCCATATTGATATTACATGTCATTTTACCTGGCCATTAATCATTCAACTCTCTACAGGTTAATAGTTCCTTGCAATTAGTGCAACTCAAAATCTTTTGTGTTCAAACAATGTTACATGTACAACTGCCAAAGTATGAGCTTCATTTGGGTCTCTCTTGTCAGGAAAAATATTACTTGAAACAACAGAGTGACAAAAATAAGTTGACCTCAAGCAAGTATCTCTACATATTACAAGGTACGTCTTCTTCAGTACTTATTCAGTGACAGTGTTCATTAGCATCGACTAAACGAGTCTTCATCCAACCAAAGAGGAAGTAGCCAAGTCCTGCACCAACAACAACGGACAGACACAGCCAGACATTGTACGTCATGAAGATCAACATCAGTAAATAACTGATTCCGAGCTGAACGACATGCAGAAGTGTCTGTACGAAGTGGGCCTTGCTGAACATCTTTGTCCTGTAGAACAAAAGAAACACTCGACCGTAAGGAGATCAGAGATCAGGTCAACAGAAAAACATCTATAAAAAGATGAAACCAGTTAACCATTCTTGTGACCTAACACTCAATGCAATAATGGCTCAAGAAACAGTAGGTAAACAATAGAAGCAACTTATTGCATACATGGATGTATGTATCTACAAAAGTAAGCATGTACTAAGATACCTAATATAGCACCTTTTAAGTACCTCTCAAAAGCATATGACAGAAGCCGAGTACCTGATTTCCGTTATCAATAGACCCAACGAACAAGTCACTATTTCACTTCAGTAAAAATTATGACTAGACTGTTTTTATAGCTAAATGAACCACAATGATTTGATTGCAGAATGTTCCAGAAAGGGTTCGTTGACGAAATGTACTCATTCATTACCTTTGCATCAGAATACCTCCAGCACTCTGAATATACTTGAAAATAGAAAAAGCTCTCTAGAGTTTAATGCACTGATGGTTAAATAGGTTGAATCTTCCTAAGGTCTGTTTAATAATATTTAATGATGATGACGATAATTTGTATGGCACCGTAACACGGCCATGTCATTACAAGAGCACCTCTCAAAACAGCAGGAGGGATAAAGACTTAGAGAACAGGTGAGATTTTAGCATGGATTTGAAGAAGTCCACTGAGTCGGCCGATCAAATAGCAGGAGGAAGACCATTTGTATTTATGCATGCCCAAACCTGTTAAATAACTATACGAACACAATATTATTTTTGAGAATAATTCAAATTAGTGGAGGCTTACCCTGAAAATGACTTTGACTTTCCTGAAGGCTGAGCGATGGTCACATGATTTTCGTCTGTTGGAATACGCTGCGATTCACCATTATGGTACTGTTTCTCATTTACATCAGCTGAGTAGAATAATCTTTCACGAAAAACTTTCAGGGCTTCGTACAGTGCGGCCAGTATCATAATCACAACACAGGAACCAAACATACCTACGACAAAAATACTTACTATTAAAGAAGCAATGCAGTCACAGATACTGGCTTGTCACTATTTTTATTCTCCGTCCCTATTAATTTGTCCATAAATGGATAAAATGCAATACAATACAATCCACAATACAAATGAAAATTTATATCGCACTTTAACAAGACAGGTCTTGCACCAGAGCAGATTTCACCACATTTCTAGTCATAGTGCAGTGTGAATAGGCTAGTTTTTAATTTTGATTTAAACTGAGCAACAGATGTGCACTGGCAAACTGAAGTTGGAAGACTGTTCCATTCTAAGGCTCATGAGACAGTGAAAGCACGTTTTCCAAACTTCCAGTGTGTGCGAAGTATGCCAAATCCCCTCGTGTGGATGATTAGAGTCCTCTAGTATTGGAAACAGAACATGGTGTAACCGTGGATGCCATGTATGAGGGAGAGGTTTTAGAGTGGATGTGATACATAAGAAGGGAGATTTTGAAGACGACAAGTTGTTGCAGTGTAGGTGCGATGTGATCTGTGGAACCAAGACCTTTTATTAGGCGAGCGGTAGTGTGTAGAAGTGAGGATAGGGGTTGTAGAGTCGATGAAGGGAGACCGGATAGGACAGAGGTACAGTAGTCAAGGCGAGAGATGACGAGAGCCTCGATGAGAATACGAAGGCAAGTTTTATTGAGGCAACGTTTCACTTGTGGGATTCGGCAAAGGTGGAAATAGCATGCTCTGACAATGGAAGAAACGTGTTGAGTCATGTTTAGGTTGCAGTCTAGCATGACACTAAGGTCGTGAATCACATCAGATGGTAGAATAGCGCAGTTTGATTCGAGTTTTCGTAAGTGGAAAAAGAGAGAGAGCCGAACAAGCAACAATGAATTACAGTTTTTCAAAGTGATTATTTCTTACTTCTCTCTCCTTAAGAAGCAATCAACGTTCACAACAAAGAACACACACACTCTAAGGGGTCATGTAAAGAAAGAAAATATTTATTATACTGTGCCTTGTACGAAACTTTCAAAGGCACTGAAAAATGGCTAACTAAATAAAACAAGGGTGTGCCTACTACACCGGTGCAAGATAACTCGATGAACTTATCATTTACTATCAGAACCAGTTCAGAGACATTCTAGAGTTGCATGCAAGGCAGAAGGACCACTTTCCATGCTCTGAACTAAATCAGCTTTCTTTAACCCTCTAACGACAAGCTGCACTGGTTTCCAATACATATTAGTATGAACACACTCAAAGGGTTAAATAAGTCTTAAGCCTCTCTAACTCCTTTTTAAATTTCTATGACATACATGTGTTTATATAGTGACAGTATGGCCTTGGCCCTGTTTGTTTTTCAATGAATTGATCAGGTGAGATCTTTTATCACCGCTTTTTAAATCTCTATGACGTCACAAGACGAAGAATCAGTAGACCGTGATATTCTCTCTTCTGCCCCTTATTGTTGCACCTCTACCTATTCAAATGGACAGCGGTGGTAAAGGACCTCAAACTGATCAATTCATTGAAACATGAACAGGGCCAAGGCCATACCGTCGCTATAGAAACACATGTAAGTCAATCTCCTGTGCTCTTAGGGCAAAGAGACATGTTACATACTCAGTTTGGGCAAGAAAGTTCTAGACTAGTGGCAGGCATGATGTGTTTAAAACAAGAAACCAATATGGAATGTCTGCTGCTTTTATCTTTTTAGCTCTACCCATGTTACAGCTAAACATCATCAAAACCTTTTTAATCAACAACTAGAAATATAGAGATATTTGCGCAAGCCCTTAGCCAGAAATAAAGAGTAGGGCATCCAAAAACATTAAAACTTCAAAGTCGTGACCACCCGACGCCATGAACAGTATGAAGTCGCAAACAACCGAAGCCGCGACCGCACGAGTCTGACGGCAATGCCCCTACCCTACATTGAATGACCTATGGATTCTGATCACATTTGTAACAGTTTTGTTTTACATTCAATGATACAAACAACAGCCTGTTAACTTCAGATGAAAGGAGGAATGGACCATACATTATATCACAACACAAACTATTTTTTTAATAATAAAGAACTGTTTTCCATGAAAAGTGTCCAACCATGTCGATGCACAGTTTATGCCCGTCCAAAATAATTCAACCTGTCCAAAGGAGGGTGGACAGGTGGCTCGCTAAGGGTCTGCATTTGACAGGTCCATAAAGATGCTCTATAAATAACCAAATACAACTGTCAAACTGCCATCACGAGGGAAATTGAAATTTTATGCAGTTAATCATCTTACCAGCAGCTGTAGTCGTTGTCCACGAATAGAAAAGAATTGTAGCTTCATTGCTGGCATGAAAATACATCTGAAAATATAATTTGTTCAAAATTTAAATAAAATTAACTAAAGATTTACACACAAAAGAACATATTACATGGACATTAAAATTAAAACAGAATTTTACTATTCCAGAGGCTTTCACAAAATTAAATGGGAACTGTTAAAACAAAAAAAATGATGATTTTGATACATCATGGCTGTAGACAACCACTTCATAATCATCAAGCCATATTTCACTTTTATTCATGGTAAAATAGCAGCATACCTTTCTGAAATAAATAATGTTTGAATGCAAGCAACAGTTAAAACAAAATAAAACTGAAAAACGAGGTAAAGACAAAGTGCTCATCAAAATAACTAGAAAAAAACATTGGAGGAGAACCGGTAGGGGTCTGTAAGGCAAACAGAAATATAAAGGATGACTGAACAAGCAATCCTTCCAGTTTAATAAACAATTAAACCCATCACTGCATTTCAACTCCACATGTGAAAATGTTTGTAAAAGGTGTGGGTAAGTATGTAAGTAGTAGTCTTAAGACTGTTGACAGAAAATATCAAAGCGCAATACTAAAACAGCCAATAACAAGGAAAGTTATTTTCTCTCATGCCAAGATGCAACCCAAGTTTCAGCTGGTTTATTGCAATCCACTAAATAAGTGCAGGCCAGAATGCAGCCAACTAAACTAAGCCTATTGATTCTAGATTTGAAGTCAAACTTATGATGATGGTCAACAAAATTTAAAAATGGTTTGTTAAGTCAACAGGTCCAGCATGTGATTCTATCAATGTCAAATGACCAACATGCACCATAAACATATAAATTCAACATCGAAACTGAGTATTTTATTTAATTCACTTGATTTTATTTATGGTTTATGTAAATGCAAAAACTGTTGACATATTGTAAAAATTATGTGCCATTGATGGCTCAATGTGACAATGACAGCAAACACATAAACTCAAAATTTAAACAGGATCAGATTAAGGTAACGTTTATGTCATCATGTATATTGTTTAAATAGCATAAAAAATATGTGCTATTTAATGGGTCAATAGATAGCATTTGAGTTGAGTGGTTTTCACCTTTGCATTAAAGCCTTTTAAAGGTTATCATCGACTGTCAAATGACCTAGTAAAGCCTGTCTGTTAACTTCAAACACAAAGGCAGAGCTCAGCAACATGTCTAATGACAATCTACTGTAGACAGTTAATCAAGTCATATATTGGAAATCACTTACTTTCTGAGGCACTAGGTCACATGACACACCAGCTTAAGCAAAATTAGCAATCATGACCTTAATCATAGCATATACATTTTATGATTATTATTATTCTTATTAATCATAAATATTTATCATGCTATCTAATTATTGCACCTCAAAAATGTAGGTGGCTCGAAAAAGATAAGTCTCACATTAGACACTGCAACATGGTTTTTAAATACATTCAATTATATACATGCTTTTATATCTCAAATATACCCAAATATACAACAGTTAATCAAGTCATGTGATTTCTTGTATATATTGGAAATCACTTACTTTCATTCCATGGTCCATCGACGAATGATTCATGCTTCCATGATTCATGCTGCTATGATCCATGCTGCCATGATCCATGCTGCCATGATCCATTTGGGAATGATCCATATCTCCATGGTTCATCATGTCATGCCCAGCATGAGGATCGAACGTTGTTGAACTAGCAGCATCATGCTAAAATTGCAGAAAATGAAAACCATGACTTTCACTTTGTTGGGCATTGGCAATCAATTATTTTACGAGTGATTGGCGTTTAAATAAGGTACACAAGTTTGAGCCTCCTCTGTTCTGAGGGTCACAATTACTTTGTGCCTCAGAAAAAGATTTACAGACTTTGTGCAAAAAATAAATTCAATATAACAATAATAAAAACAAAATACTACTACTACTAATAATAATAATAAATAATAATTATTATAACAGCAATCATAACAACATTCAAAATGGGTTGGTTAATGCTGGCCATAACTTATTTTTACCAGGACATTGGCAAAAACTGGTCATTGCTGATAACTGCCAGATGTTGTCTGTTTTTTCCAAAGTAAAGACAAGGCAAATGAAAATCATATTTCACTGCACAGACTGCATAAATCATAATAAATGTTTCTTGAGAGAAATTAAAACTACTGTACTAAATCTATATTACCTCATAGTATAAATGCAGTTAAAGTCAACTATTATGAGATTAAGATAAAAAAAAACTCAATAACTAGACCAATGATGTAATAAAACTATCAAATGTCAAGAAGTTTTTGCCATTTTTGTCAAAAGGTTTTTGCCAGGGCGGTTATTGCCAATGGCAAAAACTGGTTATAGCCGGTGGCCGGCAACAACTTGCGAACCCTGATTCAAACACTATTTAAGTGACTAAACTATCACCTGCACTCTCCTGATTAATCTAGAGTAGCAAATTTTTCGTATATCTTAAGCAGTAGTTGAAAATATCAGATGTTACTTTCATCTGGTCCCGGTTATCTACATTGGTTAGAGAGCATCAGTCCATCTGGGGTGTGATAGATAAACGGTAGCATCACTGACATGATGAACAGAATGTCAAGTAGGAAGCTGGATCAATTCCCATTACCTTCTCAAGGTTGACTCAGCCTTCCATTCACCAGATGGTGTTGGTAAAAGGAGTAGTAGGACATATTATAAATAAACTGATTGCATGGCTGCCAAGCAGTTAAATCCGACTCCTGTTAAACTTGTTAACGTCTGTTACGACTGTGTCATGTACTCTTGCTGTGTACGGTACTTGTCAGTTTGAAACACTTAGGAAGAATATTATTATTATAATGTCTGAGGCACCTCTGAGCGCGAGGATGCCAGTTCGCATACTGATGGTGCCTTATTTCAGAGATTTAAATCTTGGACTAGCACAGTCCATATACAGGGACCTTAAATGGCAGATACATAAAAACAGCTCCCACAACACTCTGAAACTGGTTGTTGTGTATGAATGCAAAACGTAAAGCTTGGAGCCTTGGAGGCACATGACTGTATTTCGACGACTGACAAATCTTTTGTTCAACTGTCCAAGAAAGGAACATAAACTGCTCTTCTGTAGTATTCAGACGGCAACTCCTTGATGTTGTTCATATTATGAGCTTCTATTACAAACTTTGACTGCATCAGAAAGAGTACAGCAGGGGGTGACAGGGGGTGCATACACACTTTATGCACTTTGTATAGCTGTGCCACTGCCTCTGAATGACGTGGTTAGTCATCTTGAACCAAACAGCAAGCAGTACCGACAATCCGACATACAAACTTGTGGGGCGTGGTGGTGTAGGGGTATGTTCGGTGCCTTGCAGCCGGAGGGTTGCGGGTTCGAATCCACCTCAAGTCGCCGTGTAGGGACCCTGGGCAAGTCCTTCACTCGCAATTGCTCATGCGCTTTGGCGTGAAACTCCGATTCCGCGCTGTAGTCGGCAGCGCCTCTGAATAGAAATCTTGAAGGGGCGCTATAGCAAGTGCTCATACATATACAAAACATATTTAATGTGAACTAAAAAGTGCTACATAAACCATTGGTAAACATGTGAAAGAATTTCTTGAGAAGTCATTAACATCAAGTCATCGTCATCATCAAAGTCCATGGGTGAAAGCCCACAAGTATCAACTGCACTTAAATCCTGTGGCTATGTCTAACTACTGATGATAACAACAACAGCATTGAGTTTCTATGCCTCACATTTTACTGAAGTGAGGTTCACATACCAGTAGTTATTACTTTAAAACAGTGATGTCAAAGAGCAGGCCCGCAGGCCATTTCTGGCCCGCCGATTATTTTTTTCTGGCCCGTGGCACTTTGCCTAAACGGCCCTAAAGACTCAAAAATTTGCAAATTAAAGTTAGAATTTTTTAATATGCGGATGGAATTTTTGTAAAAGATTGCTTGTTGACGGCCTCGGAAATTGTGTGCCCTGACAAAAACAGTGTTTTGCTAACAAAAGTTTATCGCGCAATACGGTCACACAGAGAGCGAACGAGATGAGATGGCAGTTGATTTAAATAAAGCAAAAGGAGTTAAGTTTTCTCCATTGCTGCTGATGAAAGTAGGCCTACGGACAACACAGACACCGAGCAGGTTATGCTCTGGGTGCGTGGTGTAGATAAAAATCTAACTGTAACTGATGAATTAGCCCAGATTGCTGCTCTTTATGGTACTACCAGAGAACAAGACATATTTCAAGCCTTTCTAGAAATGTCAACAAACTTGAATTTGCCACTTGACAGGCTTGACAACCGATGGTGAACCATCAATGGCTGAAAAGAGGCCGGGATCTGTATCTCTGGTAAAATCGAAGCAATGATCTCGAGAGGTTAACTGATAGCACTCCACTGCATTACTCATCAGCTATCAGCATGTGGCCAAATTGCTAACTATATAGAAAACGTAACGAGTGTTGACGTTAAAACGGTAAACTATATTAAAGCACGAGGTCTCAATCACCCACACTTTCAAAGTCTCATGACTGAACTGGAGGCAGAATAACGATGTCATGTATACCACTGTTGGTTGAGCAGAGGGAATGTACTAAAAAGATTTTATGATCTTCGTCAAGAAATTGAAAATTTAGGCCTATATATGGTACATAAAAATAATGAGGGGCATGAGTTTTTGGATGCTGATTGTATTACAGATCTGGGTTTTCCTGTCAACATCCCTGCTCACTTAAATACACTTAATGGTAAGCTGCAGGGCAAAGATTATCATTTATGAAGATTATGATTTGATACGAGCATTGGAACAATGTCAGTTTTGCAAAACGTCTCACAGAGCCCCCTTTCAGATCCCTACCCCATTTTGCTCAGGAGCTTTTGACACCCCTGCATGGCCCGCCACTTGCTGGAAAGTATTGCCACTGGCCCGCCATTAAAAAAGGTTTGACACCCCTGCTTTAAAACAAAGGGAAGAAATCATAATTAAGTTCTCCCATACAAATTCTTTCATATAATTGCAAATGGAGCATTGTAAGATCAAAAGACAATTATAATTTGATCTGAAACAAGGACTGGACTCTCTTCCAAATATTGCCTGCCAAAAGTTTCCATTATGTAACCTTTAGCAATTCCTTTGAAGTAGAACAAGATTCAACCTTGGACTTTGTATGCCTCTGCTTTACTACAATCCATTAGTTTAAAATGAGGCCAAGCTGGAAAGCCAACTTCACTGTAAACACATGGCAATACTAAGAACCCATGGACGTCTAAGCTACAGCAGTCTCATCCAAAGACAATTCTACCCTAAAGACTTACGTTAACTGCAGCATCTCAAGTAAATATAAAAGCTAAGGGACTGTAATTCATAAAGTACACTTTACTTATGCTTCAATCTATTATAGTACTAACTATTACTGTAACTTAGATTTAATCATCTATTTCAAGCACTTTGTCACTCACACAATTTTCCACCTAATATCTGTCATGTACAAATGATACTTACCAATATGTAACTTATTCCTTCAGAACTAAAAAAATAACTGAATAAAAAGCAATGGCTATCAAAGTTTTAACAAATCTTTTGAAGTTTTCCATTGTCATTTTCACTGACAGGGAACCAACCATCCTGGTTCAACAACATGTTGCTCAATTGCATTTTCCTCTTTCAGCTTGTCATAAAAAATCAACTGCTAACAGATCAATTCACCAGATCAAGTATTCACATTCACCCCAACTCCCCAAGTACACGTTCACTCTTAAAAGTAGTCTGTCCAGAGCAGGTCTACACTGGTGTAGCTACAATGCTTGCAAAGATACCAGCAAACTGTCTGGTTTCAAACCACATTCATTGTTGCTTGTCACCTGACAGTAGTTTTGTCTACTTAATCACAACAAATGACTGCAGTAATGTGACCAGAGGCCTGTGCCTGTTTCATTTGCAAGAGTGCAGCATACTGCAGCAACACTCAAGACTAGCAAACCTCAGAAACCAAATGGCACCAAATACGTCTATGTATCCACATGACTGTTGCATCAAAGAAACAAATAACTGTGTACTGACCATGCTACCATGATCGTGATCAGACATCTTTGGCAGAAACTTGTCACAGCAACGTTAAATCAGCTAAAACAAGAAAAAGCAGTGATCACTGTATTATTATTATATTCATTTATTGGCACACACAAAACAGAGGACAATAGAATATAATAAAAAAGCTCAGTTGTTTAGATTATTGGCAAATGTAAAAAGGATCTAGAAATGAGAGTTGTAAAAAACAGTAATTTGGCTCACAGTAATTGTCCCAAACTTCTGTAAGTGCCGTTCTGTCAAATGTTAGTAAATATTACCTATTGAGCTGTGAAATCAAGTTCATCAGGAGAGGTGTGTGATATTCAAGCGGTTTGCATGCGAATCAGAAGGCACTGAGGGTTCAAATCCCTGTCAGGCCAGAAATTTGTGCTAAAATTTTAAGCAAGCAAGTATATTTTTTTATTTAACCAGCTGACAAAGACACATTCTGGTGCACATACATATTAGGTAAACAATGAATGCAAATACAATATTCTTACCAAAAAAGTCTTCCTCATTAGATTATCAACTTTGAGGAATATTCGGTTGTGTGCTCTCGGTCTAAGAGCATAGACTAAATATTTGCTGTTTTGGTGGCAGTACCCATGCAGAACAAGCCTGGTCTTACCAGGACAGCAAGGAAGAGTCGTGCGTCATCTTGATGACACATCATTTGCTCATAGGTCGGATTGTTGTTGGGAAGGCATCTCAAGCGAATCAGTTTTTTTATTACCGATTGGAGCTTGTTCCTGTTCTGTGCCCAGCAAAACCCCACCATAGATTCCTGTTCTGTGCCCAGCAAAACCCCACCATACCTTCCCGTTCTGTGCCCAGCAAAACCCCACCATAAAAAACCACACCATACCGGTGCAGAGTAAAGCAGTCAGGCCACTGTAGTGACTCACATCACGTCATAGAGCTTTGAACCATGTAGGCCGTGGGCTGTTATGATGCGCAAAGCATAATAAGATTGCATAACCTGACTATATGCTGCTCAAAACTTTCTAATTCTTCTTCTGCATTCTGCAAGACAACTTGCTCCATCACCATCATTCCTTCAGCGTCGGCTGTGCTACGGCGCTATAGAAATCGTCTTATTATTATTATCTGCTTGAAATGGTCTGCCTGTCTATCTCAAACTTCCCACTGCAACAAATGCTACTGAGTAGGCATCTGAAGAGGCACTACATAAATTATGCATTTTTTATATTACATTACCTTCTGCACAGAAGAAACTGAACTGCAGCCATAGAACATCAACAATGTATATGGCATAGAGCTATAATTCGTTTAAAGATGTTTCCTTATACTTTATACACACACATCTGTGCCTCCAGATCATTAGCCTCTGACTCTAAAGTCAATAATTTCTCATTAGCGACAACTGTTTAAACTGTTAAGAACATGTGTCCATGAAAACAGGCATATTTAGGATAATAAATTAAGAAGCACCTGAAAATGCATAACTACTTTTAAACTACTTGACTAGGCTTCTTATTGACTGGTTCAATGGAGATCTTCTCATTGACTGATTCAATGGTGATCTTCTCATTGACTGATTCAATGGAGATCTTCTCATTGACTGATTCAATGGAGATCTTCTCATTGACTGATTCAATGGAGATCTTCTCATTGACTGATTCAATGGAGATCTTCTCATTGACTGATTCAATGGAGATCTTCTCATTGACTGATTCAATGGAGATCTTCTCATTGACTGATTCAATGGAGATCTTCTCATTGACTGATTCAATGGAGATCTTCTCATTGACTGATTCAATGAAGATCTTCTCATTGACTGATTCAATGGAGATCTTACTGACTAATTCAAAGGATAACTTGCCATCTCAACAGAAGCTCGTGTAATGACAGAACAATCTAACAAACTAATCAACTTTTTATCTCTACACAAAGTACCAAGACATAAGCAACATCGGACTGAACTGCAGGCTTCACTTCATTATTAGGTATAGTTTCATTAAGAACTTCTGTCCATGTTCATCAGAAGACTTCTCATGAGGAAGGACCCTTTGAAACGGAGTTATAAACAGATATAAGGTCTGCTAATACAAATAAACCAGTAATAATCTGCCTCATCTAAATAAATCTGCCTAACAAAACAGCTTCTCACAGTTAAAGACTTACCTCGGGTAGTTAACTAAACAAGCTGTATGCAACAAACATTACTGTAGCTAATGAAGCTTTCTTCATACTAAATGACCAATTTCAGATGCTTTAAGTCAGTGTTTCCCAACCTGTGGGTCGCGACCCCCAAGGGGGTCGCCAAGTGTTTTGTGGGGGGTCGCCGCGGGTTATTTCATGACGCCTCTATCGCCCAATGATTTTATCAGTTTAGAAGAATAAGTGTCGCTATGCATAGCAATACTCAGAAATGGCGGCAACAAATTCAATTTTTCTAAGTCAGGGTACGCTCTACAAGTTGGACCTATGTCTTTGTGTAGGCGTATTTTGAAAATTTAACGTATAGAGTTCACGCTTGGTAATATGGAATTCATATTGTCAACCAAGAGACGGCCAAATGCATTCAGTCGTGTCGGCTAATTAGTATCGCATTCCCTTTCCCAGCAGATGTTGTCTTTAGCCGATTGCTGCAGAGATAACAGGTCCGGCCGCTTGCTCTCTTTCAAAGAGGCACATGGGACGCGCAGCCTGTAAGGCCTTTACGCTCATACCAATGTAGCCAACTATCTAGTAGGCCTATCTATAGGCTTATAGCCATTTCACGTGACATATCTTGGCGTCTCTGAACGAAACCGATTCTGTTTTGCTGTTGCTGAACGAAACCGATTCCGCCTTGGACTGGAAAAGGTAGATTTGCTCTTATTAGTCATTTGAGCATACTTTGAGGGTTGGAAAATAGAGTAATGGAATATTTGCACAAACTCTTAACTTCAAGTCGGAAACTGGTTGTTATAGGGCCTTTCTCTGCTTCCTTGAATGTTGCCAGCATCCCCGATGAAGTCCAGGATGAATGCTTGGATATGCGGAACGATTCCTCAGCACGTAACTTGTTTTATGAAAAATTGCCGACTCAGTTCTGGTGTGCTATATATCAGACTTATCCAAATGTCACCATGCTTTGCCTTTTCGAGTTTTACTTCCATTTGCCTCTACATATCTGTTCGAGAGTGGATTTTCAACGCTTCTTCATATCAAAACAAAGGCAAGAAACAGACTGCATGTTGAAGATGACATGAGGTTGGCTTTAACAAACACTCAGCCACGGATTTTGAAGTTGGTTGCCCAAATGCAAGCACAACCATCACACTGAAATATTAGGTTACACTTTACCGTTAGAGTGGAGTAGTAGACCGCTAGAATTATATTCTGAGAAATGATTTTTGATGTGCTTTCTTTACCCTAGGCTAGTGTTTTCCAATCTGTGGCTTCCTTATTGCCATATTATAAATGCCATCTTATACAAATGCAGCGGGAGGGGGGTCGCGGGTTACTTGGCTATTATAACAGGGGGTCGCGACTCGAAATAGGTTGGGAAACACTGCTTTAAGTGTTGCTCATATTGTGTATCTTCATCAAAACATCTCATACATTATTTTTTATCCACATTAAAAACAACATGTTGACAACATTAGTCTTGGATTGGTTGTTTTATGTGCATAGCAATACGTCAACTCTTTCATTTTGCAGTCTTTGTAAAGTGATGTTCTGTAATGCATTATTTTCAGAGGCTCCAGGCCTAGGCTAGTTATAAAAGGCAAAGGTTGGGAGGTGAAATTTGACTACAGGTAGCTTTAATTTACTGACCCCCACAAAGACCATAACATACCCATACAAGTACATCATTCTTGGTCTCAAGTTAATAAAATATGGTATGTATCAGTCAGCTAAAAAAACCTCTGCAGGGCAACAAGTATTGAGTCACACAGAGGACCTGTAACTTCAATATGTCTGCTAACCAAAAATTTGACAAGGACTGAAAAATGCCTTTAACTTCGATATATATATATATATATATATATATATAAATATATATATAATATGCATGTATATATATATTGTAATGTAATTGACCATTTATATAATGCCCAGGCTTCAAGATATCTACTCAGAGGCACTCTCTGTGCTAGCCTATATGATGCTAAATGTCAATACGAACGAATATATTACATCAGTTAGCAAAACAATGCACAGTAAGCTGAAAGAGTCACCAGTGGTGGGCCCACGCACACACATGGAACCAACAAATGGAATCCCGTCAACAGTTGACAGATGACGGAGTCTCAGGACCGAGTTGCATCTATAGAGTAGAGCGGCAACAGGTGACATTGTATATATATATATGCGAATTCGATATGACCAGATATTTCAAATACTAAAGTCCGATATACCAAAGTTACACTATGACACAGGCAAAAGACGCCATAGAGAAGTTAGAGAAAATGACTGTATGTTACTGAAGGTCAGTCATAGAAGTAGACCATTGAGAATAACAACGAAAGCTGGATGGTCCAGATATGTAGCAGTTCTAGGTTGAAATGACCTACAGACTGATAAAAGGGCAGATTCAGCAGAGATAAAGAAACACAAAAATAGCACTGAGATTCTAAAAAGGATTCCTCAAACATATGGACAAGAAATGATTGACGGATAGAAACACAATGACAAAGCACATAAGAACAGACAGACATATAAACACAATTGGAGGCATAAGGAGGGAGACATGCACATGAGTTAGGTAAAGGGCAATACCACAAAGAACAGTTGGACCTAAGTTTAGAGCAATAATCAGATGAGGACTGGCAAAAATACCAGAACAGTGGAAGCAAAAGGGCAGCCACAGGTGAGAAGGCAGCTATGGCAAGGGCAGATCCAGTCTATCCATGGAGACGGTGGAAATGCATCTAGAGCCAAGGCTTAAATGGTCATCTGTATAGAGCACAGGATCAGACGGCTTATCACCTATCACAGGCCAAGGGAGTAATAGTACGATAGCGAAATAATATTCCGGGCATTGAAGAGCAATGTAGGAAAGGATCAATAGGAAGAGATGAAAGGCAACCACTCGAAATGACTGCTAGTAATAATTTTATGCAGAAATATAGAATATGGAGAGTTAAGGAATGCAGTGGACTGAAAGGGAGTCGGCCAGAGGACTGGTTGAAGTAGTTACCCTGAGGGACAGCCTATAAGACCGAGATATAAAACATAGTTGTCAACTGAGGGTAATTCTGTGTAGCTATCCGATATCAGTACACACGAGAGCTCTTAGCGACTTCTGACAAAGAGGACAGACGTCATCTCTTGTACTACTGTTAATGGTATGTGTCAGTTAATAAATTAATGTATACACTACCAAGTCGAGTGGCTCTTAACTTTATAGCTAGTAATTCCCAGCTATCTGACAATACTTTAGAACTCCAAAAGTTCAATTACTTCAGGTGAGAACAACCAAACTGGTTGGCACAAAAGAAGGACAGATATACTATAGAGGTTTAGTCATTTTGTTGCTTTGTCAGTTAGCAATACATAACATCCAAAAACTGTGCTACTCTACAGATCATTTCTAGTGTCATTAAGAACTTTTTAGATGACTTGTATCATTTGTTTGACATTTGGCAAAGTCTTTAACTTTATTCCCTGATAATGGTTGCAGTTCCACTTTCAGTCATGTGTCATCTCAGTGAAACTTTCATAAGAACTTGGCATGTTTTAGACAGCCACTAAAAATGCATTGTGTGTATAAATCTCTCAAATATGAGCTCATATATATTCATATATGGTACACAATCTAATCTAATGACTTTTATACCATTTATATCATAATGCATTAGCATCAATTGATGGTTGTTTCAAGTGAATTTGCAGCCAAAATCATAATCCATAAAAGTCAGATTAAATCTGACAAGTTGGAGAAACAAAGCAGTCAAACTACAATGGGTAATAATAAGCATAAAAGAGACATTCACAAATAAATGCTGTTTCCTCTTTTGTGTATTTTTAAATTATAGGACATATCTCGATTTAGTTGCTTTTCTAATATTTTCATATACAGCTAGTTTATAATTAGTATTCTGCACCACTTAAAGCTCACAACTGTCCACACAATGGCAAATAGCTGGAGTAATTCTGCATAATTTCTTTTTCATCAGGTACTATATGTTTTAACATTACATTACAAATTATTACATAACATATATATATAGCAGAGTTGTCTCTCTGGTTTGGCGATGCCATCTTGGCCTTGCACCAGCCTACCTAATAGACCTCTGTAAGCCGGTGTCGGGGGTTCAGAGTAGCCGCTCCCTCCGCTCTGCTGAGAGGGGGTAGTGGCGGTCCCGTTTGCCCGCACAGCAACCATGCAGAACCGAGCATTCTCTGTGGTAGGCCCTAGGGTTTGGAATAGCCTCCCTCGGGAGCTACGCTTGTTCCCTAGAACATGTACTGATACTTTTATGGCCACTTGAAAACTTACCTTTTTGGCCGGACTGGAGTTGGGAGCGCTTCTGAGTAGTTACCTTGAAGGGGCGCTATATAAATTTTTGAATGAATGAATGAATGAATATTACATTATAAATACATTACAAAGTGGAGCTACTTCCTAAGGTGTCACTGTGTCACATGCTAAATCTGTTTCCGCTTTAACCTAGCTCCTCATAACTGCTATTCTAAAAAGCAACCGATTATATTCTGAGAGTAACATATGACCGACCATATGTCTGTCTAACCTCTATGCAGGCTCACAGCTAAAATAAACTAAATAAAAACTTATCTGGATCACAATCTAGATGAACAGCTTGATCTGAATATCTTGAGTGGCTGGCCTTCTACTTGACTTGTTTTTGCAGCATATCATAAAAAGCAGGCAATACCGCAGACACAAAAAATAAGGTATGTCAATATGGACAGTGAATGTATAAAAACATATGCATTGCAACAGATACTAAATGGAGTCACCAGGTCCACATCTACCATGGTGGCTGCAAACTCCTGAACAACAGCAGAGTTAGCATATGAAACAAAATACAGAAAAGTCACAAAATGCAAAAGTTCAAATACCTTAAGTCACACAGATCTGGCAACTCCAGCCTCTACCAACATTGGTCCTGTAAAAGCTTTTGTTTATATTTAGGAAAACATAGCGAGTGACAAATTATTTCAAGGAAATGAAATATTTAGGCCACTTCAAAGGCAGTTTGAAATGGCCTAAACTTTCCATACTAATGGCCTAAGTTTCCATCACCCATACAGAAATAGACGAAATCTTTGTTTTCCGAGAACTAACTAGGAAAGGAATTTGACAGCAAACTTAGAACCAATGGCATGTGATGAACTTAAAGGACCAACACAAAGTCAATGAGGTCATAGTCCTAAAGCAACTTCCTGCAAAAAAACAATAATACTAATAACAATACTACTACTTCTAATGACTATTATAATGCCTTCTAGAAGCACAACAAAAAGAACGGAAAAAAAGAATTACCTACCATTATATGGCTACCTAGAAATTCATTAATAAAATGTTACCCTTAGAAAGCAAGTCTGACTTGTGTAAGAGTTTTAGAAAAACTTCTAGCATAGGTTATAATTATTGTAATTGTAAATTTGATGAATTACATGGCATCACTGGTAGCAAGCTACTTTTAGGATGCTTTACAAAACTGTCTACTGCCAGTGCAAATTCTAAAGCTCGGAATTAGGTAGCAAGTACAGTTTTAACTATTTTTTTGCAACTGTTATGGATCAGAAATTGGAAACCAAATACGTTCATTATGACTCGCACTTTGCGATCAACAATGATAAAAGCACAATAAGTCTTACTTTCAACTTTAAAGTCATGGTTTACTTTAATAATACAGTAATTTAATAGTGTAAATTTACAATAAGGCATTAGCAAAGGCAAAGATCAAAACAGCTCATGGTGCTGACAGACATCACTGATGCCAGTTCTGGCTATTTTCTCTACTGGTACATTTTGCTAAAGTAGCCACTTTTATGCAGTAATAAGAAATATCAACCAAGTCATAAACCATCAATCAAAACTAACAAAATATAGATCACATAAACATTTCAACATATTGCAACTCAACAAATCAATACATTTAAAATAAATGTAATAGAACCATTTTTCGGCCCATGATCATTGCTCATCTCTGGTTGGTTGGTTAGTTGCTGATTAATAACACTGTGGCATAACAACAATGATTAGCATCACCCTCCTCCTTTCTCCAACATTGGGACTGGCACTACCAGAGGCAGTGGCAGGGTTTCAAGTCAAGTAATTAGTTTGAGACTTGTTCCTTGTTCTTGTTCCTAATCTCATGCATTGAGCTGGAACTGAACACATCGCAAACATACAGGACAGTGCTTTCTGATTTCAGGTCTTGCTTTTCACTCCTGATGGTAATTATGAAATTACAATCCTTGGTAAACAATAAGAATTGTGTGTAAACAACTTACTCTACCTCATTAGACAGTACTTTAAAAAGTACGGCAAACATATACTATGGTAAGCTGAAGGATAATGCAGTATCTTTGGGCATGCTGCACAGACGTAGGATGGTACCAGGTTTTCTAATGACGACACTAACCCTAACCCTGACCCTAACGACACCTAACCTTACCCTAACCAGTGGAGTGCGTAGGTTTTCTCGCATCGGTTAGGTGTCGTCAGAGTCAGTTAGGGTAAGGTACAGTTAGGGTTATCGTCATTAGAAAACATCGTACCTTCCGTGCAGCATGCCAAAGGATACCGTCAAACGCCAGTAAGCTTACACACCCCGATTACTAAATGTTCACCAACTTACGCACTATATCCTTCAGCCCCAGATACTATAAGATACTTGCCAAAAGTACATTGGTGATCTTAGGGTTGCCAACTTTGGAGAATTGAAACCAAACCATGGAGAAACTTAAATAATCACTATCCTAGTCAAACCCTTGAAACCCAGCTACAAGGGGTCAACCAGTTCAGTGCTTCAGAAACTCCTAGCCATAATTTAATTTTGACAGTGCCCTATCCTTTGGTCCAGGCTGTGCTACGGTGCTATACAAATCGCACTATTATTATAATAACTATTATTACTATTATTATTATATTAGAATTCGATCGGCAATAGAGGCAAGGGGAGGAGTGAAGACAGGATTTTCAGCTATGAAAGAAAGACCTGTTTAGAGAGAAGAAGCAATCATAGTGCGCGATTTTGACAACACATTATCACAATCCATGATGTACAGCTGTGATTCGTATGTCAATGAACGGCCTACGAAGACGTCTAATTCTCACAAAACTCAGTCAACAACTTCACATTGAAATAAGCGAAGACGGTGGCTTCCAATAATTTGTAAAACAATTACTCACTTTGGAGGGCTAGCGACCATACGGTACAGAGAATGCCAATGTCAAACACCCTTCCCGTTCCTCCACTTACTATACACCGATGCAGCTCTCGTGTCCTCCACGAGTTACCATAGATGAGCTCAACAACATAGATATCATAAACCTGTATCATGGTGCATACCATAGAGATGTATAATATATAAATATATCACTAGAGGGATGATCCGCCATTTTTTTGAAGCCGCCGATTCAACACGACCTTGACCCTGTGTGCGCTCAAAATGGCGAAGCGATTGAAGTCAAGTTGTGCAGCGATTGGATGCAGGAACTTATTAACGCCTGAAAACAAGGCCTCTGGAATATCATTTCATCGGTAAGTTGTTATTTTGTGTCTGCTGTAGCTTTTGCAATGAATAAGCTTCGAAAAACATTAAAACATTGTCTTTTAAGCTTGACTGTGCGTGCGCGAACTGGCCGTCTGTTTTGTAGGCGTGCGGCCCGAATCCCCGAAACCCGAATTGACTTTCGGCTGGATCCCCGAAATTGATTTTCTAAGTCAGACCCGAATAAGGTCTCTGTTACGTTTGCAATTTCACTCTGAATTGCTTTCTGGACTTCGGCTGCTTTCTAGAAAAATGTTTTCAGGAAGCGTGGTGCTTCTGCGTTTGATGTTTGGAATTTTCTTAAGCTTAACCAATGATAAACACCCATTTTGCTCAGAGAATCTGAACATCTGTGTGAGATGGTATAAACATTTCATGTAATCTCTCCAGCCTGCTTTATCGAGAATTTCTTCCGTTCCAATATCTAAGCATTGAGTAAACCTGCACACACTACAATTCAACATGTATAGGCCTACTGGTTTGTGATCTTCCAAAAGTAACTAGTTACATTAACCAGTTACTGGAAAGGAAAATGTAACACGTTATTTACAAATAGTTACTTTGAAAAAGGAACTAGTAACTGATTACAGGTACTTTAAAAAGGTAAGTATTTTAAGTTACTGTAAATTTTCAACTCCCCCCATGATGAAATTAAACTTTGAAATTGACAAGTAAAAGGAAAGAGTTCAAAGACATGAGCACAAACGAAAATTATCTGTGTCACTTTAATGCATGTAAACCAAAGAATTTATCGGCTGATGATAAAACCATTAATAATGTTTATAGCACCATAATCGAACTACACGACGTGAGCATAACATTTAAAAGCAACTCAAAGTAACCACACGACGTGAGCATAATTTAATTTAAGAAACCCAAAGTAACTAAATCTTTGTATTACCATTACCTCATTAAAGTACTGAGTTACTGCTGTGCATTACTTTAGGTAAAAAGTAACTGGTTACCCCAAAACTTACCGCAAAATGGTAACAAGTTATAGTTACGCATCACTAGTAAAGTGGTAACAACACCAAGCACAGGTATCATAATATACATGAGTAGGCCTATGGGTCATTGGTTATTTCAAACTGAAACCAATATGCAACTATATTTTCACAGTCAACAACCACAATCTATGAGACAGAGCTTGTGGTTGAGAAGATCAAAAGGCAGGCTACAGAGGATAAGCAAGTATGACAATGAACGGCGTTCCCACTGCTCTGGATTTTTTTTCTTGCATTCCCACTGCTCACCATGCAATGGGACCATGATAACACAAGTGTATGCGTTCCAATAAAACTCTTTTTCGGAGTTCCACTGCTCAACCAGACCACTTTAACCACTGACAATAACTGCTAATTGCAAAGGTTAGCCATACGTAATCTTTGATAAGATATTTTTGACAACTTGACAGTGACGTTTAGGACCTGACAGTGATAATTATGACTCACATTTGGTTCTGCAAAAAAGTAAATCATTTGAGGAAGAATGTCACTCGTGGCCACTTGTTCAGCAAGATCATCATTGTAATTAGCGAGGCGACCAATAGCAAGTGCTGCCCCCTGCTGGACAGCAGGGATGGAATCTAACAACAGAGGACGCAGCAACGTCATTACACCAGCGTTCTGCAAGATCTCGATGTTCTCCGCTCGCTGGGCAAGGTCACCAACTGTCTGGACAAAACTGGTGCGCGCCCTTTCATATTCTTCAAACACTGAAAACATTGTAGCATATAATTAAGCACACAGTGGCAGATTCAGGAGATTTATCACAAATACATGTGTATATTCATTCATTCACTCATTCATTCATTCACTCATTGGTGATTGGTTCAGGAATTTATATACCCGGGTCAGTGGCGGTGCCAGGATTTCAGGTTTGGGGGGGCTAAAGCTCCAAGCCCTTCCCTTTCTCCCCTCCTCCCTGGCATTGGCAATGATTTCCCACTTTTTGTTTGTGGGGGACGGGGACTGAGCTGCAGTTAAGGGGGCTATGCCCCTCTAACCCCCTGGCGCCGCCACTGACCCGGGTAGCGCCCCTTCAAGGAAACTACTTAGAGGCGCTCCTGACTCCAACGCTCCCAAAAATGAAGTTTTAAGTTTAGTGAGGAAAGTTTCAGGCAGAGTCCCAGAGTGCAGACACAGCTCTAAAAGGAAGACCATCTAGATCACTGGGCCTACTACAGAAAAAGCTTGATTCCACATAGTTAGAATACCAATGTTTTTAGCAATTTTGTCAGAAATAGTTTTTATATGTTCCTTCCAGATCAAATGTTGGTCCACGTGAACACTTAAAAATTTATTAGAGGTGACTTTGGTAATAGGAATGCCATTGATGGATAATCTTAACGAGTCATCCGAGGGACCAATTTTCCTATGGGATTTGAATAGTATGAAGTTTGTTTTATCTAGGTTAAGGGTTAGTTTATTAGCAGAAAACCAGTCCGCCACTAGAGTAAGCTCTGTATTTATAACCTGAGTAAGGGTTTGCAAAGAACATGTGAGAGTAAAAAACATTGGTGTCGTCTGCAAATAAAATAAAAAACATGATTGGTGATACATTGGGGAGGTCGTTTATATAAATGAGGAACAGTAAAGGGCCGAGGTTAGATCCCTGTGGCACTCCATAGTCAATTGCTCTTAAGTCCGAAAATGCACCATTGCAACAGACGCACTGTTGACGATTTTCAAAATAACTAGTAAACCATTTTAGTTGTCGCCTCGTATTCCATAATTTTCTAGTTTTTTAAGGAGAATTTTATGATTTACAGTATCGAAGGCTTTGGCTAAATCGAAAAAGATTCCTATTGAGTATTCGTTATTTTCTATAGCATTTGAAATTTTGTCCTGCATACTCAGGAGGGACATAAAAGGGGAATGCCCAGGTTGAAAGCCATGTTGCGAAGTAGATAATGCTACATTATAATTAGTCGCCAGTTGTAGTAGGCCTACTAATCATTTGTATTGCTTATCTAGCAAATTCTCTACTATTTACCTGTATATATACGGTCTGTATATATGGTATATATACCCTACATAATTATGTGTGTTAAAATTAATGACTAATTTCACGGAATATGTTGCCATAAAAGTCTTTTCGCTGCAGTCCAGAAATTTACGTCGATGGTCGGAGACAACTTGAAGGAGGAATTGTAGTTGCTCCTCCCTGGCAGTCAATTTCTTAATGAGGGCCACGCCTCGCTTAGCCCTGTCATTGACGACTGCCAACCCGCTGATGATGCGCAATTACCTCGGAATGTTTCCTCTTCCTCGCATTCAGACGAATCCATGGCAAGGAAAGTCTGAGGAAGGCCAACTATAGAAGAGTGTTTATCGCGCAGAACTACTCCAGGCCCCGGTGCTCATAATGCAGCAGAATTAACTTTTGATCGCTTTGGTGGATGTCACTGGGTGATCCGGGGCTGGGTAGTCCATGGTGGCTAACATCAGTCTCTTCATCTCCACAGACACTCTGGAATCAAAAAGAGCCAGTCCGACCAGCTCCTCAGAAAGGTACCATAGATGAAGCCCAAGCTTTTTCCTTGTTGTGCTGAAAATGGCTTCATGTGGGTATTTTAGGAGTTCAATCACGCTCGAGTCGGAAGTCATTCAGAGGTGCTTCAACTCCGATTGGGGCATGCAGTTATCCAGGTCTTGAGGTGATAATTGCAAAAGTTGCCAGATCACGAATTCCTCTCTTCTCTGAAGCAGTCATTTGGAACTGGTCACGAAAGAGCCAGATTTTAATCGCATGTATAACCTTGGTCATCCATCTGGCACAATGAATGGTGCCTGGCACCTGCAAATGAACACCTCATGCCTCCTATATAGCTGATATAGAAGAACTTCAGGGCCAGTAGATGCACCACTTGTCCTTTCCAATATCGTCCCAACCCACTGGCTCTGTCATATGATGGTGACATGCCAAGAAGAGCAAATCTCTTCCAAGCCTCTGCTCTATAATCGCGCAAGCACCAGAAATGCCAACATCACTGTCAGCCTTTGGCAGGACAGTATTTGTGTCAAAGCACAACCCCGCAACACGATCCATAATGCCCAATTCCTCCAAAGACATGATGACGTCTGTAGCTTGGATCTCGGTAGTTCCGGATGGAAGTCTCGGAACACCGAGTAGCTGCTTCACTCCAACACCTGATATAAGAATTGGAAGACGATCGATATGCTCTGTGGAAGTTAGGTCTTCCATTAGCTTCCCATCCCAATGTGTTGTCAACAGTAAAACTGTCAAATGTAGACCTACAGTTACAGCGAACTCTGATTTTAGCTTGTTCGACTTGGTGGAATGAGGTTTAGTCATGGAGCAATGAATTGTACTCCTGCTAATATTCAAATCAGTAACGTTCTGCCAAAGGCTAGATGCAACTTCAGTGACAATGAAGGTGGCATTTCTGGATGAGACACTGGTTCTGTCGAGTGCTAGACATTATGTTTAACCGTTCTCTCTTTGGGGATGGGCCATCGCCGGAAGCATGCACAAGAAGGATGGTAATCTTCCTTCTCTTCTGCAGTACTAGATGATGATGATGATGATGATGATGATGATGATGATGATGATGATGATGATGATGATGATGACGATGATGATGATGATGATGATGATGATGATGATGATGATGATGATGATGATGATGATGATGATGAAGTAGTAGCCTGCTTACAGTCAGCCGTATATAAAATAAATAAGAGAGGGCCGAGAACGGAGCCTTGAGGGACACCCAGTTTAACGTGGACCCATTGGGTTCTGGAGTCACCAGTAACAATCATTTGGGTTCGTTCAGATAAGTATGAGCGAAACCAACAAAGGGGAGGCCCTTAAGCCCATAAGAGGTCGCAAGACGCTGGAGAAGAATCTCATGATCAACCATATTGAAAGCTGCTGAGACATCATAGAGAGCCAGAAGAGTCAGTTCAGACCTATCAACAGCAGAATAGATTTCAGAAAGTAGGGAAAGGAGGGCAGTCTCGGTGGAATGGTTAGCCCTAAAGCCAGACTGGTTAGCAGGAAGCAGACCAGATTGCTCAAGATAAGGGAGAAACTGGAGAGAGACAAGACGTTCTAGAGTCTTAGAAAGAAAGAATAGATTTGAGATAGGCCGATAGTTATTGCAAAGGTTGGTGTCAAGGTTAGGCTTTTTGATCGAAGGAAATACTAGGCCCCGCTTCTGCGAGGGAGGAATGCAGCCTTCAGAGAGCGACCTATTAAACAGATATACCAAGAAAGGGGTAAGATCATCCAAAATGTCATTAATGATAAAAGGGGGTAGTGAATCTAGTTCACATGATTTTAAGTTAACAGACGATAAAACTGAACGAAGGTCCGACTCAGAGATGGGTCGAAAACCATCGAAGACAGTTGACGTTGAGGTAAACGTTGGAGGAGGAGCATGATATACTAGGTTACTGGCTTTTATTTTCACTGATCAAAACTATTTTATAATTTACTAAGTAATACTTTATTATAATTATTGGTTTCTATTGTAAAAATGACAGGTCCATTTTTTCTCAGTGTGGTTTTTTGCCGGTAAAAGTTGTCTGACGGATACCATATTAATAGTATCGTACCTATTATGTTTTGCTTTATCATACGCCTTACTGTAGGTACCTGTTGCACCAGATCTACCGCTCTGCGTGAGATTTTGGTGGATTTGTGGTGTTTCTTGTGGTTTTGCGAGAGAGGCCTTTCGACGGTGTAGCCTTTTGGGTTTCCTTTTGTTGCAAGGACGTTAAATTTTTTGTAAGATTCATATAAATGGACATTGGACACGTTACATTACTGTCACCTAGCGATAATTTTATAACAGCTTGTCATTATAAAAGGGATTAAGCTACATTATAATTGATGCACTAGTGCACTATTAAGGCTTCGTCTATTCTAGTAGTGAAGTGTCTAATATTCGTTTTGCAGATGTTCAGGTGAAGGTTATATCGTGATCTGGTGTTACAAGTAGGCCTATGGATAGTCGCATTAGAACTAAAGTAGTCATAAAAGTTGCTGGGTAAAGTTTGGGTCTGATGACCAAGATGGCCAGTTGGTATATTGGGCACCATAGGCGGACTCAAGAAAACACCGCAAATGATTAACATAACCCGATTTATCCCTTAGAAGGGATCAAATCAAATTTAAAAACTCATCTATTCATATTTTCCTATGACTATAAATTATAATAGGAATGCAGCGAAACGAGCTCTCGTTCAAGACCTGTCTTGTTAAAGTGCGCTATAAATTTTCATTTGTATTTTAATTTTCTTATTGTAGTGTATCATCGACAACGGGAGTCCGATTATAATATTATATCTTGGGATTCCAATTTTCTTAACATCGTGCATTGTGACGTAGGCCTATTAGGCGAAAGGTATTACGTCACAATAATGTTACCATAGAGTCTTCCGAAAAACTTTTTGATATGCATTACAAATCGCAAACAGTATAATGTGGCCTGTAACGTGTAACGTCAAAGTCTATGCTTATAATTATCCCCTTCCTATGGTGCACGCTGTAGTGTTGTTTTCGTTAACGATAACTAAAACGAAAACCTTCGTTACGAAAACTCAAGGTTTCAGTTAACTGAAACTATAACCAAAACTAAAGGTAAAACGATAAAGAAATAAGAACTAAAACTTGCGAAACAAACAGGCTAAAACGGTAACTGAAACTAAAACAAACGAAACTAATAAAGCGAAAACATGTATCCAAAACCTAATCGAAAACACACACGAAGACCTAGGCCCGGCTGAATGGAATGAACTGTGCGTTATAAATGGCAGTTTAATAATAATAATAATAATAATAATAATAATAATAATAATAATAATAATAATAATAATAATAATAATAATAATAATAATAATAATAATCATAATAATAATAATAATAATAATAATAATAATAATAATAATAATAATAATAATACGGTTACAGTGTCCTATGACTTGTTCATAGGGACAAAAATTGGCTAATCAATTGATAATTCCTAATTCTCAGCACACTTTCGTTTCAGCCAATCACCAAGGAGCAAAAGGATTGCAGGTACGTCAAAATATTTAAATAAGATTAAGAAATAGCAATAGCATTCTGCCACTATGGCAGCTCAATGCTCATATTAATATTTCAATTCTGAATTGTCTACAATCACAGTCCTTAATTCATAGGCCTACTAGCGAATGGTACAGCTCTAGCGTTCGCGCGGCAAGTGTATGCGTAGATTGACATAAATGTTCCCACGGCGAAAATGGTTCGACAAGCACCGTAGGACGGTATTCTCCCTTGGTGCGGTACTCCAAAGGGGATACCGACCTTCTGAGTGTGTAGAATAAACAGGTACATGGTGTATGTATTAATTTGCTTATATTATATAGTGGCCATATATAGACATAGCCTATTTTACATACGCTGTGTACTATGGTCACACACGGGACGATTGGATCTGCGGCAATTGCATATTTAACATATAAATATGATGTGTTGCATTATCCAGATGGGATAACATACACTGGCTTGTACGTATACAACGAAGTTTTCTACGGCCCTACAAAAGGAGCTGTAACTGCAATTGCAGTCACTCCACTAGGAGTGCGCATACGATGTATACTCTCACCCTTTCTATTGCTTTTGGCTCCACGGTGGAGCTTCTCTTCTGACTTAGATAATTTTTGTACTCTGTCTTATTAGGCAAAACTAAGAAACTTAAATATTAGAATAACTATGTTACAACCGGGAGCAAATTCGGGTCGAGTGACGGGTTGCAAATATTTAGAATGTGATCACGTCACTAACTGCATTGCTAAATGTTCGATACTTGGATTTCATGTTGGGTCCGTCGCTCAGTGCCGACCTTCCTCCAATCAACTGCAGGTGGTCAGCGCTGATCTTCAGTCACTCGTTCAAAACTTTGGTCTCGCTGCCCAAACTTTTGGTCGTTCCGTTAATTATTTGACGTCATGCAGTTAAACACTGAATTCTCATCTCTTCCAATTTGTAAACCGATCGTAGCCTATTTCTGCCTTCCATCAAAGTTCGAATTTCATCCTTAGCTTCTCCAATGGACTATGAGTTCAGATTGAGTTTTTGCTCGCAATCGTAGCCTAATCGTAACCTCCACATTTCTAAAGCTTAGCGTTGCAGCAGACTCCAACGTTAAGCGTAGATATAATTCACGAGCGATGAATCGTATCAGCGGGGTTGTTAAGAGTTCGATGTTCAGCAGTGATGGGTAATTAAGATTTTGTAGCTAATTAATAATAGGCCTATATTAATAATGAAACAGAAGTGAACGCTTATCCTTAATTCCTTCTGTCCTCTGTGAAAAACGTTGTCATAGCAACGCTCGAACATAATTATAGGTCTAGCCGAAGTTCTTTGTGTGACGTCACAATATTATTGTATTTTCGTTTATTCAAAACTGGCTGTCATAACGCAGCCAGCGACCAATGTGCGTAACTTATAGTTATACTGGATAAATGTATTGTTAATGTATTGGATTGTTATACACTATTTGGATGGTAAGACCAAACAGGGCATGGTGCTTCTCACTGCATTTGACTTAGGCCTACGTCATTCTACGTCATAGCAATAACCAAAAACACGTTGTCATAGCAACGTGATATCATGCACATTGCACAATGATGATTAATAATATTATATACGTGTAACGCAAAGCTGCCGCGTAGCGGCCAGCCACTCAAGCAGCGGACGCCCAGCGACCCACATTCAGACACGCGCAGGAAGGGGAGACGATGGGAGGGCAGTAGGATGGACATGAGGGAGAGGATGGGATGCGAACGGAGGTGTGGGAGTAGGGGAGGGAGTTCGGAGTGCGAGGAGAGTGAAAACATATTTTAAAATTTAAGCTACCAGGTACCATTTTGAAGGGTCTGTGTTGATTCATTGGAAAAAAATTTTTTGACGTCAAATTGTACCGAACCCTCTGATAAATAAGTGAACTTGAAAACAGGTTAATGGTTACAAAGTAGCAGGCATCAATTCATAAGATGTAAAGTAACAACTCATGAGGAGAAGATGCAAAAACTGCTTAGAATTTTAGGAGTATTGAGAGACCAGAAAAGATTTAAAAGTATATTTATAGGACGAAAGAGAAAGAGCAAAGCGTATATTAGGGTCAACAGAATTCCACAAATAAAGGACCCATGATTCGAACCGAGGATGAGCGCGCCACCATTCTGGATCGATAATCCTGCTTCTTGCGAGTGTTATATTAATGAAGGTCAGAATTAGTAAGTATAGGGCCTATGGAAGGAAGAAGATCCGAATGATGTCTATACATGATTGTCGCCAGCTGATGACGATAAATATTATATATGGCGAATAGATTCGGGATTTGAATAGGCGCGAACTATGATTGTCCAAACCCGCAATAGTTCCAACCAATCTCTTCTGGGGCGGTTAGGAGAGCCCCCAGTAGGGGTGTCCAGAAAAAATGATACATCTGCAGAAACCAACCATTCCCTATTTTTCCCCATTATTCTATTTATATATATATTGCCTATAAATATTTTTTAGAGAATTTTAAAATGTTATCCTGAGGTCCCTCAAAGCCCCCGAACATACCCTACTTATAAACTCCCAGGACTGAATGCTTGGGTCTTGAATTTCGGCGCATTGTCGATTTACTCTTATTATCACAAAAGAATTAAAGAAGAGTCCGATTTGTATGCTTAATATACAGGATAATATATCTTCTGTAATTATTGATCGAGGTAATTTGCTCTGTGCATATTTGTTGACATTGAGAAAGCTTTTGACTCAGTGAATCATAATATTCTAATTTCCAAAGTACGAAATATTGGCGTTAGGGGTATTGCCCTGGATTGGTTTAAGAGCTATCTTGAGAATAGAACGCAACAAGTTTCTTGCAATGGCTCCTTATCTAAGATTAACTTGATCAATTTTGGAGTTCCGCAATGGTCTATCCTTGGACACCTCCTCGTTTTACTTTTTATTAACGACCCTCTTAATGCTTTCCCAACTACTGCGCTTTATTCTCTTCGCCGATGATACTAACATTTTTGCCTCTCACAAATCTTATGATGCGCTTTTTCAACTGATAACCTCAAGTGGTCGGATGATTACTTGCCTTCATAGACAGGCAAAGCATCTATCCGATAATAGCATATCCGCCCACATGGGAAATATATATGAACACTATAACGACAAGCTGCTTCCTTGTCAATTTTAGTACACTGTCGTTGTTAAAGTGTTAAGTATAGTTATATATGCGTGTATACTGTATAGTCACACTTCTCTGCAAAGCGAAAGTGGCAGTGGTGAGCATGAAGTGGGTGGTAGATTGTACCCTGCTTTCGAACTACCACCCGTGCTCGTCTGGACTTCTCGGTTGCGGCGCCACGGACCTGGAATGCTCTTCCGCCCTCGGTTCGTTACATTAATGCTGCATGTGGCTAAAAGATTTTCTCTAGACTTTTGAAAATTCACTTTTCAGCTGTTTGGTGGCCACGTGTTGAGCGCTTTTGAGAGACTCTTAAGTGGCGCTTTATAAATGTCTGTTACATTACACTACTAAAATTTTGGTCGCGCATGTAAAGGTGTAAGGGGCATACATGTTTATGTCACTTTTCAGGAGGTATAAGCTTTACAACTCTACTTGTATTCCCAAGTGTTTGGGTAAAATATATTAAGCCGTAATTGGATTGGATTCGCTCAGATTAAATGATTTTGGATTCGTCAGTATTTGCATGTAATCATCTACTCATTCTACTGGTAGCTTAAATGCACACAAGTCTACATGTTTCGAACACCAACGTTTCCAAAGTAAGTTATATGCTTGATAAACTTGGAAGGTGGCGTTTTGACCCCCACAGATCTCTATCATATATGTTAGCAGTCAAGCACATTGTATAATTATACAACAAGCCACAGTAAATCTGTACAGAGTTATTATAATCGAGAAGTCTTCCTCAATAGGCGCTATATAATTGCGCAGTTAAGCTACGATATGTATGTATTTAGGTGTTGTTTGATAATGTATTTTCTTATAGCTGTAGTTTATCTTCTTCGACCAGAGTCAGGATGGCATCAGCCAACTTCTCGTAATCATCGAGTTCGTTGTAGATGGAAACACAGATTCGAATCCAGGCCTCGTTTTCCACCGAGACAATAGTACAGAGAATCCCGAATCTCTTCCAGACGTCATAGTTGATCTCCGGCATGTTGTGGATCTTTCTCTGTCTATGCATAGACATACCACACATTATGCTTAGTAATCTAATCGGATTTTAATAGTAGTAGCAGTATTAGCAGCAGCAGTAGTGGTAGTAATAATAATAATCACATCTGGATTTAATGCTTTGCACTAATAATAATATCTCTTACAACGGACCAATAGCAGGGCTGTTAAACGCTTGTTTTTTTTGTTTTTTGTTTTTTTTCTAAAAAACCCGCAAATTTTGTTTTTTGTTTTTTTACAAATTTAGAAATTATAAATGCCAAAAATGGCATCTCTTCAACTCTCTTGGCAATTGCTGTATGTCTTCGTTTTATGACATTCTACGGTTCTACTGTTCAAGTGAATTTCATATGTATCTGATTAATTTCAACGGTATTATGCCATTTTTATGAGTTTTATGATCCGAAATAGGAAAATCTCAAAAACGAAAAACGAAAAATCCAAAAAAACAACACAAAAAAACAAAAACCAAAAACCAACTTTTCATTTTGAAAAAGTGTGGTTTTTTGCACCTCTGACCAAGAGGCCAAGACTGCGCTCTTGGAATTTGTGCACATACAATAGGATGCTGTTTATGTGTGCAATCCCTCCCTCCTCTCGCCAGTCAGAGACTCAGAACTGCTCTGCTATGGCTATGAGTAGCCCACAATCATTGTAGCCAATAATAACTGTTCTCAATTAATACTAAATTCTTCAAAATACGCTTGCTTCCAGTGCTTCGCCAAGTGGCGCAACTAAAAATGTTGAGCCCTCAGCACATTACTCATATTATGGTAACAGTTCTCAATATGTCAGACTCTGAGCAGTCGTCTTTTTCGGGTTCTAGTCCATCGTGGAAGCTTAGGACGCTCTCAGACCCCCTAGTCGTAACGACGATTCGTATATTCAACGTTCTCTGTCCAGACTCATAAATATAAAATTTTATCTAGGGGTTTTGAACCCCTGGTACGCCATTGAAACATAGCCTACATGTAATAATAAACAGTAACGTCTTTTATGTTATTGGGAGCTACTTTGTTTTGGCTTCAGGTTATTTTTACGTGTCACTTATAAACGCATGATTATATTTAGACTATGATATATAGTGATGCGGTAATGACGGAAGCAAGTCATACGGTAATGACGGCTGGTGACTCTGCTTGGCGTTCATCGTCGAGAACTCAACTACGATAAGCACCACATAAATCTTCAGTACCGTAGCACTAGCCTACGTTGCATTATGCACATGGTTTGCTGTTTGGCTGTTGTCTCTTCATTTGGCGTCAGTGTTACATGCACATGGCCATGTGTACGAACGCAGCCTATGTGAGTAGGCCTACTTTTATAGCGCATTGACCTACGAATAAAAACATGTAAATTATGTATATGTTTAGTCAAATGTACCTCGTATTTCAAATCCAAACAAATCGTTCGCATGGAGCAAAGAGGCCATTCCGCCTCTTGGATCTGCCTTTGAATTTACCCATATATAGGGGCCTATGCATAAAGGCAATGAACATCCATATGCTCATGTAGATAAATCTATATTAATTTATTTCAAATTTATGTATTCACTAAATTAGACCTGAATCTGAAGTGTGGATTAAAGGACATGGCGCCCTCTTGTGGTTAGTAGCCTCACTGGAACTGCACGGATTCTTAAAAAGTCGGCAATATGTTGTCGGCTGACAACGTGTTTCAGTTCCTATGTAGCCTGCATAAATTTCAGAAACGCTGTCTAATCTATTACATAATTCCAACAGTTTGTCCTTCCGTTTGTTTGTTTGTTTGTTTGTTTGTTTGTCCATCCCACTAAAGGCTCAGAAACGGAACGCTTTATTGGTGATTCGAAAAATGTTTAAAACGTTCTTACGCGAATATGTAGGTCAACGCGACTATTCTCAACTCCAAACAAACTTTAAATTCCAATTTATGGACATTTTATATTTCGAAATGGTCAAATTCAACGAGGTAATCTCAATTACGGCGGCTATTTGTCTCACGTCACGCGGGGTTAAATATGCAAATCAGGTGCATTTGTCATAAAACCACGACTTCGCCTCGAAACATTTAGAGCGCTGATGGAACACTAAAAACTTCGAGCTCAACGAGGTAATAGAAGAACGGCCGAGCTTCGTCTATTATATTTAGCCCTGTATTCTTGAATATTGCATGATAGTCAACAAAGGATCAAAGAAGCGGGGTCAGTTTATCAATCTATCACTCATCAACCGTGTAGTACAGTGTACATAAGTATATATAGCGAGTTCCGTAGCCTAGGCAGTACCTTACCTGTATATAAATTAATCTTCTTTGTAAAAACCCAACAGTCGAGTCGATCAATTGTTTATTAGAGCTGCGTCTAATTAGAATGTGCAGCTTACGTTCTATTGTTCATTACGGTACATGAACAGTGCATGTCTCAGCAAAAATGTATTAAGCACCCTATGCGTTGTAGGTTATGGAGGAATGCATCTTACCCGGACTTCGTTCGGTGGGACGATAACAGGTGGGTACTTGGTGAGCTTAGGCAGTGCGACGAGATGCATGAACGATGTCTGCATTTCCTCAGGAAGCGGATAGTGCCAGGTGCCAAGTTTCCTCACCAGAAGATCCGCCGCTTCAGAGACCAACGGTTGACAGTAACTCAGGATTCTCGCCTACAAACATTCATAGTTGTCTGGCTGTATCCATCTGTTGAACAGTCTGTTAGTTTCAATAGTAGCTACATTTATATGTCTACTCAACTTAGGCATATCTTACAAGAATTGAATTTGGTAGGTCGTAATTTGCGTCAGAAGATAGTTCTTAATGAAAGAGACTTGGTCTATGTTATGTCCGATTTCTTTAAAGTGTCTGTTTCTTCTTTCGCAGCTGGGATGAACCGCGCTTGAAAGAATTTCATGGCTGAGAACTGACGCTGATGAGCACCACACGCTTTCAGATGCTTTAAACAGACTAAGAGGAAAGAGACCAAGAGAAATAGACTTAAAAACTAAGAGATGGCTGTTGAACATGTGGGATGTAGTAATAATAATACATAATATAATAATATTGTCTTTTTCTTTATTTCTCTTCTCTCTCATTCTCTCTCATTTTCTCTCTGTTTCTGTCTATCTGTCTGTCTGTCTGTCTCTCGCTGTCATTTTCTGTTTGTGCGTCTCTCTGTCTTATCCTCCATCGCTGTCTCTAAACGCTTCATATACTCTATCTTCTTTTGATGCCTTCGTCGACCTCGTTAGAAGTCTCCAGTAATTAATGTAAAGACGGTTAATTACTGCTGCGCATATGATCTTACGTGTCCGCCGATGTCTCTGTAGAAGTCGATTGCTCGTGCAGCCGTGTAGAATGGGGTGAAGTCTCCGTGGCCCTGGTACAAGTAGTTCTTCCACAGCTCTCCATCTCCATAGTATGCATATGCCGTAACCGGTGGAAAGATCTTCTCATGAAACCTCTCCGCTATCCAAAGCACAGCACATCCTCTGGGAGCAAACGCCCACTTGTACAGATTTCCTACATATTCAATGCATAGGCTACATAATTATATTATAGTCATTGGCCTTACACATTATGATTCCGACATATCAGGTGCATCTATAATACATACCTAGACTATTATTCCTATCTATAACGTGTTTAAATTTAAAATACGTGTCGTACATATATATGCATACTCGTTATACATAGGTGATCATAAGTGATCATCTATACATAATACAGATAATGATTCTCTATGTACATTGGTTTACATCTGGTGGTGCAGGGACGTATTAAACGTGCTAGAAACACTCCTTCGAATTCGAGACACGAGTGTCTGACGTCTTTCATTTGCCAACAATGGATATACAGATGTTGAATGGTTTAAATCTTTGAAACTGGGCGGTTTACTTACTGAGTTGGCTTATGCTTGATCGTTGACTATGTAACTGGCATTTGTAAGTCGTCATGCGCGTATACTTTCGTAACATATGCAGAATAGCCAAACGCGTTATTCCCATTTCTTAAAGGGCATATATACCTAGATGTTGAAAGCTACTCCCTGCATCTGTCCATTCTGCTTAGTGGCTTATATCATTTCGTTCTCAACTTTAGACTTACTTTTTTGGTAATTATAGGCCTGCTGAACCTTACCTTATGCGGCGTAGGACCACAGAGATGACCTGGCCCAGTATAAGCAGATTAACCCGCAATTTTGTAGTTTATTTGCTCGCTCCACTTGCTTCTGCTCCACATGAACACTGAACATTCTCCGAGCCAAGTCCGAATCATACTCCGAGCAGCAGTGGAGCACGCCAGTACGTGCGCACTGAACTGAGCATAGATATATCTATGGAACTGAATGTCTATAGTGAACAAATGCAGTGAGACAACATCCGAGACAGATAGTCTTGCTGTGAATAGGCATTCGATGCGTTAAACATTGATGAAAAGAAAAGACCAAGTGACAGAACGCTTCTTTTGGCGGATCAGAGCTCTTTCTATTCAAACAAAGCATATGATACCCGACGCATATTACTTGTATGCAGCGTTTATAGATGCAAACAAAGTTCGACCGTACGTTACAGCAGAAAATAGCGTACGCGTACGGTACGTAATTTACTAAAAATAATAGCGTACGCGTACGGTACGTTCGTATTCCGTACGTATGAGCAGCCTTTAATATTAGTTGCTTCTCGTGACGTCACATTTTGTCTCCTCATTTTCTCGTCGTTTTTTTCTCGTCGTTATTACGTCACTTTACAGTTCTTATTTGTAGTTCCGTTTCAGCGAAGAGGTAAATTATTATTTTGTTTTTATTTTGTATAATTTTCCATTCTTTAATTTGTAATTTTGTTATTCCTTGTTAATTCTATAATAAAAAAATATAAAAATTAGCGTACGCTATTTATTAATTTAGCCAAAAAATAGCGTACGCGTACGGTACGCATTTCAGCAGAAAAAATAGCGTACGTTCCGTACGTACGGTCGAACTTTGGATGCAAATGAACTCAGGCTGGATCAACCACTTTGTAGGCCACCATAGTAACTCCGCATAGGGCCATGTATTAGGCCTACTATTCTAAATTTGAAACAAATCCTTTCTGTACAATAAACCAAAGCAAAGATTTAAGCGCAGGGGCTGTTCGTGTTTTTACTTAGGCCTATTAGTTATGGCCATACACAGAAAGTTCTTAGGTCTCCCGTTTTCAGAGTTTCAACAGGTTTAAATTTGTGATATCAACAAGAAACCGGTAACGTTTTCCATAGAAATTTAAGATATGTGATTAGCAACTTCTATTGCGCCGGTGTCTAATGCACAAGGCATCAACCGATGGCTATGGCGACATAGCGCCTCTACCTATGTCACAAGTATATTGCTGACTATGACTATGCCATTTACATAATCAGTGAAATCCATAGTAGAATTTAAAAATAACGTCAAAATTACGAGCAGCGTTATCCAATTGAACAATTTGCTCACATAATTTCAAAGATTTTATCTGGTTTATTGTTTCGGGGTCAGTAATTATCGGAATTATTGGCTCTGTATAGAGAAAATAGGCTGCGATTGTTCGCTAAATTGTAATCACAAAATTCCTCCTCTTGCCGTCTATATGCCAATAGTAACTAGTAATGACACTTTCGATAAATTCTTATGCACTGAATGAGCCTATACGTATTCGAGCTTATATTAATAGGCTACATATCGAGTTATTTTTCACATTTTTTTATTTTGTATATTCTTGCCAATCAAATAAATCTTGATGTGCAAAGTGATGACGTTGATGGTGTTCTTCTTGCCCACCTGTGAAAAAATCTGCACCAAGCTCTTCCAGGTTTAGCGGTACCTGGCCGGGTCCATGTGCACCATCTACCAAAATCAGTTTTCCGTACTTTCGACTTACAGCAATCAGTTCTTTCAGAGGAAGAAGCGCCGGAGGCACGCCAGTTATCAGATCTATTATAACAATCAATCAATCAGTCAGCCATGGAAGCAAAGATTGCATATATATGACTGCAGAATTACAATTTAAAATGCTCAACATTCAACAAAGACGATTATCTGCTATGACTACAGAAGTAAAAAGGTTTAAGATGAGAAAAGGGCTGAAAATGGAAACAGACAACTGAAGGGATGCATGCCAATATGTATACTGTATAGCCATAGACTACACGTAATTATTTACATTAAGTGTGTCACATAGGAAATATAAAATGCATTTATAGGCCTGTATTATTTTACTGTATGACATATTTAGACCTTTACATGTAACCTCGAAAGCATGTGTAGGCCTACTGAGGTTGCAATTATTCATGACAAAGATCGAAAGATAGACCTATACTTTATATAAAAATAATTATTAAAAACATATTATATCGAATAAGATGCGAACCGAGCAAGACAAGTCGAATGTTGTCGTGTTTGCTGAGCATCTGTTCATAGGCATCAATGAGTTGTTGATTGGACTGAAGAGGAAACGGAACATCAACGTATATCACTTCAACGCCTGCAGTTAATAATAATTCTATTCCTACGAGAACGATGCAGCAGATCCATTGGAAAAAGGAAATGTATACCAACCTCTACCAGGCAAACATTGCACTCAAATCAACCGACTATACAAAGAACCGATGTTAGTCCTTATTAATCGCTTATTACCGTTATCGAAGGATTTACAACTAGACTGGACTTCGCTAATGTTCTGATTGGAATCTGTTAACATACTCCGTAGAAGTAAACGCTGAACTCCGTTGAGCGTTCTGCTGTCTGTGATGGTGAATTAGTCTAGCGTATATAGGGCCTAGCCTACTTCATTCTGTTTGGCATGGTCACGCGTCGAAAGAATGAAAGAATTCCTTCGAAAACAACCGCATCCTGCAAGATTGAATCCCTTTGAACAATCTCTGTAAAAAACCTTAAAGTTGCCTCTACCTAACCCGATAAGGAATAACAATATCTACTTTAATAGGAGCCGTAGGCCTATAGGTGGTTTAGGATTGTTGCGTTTTGAATTAGAATTGGTTTCATACTATTTCACACCTTGAGACTTCTGTCTCATTTGGTGGTGGTACCCTGTTGTTTCTCGACATCATAATTTTATATGCATGGCAGCCATAGGGCCGTTGACGTTCCTCAATTGACCTCATTCATCTCGATGTCATTAGTCCTTCACTGATTGTTCATCGACGAGAATAAAATTAACGCTTTACGGGGCAAGCTCTCTGTAAAAGAAAAGATCATATCTCCAGGTGTGGTCTAAATTTAGGCCTACTGTTGTCTGCAAGTCGGCTTCATCATTCTGGAAATGTCTATGCAAGTATACGGAATAGCATTTGTGAATGCTCTATCCACTAACGCTAGGAGGAAGTTATTTCGCTGTACATTCAAGTTACTTGACTTTAAAAACCTCTGCATAGGTGTAGTTTGCATGTTCTATCTCCTTAAACGCTGTCTGCAGTCATCTTTTCATCTCTAATTCTGTGCATCTATCTCTGTCCCTAAGTGTGTCGTTTCGTGTTTTGAAACAATCGATTGAAATATGTGCGTGCGCTTAGATTAAACACTAACAAGAATTTTTAGATTAGTTTCAAGGAAAATCCTTAGAGGCCTATATCATTATTATACTTATAGGCGAAAATCCGTTGGCCTATATAGGCCTATAATACGCACAGGCCAATATAATCCTTAAATAAAATACAGCCCGTAAAAACAAAGTTTGTTACTATATCCATCTAGTATCCTATAATGCGTCTTATGAAGCAGTTACCTCTACAAATATATAGTCCGCTGTCATTTTACGACATAGCGTGCGTTTAATGAGGCAGCGCGCCCGTTTCTGTTGCGGCCAATGACAACGCTGGCCAATGACAACGCTGCGTATCGGAAAAGGTGATTCCCCGATTCGAAAAGTTGAGTCCCCGATTCTATAAGCTAGCCTTTTTAGGGGAGCTGAAATTTTGATAGAATGAAGTGTCTGCGAGGGCGAGTCTATCTGCCAAGTTTCAGGACGATTGAATGATTGTAAGTGATCGAATTAGTCGTCGCAAGATTTGACTTTTTAGCCTGTGGCTCAAACATATATAGATATATTCAAGATTTCCGTAAGTTAAACTAGATGGATAAAAATATAGTTCGCCCCGTAGCCTATTGCCAACATGTAGGGCCTAGGCTATAATAAACCTACCGTGTTGCCTGGATACTTGATGGCACGTGTCCTTCATTGTAAAATAAGTCCACGAAGTTACAAGAATGGCATCACCAAGCTCAAGGTTTAATGAGCGCACCACAGCATTAATCCCTGTAATAAATGTACAGTGTAAATTTTTATATTATACATGCATATCGAAATAAAATAACGAGCGGGTGATTTAAAAAAAGGATTGTATTAGTTGGAGACAGGTCACGTGGAGTAAAAGCGACAGGAGCGAAATGCACGAACAACTTAGACTAGGCCCATATTTTAAATATATTTAAAACATAATTATTCACATTTTCTCTGTGTAATTTGAATACCGCGATTCACTTAAAGCATTCTGCTCAATGATTCTTGCAGCGCATTGCAAAAATAACTCCGCATGATGAGTTGAAAATCTACTTACTCTAATGCTTTTAGCATTTGTGCTGACATCTGACAATGTAAAGCCCATAGACACTATGTGTAAGTTGTGGTAATTACAATTAGGCCTAAAATTGCAATTACGGTTTCTATTATTGTTGAGGGCAGAAGCGGCTTACCCACCGGTGGTTGTATTTGAGACGAAGACGAGGTTGGACGTCTTCGAACCGAGGAACTCCGCCACCGCCTGGATGTTTTCACTCCATATCGCTTCCGGTTTGTGTCGAAACCAAACATCCGGGACCTGCTCCATCTCTCGGATTAACCTTTAGAATTAAGCAACTGAAATCAATGACGATTTAGCAATGTAGGCTACGTATGAGAGCTGGCCTTCAACAGATGAAAATCATGGCTTCTATACCGTAAATGCATGCCACAGTAAGTCAAAGGTCTTCAACTGTGGCTGATGTAAGTTAATGCCTGATGAATTTTAGTTAATGCCTGGAGAATTTATTAGCACGTGTTTCTGATCTAATTTGCAATGAGAAAGGAAAAGAAGAGCAGTCCTTCCAGCTAGTCCTGAGAGACAACCAGGATACGAGGTGTTGGCGACATCACTTTCTTAGCCATTATTTTGTAGTTTGTACATATCTCTTAGCAATCCGGTGAGAAGAGAGTTGCCGTAGCCAAAACGGCAAGAAAACTAGAACAGTTTCGGGTGAGACTAAGACAGTCTCAGGAATGTCGATCTGATTCTTGGATTGTATAGCATGTGAAAGTGAGTTGAATTGCTTGTGTTTTTTACATGGCCAGAGAACAACAATTTAAAACTGAATCATTCTAAGATCCAAGAGATGATAGTTCGGCGACCAATGAGAGGGTTGGGTGTTGATCTTCCAAAAGTTACACCGGGCCTCGCCAGGGTAAAGCACATGAAGATCCTAGGTGTCACTTTGTCAGAACAATTCAACTTCGACATGCATGTTAACAACATTGTCATTAAGGCTAGACAGTCAATGTATGCCCTCCGCGTTCTAACAGCACATGGGTTAAAGGGCCAATCTCTGTGTGATGTAACAAATGCTACCACAATGTCGCGGATGCTCTATGCGGCCCCGGCGTGGTGGGGCTTTGTGGGGGTAGAGGGACGCTCTCGTCTTCAGGCAACTATACGGCGACTGGTCCGGTCTCGTTATCTACCGGAATCCTACCAAAGTTTCGAGCAACTTTGCAGAAAAGCAGACTCTAACCTCTTTTCTACCATCATCAGCAACCCTGCACATGTATTACATCAACTACTGCCTCCCGTGAAAACTGTTTCATACTCGCTACGCCCCAGAACCCACAATAGAATAATACCTAAGGCAAACTCTCTATCTCGTAAAACATTTGTCACACGGATGCTTTATACTTAATTTTTTTTTATATTTGATGATCTTTGTACACCAAAATGCGGTTAGCAGTTGGTTTTTCAATAAAGGATATACTTACTTACTTACTTACTTACTTAACAAAGTGAAGTCAACAGTTTTATTTAAGTTATAGCCTATAGGCTACGTTGGAAACGACCAACACTCAATCCACGCAACTGAGCAGATAATATTATCCGTCAGTCTATGGCAATGTTGTAATTATTCACTTGTGCCTAAGTCAAAATTTCAGACTTTTAAGGATTCAGAAGAAGATCGTTACTGGCTATCACCACAATAGAAGCAAGTTGTTATTGTTGGAGGGTTTAGTTAGATGATGAGCTATCAAACGAAAAAACTCTCAGGATATGTTTGGTATACAAATAACTAGAGAACTTTCAATGAGTGGAGTGGTGTATACAGCGTAAACACACGCGGGCCCAGGACAGAACCTTGTGAAACCCCAAAGGTCAGGACAATGCCAATTGAATTAATTCCTACAGACTGATCGAGTTCGAGGATGGAGGTAAGATGCAGAGCAGCCGAGAGCAGAACGAAAAAGGGCTTAAGAAGAATTTATCGAAGATGATGGTCATGCACAGTTTGACACTGCATGCGATTTATGTCGATTTCACACAAAGGGCACAGGTTTGAACATGATTGACAAAGGCAAAAACCACCGCGGTTAACCTCGCCGTCACCATGCCAACTTTGGAATGTAATCTGTCTGTAGTTTTGCCTTGACTTGCTTTTAACTGGAGACCCGCATCGACATTTCAAACTGAAATGTTTGATAGTTAGGTTTAAAAGTCATCTAGCGCTCCTATAGCTGTCTTTAAATGGCGCTCTATTTATAAATGCTTTTTGTCAGCCCATTACATTACATCAGATAGCATTAGAAACATTCGTTCTGCATTTACCTTGAACTACATGTACATTTTACGAGCATCAACTGCATCTAAATGCAACTGCAACTTGCCTCACATAAAAATTATAACAAATGGGTTTCGACTTTCGAACCACAAATTGAGTAAAGTCTTGCCTCACACAATAAACTTTTTATGGCCAGTCTATAACTACAGCCAGACACACAGACCGCCAGAGAGACAGAAGGACCTAGAGACATCAATTTTTTCAACAGTATTGTACTCAGTCTTTATGTTCCAGGTTACGGTGTGTCAGCCTGTTTTGCAAAATAAACGAATATACACATACAAATACAGTCAGAGAGAAGGCCGACGGATGGACTGATAGATAAAAGTGATCAGTGACAGATCCGAGCAAGAGGAACAGTAAACTCGTAAAAAGGTTCAACCGGTCAAGGCAACGTAAGAAGAACGGAAGAAGTGATTCATAGAGCTGAAGTCTAACGCTTGCAATCTGAGTATACCAGTGCCTGATCAAATTGCCATTGGCCAACTATAGAGGTCGTTGATCTTCAATTCTAAAATCTGAGCGCATCGATTGGGATATTTATGTGAAGGAGGTGCCACAATGGAGATGCGGGTTGGTGCAGCAGAGGACCGTCTCCTCAAGGCCATCGAGGGGAATTGAGACCATGTCTTGCGACGCCTGTTCCCGCCTCCAACCCAATACCATTATGCTCTCCGTCCGCGAGCCCACGGTTTTGAACTGCCCTGTAAGGACGATAAGAACTTTATACTAAGGGCTTTATATATGCATATTAATCATCTAAGCCAACAAATTTAAAACTAAACATTCTAAACACTTTAGTTAAATCTCTTTTATGTCTTATTTTTCATATCTAACTGTAAGCTACGATGCGGTTTGTCATCTGGTGAGTCAATAAAACGAATATCATCATCATCATCTGGCGAATCTATAACCGATGCGGAAACGACACAGTCAGATGACATGATTATCATCTCTTTTAGTGGCAGATCTCAGAGGTCAGGTGGATGGTCTAAAATCAGGGGTGCTGGATCTGAGATCCGGCGAAGTTCAGCTGAATTTAGCCACTGCTCATGCGTATATCTGCATTTTCACAAATGAGTCTAACTCCGAACACTTCAGTCTTATCCCATCAAAATACATTTTACCCAACAATGCGTGTTGTGTAAACATTGTGATTTATTTTGCTAAATTTACTCAGCGAAAATACAAGGAATTCTATTACTGAAGTGTAGCCCTACAAGTGCACCTATATTCTCTACGGTGCCCCTCATGAGAATCACGATCATCGCCGTATTATTTGTTGGTATTATTTTTGTCGTCGTTGTCATTTATCATCTCTCAGGCTACCAGGGACGAATTTCAATTCCCTATAATAGATAGATAGACACAGACAGAGGCAGACCAATGCAGAGACAGCGAAACAGAGACAGGAAAGACACAGACAGAGATAAAGAGTACGACAGAGACAGAGAGAGATAGTGACAGAAAGAGACATAGGAAGACATACAGACAGACTATAAGTAGCAAGAGGATCTTTAATAATTATTAAGGAGTGCATTTCCCGCTCCAATTGCATCGGCTGAGAGTCTGTGGTTGGACAATACAAGGAAAAGAAGGTGCATCCATGTGTGAAGATGTAATTCCCTTCTCATTGGTCTTCCTAAGGATCGTCTTTCACCTCTTCAGTCGGTCCTAAAGGCAGCCGCCAGATTAATAGCACGCCTACCACGGTACTCTGACATTTCTGCCTTCATGTTTGAACAACTGCACTGGCTTCCTCTCTGCCCGCATTAAGTTCAAAATCCTCATTTTAGTCTTCAAGGCACAAAGGGGTCTTGCCCCAAAATATTTAGCTGATGTATTACTCCGGCCTCGTTAAGCCTCCTCCCATCGACCACTGCGCTCATCAAACAGGCTTGAGCTTCTAGTTCCTCATACTAGAACAGCTATGACTCAGTCCCGGTCCTTTACCTCAATTGGTCCCTCTCTTTCGAATACGCTGTCTCCATCTACTCGCTCTCAAATTATAGCTAGTAACCTCTCTTCCACCTTTACTTTTCTCAAAACCTTTTCTTCTCTTATGGCCTTGCGCACTAGAAGCGCCTCTGAATGGTTCAACCTATGAGAGGCGCTTTATAAATGTTTGAATACAATACAAAATGTATGTATGTATGTATGTATGTATGTATTTATGTATGTATGTATGTATGTATGTATGTATGCATGTTTGTATTTATGTATGTATGTATGTATGTGTGCATGCATGCATGAATACAGTATGTATGTAAGTATGTATTTATGTTATATTTAAGTAACATTAGTTATTATAAAAAATATTACAGTTTGAACAGTGCTTATACTCATAATGAGTGCCCAGTCTGATGATTGTATGCCTAATCTAAGATTTCTAGCCTATGTTTCGATGCCATTTCCTATGCTAGAGGCAGTTCAGTCCATGTGCGTGCACCCCACCCACCTGTTTCGATGGTCAAAGACGACAAGGGGAAGAGCTCCACAGGCGGAATGGTTAACGAAGGTCGTCTTCTCATCCAGAATAAACTGCTTCCGCATTTCTCTTCCGAATTCAACCATGATGCCAACGCCTGCCAACGTCTAAATACATCTAGCAGAAAAGTCTGAGGTACAGAAATAGGCGGATACATAGTGAATGGTATGCATGACAAAGGCAGTGGCTCACAAGCAGGTCTTTCATGCAGTGGCGGATTTAGCCATGGGCCCGGGGAGATTTTATGCCGGTATGCGGACGTTTCGTCAACGGACTGTTCGTCAAATGGAATCGATCATTAAATTCTCGTTGACTAGTAAAAGGATTGCTAGCCCATTAAGCGTGACGGCAGGTGCCCAAAATGCATACAATAATGATGTTGGATTGATGATAATAACTCTTCCTTATATTAGAAGTTGGACTGAGGAAAATAATTTTTTTAAGTAACAGTTGGATTGATGAAAATAGTTTTTTTGTGAAACTAGAAGTCGGATTGATGGATATAATTCTTGCTATTTGAGCAAACAATTAGTTTCATCAATCCAATTCCTATTTTGGCAAAGACTTTCTTTTATCAATCCTACATCCATTTAAGCAAAGAACTTTTTCATCAATCCAACTTGTATTTGAGCAAACAATTATTTTCATCAATCCAACTTCCAGTTTAAATTGAGAGCGCGTGATATGTGCAAGAAAATGGCTTACATAATCTCCCCCAAGCGAGAACATAATCCCCACCGGCTAGGATATAATTATATAATATCTTTTGATTCCACTGGAAAAAGTTTATTTCCTCTTGACGAATCGTCCGTTGACGAAACGTCCTTGAACCTTTATTCCGGCGCCTCTAAAGACCACACCCGCCCGTCAGAACGGGCCTGGCATAGTGATGGGCGTAATTTCAGAACTGGGGCATCGACATATCGTAGCCTACTCCAACTTTTCAAAAACGAGATAAACATTGAGGAAGCAGTTGCTGAATATGATACATTTAGGGCACATTTATGCAACATTTAGAGATGTTTATACGACCATCTCTTCCCAGTGCGCTGGGACGTACGTCAATCAAAGAGGTGTTATCGTTTTTGATAGAAAAACAGATGGCACCAGGACTCCATAATCTATGCGGAAAGAAGTTTAAGCAGGTTGAAAATAATTAAAAATTACTTGCAATCCACCATGGCAAATGAACTGAACTGGCATTAATATCGATCGATAGAGAACTGGCTGTGTATATATTGACTTCGAAGCAACTATCAATGGCTTTGCATTGATGAAGTCTTGTAGAAAACAATTCATTGAAATGCTTCGTAATTCTGCAAAAACATTTTGTCCTGGAATATTTCGTCCCTTTGAAACAGGTTTATATATAGGATTGTATGTAGGCCTACTATAGTGATCTGCCATACTATCTTTTAAAGTTAATTAGGCCTACCAATTTACTCTAGACGGTGGCGCCCCTCAGGAAAAACCCTTGCTCCCACGCCAGATTTCCTGGATTCGTCACTGCTTTCACCACATATAAGCTTATATCACCAGCGTGGAGGCACTGGAGGGCTACCTCAGGGCTCCGTCTTGGGACCTCTCCTCTACCTTATCTACACTTCTGACCTTGCCTCGACCTGGAATGGCCTTCCTCTGGAGCTTCGCCTTGTTCCTAGGACCTTCTCTCCCACGTTCTTTTCTCACCTTAAAACCGTTCTTTTTGGCCGTGCTGGAGTCGGGAGCGCCTCTGAGTAGTTTCCTTGAAGGGGCGCTATACAAATATTCGGTATGAATGAATTATGAAATGCCATCTTAATTAGCGATTGATAAATGGTGGCATGTTCTTCTTCTTCTCTTCTTCTATGTTTACGTCACCAAAGTTAGTCAACTATGATAGAGAAATATGAGTTGTTGCGAAATGCATTACTGCATATTGTGCTCATATGCAAACTTATAGGCCTATATAAACCTCGGCAAATTGGTGACACCGCTGAGAAGGGATAGGGACCTTGTGAGGTGTAGAATCAGTACATTTAGGATACTGTTCAGACCGAAACATTACCATGGACAGATTTTTACACACAGCGTCGTTCAAGATTTGTCTCAGAAGAACCCTATCATCATTAGCACTAAGCGCAAGAGCAATGCTATTTCTCCGGGAGGTATACTTGCTTGTCGCAAACATAACTTTCATTCGACTAAATCATCTTGGCTGCGATGTTCCAAAGAAATATATATGTGTGGTCATGTAATCCAGTCTACATCGCAACTGATCTGCAAATGGATAACAAACCATATATTATAATTTTTATCACAAGAAGACACAAAGATCCATGGACACATGGAATGTTTGTGACAGTATACGCTGCGAGCAGGCTCGGAGTTTCTTGTCGTTCAAGCCTGGAACAGAATGTACATGGAAATCTTTGGAGTAGGCATAAGGCTCCTGTGGTCTGTCAGCCTGTCAGGAGACGAGTACAAAGACGGTTTAAAGAACTTTTGTTATATCCAAACACAATCGACTATCTGCCGAATGATCAACTAAAATCCACCGGTCGCATTTTCGCTGCACCATCGTCTAAGGGATTAGCTTCCAAGACCAACGGAGTCTGAGTAAATCCTTCAAAAGACCAACGGAGTCTGAGTAAATCCTTCAAAAGACCAACGGAGTCTGAGTAAATCCTTCAAAAGACCAACGGAGTCTGAGTAAATCCTTCAAAAGACCAACGGAGTCTGAGTAAATCCTTCAAAAGACCAACGGAGTCTGAGTAAATCAATCCTTCAAAAGACCAACGGAGTCTGAGTAAATCCTTCAAAAGACCAACGGAGTCTGAGTAAATCCTTCACAAGACCGACGGGGTTTTGTATACTGGACAAGAGACATTTGCAGAGAATGGCAAAAACAATTTCTACAGATGAATCTCCTCTCATCTCGTAGCTTCAAGTGGTCGGATGGTTACTTGCCTTCCTGGATTGGACAGGTAAAGCACTTCTCCGATAGTAACATATCCGCCCACGTAGTAAATTTATATATCAACACTTTAACGACAAGCTGCATTGGCTTCCCAGTCACTTTTAGTTTACTTTCATCGTTAAAGTGTTAAATATAGTTCTACATGTATATGCGTGTATAATCACACTTCCCTGCAAAGCGAAAGTGGCAGTGATGAGCATGAAGTGGGTGGTAGATTGTACTCTGCTTTCGAACCACCACCAGTACTAGTCGGGATTTCTCTTTTGCAGCGCCGCTTATCTGGAATGCTTTTCCGCCCTCTGTTAGTGACACTAATGCTGCTGCATCATGTGTCTACGTTGTTTTCTCTAGATTCTTAAAGACGCATTTTTCAGCTGTTTGATGGCCAAGTGTTGAGCGCTTATGAGAGACTCTTGCGTGGCGCTTTATAAATGTCTGTTACATAACATTACATTACTGAAAATTTGGGTCGCGCATGTAAAGGGGTCTTAAGGGGCATAAATGTTTATGTCACTTTTCAGGAGGTAGGCTTTACATGTAGCTCTACTTCTATTCCAAACTGTTTGGGTAAAATATATAAAACTGTAAGTGGATTGGATTCGCTTAGATGGTCTGATTTTGAATTCGTCAGTATTTGCATGTAATCGTCTACAGGTAGCTTAAATGCACACAAGTCATCATGTTTCCGAACACCAAATTTTTTAAAATAAATGCTAGATAAACTTGAAAGGTGGCGTTTTGATTCTCAAAGATCTCTATCAAAGGTTGGCAGTCAAGCACACCGTATAATTTTTTAACCACAGCGCCAAAATAAATCTGAGCATGGTGACACTATCCCAGAAGTCTTCTGTAACAGACGCTTTGTAAGTGCGCAGTTACGATACGATATGTAATTATGTAGGCTATGCATTTATGTATTGTTTGGTAATGCAGTTTTCTTATATCTGTAGTTTATCTTCTTCGACCAGAGTCAGGATGGCATCAGCCAGCTTCTCGTAATCATCGAGTTCGTTGTAGATGGAAACACAGATTCGAATCCAGGCCTCGTTTTCCACGGAGACAAAAGCACAGAGAATCCCGAATCTTTTCCAGACGTCATAGTTGATCTCCAACATGTTGTGGATCTTTCTCTGTTTATGCACAGACATACCTCACATTACTAGTCATTAGTAATCTAATCGGATTTCAATTGATTGCAGCTTAAGTAGCCCTAGTAGCACTAGTAGCAGTAGTAGCAGCAGTAGCAGTAGTACGAGCAGTAGCAGCAGTAGTAGTAGTAGCAGCAGCAGCAGCAGTAGTAGTAGTTGTAGTAGTAGTAGTTGTTGTTGTTAGTAGTAATACTAATTTAATGCTTTGCGTTAATAAAAATACTATCTCTAAGTACGGACCAAGAGGCGAAGACTGGACATACAACAGGATGCTGTTTAGGTGTGCAAAATTCCTCCCTCCTCTCCCAAATCTGAGACTACGGACAGCTCTGCTATAATGGCTATGAGTAGCCCACAGTCATGTAGCCAGTAATAACTGTTCTCAATTAGTACTAAATTCTTCAAAATGCGCTTTACAAGCCTCTAGCAGATTACTCATATGGTAACAGTTCGTAATAATTATATCAGACTGAGCAGTCGTCTCCTGCCGGATTCTGGTCCATCGTTGGAGCTTAGGATGCTCTCAGACCCCTTAGTCGTACGAGGATTCGTATATTCAACGTTCTCTGTCCCAGACTCATAATTATACATTTTATCTAGGTTTTGAACCTCTGGTACACCATTGAAATATAGCCTACATGTAATAATACACAGTAAAGTCTTTTACGTTATATTTGGAGCTACTTTGTTTTGGCTACAGGTTATTTTTATGTGTCACTTATAAACGCACGATTATATTTAGACTATTATAATATACGGCAATGACGGCTGATGACTCTGCTTGGCGTTCATCGTCGAGAACTCAACTACGATAAGCACCACATAAATCTTCAGTATCATTAGCCTACGTTGCATTATGCACATGGTTTGCTGTTTGGCTGTTGTCTCTTCATTTGGCGTCAGTGTTACATGCACATGGCGTGTGTACAAACGCAACCTATGTGAGTACTTTAATAGCGCATTCGCATACGAATAAAAACATATAAATTACATGTTGTTAGGGTCTCATGACTGAGTCCTAACCGGTCCTGGGATGGGCATTCGTTACCCTTGGGTAGTTCCTTAGCCGAGGGGAGTAGCCTATATAAGGAGGTACGAAAAGGGGCGGTTAGAGCATCTCCGATACTCAGCCTTCGCGCTAGTCGGGTTGTCTGAGATTTCTCTGGGTTGCATGGTAGTCAAGTTAGTTCGTGGCTTGTGCCATTTTCAAGTCTTCTTACGGTGCTTCAGTTTGTGATGTTCGTCAGCCCGTTGCTGAGTTGCAGACTTCTTGTTAGTTGGTCGTTCTTCGTCTTGAGAGCGAACCTTTCTTCCACCGTCGTTCTACGGTTGGTAATGTATCGTTTGATTTGTTGTTTTGGCGAGAATTATACCTTGAAAACTAGACTAGAGCTTTTGAGTGTTTAATTAGGAGTGAACTCGTTACATATGAGGGCTCGCGGGATTTTTTTCGTCAGTACATGAGTGTACAAATTGATTCCGAGTCAGTGGTTCACGCTGAACTAATTAATGTCAGTTGTGAGACGCAGGAAGAGGATGGGCACGAAAGTGATTTGTGTCTAATGTTTGAAGAGTCGTATGCAAGTCTACAAGTGGTTTCTGGGTCATTATCTGTTGACTTCAGTGAAATACAATTTCATGCGCATGATGATGATTGTACAAATGCTGGGAATGTCGGTAATTTGTCTTGCATGAGTATTGTCTCGAATGAGGTGTGTGCGAATGTTGAGTCTCCTGTTGAGAATGTGCACACGGGCGAATGCTTCAATGAAGGAGTGGAAGTCTCTTTGCGTGTGTTTGAAGGTGCGTCTGAAGAGTTAAAGTTGGATGAATGTCTTGGAAATTTTGCGGTTGAGGCGCAAGAGTTGTTGGTTGGTGAGGATGGAAATTCACGGGATGTTTCTGAATTAGACATGAATGTTGTCTCGGAAATATGTATGGGTGATTCGTCTCAAATGGTGAATGATTGCAAAGCACTGTTGTCGATGGATTCGGTGATGACAACAGTTACTGTTGTGTGTGATAATATTTCACATACGAAATTTTCTAATGAGTCTTCTTCGAATGTAGCAGTAATGTACATGAATGTTGACTGTGGGGAAAGAGTGATTCTTGTGAGTACGGTTGTGTTGTTGCAACATTATGGTCAGATGACTAATGGCTTGAATGATGTGTTCACGCAAGTTGTCACGATTATGCCCTGTACGCAGATGGGTCAATTTTTGCACGAAAGTAGGGTTGTGTCTCATGTGCTCTTGACAGAAGAATGTATGCATGACGACATTTTTGAAAGTTCTTGGAAGATAGAAAGGGTTGTTGACCAATTGAACGTTTGTCTCACAGATATGGTAAATCAGTGTGATGACATTTTTCTGGAGAGTAATGAACTTTTACCAGATGTTTTTGAAGATTTTCGTGAAGATTTCTTGAATGAGTGTCTGATGACTGATAGTCAAGATACTTATGATGTGTCTCTAGAATTGACAGGAAGTTCTAGGGAGATTGTTGGTATTCGTTGTCTTGAGTCTTATTTGTGTGCTCAAGTCTATTTTCAGACTGTGTGGGCGATGGAACTTCAGGTCGGAGACGAATGTCGATCACGCAGACGATTGACGAGACGGGAATCGAAGGAAGTGAGCGCCTTCGTCTTCCTTTGGATGGTGCTGACTGTTTTGGTGTTGTCGGCTCGTGATACTTCGGTCACGAGTTGCACGGCGTTGCTTCCGTTGGTGGAAACGGTTGTCGAGGTGGCTTTGGTTGGCCCACTCGCCGCTCTTCGCACTCTCGAAGTATTTCTTGTTTCTGTACAGTTGGTGTGCTACACTGACAGTCGGCGGAAGTTTGGTGACACGAGGAACGAGAAACTCTTGCCTTGTGGACTGCAACGCTGTTGTTTGAACGTTGGGTATAGAACGAGTTGTCTGAAAGTGTTAGCAGACTTAGTTTGTCGGTTCACCTTTGGTGACTGAGAAATCATGCTTAGGGAGACGTAAGTGAACGTCTGAGTGTGTACAGGGTAACTGTTTTCATTTTGATATTTGTATATTTGTGTTTTGATTTTTGATTTTGATTGTATGTGCATGATAGTTAAGTCAGAAACCCTTCTGGTTTCTGCCTTTTTTGTGGTCCGGGGGTATGTTAGGGTCTCATGACTGAGTCCTAACCGGTCCTGGGATGGGCATTCGTTACCCTTGGGTAGTTCCTTAGCCGAGGGGAGTAGCCTATATAAGGAGGTACGAAAAGGGGGCGGTTAGAGAATCTCCGATACTCAGCCTTCGCGCTAGTCGGGTTGTCTGAGATTTCTCTGGGTTGCATGGTAGTCAAGTTAGTTCGTGGCTTGTGCCATTTTCAAGTCTTCTTACGGTGCTTCAGTTTGTGATGTTCGTCAGCCCGTTGCTGAGTTGCAGACTTCTTGTTAGTTGGTCGTTCTTCGTCTTGAGAGCGAACCTTTCTTCCACCGTCGTTCTACGGTTGGTAATGTATCGTTTGATTTGTTGTTTTGGCGAGAATTATACCTTGAAAACTAGACTAGAGCTTTTGAGTGTTTAATTAGGAGTGAACTCGTTACAATGTACATATTTAGTCAAATGTACCTCATATTTCAAATCCAGACAAATCGTTCGCCAGGGGCAAAGAGGCGGAATGGCCTATTTGGATCCGTCTTTTAATTTACCCATATACAGGGGCCTATGTATAAGTAGTATAGGTACCTTACTTGTATATAAATTAATATTCTTTGTAAAAACCCAACAATCGTGTAGATCAATTGTTTATAAAAGCTGCGTCTAATTAGACTATGCAGCTTACGTTCTATTGTTGATCACATGCACAGTGTATGTCTCAGCGCAAAATGTATTAAGCACCCTATAATGTTGTAGGTTATGGAGGAATGCATCTTACCCGGACTTCGTTCGGTGGGACGATAACAGGTGGGTACTTGGTGAGCTTAGGCAGTGCGACAAGACGCATGAACGATGTCTGCATTTCCTCAGGAAGCGGATAGTGCCAGGTTCCAAGTTTCCTCACCAGAAGATCCGCCGCTTCAGAGACCAACGGTTGACAGTAACTCAGGATTCTCGCCTACAAACATTCATAGTTGTCTGGCTGTATCCATCTGTTGAACAGTCTGTTAGTTTCAATAGTAGCTACATTTATATGTCTACTCAACTTAGGCATATCTTACAAGAATTGAATTTGGTAGGTCGTAATTTGCGTCAGAAGATAGTTCTTAATGAAAGAGACTTGGTCTATGTTATGTCCGATTTCTTTAAAGTGTCTGTTTCTTCTTTCGCAGCTGGGATGAACCGCGCTTGAAAGAATTTCATGGCTGAGAACTGACGCTGATGAGCACCACACGCTTTCAGATGCTTTAAACAGACTAAGAGGAAAGAGACCAAGAGAAATAGACTTAAACAGCTAAGAGATGGCTGTTGAACTTGTGGGATGTAGTAATAATAATACATAATATAATAATATTGTCTTTTTCTTTACTTCTCTTCTCTCTCTCATTCTCTCTCATTTTCTCTCTGTTTCTGTCTATCTGTCTTGTCTGTCTGTCTGTCGCTCACTGTCATTTTCTGTTTGTGCGTCTCTCACTGTCTTATCCTCCATCGCTGTCTCTAAACGCTTCATATACTAAATTACTGGTGCGCATATCTTACGTGTCCGCCGATGTCTCTGTAGAAGTCAATTGCTCGTGCAGCCGTGTAGAATGGGGTGAAGTCTCCGTGGCCCTGGTACAAGTAGTTCTTCCACAGCTCTCCATCTCCATAGTACGCATATGCCGTAACCGGTGGAAAGATCTTCTCATGAAACCTCTCCGCTATCCAAAGCACAGCACATCCTCTGGGAGCAAACGCCCACTTGTACAGATTTCCTACATATCCAATGCATACAATACATAATGTAGTCATTGGCCTTTACACATAATATACAATCATATTATGATTCCGACATAAATTATAAAGTGCATCTATACATAGGCCTACCTATGATTCCTATATAATTATAACCTCTTTCAATTTAAAAATGCATATTATATATATATTTAGAGAATAAATATATTTGTATGCATACTCTTTATACATAGGTGATCATATATACATAAGTTATCATCTATACATAACGAGCATGCAAATACAGATAATGATTCCCTATATACATAGTTTACATTTAGTGGTGCAGGGACATATTTCACGTGCTACAGACACTCCTTACTTGGTCTTACTTCGAGCTGGAGACTCGATTTTACGACGTCTTCCGTTCGAGCTGCCAATAATAGATGTACAGATATTTAATGGCTTAAATCTTTTAGAATGGACGGTTTATTTATTGAGTTGGCTAATGCTTGCTCGCTGACTATGCAACTGGTATTTGTTAGTCGCCATGTGTGCATACTTGCGTAACATATGCAGAATAGCCTACCGCGTTACCTCACCATTTCGTCAAGGATTATTATATGTATAATATATGGCAAAGGCACTGGTCTCCGGTCGCCTTGATTGCTGTAACTCGCTTCCTGTACGACAGAGTAAAACATGCTGAACTCCAAAGAGCTAATGCATGAGAAAATGGGAAGTCTTCATCATGTTTCCATGCTGATGGCACTCAAATCAGAACTCTGTGGCTAGAATCATAACTAATGCGTAAAACTATGAACTTTTTTTAATCCATGTGCTCAAATCTTTGCACTGGCTTCCTGTTCATCAAAGATTTCTTTCAAAGTGTGGCTAAGATTTTATAAAACACTGAACGCTGGCCATTCACGATATTTTAAACCATTCCTTATTTCCCAGACTTAGCATTATTCAGGCCATCTGATTATCTTTATCTTTTCCTATCTAAAGCTAGAACTGCTCTTGGTAACGGGTATTTCAGGTGGCTAGACCTAGATGTTGAAACCTTCTCCCTGCATCTGTCTAATCTGCTTAGTGGCTTATATCATTTCGTTCTCAACTTGAGTCTTAGTCTTACCTTTTTTGGTAATTATAGGCCTAACGAACCTTACCTTATGCGGCGTAGGACCACAGAGCTGACCTGGCCCAGTATAAGCAGATTATCCCGCATGCTTACCATTTATTTGCTCGCTCTACTTGTTTCTGCTCCACGTCAACACTGAACATTCTCCGAGCCAAGTCCGAATCATGTTCCGAGCAGCAGTGGAACACGCCCGTACATGCGCACTGAACTGAGCATAGATATATCTGTGGAACTGAGTGTCTAGTGAATAAGTGCAGTGAGACAACATACGAGATTCTTGCTGCGAATAGGCATTCGCTGCGTTAAACATTGATGAAGAAAGACCCAGTGACAGAACGCTTCTTTTAGCGGATCAGAGCTCTTTCTATTCAGACACAACATATGATACCCGACGCATATTAGTTCGATGCAGCGTTTATAGATGCAAATGAACTCAGGCTGGATCAACCACTTTGTAGGCAAACATAGAAACTCTGCATGGGGTCATGTCAGCTATTATTATGCATTCGATTATGGAGTGCAGTTGACACACTGCAGCACGATGGAACAATGCTGTACAAAGTGTACAGTGCGTATTCCACTATGCGTAGTGAGCTGTAATGTGGACAAGAAGCCAATGCAAAGATTTAACCAAGGGGCTGTATGTTCTTATTTTTACATAGCCTATTAGTTATGGCCATAGCCAGAAAGTTCTTAGGTCTTCGGAGTTTCAACATGTTTAAATTTGTGATATCAGCAAGAAGCCAGAGAAATCCAAGAAACGGGGACATAGCGCATCTACTTATGTCACAAGTAGCCTATAATGCTGACTTTAAAATACCATTTACATAATAAGTGAGATACATAGTAGCATTACAAATAACGTAAAAGTCACGAGCGGCGTTATCCAATTGAACAATTTGCTCACAAAATTTCAATTTTTTTATCTGGTTTACTGTTTCGGGCTAAGTAATTAGGCCTATCGGAATTATTTACACTGTATAGAGAAAATAGGCTGAGAGTGTTCGCTAAATTATAATCACGAAATCCGTCTTCTTGCCGTCTATATGCCAATTTCCACCAGTAATGACACTCCCAGTTAATTCGTATGCACTGAATGAGCCCATACCAGTGGTCACCAACCCGTGGCTCACGAGCTGCATGCGGCTCTCCGGAGCTTTCCAGAAAATGTTTTCCAACTCTATCTTCAACTCTTCATCTACTTTACTCCTTCCTTCTTTCTCTTTTCCTACTGTTTTCCCTACTCTTTCTTCAACTCCTCCTCCCATTTACCTCTTCTCCTTTCTCTTCTCCTACTGTTTTCTGTACCTGGTACTCTATCTTTATTTTCTTAGATATATATTTTGATTAACGCTGAATTGTTTATTTCCTTATATTATATAATATAATGATATTATATATTATGATTAACGCTAGCAGCTAATGGTGCTAGATGCTAGTATCCTATTTGTTATGCTCCTAAATCCATGGCGGCTCCCAAAAGTTGCTAAACTTGGCAATACGGTTCATCACAGAGAAAAGGTTGGTGACCACTGGCCTATACGTATATATTCAAGCTTAGGCCTATATATATTATTAGGCTGCATATTGAGTTATTTGGGACATTTTTAATTTTGTAATTTTCTATATTCTTGCCTATAAAAGAAATCTTGATGTGCAAAATGACGACGTTGATGGTGTTTTTGCCCACCTGTGAAAAAATCTGCTCCAAGCTCTTCCAGGTTTAGCGGTACGTGGCCGGGTCCGTGTGCGCCATCTACCAAAATGAGTTTTCCGTACTTTCGACTTACAGCGATCAGTTCTTTCAGAGGAAGAAGTACCGGAGGCACGCTAGTTATCAGATCTATAATAATCAATCAATCAGTCAATCAATCAATCAATCAATCAATCAGTGAGCTAGGAAAGCAAAGATAGCATATGACTGCAGAATAACAATTTGAAATGCTCAACAAAGACGATTACTGCTATAATTACAAAAGTCCAAGAGGTATAAGATGAGAAAAATGGCGGAAAAATGGAGACAACACTTAGGTTGCTCAATACTGAAGGGATGCATGCCAATATGTATAAACATATACGTACATGTAATCATATACATTTAATGAGTCACATAGGAAAAAATTATAAGATGCATTTATAGGCCTGCATTATTTTTACTGCGTGACATGTTGAAGCCTGTGTATATATACGGTAACCTCGAAAGCACGTGTATGCCTACTGAGGTTGCAATTATTCATGACAAGGATCGAAAGATATACTTTATATAAAAGCATATTATATAACTAATAAGGTGCGAACCGAGCAAGACAAGTCGAATGTTGTCGTGTTTGCTGAGCATCTGTTCATAGGCATCAATGAGTTGTTTATTGGACTGAAGAGGAAACGGAACATCCACGTATATCACTTCAACGCCTGCAGTTAATAATAATAGACAATCCATTGGAACATGAATCGAATCTATAATGTAATCTAACAAAACATCGCCTTTCAAGCAACTTCCAAAGCACCTACTGGTAAAAATTGCGTACACTGCATGGAGCTGAAAAACTTTATTCCTACGAGAACGATGCAGCAGATCCATTTGAAAACGGAAATGTAAACCAACCCAGCGTTTAAAGTGGGTGGGAACGCGTGGGAACCCTTTGCTTGCGTTCCCACTGCTCACCATGCGATTGAACCCTGACAACACATGCGTTCCAATAAAACTCTTCGTCGGCGTTCCCCACTGCTCACCCAAACCACTCTAACCACTGTACCAACCTCTACCAGGTCAATATTGCACTCAACTCAACCGACTAGGCCTATACAAAAAACCGATGTTAGTCCTTATTAGTCGCTTATTACCGTCATCATAGGATTTACAACTGTTAATGTTCTGATTGGAATCCGTTAACATACTCCGTAGAAGTAAACGCTGAACTCCGTTGAGCGTTCTACTTTCTGATCTGGTGATGGTGGTATCCTGTTGTTTCTCGACATCATAAATTATGTGGCAGCTATAGGGCCGTTGACGTACCTCAATTGACCTTGTTCATCTCGATGTCATTAGATCTTCACTGATTGTTCATCGACGAGAATAAAATTAACGCCTTACGGGGCAAGCTTTCTGTAAAAGAGAAGATCATATCTCCAGGTGTGGGCTAAATTTAGACCTGCTGTTGTCTGCAAGTCGGCTTCATCATTCTGGAAATGTCTATGCAAGTAGGCCTAGTCCTATGCGGAATGGCATTTGTGAATGCACTATCCACTAACGCTAGGAGGGAGTTATTTCGTTGTACATTCAAGTGACTGGACTTTAAGAACTTCTGCACATGTGTAGTTTGCATGTTCTATCTCCTTAAACGCTGTCTGTCATCTTTCATTTTCATCTCTAATTCTGTGCGTCTATCTCTGTCCGTAAGTGTGTCGTTTCGTGTTTTGAAGCAATCATCGACTGATAAATCTGCGCTTAGATTAAACACTAACAAGAATTTTTAGATTACTTTCAATAAAAGTCTATAGGGGCCTATATATATTATACCTATAGGACAAAATCCGCAGGCCTATGTATTATACCTATAGGCCAGTATAATCCTTAAAAAATATAGTTCGTCTCGTAGCCTATTGCCAACATGTAGGCTATAATAAACCCACCGTGTTGCCTGGATACTTGATGGCACGTGTCCTTCATTGTAAAATAAGTCCACGAAGTTACAAGAATGGCATCACCAGGCTCAAGGTTTAATGAGCGCAACACAGCATTGATCCCTGTAATAAATATAAGGTGTAAATTTAGACATTGTACATGCATATCGAAATAAAATAACGAACAGGAGATTTCGAAAGAGAAATGTACTAGTTTGTGGTAGGTCACGTGGAATAAAAGCGAAAGGAACGAAATGCACAAACAAACTAGACCAGACCCATTTTTTAAATGTATTTAAAACATTATGCACATTTTATTTTCTGTGTAATTTGACTTCCGTGATTCACTTAAAACCTTCTGCTCAATGAATCTTATAGTGCATTGCAAATAACTCCGCATAATGAGTTGAAAATCTACTTATTATGTAGCTTTTAGCATTTGCGCCGACAGCTGACATTGTAAATTCACCCTATGTATAGAAGTAGCTTGTATTGACGACGCTAATTAAACAGGCCTAAAACTGCAATAACAATTTCTATAATGCTGAAGGGCAGAAGCGGCTTTTCCGGTGACCCACCGGTGGTTGTATTTGAGACGAAGACGAGGTTGGACGTCTTCGAGCCGAGGAACTCCGCCACCGCCTGGATGTTCTCACTCCATATCGCTTCCGGTTTGTGTCGAAACCAAACATCCGGAACCTGCTCCATCTCTCGGATTAACCTTTAGAATTAAGCAACGGAAATCAATCACGATTTAGCAATGTAGGCTACGTATGAGAGCTGGCCTTCAACAGATGAAGGTTAGGGCTTGTAGGCCTACAACCGTTAACGCATGTCGCAATAAAAGTCAAAAGTCTTCAGCTGTAGCTGATATAAGTTAATGCCTGGTGAATTTTAGTTAATGCCTGATGAATTTTAGTTAATGCCTGATGAATTTTAGTTCATGCCTGATGAATTTATTAGCACTTGTTTCTGATCTAATTTACATTGAGGAAGGAAAAGAAAAGCAGTCATTCCAGCAAGTTGTAAGAGACAACCATGGTACATGGTTCTGGCGACTTCAATTTCTTAGCCATTATTTTGTAGTTTATACATTTACATGTAGCAATCTGGTGAGAAGAGAGTTGCCATAGCTCAAACGGCAAGAAACCAGAACAGTTTCGGGTGAGACTAAGACGCATGACAATCGGATTCTTGGATTGTATAGCATGTGAAAGTGAGTTGAATTGCTTGCGTTTTTTTTACATGGCCAGAGAAGATCAAATTGAAGTCAACAGTTTTATTTAAGTTGGTTGTATATACTATAGGCTACGTTGGAAACGGTCAACACTCAATCCACGCAATTGAACAGACATCCGTCAGTCAAAGGCACTGTGTTGTAATTAGTCACTTGTGCCTAAGTGAAAAATTTCAGACTTTTAAGGATTCAGAAGCTGATTGTTACTGGTCATCATCACAATTATAGAAGCAGGTTATTATTGGAGGGTTTAGTTAGATGATGATCGATTGAAAGAACTCTCAGGATTTGTTCAGTATACAAATAACTAGAGAACTTTCAATGAGATCTGAGCCGAGTGGAGTGTATCTAGTGTGTTAACAGGAGCGTTTCCTATGTAGGAGGCCTGTAGTCTGAGTTTGACTGTCAGTTTGAAACCTGTTCCCCCTTCAAGCTGTAGGTAGACCATTCCAGTCGCAGAATGTCATGATAACAGCCAATAAAAAAAATGTCGAAAATGCAGTTAACCCATGGTGAAAACTGAAAAATTCCATCATGCAGACTGGACATTTGTAATAGTCCAAACTTGCCAAAATAATCTAACAATTTTTGTATTTAACTAAAATAATTTCTACCAATCAAAATGACAGAGACGGCTGTCAAAAACCACCATGGCTACTGACAAGCTTAGATCATTCAATCAGATCATTCAATACGTCAACACTGAAACTGCACAGTAAGATATATATATTGCCTACCTAAATTGGCAATATGAAACAAAAAAGCAATTCCATTGCCAAATGAATGGTCTTCGATTAAAGAACCGAATAGCATTTAGTGACTTGTTATTAGATCATCCTTAGACATGTCAATAACAGCAAAATCAACACAAAAGGCAAAAATGTAATCACAGTATTAGATAAGGCTCTAAGTAAACAAAGAGACAAAGGGTTCAAACATCAAAAGCAGATGGATAAGACTAGGTTTTCCTATTTAGCTGCATCACTAACCTCCAAGAGGCAAGATATGAGACTGCACTACTGGTTTAAATTCCAAGGCTAGATCTAGAGGTCAGAGAGTTAGACGGCCAGACGGTTGTGGTGAAGTGGGGGAGGGGGAAGAATAGTTTAAGTGAGAAAGGAAGATGGATGGGCTTCACTTGCATGTAGGCAGGGTTTGTGTCAAATTGTGTGGCTATTATTGCTGCAAAATCATTCATATATAACCAATTAACGAAGGGTGGTCAGAGGGGGCAGCCAAGCTCAGCACCAGAGGGCGCAAAATTAGCTTTAACAGGTACACAGTACTATGGCAAGAACGATTAAAAGTCAACAAGAGAAATTAAATGGGGGCACAGTCATCAACCCTTGCCCCCGGTCGCTGAAACCACTGTATATAACCGAACTTTAAAACTGGTCCATTATGTATGCTGCAGAAAACAGGGAGAGAATCAGCAGCCACACTTTTTCAGCAACAAGTTATTATGACAAATTTTATTGTAAGAAAGTCATGTTATAGGCTACTGGGAGTCAAATAGTTTATGCTACATGAGCAAGCTATTGATGTCGGGGCTCGTGAAGAAGCTTGTGCCTTAATTGCGCTTAGCTTTAGAGTAGCGCTGTAGAAATTTGGCATTTACGATTACAATTAGACTGAAGCCACTGGATTTAAAGATTTTATGTGTAAATTACTTTATGTTTTATGCAGCACACTTAAAGCTGTTATTTTTAGCAACTTTTATTTAATCAGCATGTGAAGTAATACCTATAGTAAGGTTACATATATGTACATGAATCTGTGATAAACCTCCTGAATCTGCCACTGTGTGCTTAATTTGATGCTGTGATGTTTTCAGTGTTTGAACAGTACCAAAGGGCTCGCACCAGTTTTGTCCAGACAGTTGCTGACCATGCCCAGCGAGCAGAAAATATAGAGATCTTGCAGAACGCTGGTATAATGACGCTGCTGCGTCCTCTGTTGTTAGATTCCATCCCTGCTGTCCAGCAGGGGGCAGCACTTGCTATTGGTCGTCTCGCTAATTACAATGATGATCTTGCTGAACAAGTGGTCAAGAGTGACATTCTACCTCAATTGATTTACTCTCTTGCAGAACAAAATGTGAGTCATAATCATCACCATCAGGTCCTAAATGTCACTGTCAAGTTGTCAAAAATATCTGTTGTCAAAGATTACATATGCCAGTAACCTTTGCAAATAGCAGTCATTGTCATACTTGCTTACCCACTATAATCTGCCTTTGGATCTTCTTAACCACAGGCTCAGTCTCATAGATTGTAGTGTTGACTGTAAAAGTATAGTTGCTGACTGGTTTCAGTTTGAAATAATCAATGACCCATAGGCTTACTCATGTATAATTATACCTGTGTTCGATGTTGTGCGATACCACTTTACTGGTAGACTCGTAACTATAACCTGTTACTATTTTGTGGTAACGTACAGCAGTAATTGATTACTTTAATGAGGTAACGGTAATAAAAAAATGTAGTTACTTTGGGTTACTTTTAAATGTTATGCTCATGTCATGTAGTTTGATTATGGTGCTATAAACATTATGAGAATTAGTGTAGATTAGATGAGGTGATTGAACTGGTAAAGTGGAAATTGTGAAATTTCAGACACTGAGACATTCTTTATCAGACTTCTTTATGACTGACTGCTTTGTTTTGCTGAAATTTTGTATTTCCTTCATTGTCCTGAAGCTATTGTGAAGTAGTAGACTTTGTAATTTCAGTCGGTGATTGAGACAATCCACTATGGAAGGCATTGCTCTAGATCTGTACACTACCAAGGACACTTGATGTACCTTTTATCAAAGCTCAAACTCGAATTGTTTGGAATGTGCTAGAAGAATTTCTGACTACCTGTAGTTAACTTGAGAAAGTGTCATATGAATGCAGTGAATGAATGTGTTTCATTTGCAGAGATTCTATAAGAGTGCTGCTGCATTTGTTCTGCGTGCTGTGGCACGCCATTCTCCAGAACTGGCGAGGGCAGTCATTGACTGTGGAGGCCTGGATGCACTTGTCATTTGCCTTGAAGAGTTTGATGCTGGTGTCAAAGAGGCAGCTGCCTGGGCGCTGGGATACATTGCACGCCACAGTGCAGGTAACGTCTTAATTACCAAATGAATGTTTTTCTAGTGAACTGTATTGGTTAATTCATTATATATCATAAAAACTTTTGTAAGGTAAAATTAGGTCTGCAGCTATTCTAAGGTCATAAAGCATTTATTGTAAGCCTCCTGTTCTTGGCTGAAGCTGCACGCTTATATTGGTAGTAAACATGACTGCAGCTCCTTTTTCTGAAGGAGCAATCATGACAAGAATGTAGGATAGATGTGCTGAACATATCTACGTGAAATTACTGAGCTTAGCTGTAGTTAGTGATCTTAGTATTGCAATAAGAATTTAATTTCTGCAGATAACCAAACAGTGATCTTAGTATTGCAATAAGAATTTGATTTCTGCAGATAACTAAAAACTCTGAAGGTAGGAAGAAAATCTTTGCATCTTGCATTTACTGTTATTTGATATCCAGATGTTGAATTTATGATAACAGTTTATCCCATTATTCCGTGACTGTTCATCCATAATATACGGTACATCCTGCAACGGTTCATTCCATAGTATAAATTCCATGTGCTATAGATCTTTGCTATCTTTACTAGTAGCCACAAAATGAAAGAAGACAGAAAGGAAGCACATGGTGGCAGGTTGAAAGTAATTCAGACATAATCTGGCATTTGAGTTAAGGCTTATGTGGCTTCAGTTTGTGACCCCATTTATCATGAAAATGAATTGGACGAGTTGTTATAACAGATTTGGTCAGGGAATGGATACAGCCTTGTCATGCTACCTCTTGTCATTAAGTTTTAAGTGCCATAAAAAATTTACTAGCTTAAACTAAATATTATATTAATAAAATAATAATATAAAACAAACAATTAGCATTTGATAACTGAGTGAATGCTAAAAGCCTAACTTTGGAATGAGTAGTTGCTGGCTGACCTGAGACCAGAGATGGGTAACTAATCGATTTGCTTTTAATCGATTAGCTAATCAATTAGCTAGACAGTTAATTCTAATCAATTAGCTACAAGATTTTGCTGATTATAATTCTAATCGATCCATTTCTAATTCTAATTGATTAGAATCTTGTAGATAATTCTAAATGATTAGCAATTTAACTAATCGATTAGGCAAACAGCTTATTTTAATCGATTAGCTACAAGATTTTTCTAATTCTAATCGATTAGCAAATTTCAGTTGCTAATTCTAATTCTAATCGATTAGAAATTTATCTAATCGTGCGCATCGCTGCCTGTCATGGGGCAAAAATCACTAATTTAGCCATATGATGTGAACTATCATGGGATTTACTACGAGAAGGTGAAGAACATCAGTAAATTCTATGATTTTTAAAACAAAACAAACGGAGACATGTTTTATAATTGTATAGGCTAGCTGATGGATGTCTTTTTTCCAGAGCTATCCCAGGCAGTGGTTGACGCTGGTGCCATTCCTCTGCTGGTCATGTGCATTGAGGAGCCAGAGCATCCTCTGAAACGTGTTGCTGCCTCTGCACTGGGTGATATCTGCAAGCACTCGATTGAATTGGCACACACTGTGGCTGATGCTGGTGCAATTGCTCACCTTGTTCGGATGATGCTGGATCATGACGAAAAGCTTAAGGTACAGGGTTCATTTTCTATATACGACAGTTTCTGCTCTTTGTGCATTCTGTCTGAATAGTCCTGAATACCCTTTCATTTTACATCCATTGTTTTGAATTTCCTTTCAGTATGCTCTATGTAGCCTGGTCCACACCTCCACGATTCCAGTAGGATATTTTCCTGTCTGTGCTAGATTTAGACTGCATCTTTTGTGGTCTCTGAGACTGCTGTAGGCTGGTTGCTCTAGAACATACTTTATTTTCGCATACCTCTGTAAGCTCTACTCATGGTGGTTAATTCATCTACTAGGTCAGAGGTGTCAAAAGTCCGGCCCGCGGATCATTTCTGGCATATCGACGATTATTTTTCTAGCCCACAGAGCCTTGTCTAAAGACTACACAATTTGAGAATAAAAGTTGAAATTTGTCACTTTTCACTTCGTATATGAAATTAAATCAAATTGCTGTGCTAGCAACAATCCAGTCAAAAATACTAAATCCTCACTCTGCTATAGAGGTTTTTGCTAATGAAGATAAAAATTAAGACTGTTTATATGCTAAAAATGCACCATTTAAGATTTAGTTCTGCAAAACAATTTTCTGGGGACGACCCAGACCCCAACACCCATTTTGCTCAGGTGCCTTTGGCACCCTGGCCTGCCACTTGCTGGAAAATATTGCTACTGGCCCACCATTAAGACAGCTTTGACACCTCTGTACTAGGTGATCTATTTCATCTTGATCTGTTTTGTCCCTCCTGTTTAGAGCATCTGCTTTTGATTGCGTTACTGGATATTGTTTTGGTTTAGTTTCAGTGAGATAACATGTCCTAGTATTTTATTTCTAAAACAAACAACTGTAAAGGAATTCGTCATTTAATAGACAAACCACTGCATGGTATAGGACCTATATGTACAAATGCTGATTCTGCAGGTTACACGTGGTGTGTGTAATATTTGCGTGTAAGCAGCATGGTTCAAAATGTGAATATTGCTTATTGAAGTGACTGGAGATTGCTTGATGAAAGGAATCTGAACTTGTTTTCTCTTATAGCGGGAAATATTTTCCACACTCAGTCAGATCTCTCAGCACAGTGCTGAGCTGGCAGAACTGGTTGTTGAAGCAGAAATCTTTCCAGCCGTTCTTACCTGCCTGAAAGACGATGATGATCATGTCAAGAAGAATGCTGCAACACTTCTTCAAGAAATCGTCAAGCATACTCCTGAGGTACGTGAGTTTTAAATCAGGTTGCAACCTGATGCAGTGAAAAATGTCATTTTTGAATTTTTATCAAGTCAAGAAACCAGTGTAGAAACATTAAAAAGTTTGAGGTATCACTGCCTACTTTTAAGCCTGTCGATAGGGCAGTATATATTATTTCTTTGTTATGGTGTTACTCAGTTTTCTGGTCATCTATGCAATACTTGCTAAGAACATCTTGAAGGCATTTCTTATTAACCTAGGCGATGTCTTAGATCAGTAAGAATGAAACTGCAGGCGAATGAAGCTCAAATATTAGTTCGAGAGATATCTCATCTGGCAGACTGTCTTACATGGGTGGAATGGAACCAATGGATTGTCATCTAATATTTACCAATGATCGGTTCAAAGTTCTCTATCTGTCCTGTGTTTAAGTTACAGAATGACAACAAATGAAGCATTCACAGCACAGTTGTGCTTGCTGAATTGTGCACTATGCTTACAGAAATCATTTTATATATATATATATATATATATATATATATATATCCAAACAGTATATATATATATATATATATATATATATATATATATAGTATATACATATATATATATATATATATATATATATATATATATATATATATATATATAACTGATTGCATAATATACCATGTACAGAAATCTCTTATGGCACCATGTACATTGTGAAGGCTGAAGCATTCATCAATGGGTGAGTGGGGTCACCAAACTTTGAAGACCTCTGTAGAGGGGCAGTCAGTGCTAACACAAAAACCCTGGCTCATGCTGAATTTTAGAGTCCATGATTCTTCCAGTCACAGAAAGCAAAAAGTCTGAGCTTGACACTGCCACAACTGGTCTTGTTATTTCACAATAAAGCTAAGCTTATAAAAACAGGCCATTGGATGTTGAAATAATTGGGCTTCTGCTGAAAACATTCTTTGGATATGGAACATGCCTTTGAGGATAGTGTTGATCGAAGACCTGTAATAAATAAGAACTTACTGTACGTTACCTAATCTATTGACTTAGCTAAAGATCTTCTGACCGACCAGTTTTTGTGTGCACTAACCCAATGAAGGCAATATGTGAAAATTAAAAAATATCTCTTGTTTTGATATAGCAGTTCATTTATTTACTGTTGTTTGACTGATTTAATTGTCAGCTGCATTATTACTAAACTAACTGCATTATTACTAAACTAGTCTGACTAGCTGTTGGTTGTTTGTTTAGCTGGCTCAGCGTGTTGTGGATGCTGGTGGCGTGGTGGCTATGGTTGACTACGTGGGTGAGACAAAGGGCGGCTACCGAATGCCTGGCATTATGATGCTTGGCTACACAGCCGCATAAGCATGCCATCTGTCTTAATCACTGTGCTCTGACAATTCCAGTTTGCACATTTATCTAATTTTATGTTTCATATATATATATATATATATATATACATATATATATATATATATATATATGAGTTCTCTGCCCAAAGGCAAGTCCATTGGCTTTTATGCCACCCGGGGATGAGATGAGTGAGGTGGTTTCCTGTTGCCTTCCTCAAAGACAGTTGTGTGTGAGCAACTTGTCTAGGGTTGCTACGTAGTGGCTTGTAAGTTTCGAAACTGCGACCCTCCAGTTACAAGGCACAGAACATACCACTACACCACCATGTCCCACACACACGCACACACACACATGTTTATATTTATATACATATTCATTCATTCATTCCGAGCATTTATATAGCGCCTCTTCAAGGAACCTACACTGTAACCTGTTGTCATTCTTCTTTAATCGTGTTGCATGTAGTGATGCATGATGGAGCCTTGTAAGACTGTTGCAAGCGGTTGTCATATGTTGCATATTTTGGTATTTTGTCAAGGTCATGTTGTTGCAGGGTGTGGTCGCAATGACAATCTCTTTGACAGAAGAGCCCTACGATTACATCAAGGCCGCTGCTGCGTGGGCTCTTGGACAGTTAGGTCGACATACTCCCGAACATGCCCAAGCGGTTGCCGCAACCAACGTGCTCCCACGTTTACTTGAGTGCTACCTTAGGATTGATGCCTCAGAGGATCTACAGACTAAGGTTGGCAATGCATTAACTTTTAACCCTTAAATGCAGAGCTAACAGGGCATGACCTAGAATGGGTGAATTAGACAATAGAAGGTCAGCACTTGGCATATAGCAGCAATGCATATGGTAACATGTTAGTTTATGTGTATAGGAGTTGCAAACAAACTTAGCAACCAAATGTTATGAAAACTTACTATTAAACCTTTATTGGTACTCACTTACGCAAAATTGGTCAGTATCGGAATAAGAGTAGTCCATCAATAATAATCACCATCAGGAAAGTGTGAAAATACTTGGCTATGTTTGCTGCTCTTAGGGCTGTTTTAAAAAAAATGGTTTTCGGGAGGCTTCTTTCATCCAGACAACCGGACGGACAGATGTCTCGGACACTCCTGAGCTAGTTCTCTTGTAAACTTTAAGTTACCTAAACCATAGCCTATAAACTGCTTTCGTGATTGGTAGATTATTTATCTAGAGCTATGTTTGGGATTAGGACTTTGTTGCATTATATGAAATTGTTAATAAACGTGTAATCTGTGATTGCCACAATTTACCTAACTATAGTCCGTGGAACAAATATTACTGGTGACATTGCTTTGTGTAGTTGAGGAACTTGTTAAGCAGAATTGGAGTGACACATAAGAAGTCAGAAAATAAAGGCTGTTTTGTTTGGAGGATTCTAGTGTTTGGTGGACATGTGCTGTCATCGTAAAAAGTTTGCCATCTATTGAGTTACAGAAGTACAATTGTAGGCCAAGAAGTCTCTGAAGCAGATCCTTCAGAAGTGCATTCATTTGCCAGCACTTGAGCCCCTGCTGCATGATGCGCCACCAGACATTCTAGAGCATGTTGTTGGACAAATCAGCAAAGTGTTGCCACTTGATCCCGAGGCACGGCGTCTGTTCGTGACAAGTGGTTGGCTCAAGAAGGTCCAAGAGATCAAAGCAGAACCAGGGTCAGCACTAGCCGAATACATAGCTACTATCATCAACAGCTTTCCAGAAGAGATTGTCAAGTAAGTGCCTCAGATGGTCTCAGTTGATAAGTAAGAACTGAATGTCTAAGCCAACATGTTGACACTAAACGCAATGTTTCTAATGGTTATGTGCAGATCTGCCTCCTTTGTTCTCTCACACATTTTCACCACTCTTCAGATTATTCAGTGTCATGTCATGCAATCTAATGGGTATAGTGAAAAGGTGTTGAGCTTAAGAATATCTGTTGTTCAATCTTCAATCCACAGGTGATTTGTAGATTAGTTATTTAATGGTATTGCAAACTTTAATAAACAGATTCTGTCAGACTTGTATATGAGACATCAGACTTCGAGACCAAGACAGTGGGGACTGAGACCGAGACAGTGGGGACTTAGACCGAGACAGTGGGGACCAAGACCGAGACAGTGGGGACCGAGACTGAGACACAAGGCTGAGACACTAGTTCAAGACAGTTCAAAATGAGTGAAATGCACATTGGACCCATATCCCTAAACAATTTTTCTCTCAACATTTGAAGTCTAATACCAGGTTAAGTCACTTAATTCAGCCAATCACTTGAATAGTATAAACTATAAAGAAATTAAATATTTCAGCCATTTTGAAATCTTCTAAATAATTCTAAAATTTAAAGCAACTAAATTCCATATATTAGGAACATAAGTCACATCACTCACCTTGCAGAAACTAGATGTTGTTGCAAGCGTTTCGCTTATATGTTGGCTTTACTCTTACGGCAAACAGCATGCCATTTATTTTGTTTTTCGTTGATTTCAAATTGCGTGAATGCAAATTTCACTATTTCAGGTTCTTTTTGAGACATTTTAAGATATTTGCACTGATAGAAATTAGAATATTGAAATAAAGTAATAAAGTACAAATTTAAAATGGCTCTTTCAATATCTGTTAATACCAGGAACACAGCTTTTCTAAACTTCCGGTTTGTTTAGCAATTCCGATTAACTAGTTATCCGTTCAGCACAGGACAATTTTATAGCGCAATACTGTCATACGTTCAGAACTAAAGACAGTTTGTGCAAGAACTATGAAGACTGCTTCTACAAGCGACTTCTACAAGCGTCTTCGTAGTTCTTCTACACGTGCTTTGTGGTCTGTTTCCACCAGTAACGAGACAGCGATACGACTTAAGACCAAGGCCACACGACTTTGAGCTACCACCCAATGACGAACAAAATTTTATCCCCTGCGTATTATATAAACGGGTCCCAAGAGCAAGTTCCCGACCAAATTAGACAGTAAGATCATCAGGCACCTTATCCCACCAGATCGGACATAGTAGATAATTAGTCTTTTAGAAAATTTTCTCTCTCTGTCTTTGTACTAAGTTGCGGTTTGTCAGCTTACTGTTTCAATAAAGGAGTGTGTATATATATATATATATATATATATATATATTATATATATATACACACACACAAGAGAACAAGACTTTCGCTTCGAGACAGTTTTCACAAAGGAAAGAAAAGACCTCGTGAACGAGACCAAGACAGTGGGGTCCAAGACCGAGACCGAGACATAAAAAAACCTACTGTGTCTCGAGACAATCCAAGTCTGGGTTCTGTATATAATTTGTAATTAGTTTATTACTATTTGACTGCATTGCATTCTATTAATGCACTGAGGAAGGTGAATTAGATTTTAAGCACTCATAATTACTTTCCTTGCTTTCAGATATTACTCCTATGGTTATTCGGAGGTTCTTCTGGAACGAGTTGAACAGTATCAGCAAGAACTTTCAGACAGCATATCTCAGATCGACCAGGCACAAAATCCTACGTCTTCATATGCATCTATGCAGGTTGCAGGTAATATTGACCACAGTTCTCCAGAAGGTGGAGAACATTCAGAAGAAGAATGTTTCATTGATTTTTCAAATGATGAGGATTCACAAAACCTGGCAGATATCCATGATTACTATCAGTCACAAACGTTGGAAGAGATCGACAGTTTTGAAGGACTGGATACTAACGAGGGAGCAGCAGGTGAAGGGACAGCTGGTGAAACGAGGAAGATAGTTGGTTCTGTCAATATTCTTGGACGTATCAAGAGAACCCAGAAAGAATTTCAGATTTCAAAGTCAAACAAAAAAAGTCGGAGAAGCCAAGCAGAGCACTCTTCAGGAACTGATGGTCAACAACAGCTGACGTTAAAAAAATTCTGGGACCTGTTACAAAGTAACCTTCTGTCGTTTGAATTCACATTTAGTGATCCGTCTGTTCCAGACAAGCTGAATGAGATGGAACCGTCTGCTGAACATCTTGCTAAAATGAGTCAAATTCTGTTTTTAGACTACGACAATTGGTCTAAATTCTTCCCAAGCATTTTGGACAAACTGCCTACAAACACTTTTGTTTGGGCATTCTATGGTGGCAACAGACAGTGGATTGAGCCAATAGAGTAAGACATTTGATTTATTTTGGTAGTAATCTGCTGGTTGAATCTAAGGTCACCAACAAATAATTTGCACTGTGAGGGTTAAGAAACATTTTCTGCTGATATTGTGTCAAATTTTGTGAAAATTTAGCATTGTATTGTTTATGCATGAAGACGCTTGATAGACCACCTTCCTTGAACCCCTCAAAAGTGCTGCAATATGTGCAATGCCTTTCTGAGACTCTTAGGGATTTTCTGTTTAAGTTCAGATGCATACACACACAAGATGTGGCCATGTGATAGAATAGTTATGATACTGGTCTGATGCAACAGTAAACACAGTATCAGTGTTAAGACTTCATCATTTGTGTGTGCATACTATAGATAGCTCTTTCGTATTGATGTTTACCTATGATATTTTCTAACTAGTTCTGTGAAAGTTAACAATTAATTAACCGATTAATTGTTAATTAATTTTAACGATTAAATTTATTTTTGACAATTAATCGAAGATTGCTTGTTATATTCAATAAGATGCTCTGGTATTATAGCCCTTGTGATTGAAGGAGGACATTTGAACTGAAAAACATAAGCAAGACTACTAATATGAACAAATAACTACTAAATTAACTACTAGTTAGCAATACATATTAATAATAATATTAAAAGTTAAACAATGAAAAATGTCTGTTGTTGTAGCCAGTTTGTTTGACTATGTCTGTTTTTCTTTAACAGGGATAAAGCATATGTCGAGGCTAAAAACGCTCAGAAGGTTTATTTCAACAGCAAATGTGGAGCAGAAAAAGACTCAGCAGATTTTGCAATATGCCTGTCTGTAAGTTTCCATAAGTCTGGGCAGTATTTGAAAAATAATATTCGTAGGGGACTGCTTTGATTGCCCGCCTTCCTCGCTTTTCTCATATGTAGACTTTTATGAGTGAACACCTTCATTGGCTTTCCTTAACTGCTCAGATTCAGTTGAAGATTTTCTCTCTTACCTGTAAAACTTTTTGGGTCAAGCTCAATGCTACCTCTGTGATCTCATCAGGTGCCCTTTCTCAGCTATTCTGTTCGTTTGCTTTGTTTGTGTGTCCTAATAAAAACTTGTGAATGCAACACACTAGCAATATGAACTACGAATTTCTAGGTCAATGCAACTATTCTCAGCTAAAAATGTGGTTTCAATTCTGAGATATGGACATTTTAAATTTCGATATAGTGACAAACATTGCAAAATTACGCCACCATTTCAGTTGACGTCATTCGAAGGCGGGGCTAAATATGGAAATCAGGCACATTCATCATAAAGCCACGGCGTTGCCATGAAAAATTACGCTTGCTAACGGAACACTAGTGATATGACATTTTTATACGATGTTCTCTTGCGAATTTATAAGAACAGTCGTTAATAATCGTCTGTTGCACTAAAAATTCAAGAATAAGAGACCAAGCTTCGCCTGAGCGAAGCCAGGTTTCAATGCTAGTTAATTGTGAAATTGAAATTGAGTGTACTCTCAACAGTTTACTCAATCTAGGTAAATTTTCAACATGAATTTCCACAATCGAGTCCCTTTTGATATCAATTCTGGTTTACGTGTGTATGTTAAGAAGCTTAATTAGCACTTAATTAGCCAGCACTTTGACTTAATTACCATAGAACATTGATTCCATATTGGTATTTGGTTATGTGCACTTGGGCTATATAGTTTTTGCAAATTATATCTAGATCTTGTTATAGATCATGAAGATTATATCAGTTAGGCAAGATTATTCTTGGTTAGCATGTATATGGAAATTGAAGGTTATCTAGTTAGGGATGTCTGCAAGTTACTAAATACAATTACTCTTACTACAGTCCACAGGTTCATAGCTTCAAGGCTGCTTTGTTCTATGATAAAGCTGACCATTGTACATGATTTGGCTCTTTATGTTAGCTGTTTAACAATGTCCGAATGTTTCAAATCATCTCCAGTGACAACAACTGAGATTTTCTGAATTATCTACGAGGAAATGCACACAACATTTATATATGTTGTTAGGGATTACAGTTGAGCAAAGAATAAGTGTACAAGAAATAGACATGTTCAACATTTCTGAATGTGATTACTTTTTAAGTTTGGGGGTTACCACTTACCACCAAAGGGTTGACTCCTCTTTGTTCTTTAGTTCAACCTGTGTCATTATTTATTTGTTATTTGATTTCAGTTGGGGCAATTGGAGAAAGATTGCAGCATGCAATAATTAATATAATGAACATTCATTGTTTGTCCTGGCAAGTGTTGATCAACCATTGCTGTTGCTTCCTTTGTCTTTAGTTCAGGTGGTGTCAAATTTGTTACTTATTTGTTCTCAGGTTGGACGTCTTGATGTGAAAATTCCGAAATCAGTCCAGTTTTTTATCCTGTCCGGAGACACTGGCTTTGTTGAGCTTGCAAGGCAGTTTCAAGGCAAGCATCAAAGAGATCTTCACGTCCTGACTCCTCATAACATTGCTGCAAATGAACTTTGTGAAATTTTGCACTTTCTTGCAGACACTAATTAAATCCCTCTCCACAGATCAACCTTTGGATGACTAGAGGCCGAATTTGATCTTGAGGGAAACTTCAATTGAAACTCTGACTGTAGTTGGAAAGACAATAATCAATAGTGATACAATTGCAGAAAATCGAATAAATACTTTACTGATGTGAGCCAGAGCCTTGCCTCCAAGATCCCTGAATCCAAATGCTCCCCCATAGATCATCTTAATTTTGCACATCTTAACTCGTTTGCTACCCATCCATCATCTGAGGAATTATTGAATCATAAATGGTTTACAGTATATTGAAGTTATGTTTGTAGGCCTATACACAAACGCTTGCCCAGAGAGAGTGGGAAGGAGAGAGAGAGAGAGAGAGAGAGAGAGAGAGAGAGAGAGAGAGAGAGAGAGAGAGAGAGAGAGAGAGAGAGAGAGAGAGAGAGAGAGAGAGAGAGAGAGAGAGAGAGAGAGAGAGAGAGAGCCTACAATGCCTTTGCGTAGTTTTAGTTTGCCCAGAACTCGTAACCCTACTTTTAATAAGACAACATAAGTTCAGAAATGCACACGACCATATGACAGAACATCGATTGCCTAGAGTAATACTGTGTGAAGGACTTGCTCAAGGTCTCTACACAGTAACTCCCTCTGGCGAGGCTCGAACCTGTATTCCCGCCTCCGCGTTACAGGCCAAGCGCCTCGGCCACCGTGCAGAAGAGCAATCCAGATCCGCGGCACAGCAACCGAGAAGTTTGGACGCGCACGAGTGGTGGTTCGAAAGCAGGGTACAATCTTCCACACACTTCATGTTCAGTTGTTCACCACTGCCACTTTCGCTTTGCAGAGAAGTGTGATATATATACGCATATATAACTATATTTGACGCTTTAACGACGACAGTGTACTACAAGTGACTGGGAAGCCAATGCAGCTTGTCCTTAAAGTGTTCATATAGGCCTATATTTCCTTTGTGGGCGGAAATGTTACTATCGGATAGGTGCTTTGAGGTTATTAGCTGAGAGGAGATTCTTCTGTAGAAATTCTTTATTACCATTCTCTGTGAATGTCTTTGACGAGTAGGGCCTATACAAGAGTTTTCGAGCCACACTACACTGATAATTACGAGATAGTTAAGACGATTACAGCGACTAAAGGAGCTATATTCTAGACTTCTCCAGACGAGCGGCTAGTGTCTACTCAGCACTAGACATCATTATGCGCTCGCCGCTACTCAACTCAACTAACCTTTTTATCTGGTCCTAACCTCTCTTGGTAGGCCTATATTACGCGGAACCTGAAGACTGCCTTCTGCATGCTGATTGGCCTCCGCACTTTGAAACTTTACATTGGGTCATGCGATTGGAAATTGCTAGTTTACTGAAAGGCATATCTTACCTGAAATTCCTTAACAGTTTCTAATTAGGCAAGCCAGGGAACATTATTCTTGTCGGATAATTCTGATCTCTAGGATTGCTGCTCTGACCTCTAGGATTGCTGCTTATGGGCAGTTTTCTGTTATGCATCGAGACTGGTGTCTATGGTATAATTCGTCTAATAACACTGCTAGCTTATGTTGCTTCTGGTGTCGCCCAGACAACTTTGTTGGGCTAGACGGCTAGACGGTCTAATTCCTGAGCGGAGTTTAGCGATCATCATGACAGCTACTATGGCTGCTTAAGCTGATGTGGTGCTACTGGCTGAGCAATGTTGCTGGCAGCTTTCTGCTAATTCAGTTTTACCAGCTGCTGGTATATCTTTCTCCGCAGTCAATGGGTTACTGGTTATCGCGAGCCATCCATTAACCTAGATTCGGCTGTACGAAACATAAGACTCTCATATCTGAATACTCACTGGAATGGCACGCTGTGTAAGACTAAGTTACATTACAGTACCAAAACTATACATAGCTCAAATGGTCTTCCTAAGGTTCGTCTTTCACCTCTTCAGTCGGTCCTAAATGCTGCCGCCAGATTAATAGCACGCCTACCACGGTACTCTCACATTTCTCCTTTCATGTTTGAACAACTGCACTGGCTTCCTCTCTCTGCTCGCATTAAATTCAAAATCATCATTCTAGTCTTCAAGGCACAAAGGGGTCTTGCCCCAAAATATTTAGCTGATGTATTACTCTGGCCTCTTTCAGCCTCCTCCCATCGACCACTGCGCTCATCAAACAGACTTGAGCTTCTAGTTCCTCATACTAGAACAGCTATGGCTCAGTCCCGGTCCTTTACCTCAATCGGTCCCTCTCTTTGGAATGCGCTGTCTCCATTTACTCGCTCTCGAATTCTAGCTAGTAACCTCTCTTCCACCTTTTATTTTCTCAAAACCTTTTTCTTCTCTTTGGCCTTGCGCACTGGGAGCGCCTCTGAATGGTTCACCCTATGAGAGGCGCTTTATAAATGTTTGAATACAATACAAAATGGACAGTGTCTCTTCACTCTCATCGCAGGGTACGCCCCACTTTTACACCACCTCCAGACGACCCCCGCTTTTAAGCCACCAGGATACCCCATTCTTAGGCCATGCCGCCATGCCATGCGACAAGGATTAAGAATAGGGTATCACCACTATTCAAGAGCTTCTTCCGCCCCACTTTTTCCATTGTAGTAGGTGCAAAAATCCTTGAGTATGCGACACTCTTACCAATAAAGGCGTCTGTATACAGTGATCCTAGAGTCAGATAGATTGACCGAACTTCGGGTCACAAGTCAGTTTGATCCTCTATTCTAATTTCTAATGGTGCCCTTAATCATTACAAATGAGGGGCCAAGACAAAACCTTCGCTGAAGGATTCGTAGTGCTTGAATAGACCTGTGACAGAAGTGACATTTGGTTTTTAATGAATGTAGGTCTACGTAGACAACAGTAGGTAGACATCAGGTTTTTGGTGCTTTTCCAACTTTTCAACTTCTCAGTGTTTTATGCGAGGATTTATTTTGGATTCCTTCAAGGAGAGAAAAGATAATGAATTTGGCGGATTCAGAATAAAAAGGAGAGAAAGAAGCGAAAACGGTGTGTGCATCGCCTCAGTTCATCTGAAGCACAGCAGTGCGCCTTTAATCAGCATCCCCACCAGCATCGACATTAGAAGCAGCAGCAGCAGCAGAAGCAGCGGACCAGATATATACAGAGGCATAGAGACAGACAGTCACAGGGTCCGTGGCAGACAGGGCAGGCATGCAGCAGAGGCCAATCGTGGAAACGAGGCGTCGCCCTGGTATTCACCGCTTCTTCTGGTCGGCGAATGGCGCATAAATCCCAGTCAACCATGTTCCTGGAAAAGCAGGCACTCCGTCGGTCGATCTCAGTTCCAGCGGTTGATGGTGACTTCAATCGACAAGCAGCACTTACAGTACTAGCTACATCTCCTTCACTTGTTCTATACTACGCAACCGGGCATATGCCTAAAATATAGAATACCACATCCTCAACTATAAATAGACCTAAAGACACTATCATGCAATACATTTAAACCTATAGAGAGACGTTCAACTGGAACGAGCATCTGACTGATGTAGGGCTCAGCGTTATAACCAGGTTCTGCGAATACAACGTCATTTGCTGCTGCCATCGCTACAGGTGGCCCAAGAGAAGGAGAAGGAGGAGGAGGAGGCGAGAGAGGACTACATGTAGTCGGCTGCTGCTGCTGTGGTTGCTGCAGCTGGTGACGAGCCGTGTCATCGTCGTCTTGGACTGCGGCGGCGGTGGTGGCAGCGGTTGCAGCGGGTGCGACCGAGTGAACACAGAGGCGGCGGATGCGGCGTTAAGTGTGGTTGGTGTCGATGCCGTTCATCGCTGTTCATCGTTGTGGAGAAATAAGATGAGCAAAGTGATTGTCTACGGAAGAGACATTCCACGGTCATTGAACAGAGGAGGAGGAGGAGAAGGCGATTCAGGTCAGCTGACAATAATCATCCTCTTCCGCATCTCCATCATCTCCATCACCTGATGAATAATTACGATGACGATAAAGACGATGCCTTGTTTGTTGTCGAACAAATGTTGCAATTAAGTATTAGTATTAAAGTTCATGTCACTATTCCTACTATCAACGCTATTAGTTCTACCAGTACTATTACTATCCTACTACTACTGCTACTGCTACTACTACTACTGCTACTACTACTACCACCACCACCACCACCTCCACCACCACCACCACCACAAACACCACCACCACCACCACCACCACTACCACTGTTAGTACAGTAACTAGTATTAGTTCTACTACTTTCAATACAGCACCGAAGCTTCGCTGTGGTAGGTCTACCAGCATTCCGGAATAGATTGCTTATAGTAATTGATTTTGATGCTGTCATGAGAAATTTTGTCGAAAAAGCCGGAAAAGTTCCTATTTAAAGTAAATAAGCCTATTAAGCCTTTTTAAAAGCAGGAACTTCTTATTTGTGGCTGGGTGATAGTTGTTGTGCCTCCCCAGGTTTTTCTTTAAATCGAGGCTTAATATTTTCATTTGAACTTCTGAATGAAGTGAAGGCGGTAGATGTCATCCTATGACATCAGCGCTATAGCCTTCTTGGCATTGTCCCGCAGTCTCTTTTCCAGAGTTGATTGGAAACCATTCTGTTTGATCGTAGTTCGTTAGTTATCAAGTCAAAGCGCCTCTAAGAAGGTTTTATTGAAATAGTCGGCGCTATACAAATTCGTGATTGCAATTATTCCTGTTGCTGCCTCTGCCTATACAATTCCGCTAGTTCTACTCATTTATTGTTTATTATATTAGGCTATTCCAACAACTAATACGACAATACAGTATAATATAAAGGCATTATTTAGTAACATAAAACCACTAAACGAAAACGATAATAGCATGCAATACATATTCATCAGACGTTCACAGTGCTTAGGCCTATTTATCTATGCATGGAATTTTTACACTTATACGTACATTTATTTAGTCTGTTGGTTGCAAGTGTATTTTACCTGGCGATTAGCTGAGCGCCAATTGAGCTGAGTGGCTTTGATCATAATGTATTGGAATGGACAGAGACAGGTCGAAATGTCATTGGACGTCCTTTGACTGTTGACGTCATCTGACATTGACGTTTGTTTGACGCTTATAACATCTGTGCAAATCGTTGCAATGATTTCCGCTCTGTAGATGCGTCCATGGTCCCGAATGGATTCATTAAGATGATGAATGAGACGGCTTTCATTTCCGCCTGGAATTTCATCCCTATAGAAATACATATGTGGTCAATATTTTGTATTCCTTCGGGCTGTGCATAGATCTATGCATACAGAACTAATTCGTAATGGGTACATTATGAACAGGTAAAAAAAACTGTTGCCGTTGTTCGATTGGAGTTTTATAGAATTGATTAAGTAAATACATAAGAAATTAATTTTCTAGTGACATCAATAGCACAAAATGATGTATGATATTTGACAATAATTTGAACAGTTTAGCAGTTCTAGTACGTAAACTAAATCATAAACTCGTCTTAATTAATCGTAAATGTAATCTCCAACCTTCTAAAGCGCCACCCGAAAGACAAGAGTAGGACACCAGCTTATTCAGGAGCGCTGCGTCGAGTCAGAGTGGTTGTCCAGAAGGGTAGTCCGAATGAGGTTCTAGTCCGGTTGCCAGAGGACAAGAGGGGCAGAGTAGCTGTTAAGGAGGAAGTCAAGTCATGACATGAAGTGCTAAGAGGACTAAGACGAGAAGCAGTTCTTCACTGCCACAGTTTGATCACTGGACCAAAGGGGACGAACTGCCACTTTAATCTTCGCATTTCTTCAACGTAAACAGACCATGTCTCCGGAACGAAGAAAATATTGACAGGAGCTCAAAAAGTGGACCAGCACTAAATCAGCGAATTTTAGTCTAACGTCTAGTTGGATGACAATCTACCGAATTAAATCTATAGGCCTACATTTTGCATTATTGATATTAACATAGTAGGCCTAGGAATACCGAATAAATCTAAAAACGTTTTACTGTGAAGCTTTTCAGATTTGTGAACAATGATATTGCCAGTTCCGAGTGAAAGACATGAGAAGAAAGAATTTGCAAGATGATTGTAATCACAATTGCATTAAGAAAATTTGGTAGCGCCTCTGCTTCAAGAGAACCTCATCATAGGAGTTATCTACAATAGTCTAGATAATATGCCAAAGTTCATTAATAAACAATTCGCTATTACATGTATATTAGGCTAAGAAAAATTCACCAACAAGCAAAAAGTCTGAGGTCATTCTGAAAGCAGCACATCGTGGCTGTTTTAGGGGAGAACCCAACTATAATGGGGCGCACAATATGCGACCGTTCCGGTGGGACTTCTTATCCTAAAAAGGCAGCTGTTGATATTCATGTCTGAAATTTTAAAAACTAGTTTTAAAAGATTCAAATGAAAATCTTGATTTTAAAGTTTTGTTTTGTTAGAATATACTCAAATGAAGACTGGCTTGTCTCGGCAATAACGTGGATATTTACGGCTCCGTTTTGTCATAATCTAACTGTGTTAAGCTCAGTTACTGCTTAACAATGATTTGCCATTTTTGTCACTTTTCTCATATTGTTTAACAACAACAATATCATTTATCGAATATATCCTTTATTTAAATCGACTTCCGGAGTTTGTGCAACATGTGGCGATAGATCGTTTTCTATTGAGTTAAACTGCATTGTTGAAAATTTGTACTGAATTTCCGGCTCGGTTCCGGAGAATAGGAATTGGCGCGTCAGACAATTTGTGTACCGAGGGTACCTAGATAATAGTAGATATCATCAGATATATTTTACATGATTCGGCAACGATGGCAAAAACTCGACCGAAATTAATTAATACAGTTTATTAGTAGAGCTAATTACCAGTTAGCAAAGTTCATTTTCCATGATTTTGCCACGCAATGTTTATTCAGTGATGCGATCTTTGCGTCTTGACGTTGAAGATAGACATAATTTCCGACTTAGGCCTATACAATACACAAATATTGATCGTATATAATTCGCTTTAAATTCATTATTATTTTACTTCTTCCAACGGAAAGAAAGAAGTAACAATTTAATGTAATGATTAAATTGATGACACATATGTAAGGTTGGTGCCTGTAAAAACCTTTCCGGTGGTTGGGTCTGGTATGAGTAATGTACCTCTCCAACCTTTAATTCCGTTCGCGTCTGAAGATCTACCCTTACGCAGGGAATGTATTTCTGCGTCTGTCTCTCTGTCTCATTAGGGCCTATATGGCTGTTTGGAAATCAACGGCTCGCAGATTGGTGCTGTGAATTCAGACAACCAGGCATTTTGCCGTATTGCATTTTGATTAGGACTCTATAAAAGTTACCAGATTAGATTAGATAATTATCTAAGCAATTCTACTGACTTCTCGAACGGCGTTATTTATGAAGCATTAACGCTTGATGGTCATTCCAAAGTGAAACTATGCTCACACTTCGTTGGACAGATCAGTCACTGATTTAGCGGATCTAAGAAGCCAATTCGACAGTTTCGACAGAAAGTATATGCATACTTGATCCCAGTAATATAGACTAAATCTGGTTTTGTGTAGAACAAGAATTAATGCATATTTTAAATTGTAGCGAGATTTTAAATGGACCCTGTGTATGACTGGGAACCATTCTACGACGTCTCAGATTTTAAGTGACTATAGGACCAATACCAGTTAGACAGTTCTTTGTCGTATACTCTACGCTGTCTACTGTAACAGGCTACGAAGAGGTTTCTTTGTCTCTATGCTTACATGATTTTGTTGTTGTATCTCTCGATCTGTCTGTCTCTCTAGACATACTGGTTCCCTTGACACCTTCTTTCTTTGGAGAGTCTGTCACGCGTTTAGGACAGACGATGTGCCTCTAAATCACTTCAATGTGCCGTGCAGAGAACTGCGGATCTTCGCCACTCAATTACCAGCCATCTAAATCAAGCCGATCCTATCTATCCTGCCACTGTCTCTCTCATTGCCTGTGGCTGTCTCTCTGTTAACGACTCTCACGCATATCTCTGTCTCTTTCTGTCTCTCTTTGTCTCTGTCTCTGTCTCTCTTTCTCTCTCACTGTCTCTGTCTCTCTGTCTCGCTGTCTCTCTGGCTGTCTGTCTGTCCGTCTGTCTGTCTGTCTCTCTCTCAAAACATATTCATAGTGTACATATGTATATATACATGGGCCTATATATAATATCATATATATGCTGATAGTTAATTCCTGATGCATATCAAATATGTCAGGGCATAACGAAATCATGGTCTCATTATCCTGACCTCGCCATAGACATCATCATTCGAGATTGAATCATCATCTCGGTATGGCAGAGTGGATCGAATCATCTTATAAATATTTGTATTTTGTATTTGTATTTGTATTTGAACACTTGTTATAGCGCCCCTACCAGATTGCCCATTCAGAGGCGCTCCCGACTACTGCGCGAACGCTGAATCGGAGTTTCACGCCGAAGCGCATGAGCAATTGCGAGTGAAGGACTTGCCCAGGGTCCCTACGCGGCGACTTTGAGGTGGATCCGAACCCGCAACCCTCCAGCTACAAGGCACCGAACATACCCCTACACCACCGCGCCCCAGTTGTATTGTGATGTGTTGTATTGTGTGTTGTATTGTACTCCACGTTTATAATGCGACCGAGCCACCCGCAGTAAAGATCCGAGAAATTAATCTCTGATAATCCGACCCGACCGGGAAGCGAACCCGGGGCGCCGGCGTGACGAGCAGGCTACCAACCCACTCGGCCACTCAGGATCCTTAAAAATAAGCATGTTGGTTTAAAATTACATCTACGTTTTCCAAAATAGCCTAGTTATGAATACGGGCGCTATAGAAAGCGTACAAGCCGTACATAACAAAGGTGTTACGATGCCGACGTTTTTTGACAATCCCACTGAAGACAATGTAATGTCATGATGTCATGATAACTTGCGCTTTGAATGGCAGGTTTGCGTTGGTGCTTCAGACAGCTTCATTACTGCAGATGTCAGGCTGTCAGGCATATGTGCGATAGTGGCGTGAGGCAATTGAGGCATCTTGACTTGTCAACAGCAGATAAAGAATGTTTTTCCTCCTTCAGGCCGGCTTCAGCAACGTTAACTGAATCGACTGATATAAGTTTTCAACCCACAATACCTGAACTAACAATAGGCCTACTTTCTTCGTGTGTCGTCCTCCTCGGGCACAAAAACTACCGAACTTCTTTATTTTTCTAACTGGGCTCAAAAGCGTTAACTACACAAGCTGACATTCTTTCTGTGTTGGGCGATAATTTTGGTAACTGCTAAATTAAATAATATTAAAAGTTGTGCTTAACGTTTAATTTTCAAATCCGATTTATCAATAAGGCGAATAAGGGGAACACTTGCTTAAGCGCATAACACAGAAGATTAGGCCTATTGCGCTTCTGAGTAGATTTCTTGAAGGGGCGCTATATAACTCTCCAGAATGAATGGATGAATGAATGAATGAATGAATGAATGAATGAATGAATGAATGAATGAATGAATGAATGAATGAAGATCTTTATTGATAACTTTTGGGACTCAGGAAACTGCAAGCTTACAGTATATGGTCTCTGACAGGGAGAGGATTCTGTAGGTTGGCTGTTCGTAATATTCACGCATTTCACTTTGAATGTAAGCATCTCTTTAATATTATGACACCGGATGACTTTGTTTAGTCTGGCAGCAGTGTTAGCTATTTATCACCAGCAGTTAACAGTGCACAAGGTCATGCTGCAGAAATATAGAGGTTGTTGTTGTTGTTGTTGATGATGACATACGTAGGTCTCGTGACAACGAAAGACGCAAGGAAGACACATTCTCAACAGAAGAACCTTCGTCCGTTGCAATGGCTGCAACCTGCGTCTATATATATAGTCTCACGCACGAATCGCTCCACATACAACGACTTCGTTAAATCACTGTCTGACCCAGAGCTGTATCTATAGGCGCCTCGTCGTCATCGTCGTAACCCTGTCTGCCTCCCGCTCCCATTGTCTGTCTGTCTGTACGTCTTTCTTTCTGTCTGGGTCACTGTCTGTCTGTCTTTCTGTCTGTCTGTCAATACTTCTTTCTGTCTGTCTGTCTGTACTTCTTTCTGTCTGTCTGTGCGTCTGTCTATCTACCTACCTATGAGCGTGTCTTTAGTCTGTCAGTATGTGAATCTCTCTGTCTATCTGTCTCTCTTGCTGTCTGTCTGTCTGTACTTTTCTGTCTGCCTGAGCGTCTGTCTGTCTGTGTCTCGATCTGTCGTCTCCCTTGCGGGGTGTGCATGCGATCGCTCAGTCAGATGGCTGTCCGTGTTATAGGCATCATTATTCGGCGCTGTCAGATCGGACGATGACGTATTTCCGTGACGTAGCAGAGAACAAGATGTGCATATGGCGGCCGTGTGTGACACCGTCGTCTGTGCATGACTTATGACTGAAGTTAATTCGTATCAGATAGAGCGGGTCTCGTCTGGCAATTTATTTCTCCAGCCGTATTAATACGATACTAGGCAATCTCTAACGTATATATATATATATATATATATATATATATATATATATATATATATACAGCATATATATATATAGTGTGGCTAGGTTGCCGACCGACAGCGCACAGCTATCGTGGCAAATGCAACGAGACACTTTGCTATCAGGAGAGACCGAATTGCTTACTATCGAATGAGCGTTTTACATTGACGCCTGTGTCTGCTTCTAGCAGACTGTAATTTTTTTTACAAAATAACAGTTTTTTCTGCGTTTGGCTAAACATTATACGTACATAACATGCATCTTATATGAATGACTAATGTCTCATTATGTCTGAGAAGAGCTCAGATGGTAGACAGATGATTTTTGCTAATCCGATTGAAAATGCGTCTCGGCTGGAGGGTTCTTTTACATTGGTTCCCCAGCAGGCAATAAAGGCATAATATTCCATGTCTATGTCTCTCTCTCTCTGCCTCTCTCTTTCTCTACCTACTCATCGATATTTCCACATGTCAATCACCTTAACTGTTCATCTGTCAGTCAATCAGTTAGTCAATAAGTAAGCAAGTCAGTTAGACAGTAATTAAGTCATTTAATCAGTTATTCAGTCAGTAGTACTCATTCCTTCCCTCCCTTTCTCAGTCCCTCCTCACTCCTCCCCTCTCCCTCCCTCCCTCTAGCCTTACTCCCTCCATTCCTCCATTTTGTTGACTGCAATGGTTCTGTCTGTCTACAGTTTCTCTGTATGCCTGCCTGCGAGTGTCTGGTTGTATGTATTCCTGACTGCTGACATATGATATGTCACATATCTATCTATCTATTATTGTCTATAATTACATGTGTTGGAAAGTCAGTAGCGATGCATCTGCTGAAACAGAGATTGTATTAGGCTACATGCCAAGTCGCTGCAATAGCCCGCTCTGTAAATTAGTAAGAACTAGACTTTACCTCTAAACATCTTTAAACGATTGTAGGTTGTGCAGTATTTAGACGCAGTAGCCTGCTTGTTTTTCTAATAGATGAATGAATTCTATTCTTAACTGTTATTAGTTATTTTAAGGAAGACAGTCGTATCTCATACGACTTTCACATCTCTGCCTCCATGTTGATCATATATATTCGTTTATTGTGTTAGCAACAGGAATAACTCTATAGGTGTATGAAGTAATAGCTTAGTAAGAGTTAAGGAATAACACGAGATGTAAAATTTCGTGAGTCTTTGTCAGTAAGGTTAAAGTTATGCGGTCTGACCCTGAGAAAATAGGGGATGCAATGTTGGTTGGGGAAAAGGCATCTGAGTGAATGATTCTCATTTAAGAGAATGGCTTTCAATAGTGAAGTGTCAGATTCATTAGCAAGAACTTTTGCAGACGGGGAATCTGTGTGAATAAATCAAGAGCGTTTTAGTCTGTTCATCAGGCGTTCTAGGCGGGATTTGTCCTTTGTCATATTGTTAATGGCATGCTTATTCACATTCTCAGAGAACAGTTTTTATCTCACCCTTCCATTCCCCCGACCTAAAATCAGTGAAGGCTCGTGTCAGATGAAGACGTGCTTCAGCATTGCTTCTTATGTCAGACCAGATCTTCATTGCTGTCAATGTCTTGCTGTATAAATAATGTTTTGCTGCACAGTGTTATTAACAGCTGATGTACATACACGTATATATATATGCATATATTTAATCATGTATGTGTAAATGTATATACATGTTATATATATATATATATATGATATCGATATGAATTCTCCAGTGAGCTTAATGTATTCGTTTACTTCACAATACAACAGGCATGACGCTGTAGTTAACCAAAAATCATGTTCCGTGTGACTGCTTAATGGTATTTTATATTCATTTTAATTTCAGTATATGTTTTTAAGCTGCTTAAAACACACTTTTATGCTGATGTGCCGTGACTTCTGTTGAGCCAGTACATTTGTTTAAATAGTATACTTGTATTTTATGTAATATAATTATTCAAATATAATACATGTGAAATGTTTTGGATACATGAATGGATGTAAGGGAAACTTAGCAACCTAGGCTATATCCCTAACAACAGCACAGTGCGTCCTCGGCTTCTGCGTTTTTAGAGCGCAGTGTTGTAAACACGGATGACACCCTTATTGCAGACGGTACTTCTGTAGAGGGGGTTGTTCTTGTGTCGACATTTATCAGCCATTTCCACTGTAAAGCGAGTCCGAGTAGGAGCTAAACAGGCGATCGTGAGGCAGGAATTCATCGCATGAATTTAGTAGATCTCATGTTGGGCGCCGGTAACAGCTTTTTCGCTTAAAGATTAGTATGGCATACTTACATTATATTGGCAATAGACGTATATTGGCAATAGACGTATATTGGCAATAGACGTATATTGGCAATAGATGTGTGTTGGTAACAGACGTATATTGGCAATAGACGTATATTGGCAATAGATGTGTGTTGGTAACAGACGTATATTTGGCAATAGACGTATATTGGCAGTAGACCTAAATGTGTGTAGATCTATAATCCAGTGGGAGGAATAAGATGCAAATGATCATCGTAGGATATATATATGGCATACGATACATGGTTTGACAATAGAGTTTAACCTTGCCCTAATCAAATGTTTTGAGCAGCTGATGATATCTCCGGCATAATGACAGGTAAGAAATTCTCTTGCTACCAGTTGCTGATTCAGTCTTTTCCCAAAGTAAGCATTCATGTTCTTATAAAACAGGGGTGGGCAAACTACGGCCCGCGGGCCAGATCCGGCCCGCCAACGCTTTTTATCCGGCCCGCCAACGCATTTTATCTGGTCCAAACAATTCTTCAGAAAAGTAAAAAGTCATAAAATTCAGATCGCAAGAAGAATTCCTCATGCTGCTTTCTTATTTGCTATTCCGGTTTGTATTATTCGCACCCACTTACATCTGTGAACAAACATTTTCAACTTTGAAGATAAACAAATCCAAGTAAAAATCTCAGTTAGCCTATCTAAATTTTAACTCCATAATACGAATGTGAACTTAATCTCTCGAAGCCGTTATTATCGGCTTCTCCAGCTCCGAGTGGTTTCTTGCTATTTCTTATGATGCCCTATAGTGGCTCTGGCTTTCGTTACTAGTCGAATTGACCACTGTTCATCGACTCTCCTTGGCCTCACCTTGGAGTTCTGGAGCGACTAGATCGGGTTCTGTACTCGGCTGCTCGGCTCATTGTGTGAATTCCCAAATTCGGCTCCGTCTTTGCCTAGTATACATGCGCGATGTGTTGCACTGTCTTGCTGCCTGTGGCCCAACGGATCTAATACCGGATTCCTGCTTTGGTTTCACGCTGAACCCTCGGCTGTGCTCTATCTTACCTCCAGAAGTGATCTCTGCCGCCCAGTGGCCGACGTTGTAGCAGGCCCTCCATCTGGAATAACCTACCATGGGAGCTGCGTTTGCTACCTCTGACCAATCTAACTGCGTTTTATAAATCACTTGAGTCTTTTTTTTCAATAGCCGTGTCTGGGCTAGGAACACCCTGAGTAGGTTTGTTGAAGGTGAGCTATACAAGTGCCCAGAATTAATTAATGCAACCAGCGCAATCACTCTGGATTAAGGGAAAATTGTTCTGCATGTTGACAGTTGTATACATCTCACAAGTTACAGCCAAAGTACAATTAATTTTAATTCGGTAAACTTTTTAATTTGAGTTGTTATTAAAAGTTAGAAATTTTGTATGTGGCCCGCCGAATTTTTTTGGCGTGTAATGTGGCCCAATGTGCCAAAAGTTTGCCCACCTCTGTTATAAAATATGCACGATTGCTACATATGTAGGTCACCCATTGAACGGTGGCGAGAAATTCGGATTCAAAAACACCTCGGTCTACCTCAAGTATAAGAACCCTGTTGGACGCCAAAGGCAACAAATTATTAATGTGCCTGCAGTGGACATGCAGGAGGACACACAGACAGATTAATAGATAGAAAGACACAGACAGGCAGATGGTCACCGACATATTAACAAACAGCCCACACATAAACAAACAGACAGACAGGCGCACTTTGTTAAGAGCACTTTGTTAAGGCTTGACCCCGGCACTACCATCTCTACTACCACCGCCTCGTTTGAAGGTAGTTCGTTTGTCATTACGTCCGATTGTATATCAGGGTGGAGGTGAGCCTGTGTCTTTGTATGGATTCCACTATTACGTGACTACGTCTTCATATTGATCCCAAAAAGAAAATTGTGTCTGCAGTGCCTAGTCCTCTTCCTCTTCCTCCTCCTCCTCCTTCTCCGCCTCTTCCTCCACTCTTCATCTTCGTCTTCTTTCTTCTGCTCCTCCTCTTCTTCCTCCTCTTCCTCCTCCTCTTGCTCTTCTTGCTCTCCTCTTCCTTCTTCGTATTTCCTTTCTTCCTCTTCCTTCTTCTACTCCTCTTCTTCCTTTTCCTTTTCCTTTACCTCCTCCTTCTTCTACTCCACTCCTCTTCCTCCTCCTCTTCCTTCTCCTCCTCTGCCTCCTCCCCTCCTCTTTCTCATCCTCTTCCTCCTCCACCTAATTCTCTGCCTCCTCCACTTCTCTTTCTCCACCTCTTCCTCCTCAAGACAAAAAAGGACGAACAGAAGGAAAACGAAAGAAAGAAAGAAAAAGAACAAATAAGAGAGAGAAAGAAAGCAAGAAAAATGAATGAGAGAAAGAAGAAGAAAGGGGAAACTAAGGCGAAAGCCGAGATATAATAAATAGTTGGTCATGGACAGAGACAAATAGCCAGGCGACGACTCACTGATGCCGAAGAAGCACCACCGGCGAGCACATACTTACACTCAGGGTCATCGATGCAAATGAAGAAATTCACGCAGTTCAGAAGGCACTCATCTTTCATTGCTAGACGAAGCCTAGATTAAGAAACCTTCGGCCGCCGCCGTAGGCAGTTGACGCCAACCTAAAGAAGCTCTCTTATTATTGCTGCATCAGTTAGTCAGGAAGAACAACACATAGTTTGTATGTTTGTATATATGTATGTATGTATGTATGTAGGTATGTATGTATGTATGTATGTATGTATGTATGTATGTATGTATGTATGTATGTATGTATGTATATATGTATGTATGTATGTATGTATGTATGCATGTATGTATGTATGTATGTATGTATGTATGTATGTATGTATGTATGTATGTATGTATGTATGCATGTATGCATGTATGTATGTTTGTATGTATGCATGTATGTATGTATGTATGCGTGTGTATGTATGTATGTATTATTGTAAGTATTATTATTATTATCACCATCATCATCATCACCATCATCATCATCATCATCATCGTCATCATCATCATCATCATCATCATCATCATCACCATCATCATTATCGTCATCATCATCATCACCATCACCATTAGCAGCATCATTGTCATCGTCATCGTCGTCGTCATCATCACCATCACCATTAGCAGCATCATTGTCATTGTCATCGTCGTCGTCATCATCGTCATCATTAATAACATTTGTTATCCAAATAAACTCGGCGGTTTCTACCAGAAACAGAACATAATTATTGTCATTATTGTCGGAAGCGCCATCTCAGGAGATCTCATTACACGATGCTAATAATGTCTTAGAGAGACAGATGGCGTTTCCTGACTGCAAAGCCACAGAAATCTTCTTGAACAAGTAGGAGAGGTATCTAGTGGGGTGACTGGGGTCAAGGGTTGCGTCGGCTGCTGTCATGCGTCCAAATTCTGGAATGAATTCCAGTTCTTCCTTTCTTCACGCTGCGGTCTCCAACGCTACTGCCTTTTGTGGCTTGAGTACCAGCGATAGTGGAGTGCTTCACCCTTTTTGACGCAGCTGCGCGGGGACGGCTTTGCCTGCATGCTGTGATCGATGTAAGACAGATGAGAAGTGGCGTTGGTGTAAAGTACTGTTACATCCCATGCCAGGCACCACCCACGTGACCCATCCGGGCTTTTCCGTCTTCCCTTGAGAGGCCAAGAGGCTCTTTCTACGCATGGGTACACGCTTAGCGCACTCGAGATAATGCCGTTCAGCATGATACTGTGTCGCTGGTATTTTCCACCACCCCTGTGCAAACCAGACCGTGGAGTCTTCTTAAGTCGACTTTTCAGTGATGGATAAAATATATGCTTAGCAAAACGTTGTGCCAAGTCTCAACCTGACTGCCACCCGTATCTCGAAGCTCTATCTACGCTGGCACTATTATAGGCCTACGCGATGTAGGCGTATATATACGCTATGAAGGCGTATAGTGTCCGCGTACACATGCACAACGAATTCCCCGGCCACCATCTCGCAGCGGCAACAAAGCCTGAAGCCAACGGTCATCGTCAACGTTCGCATTCAACATGACTGACAGGTCCTCTATCAAGAAGTGGTCGACTCGGGACACGCTTGGGCAAGCAGCACAAACGTCATTGCGTTTACTCTATAAGGGTCTTTGAACGCTTGAACTGTTCTGCAGTGGAACCAGAGCGTCATTGTGTATGAAGTAGAGAAAGCTTTGCAATTGCTCTCTGAAGATCTTCAGCCATCGTTTGTATGACCCTACCCACAGCTGGACCTGGCATCAATGGTCAGCTCAACAGGGTCATCGCCTCGAAGACTAAGTTCTTAAACTCGTGGAACGCCGTGTCATCGATTGATATCTCGATGTTTTGTAATCTCGCATTTTTTGGGTTCAATAGCAATCTCCGGTTATACGATCACTCAATCAGATGGACGTCGATGGCCACAGTCTCCTTAAGTTACCAGCAAACTTCAAGTCATCCAGGTATCCAATACGAAGGCCCGACGACCTCAACTTTGTCAGTAGAGAGGCAGAACAATAGAGGTCCAGAGGATCGCCATGCTTGACCTAGAATATAGTCAGCGTTTTTATTATTAGGCCCTATTATTGTTACTGCTGCTGCTGCTACTTAAAGTAGGTATTTTAATTTCAAGACCCTTAGAGCCTGGGCTTTCACAGACTCGCTCTGTCACGCTTCAAAGAAGATTAACTCCGCCACTGATTGCACTCTGTCAGTGCCAGTCCCAAACCTGGATAAAGGAGGAGGGCGAAGCTAATGGTCTCTGTTGCCACACAACTAGTCTTTAAACAGAAAAACAACCACCAAAGAAGATTGATGTCTTGAATCCTATTCTGAATTGATCGAATGACTGCTGGTACTTATGGATGCTCAATGCTCATCAATTGCTGAATGGACGCTCATCAATAATATTGCTGAATGGATGCTGACTGCTGAGCAATTGCGAAGTTTGCAATTGCAGAACATCTCTCCGTTATTGACTGTTCTTCCTCTGGTCAAACCTAAATCAAGAACTGTTCTAGGTGAACTTTGCTCTTTCGGTTGCTGGACCTACTTTTTTTAGAACTCTCTTCCTGTGTCTGTTCTCTCTTCTCAATCGCGTGTGTCATTTCATTCTCAACGTAAAACTTACCTCTTTCAAATTGTGCATCCACCACAGGCTGCCTCTCTGTTTAAAGAATTGATTATCTGGATATTGACCTGATTACGGCTTGGTTTTGGTGTGCCATCAGCTGATGCCTTGTGCATTAGACACCGGCGCAATAGTAGTCATTACTTGCAATCACAATTTGACAGATAGTTCAGCATTATTGCAAAACTCCGTCTAGATCTAGTTGCTGGACTGTGGGAATCCGCATGTGGTGTCGAACGTTCATAATTCGATAAGGCGAGCTCTGCAGGGGCCAAATGGCGAACACAAACACAAACATAAACATAAATGAAATTCATGCTTATGTTTGTTTATGTGATGGCAGTATGCTTTGTATGTGAATCTGTATGTGCATGTATATTGTATATGTGTATGTATGTATAAATATGTGTATATGCATGCATTGTATATAGGTATGTATGCATGCATGCATACGCGTATATATGTTTCTATGCAAAGTACGGAGTCCCACATTTGCGAAGATCAAAAAACGTGCTTCGGTGGCCGAGCTTTCTCGTATTATGTACGCGAACATAGAGTGCACTATACATACAGTCATGGTAAAAAGTCTGCGAACGGCATATCTTAATGAATAGATTCACTGAAATAACAAGCAATCTGTAAAAGTTAAACACAGTTTACATCGTTTCAAGTGTCTGTGTAGTGTTTGATGCCCCAGGGCAGCATTTGAAAGAACCAAACAGTCAATATTTTCAATGACGTTTTGCTCTTATTGACCATTTGTATGCGAGGCGGTCTCCATCGGTCCCGTTTACAGCAGAACTCCGGTGTTATCTCGCTCACCCATATTGATCCAGTTGATTAAGTCTGCCTCGATGTTGGGTCGTAGATAGAGAGACCTACGGTTTCATCACAGTCCACATATTTTCAATGATGTTTAAATCCAGACTGTTTCCAGGCCATTGCTCCTGCAGTTGAATGCGTATACTAGGCAGGATTTGTCGCTCTTTGAACCGTGACATGGTGTAGCATCCTGTTTGGCATTTTGTCTTTTAGGATGTTCAGATACACGGTTCTATTTTGGTGTTTTCGGCATTATTCACAGTCCATCACACGACACGCTTCCCAACACTATGATCATTGGCGGCTGCTTCAGCTGCTTCACTGTCGATATGACATGCTTGGAATATGCCGTTGGTTTGTAGTAGTAGATTTCGTTTATGGAGATACTATGTTGACATACCGCAACTTGTGTACATGGAATAATGAAAGTCATGAAATGAAAACTATCTGTTCATGTCGATTGTTAAATTGAGAGTTTATGCTAAACAGCCCGAATGATCCGATATAGAACTCGAGGGATGAAATTGTGGTAATCTTTGTTGGGCAGTTCATATTCATGAGGCCTAGGAGCAGAGCATATGATCGGAGGAAAGAGGCCTCTGACCACATGTTGTGAGTTCCGGTTTACTGCCTGCAGGAGTTCGACATCTGCTTCTTCCATAATTCGGTCTAAATCCGGGTTTTGGGGAGGGAGGTAGCCCAGCCGTTTCACGGTCTCCTCACGTGAATGCAGAAACTGTAAAGTTTGGTGAAAGTGCTCTCATCCGAAAACAGTACACAATCTTACTGGTCGGAAGTCAGTTGTTTGTAATTGTGCCAAACTTCAAGCCGTAGAAGTTCTTCGTCAGACAAGTCACAGCTTCAGCTTTTGTACAGGACGATATAACTTGCAGACCAGCATCGAACAATCTTCTTCGTTGCTGGGTTTGTCTGGAGAATAAGACAATAATGGATCTGATGACAATGTAAAGTGCCTTTGGTGAGAACGTGGCAGTCTTCACAATGGCATTTGTCAACAGTGGTAGCAAAACAAACACGGTAACCCACATATGACTCAATAAATTATTGACCAAATACCATTAGAATGTTGACTAATGTGTCCAATAGTGTATGGTAATGACTGTACGCGAAATTCAAGTGTGCACATTGAAGCCGGGCAAAAAGAAATACTAAGGGCAGGAAACATGTGTATATAATAGGTATGTATGTATGTATGTATGCGTGCATATATGTATGTATGCATGTATGTATGTATGTATGTATGCATGTATGTATGTATGTATGTATGTATGTGTGTATGTATGTATGTATGTATGTGTGTATGTATGTATGTATGTATGTATGTATGTATGTATGTATGTATGTATGTATGTATGTATGTATGTATGTATGTATGTATGTATGTATGTATGCATGTATGCATGTATGTATGTATGTATGTATGTATGTATGTATGTATGTATGTATGTATGTATGTATGTATGTATGTATGTATGTATGTATGTATGTATGCATGTATGTATGCATGCATGCATGCATGTATGTATGTATGTATGTATGTATGTATGTATGTATGTATGTATGTATGTATGTATGTATGTATGTATGTATGTATGTATGTAGGCTATTTATGTATGTATGTATGCATGTATGTATGTATGTATGTATGTATGTATGTATGTATGTATGTATGCATGTATGTATGTATGTATGTATGTATGTATGTATGTATGTATGTATGTATGTATGTATGTATGTATGTATGTATGTATGTATGTATGTATGTATGTATGTATGTATGTATGTATGTATGTATGTATGTATGTACGTATGTATGTATGTATGTATGTATGACATTGTATGTATGTATGTAGTGCACATGCACATTCAGTATTCTAATAAAGCGCCAAACACGCCTTTATGTAACGCTATATACCTCCACAATTAGTGTACACTGAATACTTGATATAGGAATTGAGACAGTCTTTCCATTTTTTGATGAACCACCTGTAACGAAATAAAAGTCCTAGATGAACGCATTAGAACAGTGCAAAGATTGACTCGAAACGATAAACGAAAGAACACGCTTCACAGACTGAAACAATCACAGTTCAGATCGCTTAAACTTTAAACCCTCAATCTGACGAGAAGTATAGCTAGAAAGCCATGCTTTGGAAAGTTTACTCGACATACTCTAGCAAAGTATATGTGATGGAATGCGTTCTAAGACAAACTAAAAGTATGAAACTCTCGCAATTTGCAGAATGTTTTAAGATTTTTTTTTTGCCCCGAGGTAAACATGATCCTTCAGGGACTTCAATATTAATTAAAATGATAAAAGTCTGGAACGGTTAGAACTCCTCGGGCTCGGGCAAAAGGCTGGCAAAGGTACCGCAGATTGCAACAGCGTTAAAGCGCTGTATGGCTAGAGATATACGTTGGAACAAGTATGTGGCTTCGCGTTGGTCTCCTGACACAAAAGCTAAAAGTCTCCCGATGTCGGTTTAAGATTTAGTTAACGCTAAATTAGTTAAGCCATGCCTTAAAAATGAACCGAGATAGATGAGCCCATGGGTAGAGCGGAGAATTGTAGTGACTTAAACGCTGGCATTCTTAGGTCGCTGGTTAGAATCTGTCTCGCGAGAATAATAATGTGGAGCGGTTGTCGGTTGATTAGAGCGTCCGACCTGATCGATCGATCTTCCCCTAGGCTGTTACTGTGCACAGACCCTGATCAGCCAGTTCTTCAACCACATTTTCTCAGCGCTATCGATGTCCTGTCATGTGATCGTATAAAGCATTTCTGAGCTTGGAAGGAGGACAAAATCAAATGCAACTGTTGTATTGCATTGTATGTTAGCACAAAGGTCTTTTAAAGTGCATGTGCCCTGCCAGCATGCCCACCTGAAGTCCATATGGGACCTGTTCAGAGCCCATATGGATCCCATATGAGGCCCTTGGAAATGCGGACACGGTGTTGGAGTTCGTTATCTACTAAACAGACCAAATGTATGAAGCTATCGTTAATTGCCTGTCGTTTAAAGCATCGGACATTCAGAGAGTGTAGGACATAGCGAGGCATCAGTAGAATTCTTCTGGAAGATGAGTGAGAAGGCATGCGCATCTGAAGTGAAGCCAAAAGAGATGTCTGAGCAAAATAGTTCCGGGAAATCCCATGATTTGTTGACGTGACCAGAACTCAGAAATTAGTTTCTAAATCTAGAACTGCTTTGAACTGAACTGGGGGAGGGATACTTTAGGGTAATGGTAACACACTGGCACGAAGAGCAGCAGATCAGCACGGACGCGGGATCGCTTCCCGCTGCCATTCCAAAGGTTGACTCAGCCTTTCATTCGCCAGATGGTAAAATGAGAAGTAGGACGTTATTGGTGCCTTGCATGGATGCCAAACAGTTAAATTCGACTCCTGTAATAACTTGTGATCATCCATTCATACTATGAATTGTAATCATACCGCGGTGTGTCATTTTTAAATAACAAACGAAGCTTATTATCATTGCTCAGTCGATACCTTTGCTGCCGCTGCTTTCTACACAATTTTATTTTGACAGAGAGTTACAGAGAGCGCCTCTGAGTAGGTCTTAATGCATAAGTGAAGACTGCTTTGACGACTGCTTATAGGCTTGCACTTTCCACACTAAGTCTTGCTATAAGATGTTGTTTCCAGAAGAGATTTGCTATCAGGATTACTTCAAAATTCGCCTCAATAAGTGCCAAGATATGGCGGATTCGGACCCATCTTCGCCAGGGACCGATCTGGCACCACAAGAGGGCGGCTGATTGTTCCGATGCGGATTATGGTGGAGACTCGTATACTGGGAAAGCGGCTCAGGTTTAAGTGCAGCGCTTTGTTATCTGGCTTCGGCAATATTTTCCATGCTCTCGTGACCACGAATTATTATTTGCCGATTTTATAGAAGCCGCGGTTCCTCTCCTGCATTATTTGTTGATTCGTACTCTTTTGAATTTCATTGCATTGTATTGGCCGCGTTTTATTGCATACCATGCCGCCCGCCCGTGTATTGCGCGTTATCAATATTGCAGTGGTCTGTGTTAAAGAATAGCCCGTGTTGTTGTCAGCAATATATACGACGTGTGTGTTGCCTACATCCGTACTGTGGGGCTCTATATGCAATATATCATACATATAGTCCATTTTGCAGTATAATATTGCGAAAGGTTAGCGCTAGAGGACGCCAATCGACGGTGACTTGATTGCGGCAGCGAGCAATGGGACTGACGTCAGCAGAGAAAGATGCTTTCACTGGCCATCGAGCAGACTGCCAGTATCAATTTCGACATGTCCCACACGCCACTAAAATTACATCTCCAAAGACTTGAAAGGGAAAAGAAATAGAAGTGGACGATGTGTGTGTGTGTGTGTAAGAAAAGAGAGTGACCATTGGACGGACGGATGAATGGACGCGTGGACGGGTGGAGGACGGATGATGGGAGACGCTTTAACGTCACTTGGAGGAGGAGGAGGCAGTGAAGCTTTGCTGATTTAAGACGTGATCTGAATGCAAGACGTATTTACATTAGAGGACGGCGACGACAGTTTCACTTGCTTATTACGTTTAATCAAGACAGCGAATGTCGCTTGCAACAGGTCCTTTGACACCTGCTGCCTTCCAAATCCAGGTTCAGTAATAGCAGTGGTAGGTTATATATAGTGAGTAAACCGCACTTAACATATTAAACTCCGCCACTACCCAACCTGTGGTAGTGCCAGTCCCAAGCCTGGAGAAAGGAGGATGGCGACACTAATCATCTTTTTTATGACACAGTGTCGTTAAACAGCAACCAAGTACTTAACATATTGTAGTTCTGAAATTGATGAATGACAGGCACAAACAGAAATGGTCGTACAAAATACAAATAGCGATACATTATTGAGACTTTGAACATCCATGTCATCTGTTAGCTTTCGATTGGAATCCGTTGGTTGGTGACACACAAGTTGGTTCCACGTGTGTGTCACTGGTACTCTTCTAGCTTAACGTGCACTGTTTTGCTAATTAACGTAATATTTTCGTTCGTAATGACACTTAACATCATAATAGGCTAGCGCAGAGAGCACCTTTGAGCAGACCTTTGGAAGAGGCGCTATATAAATTCTCAGAATCAATGAATAAATGAATGAATATCGCGGTTAGCAAACAATATATAGCTATTTTAGGACAACTAAGCTGCACGCTTAGTGCTTCAAAGTCAAATATGCAGATGACAAAACACATCCCCAGAAATAGGAAGGTGATTTTCGGTCCTAAGAAATCTCAAAAGCCTCGATAGCTAAAGAGAGGTTGTACAGATTTCCAGCTACATAACACCTGGAGTCCTGGACGTTGGTAGACGTTGCCCCTTCCCAGCGTCTGAATCCACCAGCGACGTCAAGCACAAACAAGTACAAACACACACAAACACACATACAATCACCGACACACAAGCACAAACACACACTCAATGGGAGATTCTTCACTTCTGCATAAAATTTATTATTATAATAATAAGTAATGAGATAAATAAATCTAAATCAGAGAGCTACACACGTCTATCAGTTTATGATCCTCCTGCTTCCTTCAGTCTTCCACGGTTTCTTTATATTTCTTCTATTTATTGTTCTGATAACGTAATATATAGAGGTGCGTTGCCCGAACATAATATGTAGGCCTAACAGCCTATATGCGAAGAAACTCATTTTAATGCACCAAGCCCTAGAAATCGTTGTCTTCCCTCTTTCATTGGAATCGCTTAATCTCTATTCAGGATAATCGTAGATTTTTTAGGTCAGAATTATTGTAAACAATCTGATCAATATATGTAGGAATTGTATAGTTTGCTGGCTCTGTACAATTTATCTTTTCATGGAGCTTAGAATTATTTCTAAGTCGATTGTACTATTTATAGGAGGCTGTGTTCTGGTCAACGGCAGTAGGTCTACTTGCAAACATCTTTATTACTCTCTTTAGATCCTTAGATCCATCAGTATCTATCTCACGAAGATTGCCTATAGCACTGGTCGTAACACGAGTGAAACTGTTCCGGCCAACATAGCTTTACGGTTGCTACGTCATAGTTTGCATTTTCTGAATCTGTTAACTCTTCAGAAATCGACTTAACATGTACGTTCTGTTTCCACTGTGCTTGTTCCTCTATCACTGCTTCTCAAGTAATCGAGTGGAAAAGAATTCAATTCATATCTTAGTTTCAGTCCTCACCAGCTTAGTTAATGGTTTTTAAAGGTACTGTGTACTATTCGACTTCTAGCATATATTGCAGTCTCTTGCAGGAAAACCTAATTAACAGGGAGTAAATGAAAACGACCAGTTAGTCTTTTTATTCAAGAGAAATATCCTGAATCCAAGCATTATACCTTTCCCTCTCTCATGTAGTTTCGATTGGTTCGAACGAAACAACCTACCCATGCGGCAGTATATCAGTCTCACTCCAAGTCCCAAAGTCCCTCTGCCCTGTTGCCATTAAGCGCATTTATACAGAAACAGCAGAGCATTAATGTCTTCCGTATAACGTACTCGATCGGGGAGAGCGTAAGACTGCGCACACAATCCGACCGTGCACTCTTTCCCTTAGACCCATGGCTTAGAGAGGAATATACTTAATTCGAGCCTGACCTGAACTCAGATGGTTCATAAGGTGCGAAGTACTAACGATGTCTTTAGACTGCTCTATTAGATTAATTCTCATAACCCGAGACACTGCCGTCCATGCAGGCACGGATTAACCCGACAGCTTTTCCACAGCCAGACAGGCAACAGAACGTTTCCAATCAGGCGATTCTATCCGTCTTTCCAGTTCGCTTTAGGATTCCAGTCACGAAGACTGGCGCGTGCCTGCAATTACCAGATAAAGGCTGGCATTCGGACAAAGACAAGAAATACTCTGAGAAACGCAGAACCAGAAAAGATGTTCAACCAGATACAACATTTTTTACCTTATTCTCTAAAGGCTCATCCGTATACTCACATCTCCAAATAAAAACTGACCCACTATTACCACGGCGCCTTTTTATAGAGTGCGCATTATTATAAGCATAACATGTGCTCGTAAGTATTTAGACAGTCTGTGTATTTATCTAGACACTTAACATAGCCGGAGCAACACTGTGCTTTGCTAATTGATGTAATAGTTTAGTTCTTAATGACATTTAGCATCATATAGGTTAGCGCAGAGAGGGCCTTTGATTTGTTTTCGTCTTTGAGCGGCGCTGTATAAATGTTCGATTATAATTTCATTTTGTCTTCGATCGGTCGGCGGAGTGTTGTCATGTAGCATTTGTCAATTTCACTCTGATCTGTAGTCGCGGTCGAAGTCGTTAAATTCTGTGCCATGATAAAGGAAAGGAATCAGACGGTTTAACTGCTTTTGTCCAGGCCAGAACTGTCACAAGCGAAAGCCATTGCTCGTAGTTGTTCTATTAGGTTAGTTGACTGAAGACCACCGTAAATAAACACCGTCAGAATTTGTTGTTCAAACCCTAACCATGCACTTGCAGCCACAATCTATGCTAAATTATCTAAAGCGTCACGGAAATAGGCTTCTCGGTAAAAGTGTATTTAGCGTATTTAATCAATCAATCAATCAATCAATCATCTATTTCTGTAACCATCAAAAGAGAAAAAGAACAAATGAAGCAATAAGGCTACGGTTTGACATGTACTGGCTACAAGGAGGCCAAGAAGAGATCATGGATCCCGTTAAATAGGGACGCTCATACAAATAAAAAAAATACAGCTAGGAAAAGAAAGACAGCCAATCGATACTTAGATTGTAGTAAACCTTGGGCTCAAACTCAAAATCAAACAAACTAAAAAGAAACATAAGACAGGTCCATAAAATAACATTTACAAAAGAGTATACAGTCGTAGCTAACATAGCAATACAGACAAAATCATCTAATTTAAGTCAATTAATTTAATAAACTAAGAGGGAGCGTAGCTTTTTTGAAAATCAAAAGATTAGGTAAAGAACGAATAGCTAGAAGGATAGTATTTCATACTAAGACACCAGTAGACTTAATAGAGAATAATGGAATACATCTCTGAATCAACCTCATACTTAATCGGTATTATGTGCGTGAAAAGCCTCAATTTGGACAGGAAAACAGAAGCCTCGGTAACACTAACAACAGAGTGTGAACTAATTACATCTTTATTAAAACTAAAGAGTATCGAGTGCTTTCGTGCCTTCCTGTCATATTCGGCTGATTGTCTAAAGGTAATTTTTTTTATCATGGCGTTAGTTCTGTCCTGGACTGACTCTGGCCTACAGATTCGGGCATTATAGTGTTTTCCGGCATTAGATTATATCTCTGAGCTTCGAGGTGCATAATTGTTCGGCGAGGATTTTTGTCAAAACTCATTTAACCAAGTAAAGCTTCGCATATCAGGCGCAAGGTGACGCCAGCGTCGTGCTTGGTGTCCCATTCGGTTGTGTTTGGCCGGAAACGTTCCTATCCTAATAGGTTTTCCTAAGACACGGCAGGAAGACGTGCGTGCTCAGTAAATCCTCTGAGGCACATCAGCCTTCCCAAATCCTTCGACAGACATACACGCATTCTGGATCAGTGATGGTCTCCATGCCGCAAAGAGATGACCAACCTACCAACGACGAACTAAGAACGGCCGAATAAAAACGGTAATGGACGGACATAGGTGCGAGAAAATGAAGCCATAAATGAATAGAGAATGAAAGGTATACAGGGACTGGAAGAGGGACGACGAGAAGTACAGCCAGACGGACGTATGGTTCGAAGGATTCACTTATAGTATACATAGACAGTTGAAGACGCACAGACAGTGAGACGAACAGGCTGAAAGGCATATGGCAGGATGAAGCAGAAGGATGGATGGGCTAATGGATGAGAGGACGGATCAGGTGTCGAGTCATGGATGAATGGGATATGTGGTCAGACTAATGGACGGATTACTTTGTTCTGTTGGAGATACCAAGGACAATCGACCAGCCGCCTCAAGGTCAACTCTCTGCAGCGGCAACAGAGGAAATGACGAATGAATTAATTATCAAGAAAAGAGAAGTGGAGGCAGAAGTTCATGAAGAGGAATTGAAGATAAAAGACATGGACAGCAACTGAACGAGAAAGATCGAGAAATTGCAACGATTCAGAAAAAATCATATATAATATATATAAAAAATTATATATATATATATATATATATATATATATATATATAAGAACTCGAGTAGATATATATCAGTTTTACAAGCCATACACCAAGAGAGATATCACTACCGGTTAAACGAATATATTTGGAGCCACTGCTTAACTGGCACAGAAGACTTTGCTCAGCGTCAGATTCGAATCGACGACAGCTGCCAGGCCACGAAAACCATAAAACATCTTCAACCTCGTTAGCAGACTAAAGCTCGCAGACTGTTTATTGCCGGAAGTTTCGCAATCGTACTTTATGGTTATGAAAAGCAAATTAAGAAGTCGAGTGAAACGACTTCGATGAGGTTGCCGAGATAAGGAAGGGAAGGGCAAGTGGGGTGGAAGGATGTGAAGGAAGAGTCAGAAGAAGCGGAAGGACTGATATAGGAGCAACAGGAGACCGAAGGCTGATGTGTCCTCACAGTCGATTTGGTGGGCCTCCTCCTCAGAGTATCGATTAAACGTTCTGCAGTCGAGTAATTATGAGTAGCTGAGCAAATCGATCTCGGTCATCGTCCGCTGGCAAATCATTTCGCTCTTTAAGGGCTCGAGATGGCACTTCCATAGATTCTGAATTACGCCATCGCATCCTCTCCTCTCGACGATTCCTCCCTCCCACGCGCTCATTTCCCCCCCTCTCTCTCTCTCTGTCTCTCTCTCTGTGTCTCTCTCTGTCTCTATGTCTCTGTCACTGTCTGTGTCTGTCTCTGTCAGCCTCCCTCTGTTTCCCTGTGCCGCCCGTCCATCCGTAAAGCGACCGTGTCTTCCTAGTTGCCTATCCGCCAATATTATTTCGATGTCAGTGTCCCCAGCAGCCGCATCTTTCTATCGACGCTGCATCAATGCCCTGGAGAGAAAGAGAAGAATACCACGGAGGCGGAGGAGGAGGAGGATGAAGAGGAGGAGGAGGAGGAGGAAGAGGAGGAGGATGAAGAGGAGGAGGATGAAGAGGAGGAGGAGGAAGAGGAGGAGGAGGAGGAAGAGAAAGAGGAGGAAGAGTGGAGGAAGAGGAGGAGGGAAGAGCAGGAGGAGGATGAAGATTAGGATGAAGAGGAAGAGGAGGATGAAGAAGAGAAGGAGGAGGAGGAGGAAGAGGAGGCATAGAAGGAGGCGGAGGAAGAGGATGAGGATGAAGTGGAAGAGGAGAGTGAAGAGGAGGCAGAGGAGGAGGCGGAGGAAGAGGAGGAGGATGAAGAGGAGGAGGACGATGAAGAGGAGGAGGAGGATTAAGAGGAGGATTAAGAGGAGGAGGTGGCGGAGGATGAGGAGGAGGAGGAGGAAGAGGAGGAGAAAGAGGAAGAGGAGGAGGATGAAGAGGTGGAGGCGGAGGAGGAGGATGAAGCTGCTGCTGCTGCTGTGGTCGGCCTTAGGGAGAGAGAGAGATGGAGCGACGGAAGGAGTCGCGACTAGAAGTAATGCGTTGCTGGGTGACATGAAAATATACTCTGACATATCTATAGGAGAGGGAGAGCCTTTGCTGTAGAATCTCCCTTCACTCGTCTACATTCACTAAGAAGAATTTACGAAGGCTATATACAATTATAAATAATAGATTGGCTCACTTTCTGGCCTACATAAATACATGTATGAACGTCAATATAGACTACCTGTTTATAGCTTTCCAGTTTTAGCTGCTGATATTTATAGTGCTGGAGAATGGCAGGTGCCTTTGAAAGGTTAGATCCGAACGTCACCATAAAAGTCGCTGGTTGTTAACAAAGGCCATTCCATGTATTGTCATAAAGCTCACTTTCCAAAAATTTTATCTGAAGAATGGAACTGAATTAGAAGCCTACTGATCGAGTTCATCTTCATTCTTTACTGTTAATAAAACCTGATGACGAAGATTACATGCATGCATACATGTAATTATATACGCACAATGCATCACGCATATATGCGTACAGCCGTACATGCATACGTGATATGTTTGCATGGATTCATCGATACAATCAAACATAGAACCAGACAGACAGATCTATACTTACTGTAGTCACCTAAATACGCATACGTTCAGATGCGGCTCAATTTTCTGTTTACTGCGAAGGACTGGTGGTGGCGTATGTTGTTGCTGATTTCACCAGAAAAGGATGAAAGCGGTGCCTATTCCTTGCAGCACTTGATGTCGCTAAACGTCTACATGTCATGTCACGAACGACTTGGTCAGAGGACGGACCATTGCCTTCTAGTTTATTCAGAAGGCATTGAACGTAAACAGTTGCTTCACGCAGTGTGGACTGCAGAACGGAAGAGATTTGTTCTTATGGACCGCCTCGTATATCTATTGCCAAACCTCAGTGGTCGGCTTTACGACGACCCACAGGATACGTGCTATCGTTTTTACTTTACTATATTAGCTGTAGATGAAAACAAAGGCACAATGCATTCGCTCTGGGCTTCTGTGGACGTTTCTTCTATTTTTGATGAGTTCTTTTCGTATTATTTTTACGCATTCTAATAATAACTCTGCCACAAAGGTCTGACATTCACCGGCATCATTCATCCTTTGCTCATACATCCCCGCCTGCAGCCATATTGGCTCCATTCAAAGTACATTCCTACTTTAACCGCCTCACATGTATTTGCCTACGCTGAATGACTGCCTTCCATTTCAGTTGCCACGTCTCCCATCTCTTTATGGCCTACATAAGTTTCACAGTCAACCTCTCAGTCTCGTACTGCGACAGCGCAATTTGGGCTGTTATCCCTTATCGTTCCTTCCAACCTATCTTTCGCCTCAAAGGACCACCACAGCGCCCTCCCAACCCGCCAATCTCTCTTCACCATATTGATCCAACTTTTAAAAACATTCGCCGAATTCCGGTCTCCGGTCTGCCATCCGCTTCTTGCCTCCTCCTGTCCTTCTAAACTCATTCTCTCCAAAAACAAACAAAAACCAAAACCATACTCTGCAGATACTCTCCACGCAGTTGATACGATCACATATTCATACTGCATGCACACTCTCCAGAAATTGAAGAAAAGCTATAGCGACTACTGTCATCCGCACGACATATTTGCAGTATCTGAAACATGGCTCAATATAAAATACTATTTCGGCTCTACAATCAAGTTTTTTCTTTCTGGTTACCATCTCTACGGTACACTTCATCCTTCGAAATCATCAACCTCTACCAACATTGGCAACATCACTGGTGAGGCGCAGCCTTTCTACCCGAGGACTCGCCGTTGTTCCTTATTCACTTGGTTGCCGCTTTCACCCGTTGACAGTGCAAAAAATAGAGCCTAACTCTGAACTCCTAACACGAATCTAACTTTAGTGGCTACCACCCTCCTTGCTCCTCTTCTCCTCATATTCGTGTCTCATCTATCTTTTTTGACAGATTTCAGCACCCTCTTCTCCAATGCCTCAACTACGCCTCAGGAATGTTTAATTACAGACGATTTTAATATACATGTCGACAATCTCTCTGATGCATTTCCTTCAGCATTTCTAACCCTGTAATCATCAAATAACCTGGTATAAAATGTCAACTTACCCCACCTACATTCACACTCACATCAATCCTGTTCTCAAATCGCTTCAAATACTGGCTTCAAATACCGGAACGAATACAATACAAAGTCCTATAATTAAACAGCAACAAACTCCAATCCTCCCAACCCTCCTATCTCTATCACTTAAGAACATTCCAACCACTCCTTTCAACCCGCTCCTCTTCAGCCCTAATAATTATCCGCCTTTCCTTTACCTCATCATTACAATATGGACATTGTTCCATAACCGCAGCTGCTCCGAACCTCTGGAATAACTTTCGCCAGAATAATTACTATTAATTATCTGACTCACCCTACGAACTTACCAAAACTGCACCTATTGCTATATCTGCGCAGGGCTTTCCCTCAAACCTACAAACACTCTTTTTCCACAAGTCTTATCCTGGTTCCTCCTCTTCCCCTTTCTTCTCTTGTTGCCCCAATTCAAAGTACTATCCACCATAGCAGTCCGACTTTCTGATTGCATGCATGGCTCTTGTATATTGACCCGAAACAGATTCCGACCTTGTCTATCTGTTTTGTTTTGACCGAGAGCCTGTTGAAAAACTGGTTCCGGCGACTTAGGTTTATTGCGCTGTAGACATCTCGGTATTACGATTTATAAGTATGCATGTTTAAAGATACTTGATGCAGCTTCTTTGTGTACCTCTCGAAAGCGTTGCAGTTCACACTGGTTGTTACAAGAGTTCATTGAAATGACGTCGGAAGATAATCAGCAGAAAACCGTTTAGTGACGCTGAAGGTATGGATGAAGAATGACAGGTCCGAGTTATATCGATCATTTGATCATATCAGTAAGCAAGTCAAATGTTACATCTCATATCAGTCTGCCAAGTTGAGGACGTCCTTTCCAGCAACCTATCAATGGCTGAGACAAGCGATCAAATCGCCTGTCTGAAAGGAACGATGGACGTGGTCATAGATTGAGTTCTTATTATAATGATACCAGATTGGAATGATAAAGCAATCCGTCAATCTGTTCCACTGTGCATCATTCATCGAGCCGTGTGTTCTTTGTGTATTCGCCACTTAAATTAATACGACACTGCACGAAGGCTACAGGGACAACACAGCGTCAACCTTACTTTTCTCCTTTGGCTATCGGTGTCTTGCTTTTCGATATTTTGAAAGTAAATACTTTACAAATAGTTTTGCTGATTTGGAACGTCAAATCTGATATCACAACTATATTACTTACATCGTATGCCTAATTATATCATGCAATAGTTACGGGCCTATACCTGGTAGGTCCTACGTTCATAATTCGTGTTTAAATTGCCCGCACCGACAATAGTAATAGGCCTAGGCCATAAGTTTCACAGCCAAGTACCCCCTTCCAGTCTAGTACTGCGACACTGCAGACCTACTTATCTACGCAGTCTATACACCGTGAGGAATAAAAACAAATTACAGACGAAATTTCAAGGTTTACATCTGTACACCTTCATTTATTTATTTTTAGAATTCGATGCAGATGAAAATGTTCACTGCTAGTTTGATATAATTAAGACTTATCAAATGTCTACCAAAACAAGTTGAGTCCATTTCAAACTGCTCTGTTTTCATGCACACGCGTATATTTATAGGAGCAGACTGCGTCTATTATACTAATGCATCTAATGGATGCAAATGAACGACGTCAGGATCCATTACGTGAAGCAGATCACTTGGTGATTGATCAGCCCTATGTAGATCTCCTGATAATTCAAAGCTAGCTATGTATTCGTACATTAGGCTACTATGTAGGCATACTATGTGTATATAAATAAGCCTGTGTGTAATCTCAAACCACCTACATCAAAAGACTGTCGCAAATTATCATTTCATTCCATATGCAAACTATAATGGAGAATATTTATATAGACATAATAACTATAGTGATAATAATGATAAAAACAGTAATAATAATACTTACTATTATTATTCTTATTGTTAGATCTATTGTTATGCCCTTCTATTACTATTAGCAATATATATTGCACAAGTGTTTGAAGCACAAGACATGACTGATGGAGAACCTAAACCAGGCCTTAATCAGCTCAATATCCAGAAGTTTAGTCCAGTGAGATAGTCTACGATGTATGAAAACATAGAGGTATATAGTTAAAAGCTTGAGTTTCGGATGGTAAATTGCAGAAAGAGTCTCCTATGTATTCATGATGAACTGTCGCAGGGACTTGTGGCGCCCTCTAATTCTAAGCTATCCAGGAATTTCAGACAGACTCTTTGCAGACAGACAAACAGAGCGAGAGAGAGAGAGAGACAGAGAGAGACAGAGAGAGACAGAGAGAGACAGAGAGAGACAGAGAGAGACAGAGAGAGACAGAGACAGAGACAGAGACAGAGACAGAAACAGAGACAGAGACAGAGACAGAGACAGAGACAGAGACAGAAAGAGACAGAGACAGAAAGAGACAGACAGACAGACAGACAGAGACAGAGACAGAGACAGAGACAGAGACAGAGACAGAGACAGAGACAGAGACAGAGACAGAGACAGAGACACACAGAGCCAGAGACAAAGAGAGACAGAGAGACAGACAGACAGACAGACAGACAGAGATGTGCAGAACATATAGAACGAAAATCGATCGACTGAATAGTCCGCATAAATCTTTTCTTATATACTGTCATCGTTGTAGTTATAGACGCATGCTGAGGACTCTGGGAGCAGAACAAGAAGAAGGAACGAAGAACGGAAAAAGAGATGAAATGGAGAGGGATGAATGACGCTGCGGCGGTCATAAGGATATAGCTTGACATAGACTGTCTCGCCAGTTGCAAAGAGAACAGTCTCTGTAAGATCGGATGCGGTGATCGATAGAACTAGACGTTGTCTAATTTCACATAACACTATTATTAACCATTTAAGACACCGGATTTAATATCGACTACCAACCAAGACAATACTGCTACTGCTACTGCTGAAAGTCTTCTTGAACATTGTTTTAGAGCGCATGCGCATAGGTCTCTCTACCTCTCTCTCTCTCTCTCTTCCTGTTTGTCTAGTGTCCAGAGGGCATGCGCTTAGGTCTCCCTCTCCCTCTCCCTCTCCCCCTCTCCCTCTCCCTCTCCCTCTCCCTCTCCCTCTCCCTCTCCTCTCTCCTCTCCCTCTCTCCCTCTCCCTCTCCCTCTCTCTCCCTCTCCCTCTCCCTCTCCCTCTCCCTCTCCTCTCCCTCTCCCTCTCCCTCTCTCCCTCTCCCCTCTCCCTCTCCCTCTCCCTCTCCTCTCCCTCTCCCTCTCCCTCTCCCTCTCCCTCTCCCTCTCCCTCTCCCTATCTCTTTCTCTTTTTCTTTCTCTCTCTATCTCTCTCTCTTTCTGTTTGTCCAGTGGTTAAATTGCTCGTCCAGAGATGGCAGATCACCATATCTATACAAATCTAAAACTCAAGCCTGTCAGACGATTCTAATACCGATATATTCGCTATTTGCAATTCGTATAGATAAATATAAAATGTCTCTAACACTATGCATATGGTCGATTGTTGTGACAGAAACACATTTGGGTGACAGGTCTACTATTGTAGATGGCGGATCTCACAGTTCAGATGGCGGTTCTCAAATCCGAGGTGCCAGATCTCAGATCCGGTGGGATTCGGCTGTAGTTAACCCATGTGACGGTCTATATTAATTGTTTCTAAATCAATCGTGACATGGACAATAATACGTAACCATCTCCAGTGTTTCGTCTAAAATTGATGCCTGTGCCTACTGTAAATTCCGGTCACCAAGACTTTGTTAAGGAAGCGCTTAGCACATGTACTCGAGTGTTTAACATTTACTTCGATCAAGTCACGCTTCAATGCAGATGGAACTAATCAGCCATTTGATCCTGTCTTTATCTAATTGACTCTACTAACTAATTCGTTAGTTAATCCAGTGCTTCTCAATCTTTTTGGCCTCGGAACTTTTTTGACCTGAACCTTTTTTGACGGAACCCCGACCTAAATAAAACATGTTATGGCATATATGTGCATGGCGTATGCAAAGCAGACCAATATGCGGGTTTAATATTAATAATAGTTATCGGGGTATATACAGTAGTTTTAATTCCCCCAAATTATAGATTAGAAATTATTTAAGTGAAGTTTCCGCAAGGAACCGTTGTCTTCACCTCAGAATCTGATTTATGATTAAACAACACATTCCAACAACATTACTTTTCCTAACGAAACCCTAGTCTTTCCCTCGCGGAACCCTTGAGTTCCGCGGAACGCACGCGTTGGGAGACGCTGAGTTAACCTGTCTGTTCTTGCTTTGCTATTAAAAGCCGCTTTCGACTGAGAAAATCAGAGGCTGCGAATAATTCTGCCTCAGTTGTCAACCACAGCGCAATCCGTTCTCGTTCTCTAACGTTCTCCTTCTCTGACGTGCTCCTTCTCTGACGTTCTCCTTCTCTGACGTTCTGCTTCTCTGACGTTCTCCTTCTCTGACGTTCTCCTTCTCTGACGTCGTCGTTCCCCCGCTTTCTTCATCAACTGACTAACAACGAACTCTTTCCTTTCGTTAAATTCCAAAAATTGGCAAGACCCAGTCCACGTCCCTGTTGATGTCCCCAAGGCTTTCTATAAATGCGTGGTTATATTAGATTGGCTGCTGTTTCGGGGATTAGACTTATACGACGAAGGCGCAGAGAGACTGTAGCAGCGGAGGGTTTGGCAGGCGGAATAACCCCAATCGGGCGAAGAGGGCAGTAATAATTGCCTTGCAACACGTGACCTGTCTTCGTGTCGACGTTGTTCCGGCGCTTTCCTTCCCATTGTCCGGAAGACGACAACAGCCGTCGTCTAGGAATCATCCCGTGGCTTAGGCGGGGCTTCGAGGCGTCTTCAATTATTGACGGAGTCGCCGGATGAGACCGTCGTGTGTCGTTCCCTGTCCGTTCCCTCGACGGCTGTTTTTGCTGATTGAGGATGGATGGCAGCACCGTCTCTCTGTGGAGGAGGCTGGATGGCGTGGAAAGGGCAGCGGCAGTCAGGAAACGAGATCCATTCGACGGAAGAGGGAGAGGAGGAGGAAGACTTGTTGCATCTGGTTCCACCACAGCCAAAGAAGAAGAAGCGCTTGTAATATTAAGATCATCAAGAAACTCGTGAATCATTGATTAGCCAAATCCTCTTCCATTTCTCTCCCTTAACCGCAACAATGTAGCGCACCATAAACACAGCTTAGAGTGGATGGCAGTCGACGTCGTCGTTATCGTCTTTCTACAATTGCTATCGCTAGCAGATACAACTTTCGTCTGTCATCATCATCATCATCATCATCATCACCGCCGTATTATCATTATCAGCATAGCATAATAGCTTTACTCAATTAATCGAACGAAGTTACTTTACCAGAATTATTTAAACTATCATTAAAATTAAGCTGCTTATAGTTGATTATACTCTAGTATGTTTAGTCTTGTTTCGCATTACAAGGAGGTCAAAGATTATGCTTAATGTTCGCAATCTAATCTGCAAGCATTATATATCACGTGTGATAAAATGTTTGGTACTCGAATTTATTAACAGGGCTAAGACCTGAATTTGCATGTTTCACTGTCAAGCATGTTGTCTACAATAAAGTGAGGAGTCTTAGTCTTAAGATTGTCTTAAAAATTGCTTTATTCAGTTTTTAACCAAATACATTATTGTAAACTATAGAAAGGAACTAAGAGAAAAGCTTCAAAATGTTAGCGACGTTTCATTTTTTCTATGTGAGAAAACTCTGGGTACAACCTTCTCTCCCACTAGTTCAGTGTGTCTCCCATCGAAGGAATATTTCCTATGTAATTTCACTCAAGCCAATTAATCCTTCCCTCTCCAGTGCTGACAGTAATAAAACTCACACTGTCATTAAGTATTCAAAGAATGAAAACATCTTAATTCTGAACAAAAAATTGTCAAATTTCGTCCCCATAATTTCAGCTGCAATTTACGAAATTGTCTCATTTGAGCTTATGTTTATGATAGCGGCTTTTTTTTATTTAGACCGAAGTTTAGCCATAAACGTTGCAAATCATCCATGTCAATTTGTAACATGATAATATTTAACGATAGGCATAATTAGAAATCAGTCGTTTTATGATCAGCAATGCAGGACTATTATGAGCCGCGATTGTCATTATCTCATTATCTTTTTCATCATCTTTATTGTTTTGTTTATCTAAAAGAGACTTCTTATAGGATACTATATTATGTTTGAAGCACTAATTACGCGCACGAAATCCAAAAGTCCGAGGCACGGATGATGATCGTTGTCAGTATTATTATCATCATCTCATGATAATATACTGTTTGCCGTTATACTCATAGATTCATAACTAACATACAGCTGTTAAGGTCTTTGTTGATATTTATTACGTTGTTATTTTCATGATTAAGTCTCTTGTTACAAGCTGGTCGTGAACGATGGTGTAGCTGTCATTACCATATCGTAATTGCTACGATAATTCCAAGAGTGGTGCATACTTGCCTGCGTGATTGACCGGTTATCCGTAGATTGTTTTGTGTAGGCCTAGTCCTCGAAATCCACCGGTAAACAGGAAGCACGACAACGTTGTTATAATTATGTGCTCTATTTCGACAGGTCCAACATTGGGACTAATGAACTAATAACGGTCTACACTACAGCCTCGATTTTGGAGTGCATATAGTTGGCTGGACACTAAATATTCGCCTAGTTTCATCTTATAACATAGCCTACTACCTCTGCTCATTTTATGGGGCTCAGTCCTATACAGTCACCGTGGCAATAGAAAGTAGCTGGATGCCTTCCAACAGTTGCACCTGTGAAGAACCTTGTGGCTGCAATATGTTGCTCACATCACAAATTAAGAAATTTTCAAGGTACAGGACAGACCCCACTCTCAGGGTTGATCGAATATTGAAGTCTGCGGATGTTTGAATACTTCTCACGGTGCGATTCATTCATTCATTCATTCATTCAGAGCATTTATATAGCGCCCCTTCAAGAAACTACTCAGGAGCACTCCCGGCCCAGCCACAACTAAAGAAAAAAGACTTGAGGGACTTGTAGAACCCTGTTAGATGGCTTACAAGTAAAAAACGGAGCTTAAGTGGTAGGTCATTCCAGATGGAAGGGCCAACAACCGAGAAAGCACGGCGCTGCCTAATAGCCAAGCGAGTCCGTGGAACAAGGAACTCACCCCTCGTCGCAGAGCGAAGCACCCGACGCGCTGGAACATCAGACACTGGGCGGCAAAGATCACGCAAGTAAGATGGAGCGCAGCCAAGAACACAACGAGAAACCAGAGCAGCAATGCGATATGAGATCCGCTGAGACACAGGCAGCCAATGCAACACATCACGCATGTATGCAGAGACAGGAGAGTACTTAGGAAGCCGTCCAATAAGCCAATGGCAGGCAAGAAGGGCGCAATGAACCTTGATTCCCCCCCCCCAAGGAGCTCCCAGGGCCCAAGGTTCCCCCCAAGGACCTGTCGCACAACCAAGGCAAACATGGTCGTCGAATGGTGGAGGCGGATTTCCATTTACTGAACTTTTGGCTTCACAAAGCCTGGAGGCGAACCTAAGAAAGGGAAGATTGGGGCAATGACACGTCGAAATGGAACGCTCCAAGAAGAGGAACCGCCCCGGATGATGATTATGATGATGATTATGATGATGATGATGATGATGATGATGATGATGATGATGATGATGATGATGATGATGATGATGATAATGATTAAGAAGGAGATGATGATTGTAATCTACCCCGCATAGTTCGTTTCCGTCAATTCTACTCCTCTTCTTCTATCTCTCCCTCCTTGTTCCTGCTCATTTTTCCTCTTTTCCTCCCTTTCCTCCCTTTCGTGTCGCCTTCACTTTAATTGGATCGCACAGTTTTATTGCTGGGCTGTAAACTTCAGCGGTTTTCAGACCGGATTACAGAAATGGCGCTATAAAAAGCCGAACAGGGCAACTTCTTTACCGTGGATAACGAACGACATACGAGTGGAAGTGGGAAGGATGTTGCCGCATTGCTTCAGCCATCCTCTTCCACACCTTCTTCCAGCTGGTTTCCATTCCAACTGGAACAGACAGTACTTAGATTTCTGTGTTGACGGCTAAATAAGCCAAAGGCGCCTAGTTCGATACTCAGCAATTCTGACGACCAGACCAATCAACGCCTTGCATGACCTGCTCTCCTTCGTAACGTGTCTTCAGCAACACTCCGGATTTGACGTTCTTCTCTTCTAAGGTTAACACTTTAACGACGAGCTGCATTGGTTTCCCAATCAGATTTAGTACACGCTCTTCCCTAAAGTGTTAAACTGTGAAATATCACGAGGCGAGTGACAGTCTTTCAAATCAGCGTCACCTGGTTCGACTTCGAACCGGATGCCGCCGCGTGTCCGTACCATGGACAACTGCTGCATAGACCAGCGCTACTATGGTGAACAATCGTCATGCAGCTCGTAAAATTCTTGCTGAATTGCATAATTAAGGGCAAGGATCTACGTCTTGTCTCAGTTGTTGAAATATCGTAACTAGTTTGATTGATTTGCGACTTAGTTAGCCTTAACCTGCGTTCATAAAATCCGTCGTATAATTTTAGAGATTAATTTAAGATTTTAGATTAATTTAGGCTTAATCAAAGTAATACGGGCTATAAGACAGTTTATTTATCTCGAAAATCTCTGCATACGTTAGACAGTGCTACAATAAGACAGTTTATTTATCTCACATTGCTACGATTTTTATAGGCCTACATTTTCCTTAGATAATACAAGAAGTTCATTCACCGCGTTTGCGCAGAAGTCTTCCATATATAGTGGTTGCGTAGCAACGCCTTGAGCTCTGGCAGAAAAGAAGCGCCCGCCAGAGGTGTCAGTTGCAACAGAAACAGGTGCGGTGCATTGAGCACATGGTGTGTGTGTTTGTGTGTGTGTTTGTTTGTTCGTGTGTGCGTGTTTGTTTGTGTGTGTGTTTGTCTGAGTGTGTGTGTGTCTGTGTGTGTGTTTGTGTGTATGTGTGTTTGTGTATGTGTGTTTGTGTATGTGTGTTTGTGTATGTGTGTTTGTGTATGTGTGTTTGTGTATGTGTGTTTGTGTATGTGTGTGTGTGTGTGTGTGTCTGCTTGGTGTGTTTGTGACGCGTGTTGCATGTGAGGACTATCTGTAACGCAATTGGCGATACCCAATAAGGCAACACACGTCCACACATCCAATCACTGAATGAACTTTGAAAAACATGTAACTCGATATGTGCGCACAATATGTCTATTTATTCTGTATCGAGACCCTTAGGCAGCCATGAGTATGTTGTGAACGACTTCATCTTTCTAAGCCCCCACATTTGAGGGCGGGTGGTCAGCCCTCCCGTCACCGCTGACCCCCCTCCCCACTGACAGTGCACTCATCATAGCTAAGTAGCCTTGGGTGCAAATAAAGCAGATATCTCGAAACAAATTTCTGCCCTGGTAGGGTTTCGAACCCCAACCTCTCGACTGACAGTCCAGCACCCCAACCGCTTGACTATCGCGAACTATATAATAGGTCTATAATACATGAATGATGGCGATGATGATGATGATGACGATGGTGATAATGATGATGGCGACGACGACGACGACGACGACGACGACGATGATGATGCTGATGCTGATGATGATGCTGATGATGATGATGATGATGATGATGATGACGACGACGATGATGATGATGATGATGGTGATGATGATGATGATGATGATGATGATGATGATGATGATGATGATGATGATGATGCGAACTATATAATAGACCTGCGTAATAAGTTGATGTAAGCTTATACAGAAATTCAGATCAGACATTCAAATGTCTTTGCAAGATTTTCTAAAACACAAACCGTTATCTTTGTTAGGTAGGGCCAACAGTAATTTTCATGATATTTTTGTATCGCTATTTAGCGAAAACAACTGGACCATTAGCCCTCAGCTGCTGGTGTTGCGACTTAGCGTCGTCATAAGGCTGCTGAAGCCATTGAAGTCTTATAGGATTCTGACCAATTGATAGCCTGCAGAAGCAACAACTTCTCTTCTCTTCCTCTTCTCACTGTCTGCACCAAGAAGTATAAACATCATCTATCTTTTTCATTCTTTTTATTTGTGTATTCGTTTCTTCTTAAAGAAACATGTTCTGTACGATCTTTTGAAATCAGTTATTTAACCAGATTCATTTCCGTTCGATTTTCGACAACTTTCCGGTTCACCAGTCTCAAGAGGCCTCTACATGTCCGAAGTGCCACTCCCTATTTATATGATAAAAAACTCACCAAACAATAATAACTCGTCGTCGTCATCATCATCATCATCATCATCATCATCATCATCATCATCATCATCATCATCATCATCATCACCACAATTAGCCTACCTTCTAATGATTTAAGTTGTCGTCATTCGAGTATGTTGAAACAATTTTGCCCGGTTTTGTAAATATTACCTTGTAAATGTTACCTTTGTAAATGTTACCATTGTAAATGTTACCTTTGCAGATGATACCTCTGTAAATGTGACCTTGCCGTGCAGAAAAATTATTCATAGCTATTTTAATTGTCAATTCTTAGATGCCTACTTTCTCATAAAACTTTAAAGATGTTGTTGTTGTCATTGTTGTTTATGATGATGATGACGATGATGATGATGATGATGATGATGATGATGATGATGATGATGATGATGATGATGATGATGACGACGACGACGATGACAATGATGATGGTGATGAATAATCGCGCAATCGTAATTGTACATTTACATAATGCTTCTTCAAAAACTCACAAACTCCTAACATGTGTTGTTGTTGCTGTTGATAATTGATGATAAGGATGATGATGATGATGGCGATTGCGATGGTGTCTGTGGTGGTGATGAGGTTACTGACGTCGTTGATTGTCTGCTATTCGTTGACAGGTCCACTGATTAGAGCTGATTCTAATAATTGCTGTGGAGTGCTGCTGACTGTGCTGTCATGGGTTCTAATCGTCGCTACAATGCCATTCTCAATGTGCCTGTGTCTAAAGGTACGTATGCCACTGTGTACCGTATATGCATATGCACAGGCCGGCATTCTTCTTAAACTATGGTATTATAGGCCAACATTCTTTCAAGTAGACATACATGTAATATTCCATTCATGTGTTCAACCGTGCATTCAGCTGAATAACGTGGAGTAGGTTTGCGTTAGAAAATAATGATCATGTTGCTGAGAGTAAGCACGAGCGTGCATGCAAGCGAGGGAAATGCGATACACGGGTAAAGAGAGAAGATTCTGAAATGGCTCTTCAAGTGCACTGTCATCTTTTACATTCAAAGAGGATTTTGCTTAAGTATAGCTATACATGTCAGTCAGTCAGTCATTTCCTACTATTCATCCAGATCCTCGCCAGTTTCTTAGAAATTTAAAAATGCACGAGTTGTTATAGGATCTGCTGTGAGTAGGAGGCACTCATGTATAGCGTATCCTAAAGCAACTCATTTGAAAGGTTCAAAGAACGACGATATGGTAATGCCTCAATACACGCATGTAAACGAATGCGTCCTGCCTGTGTGAACCTTACATTAGTACATATATGCATACCTGCATACGTGCATTAATCATCATCAGCACCATCATCAACTCTTTTATTAGTCTCAAATGTTACGCGTCAGCTAACTGGCATTAAAAAGGCAGATTCTGAAAATAGTCAACGTCCTGCTTAAAAAGGGTCGCCTATAGCTATTAACGCAGACTACACACCTACAAACACCTTCACACCTCTACACAATCACTTACACACACCCACACCCACAGCCACACCCACACACACCCACACGCGCGCGCGCGCACACACACACACACACATGTATATATATATATATATATATATATATATATATATATATATATATGCAAGCATGCATACATACATGCGAGAAAAACATACATTGGTTAATTGTTGAGAAAAACAGACCGACTGAGACATCGGTTATCAGACGAATAGACTTACGAGTAATGTCATCTTTCCTTCTAACATGGCAATTGCACCTATGGGCACAGTTCTTGTATTTCAAATCATCTGTCAGGTAGACATAGGCTATACATGTATGTTTGTCTGTCAGAAAACTCGCACCCTGATAGTTAATTCCCAGAGTTGTCTACATTCTAAAGCTATATAAATGATCAAGTGCCAGTAAATGTTCTCAGTGTGAATATTCTCAGTGTACTTTGTACACAATAGGGACCCTGGGCAAGTCCTTCACTCGCAATTGCTCATGCGCTTCGGCGTGAAACTCCGATTCAGCGTTCGCTCAGTAGTCGGGAGCGCCTCTGAATGGGAAATCTGGTTGGGGCGCTATAACAAGTGTTCAAATACAATACAATACAATACAATACAATTCATGCGAAAACTCAGATAAGAGTTATGGACACCAATTATATGCTAAGTTCAAATAAATATCGAAAAATATAGTGACACTGTAACGTAAATAAATTGTGTACCGTATACAAATGAAGGCATTTAACATGTCTTACAAAATTATAAGCGCACACAAATAATTTACAGCTTATGCCAAATTTAATTTTCAATACAAAAATAAATAAAGCTTCAGCTAGTAAAGCGGTATCGTGTGTCGAGGCGTCTAACAACAAAGCGGCGTTCGTTGGCATCCGACCTTTTTCTCGAATACAGGGATTGATATCCGGGATTGTTGAGTCAAAACAATGCAACACAATGTAATCAAGTGAAATGTAATGCTTGACGACGTCCATCGCTGCAACCGGAAACGAAGAGAACTCCCAGATGCATAGAGACGAGGACCAGACGTCTGCTATAGAAAATAGAAACGAACCATGCAGAACGGAACTCATTATAACAAGAACGGAATAGAATGTGCAGTGAAATGGATTCCAGTGGCTGTTCCGCATTTCCACCGGACTAGGATAGGATTATTTTTTCGCTTAGCCGCGACCGCTGATGGATACCTAAGGCAGTATCATATACATGTATGTATAAAAGTTCTAAGATTATATTAGAATCCGTGTAATATGATATATTTTAGTGCAACAAAATGTGTCCTGCAAAGATATTATGATCAGCTGAAATCTAATTTAACAAACAATTCGGTTTAACCGCCGAAGTCCTTGAGAAAATAAGCTTATATTGAATTATTTGACGACGATCTACAACAGTGATGATCCCAAGACGTTTTGTGATAGCGCTTGTTAACCTATCTTAGTAAGCTAAATTGGCCTAATAACGTTTAACAGTTTCTAGCAGGATACAAACACACTATGACCCTTCTTCGACTGTGCCATGTCGAGTCCTGTAATAACTTGTGATCATCCGTTCATACAATGAATTATTGTAATCATGCTGCGGTGTGTCAGTTTGAAATAATAAACAAAGATATACAATTATTATGACTTCCATGATTATGTTAAAATCTATGCAATAGGCATGCTACTGCATGTATAGGCCCTATATAATATATATATAAAGAACACACATACAATTATATATATAAATTATATATATATATATAATATATACAATTATACATGATACTCAGTTGCATGCAGGGTGTAAATGACACCACTTCCACCTAGTTTTCGTCGTTGTTGCCCGCGTCTTCAGTGTGATCATATAATAATATTATCCACTTAGGCTGTGTTAAGGCGTATTCGCATTTCAGCAGACGCATACCACAGACCATATAATTAGGCAAAAGCGGCCTTATTACTTATGCCTTGTATGGCTAAGCTGACGACGCCTCTGGGCAGGATCCGTATTATACGGCGTTCAATAAATTCCGTCTTTTCAAACGGACTACATAATAAGCAGCAGCTCTTACACGGGTTGATGTATATATGGCTGCTGCAGGTGATCGTTTTCCAGTCACGAAGTAATCACGATCGCCTAAGAAGGAAATGATGACGCATGTCATATTTACGTAACAGCCAATAGTTTGGCTATAGGAGGAGGAGGAGCAGGAGGAGGAGGAAGAGGACGAGGAGGAGGAGGAAGAGGACGAGGAGGAGGAGGAAGAGGAGGAGCAGGAGGAGGACGAGGAGGAGGAGGAAGAGGACGAGGAGGAGGAGGAAGAGGAGGAGACGGTGGCACGACTGCCTTAACCATATTGCATACATGTAAATACACACTCGATCGTTTCGCTGGCGCTATGGAGTGATTGCGAGAGAAAAGAAGAAGAAGATGGTGATGATAATGATGATGATGATGATGTTGTTGTTGTTGTTTTTGTTGTTGTTGTTGTTGTTGTTGTTGATGATGATGATGATGATGATGATGATGATGATGATGATGATGATGATGATGATGATGATGATGATGATGATGATGATGATGATGATGATGACGATAATTATGATGACGACGACGATGGTAACGAAGAAAAAGAAAAAGAAGAAGAAGGAAAAGAAGAAGAAGAAGAAGAAGAAGAAGATGATGATGATGATGACGACGACGAAGATTATGATTATGCAGTGGAGGAAGAAGGAGAAGGAGAAGAAAAATATAAGAGTATGTGGAAGGGAAGATAAGAATTTGAAGTATATCGAGAAAAAGAAGAAGATGCCAAGTTCCATTCTTTTCGGTCCGACATACACACGTTCATTCCCTCAGACTTCCTAACAGTGTCTTTGTCGACGTCGCAATAGACGCATGCATCGTCTGGTTCTAGGACAACGCGCTCCATGCAGCCATTTAGCGCATATTTCTCTATTAGTAATGCTTAGCTTCCTATTGGTGGTTTTTTTTACCATGGACGTCGCGCATTGATCGACAACGATGTCAGTCTATCCAGCCTACCTTTGTCGGCGAACAGCTCCATGCTCTTACAAAGCTTTTGTGGAGTGCAGAAGAAAAGCACAGCGACCAGTTTCATTATTGAATTACTTAGCATTAGGCTAAGTATTCGTCGAAATTATCTTTCGCCACGCACTTTAGTCTGCCTGTCTCTCTGCCCCAAGGGAGAAGCCAAAAAACAATTTCAAAATGGTTTCCCATTTGGGGGCAGGGGGTTACATTGGACATGGTCGCAGAGTGAGGGGTCAGTTTTGAAAAGCAAGAACACCTCTTAGAAGTTAAGTGTTTTTGGCAAATTATTTATTTGGGGATTTGAACCCGTAAACTCCCTCCCTCCCTCCCTAAATACTCCAATGGTCTGCCTGGTCGTCTGCCTGGTCTTCTGTCTGTCCGCATTCCCGTCTTGTATGCCTGTTTGTAGGCCCGTCTGTATGTTGGACTGTATTTCCTGCATTTACTTGCTTAGATCGAAAGAACTAATTTGCCAGACAGAATCTAAGCAATTTCCAATTCCTATTCGCTGTTCTCCCTGAGGTGGCTGAAGCGAAGGATAGTCGCCCATCCGGCGTAAACTCCTTCCAGCCAGTATCCGTTCTTTCCACAGTGCAATGTATATCCTCCGTTTCCCGCGATGTAATTTCCCGCCAGCAGGTGCATCCGGTGTAATTGGCCCAGGGGAATAGAACACTGAAGAACATCTACTTGCAATTCTGGCAAACAGAGATTCTCTCGGTGTTGCTTTGAATGGCAATAATTGAACTAACGCAGATAATTGAGCACACAACCCATGCACAAGTCCGTTTGGTCCCGATTTTTCAGACTATAAACTCAACGTAAACATATTTTTCTTTTCCTTACACATTTGAAGTTCATGACTGCAATCATAGCTCATAACAGCTTTACTATGTATGCACAGTGAACAGGTTCAGTATCATTCTTTGTACATATGATATGCTCCATATTGAACTATGTCCTGCTTCTTATCCGCTTTTTTGCTCGACCTGAAACTAGAGCGCCGAAGCTAAGAGGCGAGATAAAGTAACGAGCAAAAATGATTGCGAGAACGTAGAGAGGTGGAAGTGAGCAGCTGGAGAGTGAGGAATGGGGGGAGGCTGAGAAGGGTGAACTGAACGACGAAGAAAACTAATCACAGTGTGTTGCGTTACAGAGATGGCGGAAGCGACGAAGAAGATAATAGCGTTATGCATAGACAGAGATAAACACATACACAAGGAGAGAGAAAGATAGAGACAGAGAGACAGAGAGATACATAAAGAGACACAGAGGAGAGAGACACAGAGAGAGACACAGAGAGAGAGAGACACACACAGAGACAGAGAGAGACAGACAGACAGACAGAAAAAACAGAGAGACAGACAGACAGAGACAGAGAGACAGACAGAGAGAGAGAGCAGAATTCTATGGAAAACTGCAGAGCTAAGAATTAAGTCTAGTTTCCGTTTTTATGGGCAACAGAGGAGGGACGCAGAAGGTGTGATGGAGACTAAAGCAAGGAAATTGCTAATACCAAACGACGACGCTTGGAGCGCTAACTTCAGAATTACGTCGTCAACATCAGCCAAAACCGCGATTCGATTATAAATTTGTTCACTGAACGATCTCTTCAGCTGAGTTAAAATGTTATCTAATTTAACCGTGCACACTGAACGAAAAGAAAACTATCTAGATCTTACTGCAGACAGTGGCCTAACGAAGGGTTTCAGCGCCCAGGGGAAAGATGTGACGACTGCGCCTCTTTTTATTTTCTTGTTGACTTTCTATCGCTCTTCTCATAGTACTGTGTACCACTAAAAGCTAATATCGCGCCCCTTGTGCTGCACTCGGGGGCGTGTGCTCCCGTAGCAGCAGATAACAATAATGTAATCACGTTTCGGTTTGTCGTATAAACTGAACAGTTGCTACTGAGAAGAATTAACGCTTTTCGTTCTGCACGCACTTTTCCAATGCGACTCAATGTCCTCTCAATGGTTTGGCCATCTCTGTCTAGAATGGTCTGCCTCTTAGTCTTGCCATGGACGATTTGTGCATTGTTTGACAGCGTTTAAACAGTTTATCAAACCGGGTCTGTGCTGGGAATATTTCAGAGTAGATATCTTGAAGAGTCGATGCATAAATTTACATAATAAGTGAAGGAATTTTATACTCACTGGAGAGCAAAATGACGGAAATGGTTAACGTTAGCCTGCTAGTAAAATTTACTCATCCACAATAATAAATCTCCAAAGTTAAACGTTTGCTGTTTAGGATGTGATTCCTGGACACTTGCAACGCCATACCACAGACAATTGATTTAGATGATATGAAGCATAATTGCTCAGCATTAATTCCCAACCGCCCTAGTTCTCAGAAGATATTCGTCATTACTGCATGAAAAACGCGCTGCAACCTTTGCCTGATTGTCTTATTATCGCTCTGCTATTCCGAACCAAGTGCTGTCCTTCTGTAATGTTTTTGTTAGAATTCTATCCCTGTCTGAAAAGTCTATAAATGCGCCGAATTCTCTTTCCTTTCAGTAGGTTCGTTACCGATGAAGGTTTATTGACATGCAATTTAAATGGATTGTTGTAGCTGTACTTATTGCATCAAATTGTCATCATCGTCGTCGTCGTCATCATCATCATCAACTTCGTCACTTTCGTCGTAATCTAATCCAGTCTGGCGATTCCAATAGCGTCGTTTTCATAGCTCACAATGATCGATAGTCTGTCTATTCGCGATGAAGCTAAGATACTCAATCAGAACCATTTGAGAAGTTCGCTTGCAGTCCGGGAGATGAGAGAGATTCTTCGCATTCTATCTATGGAATTTGGAATTTATTTGGAATTTATATAGCGCCCCTTCAAGATAACTACTCAGAGGCGCTCCCGACCCAGGCCCGGTCAAAGAGGAAGGTCTTAAGTAGTCTATAGAAAGAATCAGAGAGGTCTCGCGGGAGAGAACGAAGGTCTGAAGGGAGGCTATTCCAGAAAGAAGGACCAACGATCGAGAAAGCCCGACGCTGTCTAGTAGCAGAGCGAGCATGCGGAACTATGAAGTCACCTCTAGAGGCCGAGCGCAGAGATCGGCGACCAGAGCATGCCGAGGTTAAAGTGAAGAGCTTCCGGAGATAGACAGGTGATCTGCCCAGAACACAGCGCCAGACAATGGAGGATACCCTATAATGGATGCGCTGCTGGACCGGGAGCCAGTGGAGTACATCACGCATAAATGCAGAGATGTGGCCAAACTTAGGGACACCACCAATTAGACGAGCTGCCGCCCGCAAAACGCCTTCCAAAGGATGCAAACGGACTTGAGGAAGTCCACAGTAGAGTGAAGAACAGTAGTCCAATCGATTACTAACAAAAGCATGGACCAGAGTGGAGGCAGATGAAGAAGAAAGAGAGCGAGTGACAACCCGCAGCTGGCGCAAGTGGTAGTAGCAAGAACGAGTCAAAGCCGTGATGTGCCCAGCGAAAGAGAGTTCCTGGTCCAGGATGACCCCTAAGTTGCGGACCGAGGTGGAAAAAGCAAAGGTAGGAAATTCAGCGGAGAGGGACTCCAAGTCCAGCTTATCCAGCTGCTGGCGAGTACCAAGCCAGATATATTGCGTTTTTGAAGGATTTAAGCGCAGACGATTAGATGACATCCAGGCAGAAAGGCAGTCAGTAGTGCAGGACATGATTCGAACAGCAGAAGCAGCTTGGGACGCTGAGCAATGAGTGTAGGATTGAATGTCATCAGCGTAAGAATGACTCATGAGAGAACAGGATGCCAGTAGAGACTCCACATCAGCTGTAAAGAGGATGTAGAGAAGGGGTCCAAGTACAGAACCCTGGGGGAGACCAAAAGGAGCAGGACGCCAAGGCGAGCGAGAAGAGTGAAAGATGGTAGAGCTAGAGCGTTCCGAAAGATAGGAAGTGATCCAGAGAAGTGGTAAATCCCTTATACCAAAAGTTATAGAAAGCCGACTCAGGAGGAGGTCATGGTCGACCGAGTCGAAGGCAGCGCTAACGTCATATAGGGCAAGCAGGGTGACCTGAGACCTATCCATAGCGCCATAAATATCAGAAAGAAGACGGAGAAGAAGGGACTCTGTGGAGTGACCCTTACGGAACCCAGATTGACATGAAGGAAGTAGATTGTTAGAGTCCAAGTAGTTAAATAGCTGACTAGCAACCAGTTTTTCAACAATCTTAGATAAGAAAGTAACATTAGCTATAGGCCTATAGCTAGACGGTACAGACGGGTCAAGCCCCGGCTGCTTGATGATCGGCGTAATGATCGATCGCTTCTGTGAAGACGGCAGCACTCCTTCACGAAGAGAGGTGTTGCAGAGTAGAGTGAGGAACGGCAGGAGGACGTCGATCGATTCCTGGATAAGGAACGGAGGAAGAGGATCCAGCTCCGAAGACTTTGGCGGAGAGGAGAGGATCAGGCGACGGAGATCAAGATCCTTGATCTCAGTAAGTGCAGCGAAGCGACAGCTCGTAGAGGTGAAGACAGGTTCGGGTGAGTGAGCAGTGTCCTGGCGGATAGAGGAGATTTTGGCGTCACAGTAGTCCGCGAAAGCCTCGGCCGTAAAAGGAGCAGCCTGGACGGCATTCATCTTCCTAGCTTTCATCATCATCTTCTTCATCGAATTCTAATTTTTTTACCTCTTCTTTTCATTGAATTTCTTCACATTCTACTTCTGCTTTGCATTCTTCTCCTTCTCTTTCTCCTTCTTCTCCTTTTTTTTCTTCTTCTCCGTCGCAAAATCATTGCGTTCAACTTCTTCCTCGCATTCTTCTGGTTGTTGCTCTGTATCTTTCGGTGACTGATAGGCTAATCGATTGATAGATTGTCTTAAAACATGTTTGGTCACCAACAAATGCCATAACAGACAATGTCACATAATACAAATTTGGAATGCTGGTATCAGTACGGAAATTCAACAAGGTCATTGTCGAGCTGAATACTGGATTGTCCCATTTCCACTTGTCAATGTTATACATGCAGTCAGTTTTCAAACTTAAAACAATCATATTATTACTATTACAATAATTGTTGTTCATGATTTCGGTACAATGGAAATAATTGGAATTCACGTATACTATATGAACCACAAACAAGAGGACGCGCGAAACAAAACATATTTAGTCCCACAGAGACAGTTTAGTAACGTTTTCTGTCTTTTGACGAGACGTTTGTGACAGTTACAAATAAGATCTTGGCGAAGAGAAATCCATAACATTGGGTCGGAGCACTTTATTGAAAATTGTTTTGTAATAGTACGTGAGATTATAATGATGATACTGCCAGGAATATCTTGTATTGTGCGTGTATATATGACTTACTTGACTTATGGCCTTGGCGATGCTCTCGCACGCATAAGCCGCTCGTTTATGGAAGACCTCCATCCCTCTCTGTTGTTTGCCCGATGCATAGCCTCCTGAACCGTCCAGCCCATTTCTCCACAGTCCTTCCTTATCATATCCATCCATCGTTTCTTCTGCCTTCCTCTTTTTCTTTTCCCGTGCACATATCCGTTGAGAGCTATCTTCGGGTACCTGTCATTTTCCATTCGGGTTATGTGTCCAAAGTATCGCAGCCGTCTGTTCTGTATACTGCTGACTATGTCGTACTGAATGTTTAGTCGTTTGTGAATCTCTCTATTCCTTATCCTGTCTCTTCTTGTGACTCCCTCAATCCTTCGCAAGCACGCCATTTCGAAGACCCTCAGCCGCTGTTTATGTGTTTCCTTCAGTGTCCAAGTCTCCGAATTGTACAGTGTCTTCCACTTTGAGTTTCATGATCAATGGGGTGAAGGCGACTGATCAGGTCTCTCCCTCTTCCTTTGGTTCAGATTTAGCCGGGACCTAGTCCCGTTGCCCGAGGGAGACGACGTGGACGTACTGAACCACCTCCCTCGTGTATATATAAGCTTATATATATATATTGGTCGATGATATATATATATATATATTGGTCGATGTTAACGGTCTATGATTAAAGTGATACATGAGTAATGCTTCTTCGTCATCACCGTCATCATTATCATCATTAACATCTTCTTTTTCTTCATTATTGAGATCATCGTAATAATCAGTATCACCTTCATCATCAAAACTTTTTTCCTAGCCTATATATATATATATATATATATATATATATATATATATATATATATATATATATATATAGGCCTATATATATATATAGAATGTGAAGAAATTAAATGCATAGAAGAGGTAAACAAATTAGAATTCGATGAAGAAGATGATGATGAAAGCTAGGAAGATGAATGCGAAGAATCTCTCTCATCTCCCGGACTGCAAGCGAACTTCTCAAATGGTTCTGATTGTGGACCTTAGCTTCATCGCGAATAGACAGACTATCGATCATTGTGAGCTATGAAAACGGCGCTATTGGAATCGCCAGACTGGATTAGATACGACGAAAGTGACGAAGTTGATGATGATGACGACGACGACGATGATGATGATGATTTGATGCAATAAGTACAGCTACAGCAATCCATTTAAGCTGCGTGTCAATAAACCTTCATCGGTAAAGAACCTACTGAAAGGAAATATAATTCGGCGCATTTATAGACTTTTCAGAAAGGGATAGAATTCTAACAAAGATATTACAGAAGGACATCATTTGGTTCGGAATAGCAGAGCGATAATAATATATATATAATATATAATATATATATATAGCTATATATACGTCAACCTCTTCATCCACTTCTATTTGATTCGTGCTTAACATTTTATAGCTAACATAATTATTATGATTCGACGGATGTTCGTTACTGTAACGAATTCATCAAAGATCACGCGGACATCAGGAATTTAATACTGTCGTAAATTATAACTGTACCTTGACCACAATTTCTGTCCGACGATCTCAGAATTCGCTATCAGCTGAGCTGCTGATCGAAAACTTTCTCGTACGATATCGGAAGATGTATAATTCGATCTCTCATACGCTGCCAATCAAACTTCTGCTGCAGCTGACTGTCACGTGTCTTCTACTAGTATCGTCAGTCTTGGCGTATCTTGTCTCTATCTGGTCGTGACATTCGTCATTTCGACCGAATGTCACGAAAGCCCAGTCACGATTTGCTACTAACTTTTCCGGATCAAGTGTTCCGCTTCCAGGTCAAGTCTCGACGTCTGCCGATTGATGGAGGTTGGCTTCCAGGGCCTGGATCACGGCAGCGTTTGCAGGTCATGGCGCGAACTAATATTTCTTCAATAGTCTAGCGGTTTACGTTATTGACTGTAAATCCATAGGTTGGAGGTTCAAATCCTCACCGTCAGAGACTAATATGTTGATATTTATGCTCCCCCTACACCTCCTAGTGAATATAGCTGTACAGTGAGGTGCGAAGAGATAAGACGACGATGGAGAGAAGATTCAGACCATCCACCGTCACATATACCGAGACCAAGACAAATGAAGGCGCTAATGCTCCATATAATGGGATTGGTTAGTTGCTGATTAACGACGCTGTGTCATAACAAAGATGATTAGCGTCGCCCTCCTCCTTTCTCCAGGCCTGGGACTGGCACTACCAAAGAGCAGTGGCAGATTTTCTCGGGATTGGCTTAAGGTACTTTTCTCCTTTCTTCCTTTGTTGCAACTGCTGATAGGCGTCGTTATACTGTGATACTGATTGTTCGACACAGTGTTTGTGGTGTAAAAATCAGCATGCTCAATTGCTCTTGATGAATTTGGCAATCATTAACCTGCGTTATTCAGCTGTGTGACGATGCACGGAGAGCTGCAGAGGTTGTTGTCTGTTAAGGCATTAAAGCCTGTCTCTACTTCAGCGACACCGTTGAGGATTGTTGATGTCCAGGGATGGACAGTAAAATTACGTCATTGAATTTACTTGAAATTGCGTTATCTGCAATTCAATTACATTTTCCCGAGAAATGTTTCCGTCCATGTTGATGACGAATGTCACGAAGAGATGGAGACAAGATGCTTCGAGACTGGCGATACTAGTAGAAGACACGCAATTGTCAGCTGCCGAGACAGTTCGATTGGCAGAGTATATGAGAGATCGAATTGCATCTTCCCATATCGTATTAGAAATCGCATGATACGCGAGCGATACGTTAGCTGCCGAGTTGGTTTGGATCTCTATATGCGTTGTGTGAATTGAATTGTGCGGGTTACGAACAGTCGATTCTGAACTGCATAAGTAATCAGTAGACCTTCCCTTGAGTTTCTGAATAATTTAAATCTTGTTTCTACGTCCGTAACAGACCTTAGCTTATTTCTAAATTCCTACTTAGCCCTACCAATATTGTTTTCTGTCGTTTGATTCAACCACCGCATTCAGCGGCTTTCAACTAAAGCCAATAAGACATTGAAAATCGTTCTTTTCCGGGTCGTGACTCCTGCTTCTCTCCATTCAGCTTTATCTTGATTACGTCTGGCTCCTAAAGCTGTCTCGTATACGTTGCTTGAACGAGCAATAGTTTAATCGGCAAACCATATATATGTATATATAATATATATATTTATATACATACATATTGCACATACATATATTACAGTGTCATCATATGGATGTCTATGGCACAGAAGAGATTTGTTTCATTTCAAAATACAAAATACAGATAGACTGATTCGAGATTAATAAGTCGGTCTGATTTTGTTATTCACTGCAGGTTGTTCAAGAATATGAAAGGGCAGTCATATTTCGCCTCGGAAGACTGCTAACGAATGGAGCCAAAGGACCCGGTCGGTATTTTTTTATATCCGCTTTGCCGTAATAGGCTGTACATATATATATATATATATATACGTTATCTAGAACTTAGCGACACTCTAAATACCGCGACTACGTCCTTCACGCATACAATGTATGTCTATTGTCTGTGTATACATCGATATGCAATCATATGTATATAAAATATATATGTAAATGCATGGCATATGAACGATTTTCAGAGTGGAAAGCCAATGTAGGGGCTGCTCCAGAGGTGGAATCACGCGAGGGTGTGCCCTGGTCGCAATCCAATTAAACTTGGTCTGGTTTAGTCCTATTCCTTCACTGGCTGTATTTCCATCAACTCATCCAATTTTAGATTCTTACATTCATGCGCAGCTGTCTTTCCGTCCACTCCGACCATTCTGGCGACTTTTTGGACTCTGTCTTGACGGGTTCCCCTCGGTTGGCTGCCCGTCGCCTCCTGGCGGTTCCCGTATGCGCACCGCTACGGCACAGTCCAGGAGTTTGCACTTGCTGGCCCGTCCAGCTGGAATCGTCTTCCTCACTGCCTGCGGCTAGAGCTCCTTGGTCTCATCCCTCAGTTCCGCAAGCGCCTGGAAAATTTATTTGTTTGTCAGTGATGACACTAGCTCGGGTCGGGACCGCAACTAACCGTTCTCAGTGGCGCTTTATAAATTTTCGATTACAATAAGCAAAAGAACATTTACGAGGTGCACACAACCCGCAAGTCCGTTTGGTCCCCACTTTTTAAACTAGAACTAACTGGAGAACTCGTTCACATCATTGCGAATCACAGTACTGAGGTGTACCAAGTACAAGTAAGTCTTCTTGGGCATCAGGTACAAATACTTCGGAGCCAATGATAAGTACAGAATTTGCAGGTACATCAAATATCAACGCAGGCATCTCCGAATCTCATGCCAGCAATAAATTACAACGTTAGCAACTTCTATTACACTGTACAGGAAAACTCATCGTCGTAATCGTAAACGAGCTTCACGTTGCCCTATAATTATACTGATTAAATTCCTTCGGGGAATTGATTTCCGCTTTCCAGACAAAAATAGCAGCAGCTGAGGAGTGAGGTAAAAACAGAAGACTGGCATTGGATACGTCTAGCATGGCTTGCAATTTACACGTACACGCACACACACACACGCATATATTATATATATACAGTATATAAATACATACATGCATATATATATATATACTGAGGAATTGGACGTGTCTCTCGCTCTCGTATAGTCCTGCTACAGTAGTAACTATATTCTTTGTCAGGCCATCTTTTGAGCAGTTTTAAGATGCCTATTAGCATCAAAATAGTTGCATGCATGGAATGCGGCTTACGAGATATTTCCCACTTGAGAAATACGATGTTCAAACATACACCATGCTCAATGGGGTAGACCCATACAGACAGCATATTTACATACAGATTTGATATTTCTGCACAAACATACAAATTATATGCATTAGGCCTATATCACGTGGCTGGCAAAGTAGCAGCATCTGCGGATCAATCAATCAATCAATCAATCAAAATGTTTATTTTGCAACCAAATTAAACAAAATCATCAGGTTTACATATAAATTTCAACACGGCTACAAAAAAGGAGGCCCTAAAGGGATAAAGAATCCCGCTAACTAGGGACACCAAATTACAGATTACATTAGAAAATTAATGGTGGCCTTTAAAGAAAGATTATAATTGAAAACATACTTGCAGTGACCAAGTGAAAGTTAAAGTAAAAGAACAGAAAAGAAACTAAATGAGTCAAAAACAGGAAAACAAGGTAAGGAAAGGAAAGTGAAACTGAAACAATTGCTCAACACTGTTGAGTCAATATACAATATAAAACAAAAAAACTTAACTAGCTTACTAAGTAGAGATTAGGTAGGTCTACTACCATGCACAAAAATCAGGCGAAAGGTCAGACAAGGTCGTTTATAATACAGTACATTGTATAAGGTAGGTGCTTAATTTCTTTTTAAATACCCAGATGCTGGGGGATAAGCGAATTTCCATAGGAATTTTTTCCCAGATCGCTACTCCAATTGATTTAATAGAGAAGAGACGTGTATTCGTGCGGGCATAGGTGTGGTGATAAGAGCTAGAGTTTCTAGTAAAATACGGATGGATCTGAGATAAGAGTTGAAAGTAATGTTTGTAAATAGAAGGCAGAAGGTTTCGGCCAAAACGATACATAAATTCCCCAATTTGAAAAATGCCAATTTGGTCAATTTTTAAAATTTTAAGGGTTGTGAAGATGTGAGCAGTGTGAGAGCCATATGGAACCCCTGCAACCAGACGGACAGCTCTCTTTTGCAAAACATTTAATCTGTGTAATCTAGTAGCATATGTGGAAGCCCATACTATATTACAATAAGAGATGTATGGATATACTAACGAATAGTACAGTTTAATTCTAATATTAGAGGGCAAAATGTATGCAGTCCGTGCTATCACTCCAATATTTTTCGCTATTTTTGATGCAATGTAGGCTATGTGTTCTTTCCATGTCAAATGACAATCAACGTAGACACCTAAGAATTTAGTAGAGTCAACAGCTGTAAGAGAATTATTATTAATTTTTAACTCAAATTGACCCAGTGGGATTTTTTTCCTATGCGATTTAAACAAGATATAATCTGCTGAACGCATATCCATCCTTATGGGATTTGACCCTATGACCTGTCTCGACTGTCAACCCAAACGTTTATTACGACGCAATAAAGTATCCGCGGACTTCGATCCTCGAAATTACAGTGGATCAGTTTATAGGACGAGATCCAGTCGAAGGAATATTCGGGAGCGTTCTCTGCCTTCCTTCCTCTTGAAATTGGGTCAGACCCTTATTCGTCTGCCTTCCAATGCAGACTGTTATATGGTCCCTGGGAGGACTATTAGTATTAAACACACAAACGGAATCTCTATATCTATATATTAGATAGACCAGTATTATATACGTAGCACACATTTATATATTTTGTATAACCGTTAAACTGATGGAAGGATGATATTGAATGGGACAGGGAATCGGTTGTTGTTGTTGTTGTTATTGGTTGTTATTATTATTCGTTGTTGTCATTGTTTATGTTTGGTTGTTGGTTGTCGGTTGTTGCCGCTGTTATTTTGGTTGTTGTTGCTATTGGTGGCGGTGGTGTTGGTGATGGTTGTGGTGGGGTGGTATTGGTGGTATTGGTGTTGGTGGTGGTTGTGCCGTGATGGTGGTGGTGAATGACCTTCCCCTGACATTCGTAGCAGGATTCTGGAGGGGATTTCACCTGAATCTCTTCGCTGCTTAATATAAAGACTTTTCTCTTTTCACGAGCCTGTCACGCTGAGAGCGCTTCTGAATAGCTCTGCTGTGAAAAGCGCTTTACAAATGTTCAAATTATATTAGATTAGATTAGGTGGTGCTTTGGTGGTGTTGGTGGTGGTGGTGGTGTTGGTGTTGGTGGTGGTGGTGTTGTTGGTGGTGGTGGTGGTGGACAGATGGTGAGTGGATGACCTTACCCCTAGATCGTGCCCAGCTATTGTGAAGAACACGAGTAGATGACAAGAGATGGTAGAAACACGTTATGAAGATGGCTATATAGAATGCGCTTGATGAATGGGATGACGATTATTAGCCGTCTCTTGTCCTGGTGAAGTTTCATGACGTATAAAATAACATTATTTGGTGTGCAGTCGACTCGATTGCATCTCAATACTTTAAATAGCCAACTCCCATATACAAATATCTACACACAAAATATATTCAGTGTAGCTATGTGTGTATGTTCTCACTGTCTCCATGAGCACTATGTTTCTCTTGGTCGTTTTTCGCTTCTCTGCAGTGGCGGCACTACACCAGGGCAAGCAAGGGCAGATGCCCTGGTAAAAAGCCTTTGCCCTGGTCGTTGCCCTGCAAGAAGTTTTGCCCTGCCGAGAATTTATTTGGGGCATAAATCGCCCATGCACTGGTTACTTGTATGATTGCCCTGGTTATGCCCTGGTTACAAAAAATGGCTGGTGCCGCCACTGCATGCTTCTCTGCGCATTTTCACTCTCTTTTTGCCTACTATCTTTGCATAGCATGTATCACCATCTGTCGTTCACATCATTTTTGTCTTTTAAAGCCCATTTTAAAACCAAAATCTAAACTTTTTAAACCTTCAAAAACTATATAATCTTTTGTATGGCTAGTCTGCTAATTATTATTGTATTGCAGAGGCAAACTAAACACAACAGGCAGTTATGCGTCTAAATTTAAAAATATAATTTTATAATAAAAATATAGGCTTATTTGCACACGCACAGACCCACCATCTATCACCAGTATACCACCTGCTCTTTAAGAATTATCCTTTTGTTTTTTATTGTAGGATTATTTTTTATTATACCCTGTACTGATTCCTACACCAAAGTTGACTTAAGGACCGTCTCGTTTGATGTCCCTCCACAAGAGGTCAGTCGTACAACAATTCATTCACATTCGCTGATCATACGTCATTATTAATTATATTCATTATAATCAATCGGTATTGTTTACCTATTTATTTACACGAATGCAGCCCAATTATACAATTCGAGGAGACTCTGAACATTCATGCCATCTGTCAACTGTCGAAGGGAATTGTTCCATGGGCCTGCCACTGGTGACTTTCAGCCTACTGTGTATTGATTTGCAAACTGATGCAATATTCTCCTCCGTTATGACATTTAGCATCATATACAGGCTAGCGCAGAGATCGCCTCTGAGTTCTTTGCTCTTTGAGCAGCGCTATATAAATGTTCAATTACAACTACATTTATATTCGTCTTATGACGCTAAACAACTGTGCTAATACTTTTTCTACATGGTAGCTGTTCCAGAGAAGCCTTAAGGGGCCATCAGAATGCGACGCCTGTATTCATTCGCATGACAATAAAACAAGTAGAACATTTTCTGTAATCTTGCGCATTCACCTTTGCAAAACACGATCAAGCAACATAATAAGCAATGCTTTCCTCTAAACCTGCCACTGCTACAAACCGATATATAACAGTCCATGTTACCGTCAAACCTACCGTAGGCCTACATTTACCGGATCCTTCTAAATTATTGCTGCTCACTCATTCCCGATTATTTGATAATAATCCATCCGCATTTTTGCATTTCATGGCAGAGGTTAGCAGAAAATTGAAACGATGAATCATTAGCAACTACGTAGTATCGAACATTTATGTGATTTCGGGCATTAGGCTTTTATCGACCGTCTATTCATCATTGGTGAAGCATTCCTATCGATTCAACGTCTTTTCACCATGCTTATTGATAAGAGCCAGCAGGCTAATCTAATCAAATCTAAAGACTTCTATTGCGCCGTATCATGATTATCTATTAAAACCGTACACGAAGTCCACCAGGGAAGTCAGGTCAAAATCAGATAAGCCAGGTAAATCAGAAGTTAAGCCACAGAAGGCAAGCAAACTGAAACAAATGAGCTTCAAATTTAGTTCTGACTGGCATTAGAACGCTGGCAGAAACTGTTAGAATTGACGCTACTGACAGTTCCATATCAGTAACCATTGCTGCAGATTCTGATCTGCATAATGGCTAACGAGCCGTGGCTAAAGACCCGGATTTTCCAAATTGCATTTTCCTTTGGCTGTTTCGACGTCTACTGTATGGACTCATTTCACGGATTCCCAATTGTCACCTGTGCGCTTTTTGTTTGGTGCATAAATTCATTAGAGCACGATTCACTGATTTAAATGAGTGTCTAGGATAGGGACATCATTCTTCTGTTGGTAATGCCCGTATTGTCAATTGCTATTCTGTTTTTACCCGCATTAATATCGATTTATCTATACGGTACTTTGACGACAATGGAGGAAATGATAAGACTGACGGAGGACAGGAGACGTTGGAGGAATATTGTTCATGATGCGGCCGACCCTCGAAGCGAGGATGGCTGAGAACAGACTTTGACGACGATCAATTGTGATGGTTTAATAATTAAACTAATAATACGGATAATATCTTAAATCCAAATCGTGTCTAAATCACTGCAATCTGTATAAAACAATGCATTAATGATGGTTGATTATTTGCTGTTTAACAATGCTGTGTCATAACATATATGATTTTTGTCGTCATCGTTTATGCAGCCGCCTGGGACAGACGACTCTACCGAAGTACGGGCAGTGGGGCGGAATTTGTTAGGCACTTTACGACGACGTGATTTATGTAGACGGGCAACTTTTTGAGAGTCCGTCCGCAGTGGCCGAACATTATGCAGATGGACCTTATAGCTAATGAGGTACTGCGACGAATGGAGAGCATAAGGGAACTATAATTGTCGATGGAAACGAGTGACTCCCTGCACCTTGGGACGAGTAATCGTTGATCTGTTGTCGTGGGTCAATGTTTTTCGGTGCGCATTGTAAATTCCCGTTTGGTTGATGTGTTTACCATATTCATAGACTGCTTGGTGATGAGAAGGGGAAGCAAGAGATGTAGGAGAAACCAGATTAGGAGAAACAATAGGAGAAGAAGAAGGATTCGAAGGAAAAGTTGGAGGAGAAGGAGGAGAAAGTGGAGGAGGGTTTAAGTAGGAGGAAGAAAGGAGGAAAAGAAGGAGCAGTACTCAGAAGAGGAGAAGCAAGAGAATAAGCAGTAGTCATGAGGAGAAGCAAGAGGAGGAGGAGGAGAAAGAGTAGGAGAAGAGGAAAGAAGATTAGCAGCAGCAGTTGGAGGGAAAGCAAGAGGATAAAGAGAAGCAAGAAAGAGAGGAAGAAAAGCAAGAGGAAGAGGAGGAGAAGGAGAAAGAGGAGGAGGAGGAGGAAGAGGAGGAGGAGAAGGAGAAGGAGGAGAAGGAGGAGGAAGAGGAGGAGGAAGAGGAGAAAGAGAAGGAGGAGGAGGAGGAGGAGAAGGAGGAAGAGGAGGAGGCATTGGTCGAGCTCTGCAGGCGATGCCTAGCGACGTCTCTTCTCGAACTCTCGCGGTCGATGCTGCGTGTTAATATCGCGAGATCTCTAATCCACGCTGTGTATTGATCGCTGGTTGAGGCCTGACAGACAGACAGGGAGACAGAAAGACATTTACAGACAGAAGGAGAGACACAAAAATATATTCGACAATTAGTCGGTACTTCAATCAGTCAACCACTCGGTCAGTCAGTGAAGCAGCCAGTCAGTCAGTTAGTTAGTTTGGCAGTCAGACAGCCAGCCAATCAGTCGGTCAGTCAGTTACTTAGATTAACACATTGCTAGACTGTCTCATCAAAACAATCGTGCTCACTAATGGAAACAAAACCCGACTGACAAAAAGAGAAAGATGTCTCTGGCTTTCTCGCTCCACTGACCGTCGAAGCCTGCAACACACAGACAGACATAGAGAAACAGACAGACACAAACAGACAAACACAGAAACTGAAGACGGACAAAGACAGTGACAGATGATCGTTGCTGTTAAGGTTTTACGTTTTACGATGGACAGAGGAGACGAGGATGGGACTGGTGAGTGGCCAAGCAGTTAGAACAATGCAGGCCGTAATAAAACAACAATAGAATACTTGTTTAGCTGCTTCAATAAATGGCTCGTAAAACTATTTTTGAAACTGAAGAGTGGAACAAGTCAGCCGCATGTCCGAGCAGGTTAAATGGTTCCTTGTTTAGAGCCCTGCATACTTTTTATCGTTTCAGACTTTTGAAATGCTTAAGAATTGCCAGTTCAGAGCTGATATGGGCATCATGAGTCTGTGTCCATGTAAATTAACTTTCAATACGAACGTTCGATATGCTTAAGAATTGTCCGTTCAAAGGTAACATGGACAACGAAAATTTAGGTCCGTGTAGAGTTTCTTTCCGGAAGAAAGAAAATGACAAAGTACACTGGGTGCATAATGAGGCCATTGGGGTGTGCGTGGAATTCAACCCAGTGAATGCTGCTGGGGGGCCAAATCGGTAACGACATAGTTAGGAGAGAGCCAGCTTAATGACAGGTCAACTGAAAGTGTATTTAGAAATTCGGGGCAATTTCGGTGAACAGTTTTTCACACTTCCGTTAGTCCTACTATATCATTATACCATTATACAGGCATGCTTCTGACATGTTAACCCTTCCACGTTCTATTTTGTCTTCCATGACAGAAGGTACGATGTGCGATGTAATCTGTAAGATGGAAAGAAACCAAGTGTGAAGTAATGGCGGTTATTGAGGCAATAAATCACGTTATTAACAGAGAACTCCAACAGTTTATAGTAGAAGATTTATCTAACCTATATTGCGCCATTTTCGTAATGCAAGAGGTATCAGTCGATGGCCGCCTCTAAGAAACGATGTATTCTCCACTGGACAGTCTATAATTGAAGACCTTAGAGCAATACCCAAGTATGTCGGAAATTTGGAGTTTCGGTAAAATAGCTTCAAAGATCTTATACTTTAAACTGCGGTATCTAAGCCATTTGACGACATATCGACAAGCTGTTTGAAGCACCATGTAACTATTATTGTCTTTAACAAAATTGGCAAATAATGCAATGCGAAAGATAACATTATTGTTTTTTACACGACATTTTGCTTCATACCGGGTTATTGACATAAACAACACTTAACCATCGGTATCATTACGGGTGCAGTAACAAGTTATGTGAACAAAGTTTGTTCTCTATAGCAGCTGCAATACCACACGTCATCTAGTGTTAGTCGACATACCTTATTCTTGCACCAAATGGTCACACCATCAGTATCATGATTACGGGTGCAGTAACAGGTTATGTGGACAAAGTTTGTTCTCTAGCAGCTGCATTACCAAACATGTCGTCTGGTGTTAGTCGACATACCTTATTCTTGCACCAAATGGTCGCTATTACACAGTACGAAAATCATGAAAAAAGCGGGTATGTCAAATGACCTGAGTGTTGCTCAGATATCATTACAAAGATTACAAGAAAAAAGGACAATCTTGTTATCATACCTGGATATTGCAGCGGAGTATTGGCAAAATACTGCCGGATGCACAATACCATAGTATGTTGACATACGTTTTTTTCAAAAATGACAGTCAAAAGTATTCAGATCTGTACCAAATTCATAGGGTATATACAATACTATATTCCGATCATGCTCGCGTACTTTTTCGAAAGAAAGAGGTATGTCGACATACATGGGTATTGCTTTAAGGTCTTCAATTATATTATAGTAGTCAGAATCCGTTACGCCTATGCGACAGAAAATATATGACCTAAGGCGGCACAATTGTGCTACGGACCCTTGTTTCAATCAGCGTGGAATTTTAATAAATATACGTTTAAGCTTAGGGATAAAGGCAACTTAACATGACTTATTACATGGGATTAATACGACAGTAGTTGATTTTGTCAATACCACATATCATCCAAAATGTGAAAATGACGATCAGCCAAGCAATACACGTGTAAGGGACACGCAGGGCTTATAAAATGACAGTGCAGCCGATATATAGGAGTTTCTGGCTTTCGGAAACACACAGTCGCGTTTGTGTATAAACTTGTTTTAGAGACACATAGAGCGTATTAAAAGCAATTGAAATGTACCGTTAAGTAAAAATACGATCGACAATAATTTTCCGTTGTAAGGTTAGGCCTACAATCTGATATTTAGGCCAAATTCTTTGTAAGCTCAAACGATAGCTGAGAATTAAGATCGTCATAATAACGCATAACGTCACTATAATAAATGTAAATGAGGCGAGACATGATAATTATCATTACGTCAGCAGTGCTTATTGCTTATGACGTAATAAGAATATGACGCAAGAATCTTAGAATGTTCCGTTGCAAGGTAGCATCTTATACAATTATGCTTTCTTATAATCATAATTATTTACATCAGATTATATGAAAACTCAAACAATAGTCGAGAAATAACATCCTTGTGATAACACACATTTTGATTATTAATGTATGTTATGGCTATTATACAGGTTGATTATAATTACGTCATCAGTACGTGATTGTGACGCAATAAGATTGTGACACAAGAATCTTAGGAACTTTCGCTTCAGTGTAAGCTATCGTCCTTGAATTACGCCAGAAATTCAATCGCTATGAATTTTCTTGATCTCAATATGCCTGTTTATGACGTAATAATCATTTGTCGCTTAAACGAATTTCTCTTAAATTGTATCTTCGTGTTTATTGCAGAAAAGGCTTGAAACTTCTGACCAAAGCAATTCTTATGGAGCTTATAATCGTAGGCTAAGATTAGGCTGTTTAATCATAAGCACTTTTAGCGAGTATGTGTCCAGGTTTTATGAGTGTAGCCGACTGTACCTCTTATATATTCGATGCTAATCTAATGAACATGTTCCGGAACGTCTACTATTTAGTCGAAGTGTTGAATTGCTCCGTGCAACCCAAAACACTGCCAGAAACGGAAATTGCGTCCATATATCCTACAAAAAATGATGCAAATGTCGACAAAAAGGAAAAGGGATAAAGGGCGAGTGTGCTACGAGATAGAGAGCAAGAGAGAGACGGGAAGGGGGCTGCACACGTGTTTATGCTAAAAATGGCGCTTATTAGGCCTAAATCAACAATTTAACAACGAGGATGTACTAAAATTGACTTTCGATAAAGTGTTAAACGATGTGCAACGATTATAACCGGGAGCTAACCAACGTTGACCGTTGGTGGACGAGAGGAAGTGGTGGAGAAGCAGAAGGAGAGAATAGATTGAGGTGACACAGGAGGGGAGAAGGGTAGAGACAGAGGACGTGGAGAAGAGGAGAACAGAAAGAGAAGGAGAAAGAGGATGTGGCCTTCTCCGATAGGAGGGGCAGGACGCGGTCATTTCAAGGCATCGCGCTATTAATTCTTAATAGGCATCGCGGACTAACGTCCATGGCACGGAAGAACGACTGATGGACGTAGACTCCTCTCCTGCATCGTCCTTACGCTCTTCTTCACAATCACTCGTCCAGTGCAAAGGCACATGCACTCACTCGACGGCAGCACAGCATAAGGACGAACAGCAGACGGCTGGCGGTTAGGAGAGGCTGGGGGGATGGGTGGAGAAGGAATGGAGTGGAGGAAGGACGGACGAGGGCAGGGACGGAAGGAAGCAGAGGGTAAGATATCGCTTTCAATGTCACTTCTGCGATCCTTGGCCCCTTTGACGTCCTAGATTGGACGCGTTTGTACAGACCTATCAACTTCCGTGGATCGTATTCGATGCGCTTTTTTCCTCTGTTTTGACGTCTGAAGAGAAGAAATCAGTTGTCTGCTGAGGTGTGGCCGCTGCTGCTGCTGCTGCTGCTTCTCGGTTGCTGCACGTACGGTCGATCAGGGACGGGCAACCGAATCCCACTGGCGGCGTCCGTGTCAATGCCCCTCCTTCCCCTCTGCTACATATATACCATTCATTGGTCGTTGCTGTCGTCTCTCCCAATGCTTCACTCGCTTTCAATCCCTCCTTTTTCTTCCTCTTTCTTCCTCTTTCTTCCTCTTTCTTCCTCTTTCCTTCTCTTTCTTTCTCTTTCTTCCTCTTTCTTCCTCTTTCTTCCTCTTTCCTCCTCTTCCTTCCTCTTTCTTCCTCTTTCTTCCTCTTTCTTCCTATTTCTTCCTCTTTCCTCTTCTTTCTTCCTTTTTCTTCCTCTTTCTTCCTCTTTCCTCCTCTTTCTTCCTCTTTCTTTCTCTTTCCTCCTCTTTCTTCCTCTTTCTTCCTCTTTCTTCCTCTTTCTTCCTTTTTCTTCCTCTTTCTTCCTCTTTCTTCCTCTTTCCTCCTCTTTTCTCCTCTTTCCTCCTCTTTCTTCCTCTTTCTTCCTCTTTCCTCCTCTTTCTTCCTCCTTCTTCCTCCTTCTTCCTCTGTCTTCCTCTTTCTTACTGTGTTACTTCGACGACTCCTTTTTCTTGACGAATTCCGTTGCCATGGCAACCAGGCGTCTACGATTTACAAAGAATGAGTACAATAAATGCGTCTGTTGTTTGACTTGTTTCTATGGCAATTGTTGCAGTCGGTTTAATTCTTACGAATTTGTCGTCAGTTCATCTGCCTGAATGGCGATCAGTGGGCAACAAACGTCTATCTACTTCAGTATCACAAACTCGAAAATTCATTCACTCCCTCTCCCTCCCTACCTCACTCAATCCCTCTTCTCTCCTCTCCTCTCTCTAGTCTCCTCTCTTCTCTCTCGTCTCCTCTCGTCTCCTCTCGTCTCCTCTCGTCTCCTCTCGTCTCCTCTCGTCTCTTCTCGTCTCCTCTCTTCTCTTCTCGTCTCCTCTCGTCTCCTCTCTTCTCTTCTCGTCTCCTCTCGTCTCCTCTCTTCTCTTCTCGTCTCCTCTCGTCTCCTCTCCTCTCCTCTCGTCTCATCTCGTCTCATCTCCTCTCCTCTCCTCTCCTCTCCGCTCCTCTCCTCTTCTCTCCTATCCTATCCTATCCTATCCTATCCTATCCTATCCTATCCTATCCTATCCTATCCTATCCTATCCTATCCTATCCTATCCTATCCTATCCTATCCTATTCCATCCTGTCCTATCCTATCCTATCCTATTTTATCATATCCTATTATATCCTGCCCTCTGCTCTACATGAAGACCACAGGATAAAAAGACGACAAGAGAAAATGTTTACCAAATTCTAAAGAAAATGTCTGGATGAACTCGGTTGCATTATTATTTGATGAGAGTGGAACAGAAGGGGATATAGACGGACGATGAGAGAATGTAGATAAGGAGGAAGCAGCGGAGTGAACGAGACGTGATTGAGTAGATGGAGATAGAGGAGGAGGAGGAGGAGGAGGAGGAGGAGGAGGAGGAGAAGGAGGAGGAGGAGGAGGAGGAGGAGGACTACGAGAGGAAAAGCAGGAGAAGAAGAATGAGGAAAAGAATGAAAAGGATAAGGATGTCGGAGAGGAATTTGTGAGGCGGCACAGCCCACCTGATAATTGATCTCCAAGGCTAGATAGACCGCGATCGTTCGGCTTCTGGGCGCTAAGTCAGTCACCACACGGGACCAATAGAACCGAAAGCGTTACAGTTGTCACGCCACTCAACTCATTTATTAGAAAACACTGAGTAATCGACGGAACGGCTGATAAGAGCTCGCACTTTCTCAGAAGAAGCCAAGGTTGTTTGTCAGGAGGAGCTCTTTAGCAGATGAAGTCATTTATTTCACACGAAAAGACCTGCTTTAAAGGCACGACAAAGACTGAATGTTTATCAGGTAGAATTTCCTATAAGACGAAACTGTTTATCAGGCGGAACCGCTGTCTTCAGGCTTTTAAGGCCAACTCATTTATGATAGCTAACTTCACATCCAGCGGCGTCTGAAAGGTTTAGAGAATGTGGTGGCTCCAGACTACTAATTAAGAAAGATTGAGCTTTCTGTCGCAAAAATATCTAGGACCTCTTTAGTCATTGATATTTCGTCATATTATATGTATTTTCGAGTTTTTCCTAAATTTTTGATGACCTATTTTCGCTCGTCGCGTTTTCATTGCGCATTCAGTCTTCCTCCCTCCTACCATTTATGTCGCTAAATTTGAATTCTCACGTTCTTAGGTGAATGACTTTCCTTCCCAATATACTTCTCAGCCTTGTAGTCCATCCCGAAAAATACGCGACGACAATTCTTAGCCGAATGACCAAATTAATATTGGTGCCACTCCTCAACTCCCTCCTCATGGGAGTCATGGTATTCATATTAGGTCATCGAGATTGGATCTCCAAAATCTAGTATTTTCAGCTGTTTAAAAGGGTAAACTTTAGGGTTTAAAGTGGGGCCATGTTCCCTTGGTCACCGGTAAGCCATCTACTTACATGTATGTCATATCGGAGTAGATCGATGGAGATGTTTGAGGATGAACTGTTGTGTTTGGCTGGCATCAGAAGCATAAGTCTATCGCAGTTGTATAGCTTAATAACGAAATTAGTATTGATGCCACTCCTCAACTTCCTCCTCCTGGTATTCATATTCAGTAGTTGATGAGATTGGACCCTCCTCCGCTCTTTATAGTCTTTCATGTCGGCATATATACGTTAATACTTGGCAACGTCAAGTAAGGTAATTGGAAGTTTATTACGCCAGCTTCTTCATCAGCTATGCAGGTCTTGTGAGTGGCGCTACTAAAATAAGAGATCTCGCAGCTGAGGAGAAAGCAGCGTCTCAGCTGCAGCTGCTGGCTGGTTGTCATAGGAAGACTCAAATTACGCACCGAGAAACTCACTTGACCCACGATATTCGAGAATCGTTGAGCTGTGATAACAGGCCAGCCAGTAATATCAATTACCTTTGTAGTCTAGCAATTCAGCTCTGCGTTTTCTTTCAGTCCGCCTTTTGATGAATCTTTCTGGAGTGCGCAGATCAGAGCGGATCTCTATAGCGATCCATTGTCTTGATTGCTCTCAACAAAGCCCAGCCACATCAGCCAATGGACTCTTCTCAACGTCACGTCTCTTCAGCTCAACCCATATCAATTTTTCCCCCAAACTAAACGCTTGTCTTCTGGTCACAATGTACTCTAATTTGATACACGATCTGTTTCTTCGAAGTCTTTCGAAGTGTGTACTATATGCACACAGTCCACATCGATATAGTCCATATAGTCCGGGTCAAAACATCTCACTCAAATTGAAGTAGTATACACTAATCAGCCTACGTCTTATAATTTACGTACACGTGTAAGTTCACAGTGTGTGTGCGTGTGCGTGTGTGTGTTTGTGTGTGTGTGTGTGTTTGTGTGTGTGTGTGTGTGTGTGTTTGTTTGTGATTATCCTATGCAGCATTATCCGCTCATTCCTAATTTATAAATCTACATTATGTGAAGATCTTGGTCCGTGTCACGTGGTACAAAGGTTTGGGACGTGTTTAATGAACCGTTACTGACAATTTTTTTCATTGTATATATACCAATTATATCAAACATACATGCACGCATAAATATATACATTCATACAATACACAATTACACATGCATGCATGCATGCATACATACATGTAAGCATACTTGGTAGCTTATCAAATTATGTGGCCTGCTGTCGAAATGCATGCATGTTTCTGAACAATAGACGTATGGTCATAGGCGTAGCTACATGGAGGCAAGAGGAGGCCTCCTCTTGCTTTTTTCATATACTGGAACTTCGATTGACCAATGACCCCAATTACCAGGATTTTGCCAATGGTTTGTGAAGTTGCCTCCTCTTGAATTCAAGTCTGGCTACGTCCCTGCGTATGGTATGATATTTGAATTTGTTACATGACTTTAGTTTAAAAATCGTTTTTTCTTCCACTTATGACTGTAGTACTGCTGCATGAGGATAAATCACTGCGCAATCTATCTGAAGATCATGTATGATATGCTAAGTTTTGGAGATATCCTTCGGCCCGATTTGTTTTCAGCCGCGTATGCAATACAGTACTATGCATACAAAAGCAGCTGAAGAGAACCCGGAGCATTTACTGTCTCTCTAGGCTATATTGGATGAAAGTAGGATTGGTTTCATCTAGAATATCGATGGCACCGTAATGGTTCCGCAGATGGATCGATCGATCGATCGATCGATGGAACTCTTTCAGAGTCAACCCAACAGTCGACGACGTTCGTCTTATCAATTCAATTCGGTCAATTAGCATGGAACAAACAATAACTCTTTCAGTGTTATCTGCCTCTTGTTGGCCAACGCTTCAGAACAGTAATGAAATAATATCGAAGCAGAAAACCAATTAAGCGAGATATAATCTCGATAGTTTCTGCTGACGAATTATAGAACGTTGTACTTGTAATTCTAAATGTAGCTGCTAATTTAAATAACGCCAATTCAAACAGTAATCAGATACTGTTTCTACGCTACTCCATATGATGTTAAATGTTACTAAAAACAGAACTTTCAACTGTATGCCAAACAATGCACAGGAAACTAGAAAAGTCACCAGTGGCAGGCTAGTATAGAGCGACGACAGGAGGTAGCGTACACGTAACACGATGACGCAACCACCCAATGGTCTTTCATTGGTGGCATATTATGACGCAGCTATCCTTGAGCTGCCAGGTGCACACAGGCCAGTTATTCGTCGCCTGCCAATCGATAGATCGAAACGCCACCTACAGTGACTAACGGTCGAGGTTACCGACCTGCACCGAGACGAAAATTTCACGGCTGCAGACGTCGGCCCTAGACCCGTAGCTCCAGACTCGATCGCACATCACTAAGCCCAGGAAGATGATAAGCGAAGAAAATACGATCAAACGTAAAAAATCCACAGCAGAAAGGAAGAATAATTCCAACAAAGAAAGTTGTCAATGGTGGATTCCAAAGCGTTAGAAATTATGGAACAGAATCAGACCAACTATTCCGCCGAAATGACACAGAAAGTGAATCATTCATTCATTCATTCATTCTGGAGATTTATATAGCGTCCTTTCAAGAAATCTACTCAGAGGCGCTAAATCAACGACCGGCGTGGATGTTGATTTGCGCAAGGTGTTTCGAGGCTGTTGTTTCATTAATGTGACAGAATTGGCTAAGGCCAATCTAATATACTTAATATGGGAATTTCATATCCACCTGGTGTTCATTGAATAGGCCTAATCGAAGATTGTAAGCTGAGGATTTGTTCTAACATTTCAAGCTGAACGGTTGTTTAAACATTTTAGACTGAATTCGACTCTTAATATTTTAGACTGGATGAAACTTTTAATATTTTAAGCGGAATGATTGATTTATCAAATTTAGAATGAAAGTTGCTTAAAAATTTTAAGTTGAAGAGATGTTTTAAAAACCTAAACTAAATATTTTAGAACTTTAATATTTCAAGCTAAAAGTTATAAAAAGCGACTACTTCGTTCACAGTAGATAGAACAGCAAAGTCTGTTGGTCTCTCTGGTGACATTGTTGACCGTTAACAGGTTTTGATAAGCTCCATTTTTGCTAAAAGAACATTCGAACTACACTCATGAGACGTGCAATGTCAACAGAATCTGAAGATTTAGGGACAAGTCTTGCATACTTCCTATCCCCTTGATGCACTGTTATAGCGCAGGCCAGTTGGAGAACGAACAAGACTTTCCCATTTCGTTTTTTCCTTCTATAAAAGAGATAAAATATCCGTTTCGACATCGATCCTCCATTTTCAACGTCCAGGAATTGACTGCCACAGTTTTCGAAGTTCCACTCTGTATATTGGGACGTTGCGAAATTATTACACAAATTTAAATAAACTAAATTCATCCATCCTCTGCATGCATCTTGTGGGGCTTAGCCTACTGATCTCCACTTCCATCATTAACCTGGAGGGCTCTTAATCCTCCTTCTGCGTAAGAGTGATGGCGAACTAACGTCTTGAGTTATATTTTATAACTTACAGTCACATTTTCAGGCATTATGGCACTTCCAGGCTTAACTCCATCAGATGATCACACTCTTCACCTTCACTTAGGCTACTAAATGATGAAACTGCTACGGCAAGCTGTATTAATTGACTTTTTCGTCCGAAGCTTCTGAAGCAGTGTCTCTCAAAGAGTTTCAATAAACCACACGGAACTTGCTGCAGCTGGTACTCTTTTCTCTCGCAAATTTCCTAAACCTGGTTTTAGTTTCAGTCGCTCGTTTTTATTAAGGCAAGCGATACGCGAAAAAACGATGACCAAAATTACTAAAATTACGAATATTGCACGGCTTTATGATTCGGTCACTGTTGCATGCACCTTCGCCTTGCTGAAATTCCTTAAGGCCGGTGTCGCGTGACAGAGTCTCCCCCCTAAAAGTCTCCCCCGAGACTCTATTTCGAAATAGATTCTCCCCCTGGCGGATCTGTTTCAGAATAAATTCGCCCCCCCCGGAGACTTTGTTTCAGAATATAGTCTCCGGTGGGGAGAGAATATTTCATCCCCCGTTGAAATAAACTCTCCCCCGGGGAGACTTTATTTCAACGCAAGATATTCTACACTAACGTAATATTTATTGCATTGTTTTGCTAACTAATGTAATATATATTCGTTCGTAATGACAGTTAACATCGTATGGACTATCGCAGAGAGCGCCTTTGAGTTGAAATCTTGAAGAAGTGCTATATTAATGTTCGGTTACATTACACTTATTATAGCTCACCAATCAACTTTATTTTAGATTCCTTGGTTTAACAAATGCCTGAGTGTTTGGAATAAGATTCCTCTCTTCATCCAACAGGTGGCCAATCGTTAATTATCTAAAAAAATGTTACGCATTTACTTGGTATATAATGTCATTATTAATTAGCCTTATTAATTATTGCTAATCTACTGGTTAAGTTGTCCTTTTCCCTTCTGTTTTTCTCTTTTCGCTTAATGGTTTCATATTAGTTGTATATTTTATTCTACTTGATGTACCATAGCAAATTCAAGGTGTTAACCGTTCTGTTATTTTGTTAAGCTAATTATTAGCAAATAGACAATAGTTGTCCCTGTTAGCGGGATTTTCATCTTTTTTGGCCTTCCTTGCCACCTCACTCACCTGCTTGATAAATGGAAGTTAAATAAACGGTTAACTTAATCCATCAGCAAAGTCTGCATTGCTGACACAGAATGAAACAGATTTCTCTCATAGACGACGTTCCTCATCTTTAGAATATTCTGCTGCATAAACCTCTTCTTTTTTGTAATATAATTAACCAAAGTTTCACATTCAGACTTATTCATGAAAATAATCTTGAACTGCTTCACTAAGTATAGTACTTTAGGGGTGTCCAGAAAAATGACACATCGCAGAAAACACCCATACTCAAGTTTTTCCCATTATTCCATTCATTAGTTGTCTATAAATATCTTTTTCAGAATTTTAAAATGTTATCCTGAGGTCGCTCAAAGCCCCCGAACATACCCTATACTTAAATACCCAGGACTGAAGGCGCCCATGCTCGAGTCTTGGAACTTGGGTTCATTGTGAATTTACTCTTTTTATCCAAAAAAATTAACGAAGAGTCTGATCTGGATGAACTTTTGCAACTTATTTCTCATGACAGGGACTACGTCTGTGAAAAATATAGACATCCAGATCAGAGTAATTCAAGGTCATTTCAAGGTCAGAATAAACGAAATCTAGCAAAAATCAGATCAAAATGGCCAGATCTCGGCTAATAATTGTTTAAATCGGCTAGTTTTTTTTATATTTTGATCGTCTTAATAAGGACTACGTGCTGTAAGAAACATACTAAATGCAAGACAATCCAAGGTTATTTTAAGGTCAAAACGGTCAATTAAAGAGACAATTAGAGGAAATAGCAATAACTCAGCCAAGTAGGCCTATAATTTGCTCTATTTGGGTGATTGTTTACCTGTTTGCTCGAAATGATAGGGGCCACATTCGAGAAGACATAGTACTAAAAGGCTAACATAATCTAAGGTTATTTCAAAGTCAAAAAATAAAAATCAAAGAAATATGACCATAACTCAGAGACACCAAAATGAAACAACATTTGGCTGAGTTACAGCCATTTTTCTGATTTTAACCTTTTGACCTTGAAATGACTTTGGATTATGTTAGCCTTTTAGTACTATATCTCTTCGAATGTAATCCTTATCCGCCCGAGCAATTAGGCAAAAAAATATCACTCAAATAAAGCAATATTTGGCTGCGTTATGGCTATTTTTCTGATTTTCTCTCAAATTGACCTTTTTGACCTTAAAATAACCTTGGATTGTCTTACATTTGGTTACTTTATTTATAGACAACTAATGAATGGAATAATGTGGAAAATTTGAGTTTTGGTGTTTTCTGAGATGTATCATTTTTCTGGACACCCCTATTATACTTATTAATGCAACTTATAGCCAATATATAGGCCTACTAACTAATACCGAATCCTTAAATATCAACTTGAGCTACGAATAATTAGGCCTAATGTAAGGTGGTCTGCCTTTTATAGTCAACCAATCAATTTTGTTCTAGCTTTTAATTGTTACCTCCGTGTGCAAATTCCATTCTACGCCGAATAATTCGGTGGATCAACAAAATGCCTAGTAGTCTTTATCTCATGGACTTTATCTTCGTGGACTACAATTCTTTATTTTCTTTGCCTTTTGGCCTATCGATATTAAATAGGTTTGGTTTAGCTGCGATTAATTAATGCCAATAATTCTGTGAATGCCTAATCTTTATCAAGCCAGAAAAGCAAGGGCAAGCTCATATAAGAAAGCCAGTACTTCATTTACAATCACTGGTTATGACTTTCCTGTTCTAGGTAATAACCTGAGACCAGCAAACAATAATAGACAAACATTAGGTTAACCAGATGAATCACAGAAAATAAAGCGCAAGGTCATATCAGTTGATTGATACCAGTTGAAGGGTAGGCGTAATCCGCATCAATAATTATAATCGCACAGAAGCAAGTGCTGGCTCGTCTTAGGAAGCCAGTACAGTTACATTTATTCGCATGCATTGTTTCAGACTAATTGTTTAGCTAATAAGTTGGCCTGATACATCTGGCTAATAATATGACAGACAGACAGACAGACAGACAGACAGACAGACAGACAGACAGACAGACAGAGACACAGAGAGAGACAGAGACAGAGACAGAGACAGAGACAGAGACAGAGACAGAGACAGAGACAGAGACAGAGATAGAGACAGAGAGTCAGAGACAGAAACAGAGACAGAGACAGAGATAGAGATAGAGACAGAGACAGAGACAGAAACAGAGACAGAGATAGAGACAGAAACAGAAACATAAACAGAGACAGAGACAGGGAGAAAGTACGAGAGAGAGTAGGTCAGTTCAACTCAGAGTTCAAACTGGATAGGCCTGCACACTGTAAGCAAATTGTTTAGTAGGCCTATGATGCCTGAAGTTTCTCATCGACGGCACAATCTTTGATGTTTTGGGACATAGGCTGTCGCTGTCTTCTGTGTTAAGCCATTGAAATTCATGGTGTAAATAACGAAAACATGTATTTAAAAATGTCAGCGTAGGCCTGCTGCCCTTTTGCCACCCCTTGAACAGTACCGCCCGGAGCGGAGGTAACACTCGACCCCTTATAGCATGTGAACATACAATATACAGATGCAATGCATAAATAGTCTAATCCAGAAATACAGAAAACAATCCTTTAAACTGTCATGTTAGCCAAAATTCGGTTTGCATTTGGTCTCACAATAAAGAATATTCTATTTTTATTTTATTATAGCTTCGCCACTGATAATAAGAATTGACTTTCACTCAGATCATCAGGTTGTCTTGAGTGGTTCTTATGCATATACCTAATGGAATATTTAGCTTTGATAAGAGAGCCCACGTGTGTCTAATGTAACTTGTTTTAGCCTGGTTTCTTTCCCGACGACGTTTGTGGTGATGGATTGCTTTTCCTGAGTGCAGCTCTATAAACGCCTTTCGAAAGCAAATTATATTACAGTTCACCGAAAGACCGAATGATGAGAGGAAACCGGTAGAATGCGGATTCGAGGAGAAAAAGGAGTAGACAGAGGAATACGAAAAGGAATAGAAAGAAGAATACGAGGAGGGATAAAAAGAGTCCTGAAATACTGGAGGAATGAGAATGGAGAGATAAACTCATCGGGCCATTGTTTATAATGGAAATAGAAGCGAACTGTTTAACTATAGACCAGTCATTTTAATCAGTGTTACGTGCAAGGTCGTGGAGTGAATTATTAATTATGACACAGTAGAACATTTGAATGAGTATGATATACTAAACTTTACTAAAGGGTAGTCAACATGGATTAACCAGAGGTCGCTCATTTATTTGACAAATCTGTTACAGTTCTCTTAGGGGGTCTATGAAAGTATAGATCAGGGAAAACCTGTGGATTTAGTTTATCATGATTTTGCCAAGGCACTTGAACAATAACCTCATGCAAGACCGGCCAAAAAGTTGCAAACATGCGGGATTATATAACTAACATGTTTTAAAACCTGACTATCAAGACAATTTAATGTAATGCAATTGAACACTTATATAGCGCCCTTCTAGATATATACTCAGAGGCGCTGTCTACGCTAGCCTATATGGTGTGAAATGTCACGACGAACGAATCTATTACATCAGCTAACAAAACAGTGCACAGTAAGCTGAACAAGTTCCCAGTTGCGGACCCACGCACACACGAATAAAACCAACCAACTGATTCCCGTCGAAATCTGACAGGTGGCATGGATGTTCAGAGTCTCTGGACCAAGTTGCGTCGATAAAGTAGAGCGACGACAGGTGACAACGTTCGCACACACGATGACGCGGCCGACGAGCAGTCCCTCACTGGTGGAAGATGACGTGTGGGCATAGGAGACAAATAGCTGGGCATCGCCGCATGGATGCTAAGTGGAGTACCACAAGAATCATTGCTTCGGCTATTGCTGTTTGTAATTGTTATTAATGACATAGATGGTGGGATTTCATCTAAAATTTCTAGGCTTTCTGGTAATATAAAACTATGTACAGCGGTGCCTGGTGAAGAAGTGTAGAGGCCGCGAGAAGACGTAAGAAAAATGCTCAAATGGTCGCAGGACTGGCAGGTGCCCTTTAATTTAAACAAGTGCTCAGTGATCATTATCAGCATCCTGCACATTGGGCAACGAAGCTTTTATCTCTAGATACTAAATTAAAATATGTAACAACAAATATAAAATTAACTAAAATAATTAAAATAAGTTATGTCGACATTTGGTTTACCTGCTTGCTAACTGATACAACGAAGCTGTTATTCATTGAAGCATAGAAACCAGAGCATCATTTTAACAGTATGGCATTGGCAAATTTTATCGTGAAGTGACGGCAGATTTGGCATCTCCGACATGATGGTGAGGTCTGGTAAATTAATTTAGAAGTGCGTTTGACGTCTAATCCGAGTATAGGCTTACGAGGAGCGATTAAGAGACTAGAGTATACGGGTATGTAAGCTGCTTGCATGCAGAATATATGCAGATAGGCATAATATATGTGTGTGTATGCATACTCAGAGAGGAATCAATAGAACATATCGTTGTATTTGAAATCCAGCTTGACCTTTTCACATTTCAGTGGACTTATCCTTAATTAATATACTGATGGGAGAGAACAAATGAGAAACTCAGCCACCACGTTATGTGGTGCCTGAGTTGCCAGCGACTTAGTTGTCAGATGACTCTATGACCTTTAGGCAGCAGTCCATTTCTAAGACTAATAACAGGTATTTTTGGCTAAACTTCTGACCAAGTGGGTCTCCTGGGATGGGGCACAGAATTCTAAACATCTAGCTTGCCATTAATGCGGTGAGCAGACATAAGACTGATTAGAACACGCCGATTCTAAACAGGTCCTTCGTGTTTATACTGGAATGAAAGACTGTCTCAATGTCGTTGATATTCACCGTACCATAGACTCGTTACCTTTAGGCTACTTTTAAAATATGATTTAACACTGATATTGCTGATAGGCACCAATTTTGACTTAAATTCTCGACATACACTAACATACATACATACATGCGTATTACATAGGGCCTACATACATACATACATACATACATGCATACATGCATACATGCTTACATGCATACATGCATACAGACATACACACAGACTGAGACTGTATAGAGAGAATGTGTGGATACTATATGGACATGTTAGCCTTGTGGTATTACCAGCGCATGTCGGTTACCGACAACATGAAAGTTCGTAGTGGTGAGTTACACTAGCCTAATTTGTAATGACGAGTTTTTCTGTAGTTCTCTATATTCGCCATAAAATTTATATTGGTACAGAAAAATCTCGTTTTGATTAAGCCTGACTTTTATAAATTCGCTGTTCTCCGATTTTTTAACACAATTACTTCTAGAATTCAAAAAATAATTATACTTTCCAGATAATCCCTGAACTAAAGCTCAGTGGGGGCGAATGGGGTGGTAAGCGTCTCTAAAAGCCTCTACCACCCAAATGCCCACCACGCCACCTTCACGTGGTACCCCTGTTGGAAACAAAGTGCGTGGTGGACGACCGAGCCCTCGCCGGTATATGCGAGCCCAGAGACAAGGAGTCGGAAGGACGGACGATGAAGGACATCGACGCTCGGAGATGGTGTCTCGCTAAAAACACCGAGAGGAAGGCAACGGGAAACCACCTCTCTAATTTCCCAAGAAACACTTACAATGACGACAAAATGTGGCGTCATTGGAAGTTGGAACCTGCCGAAGGGCAGTGAACTTAAAGAACTTAAAGAAGGTGAAGAATCACCATTGCATGCTTAGGTTACGTACATGTACATGAATTAATCGCAGCAAGGCTACATTTAAGCTTAGAGTTCCAGCCTCTAGGTGATAGAAGCTGTAGGCAGATTATGAATTATTCTGGTTGTGCGTGATGAACGTACATAGAGTAAATAAACCAGCAAAGTAAATAATTAATGAAGATTATTGTAGATGAAATTCGGTGAGGATGGTAGGCGCCTTCAGTTTTCTTTCAAATACAAGTAGTTGTGCACAGTCAGCATTGAGTTTCTCAACAATAGTTCACTATACCTATATTATTTGTATTTAAAGAAATATATGCTTATGCTGAAACCCTATGCACTTTTGTGGATAATTGTACTCTGTTGTTTTGTGGTAAGGAATATAATTATTATATTCAACTGGTACACAAATATCTTTAAATCTTTATCATTTTGCTTTCTTTCAACTATGAGTTTTGTAGTACATGATTTTGCCCCTTGAAAACTTCTTACGGGCGCCCATGTCATTGATGCATATGGGGAGGAGAAAGAGTTTTCATATGAAATGGGATAGGGTATTGGAAATGAGGGGAAAAGGCTAACTCAAGCGGACATTAGCCAGAGAAGAAATTACAATTTTTAGGTAGCACAAATTACTGGTGAGACATAGTTGGAATACTGCACCTTGGTATGGAATCCATACCTGAAACATGACGGGCAACAGATTACGCGTAACAAACCGTAGAAAGTGCAATGAAGAGTCATCAAGATGATTTGGAGTTACCAGGATTTGAGCTATGAAGAAAGGTTGAAAGGTTGTTGGCGAACTAGAGTGGAGAGAAGGAAGAGTAGAGGAGACATAATTGAAGTTTATAGGTATATCACTGAAGACAGTGAAGAGGCAGTGCCGTGGAATTTCCTTGAATTGGCGAAAAACAACGCCACTCGAGGATATAGAGATAAATTATTCAAGAAACCGAAAGGAACGTCATAGGGCAGGAATTCTTAAGCTGTTAAGTTTTGGAATGATTCTGAACATAGTACCGTCTCAGTGGATACTGTTACAGCTTTAAGAAGCTACGAATGATTGGCTATAGAGCTTTTCAGAAAAACTTTCATTAGTTCTAATGCAAATTGCATGTCTTCTGAACCTTTGAAAACCTCTGTTTAGTTATACCCAGAGGAATAGGCGGAGGAATAAAAGAAGAAATAGAAGGCGGAGAGAAGTCGAAGATATTTCTGGACTTGCAGTGACTGCTTACATGTCGCGTCCGTGAAAATCAAAAGCAGAAAATTGCTTCCTGCTGCCATCTCCCGACGCTTCCTGTGTGGCCCGGCTAAGTGTCGTTTAATGGCCTGTTATTAGTCCGGTCAGGTTGCTTTCCAAGACTTTTCTAAGGTCCCTGGAGGTCAGTAATCATTCTTTCTTTGTGTCGAGCAGACCCCGGACTGAACAAATTACTTCTTGTTTTCTCCTGACATTTGCCACGTTTGCCATTGCAGTCGTGTGCTGAGACCGACTGCAGTGAGTGAATCTTAATTAGACGACGACGCTGGAGTGTCTAAACTGCGTCGTTCGCCAAACAAACGGTACAGTGTGTTCAGTCCTAGATCAGCTTCCAATTTACACAATTTGTACAGCTTTGCAGCAACATTTAGCTGTTACCGTAGAAATCAGCGTTGCCAGCATCATGGGCGTATTTAGGAGTGGTTTTAAGGGGTTTACACTCCCATTCCCCGAAATAAATTCATTACTGTTACAAAAAAACTAAAAATGTAGAAAAATACGATCGTGTCCGATGGAACCTCCGAGAACTGAAAACCCCCATGAAATTGTTTCCTGGCTATTTCCCTGGCCAACTTGAATGCAAAAACATTAACATACAGAAATCCAGGTATATATTCTACAAGTACTATTTAATTTTCTGATAGATTTATGAAAATTCAAGGAATCAAGGGATTCGATCAGTAGATAAACCTAAGATGTCATATTTGCTTCCTGCTGACATCTCCCGACGCTTCCTGTCAAATATGACATCTTAGCCATGACATGCAGGGACTTTAGAAAAGTCATATTTGAGCCATTACCGTAATTTCAGGTTTTATGCCTAACACTAGGCAACGTATGCGTCAAATAACTGCGTAGGCATACTGCAATGGCAGGCAGTCTTACACGAAATACAAAAAGCAGAAATAAGATTCAGAGAACAAGACAGCAAGAAGAACAAAGTTAAACGATCATGACAACAATTAGAAGAAAATTTAGAAGTTAGAAGAGCAAGAATAACCAGTGAAAACAGGACTCCAAACAGTGACTTAAATTATAGGGGGAAACCAGAGCAAATGTAACAAAACCAACTATAACACAATATGATGTTGAGCAATGGCGAACGTTCAACTACAAAATCCTAAAGATTCAAACTCAGCTTCGTCAAAAGTAATGCCACAAAATTCATGGAGTATAAAAATGCTCCATCATTTCTTCATTCAATCTGCATGCCAGCAGACTCTAGCACATCAAATAAAGCATAATAAAACCAAATAGATAAGCATAAGTGGACAGCCTATTGGCTGTTATTGTTGGATTTATTGATTTGTGTACAGTATGTCGGACACATGCTTCGCTGGTTTGAGTCGGGAGCGCCACTGATGAGTTTTTTCATGAAGTGGCGCGTTATAAATGTCAGATTACATTCCAATTCCAATTACAAAATGCTTTAATCAGCAGAGCGTGAGCAAGAGAAGCAGAAGCGCGTCTTTTCGAATTCTGAAAGGGATCATCCAGAAATGACGTGAAAGATATATGGTAAGCTCTCCGAATCTACATCACCATCGATTGTCCTATAAAAAGACTGACTCGTCAGAGGTCATGCCGATCGGTGGCAGTTGATGGCGGATAGGAAGAATGAGGAGGAGTAAGAGGAGGAGGAGCAGGAAGAGCAGGAGGAGGAGGAGGAGGAGGAAGAGGAAGAGCAGGAGGAGAAGGCGAGGAAGGAGAAGGAGGAAGAAGAGGAGGAGCAGCAGGAGGAGGAGGAGGAGAAGGCGGGGAAGGAGAAGGAGGAGGAAGAGAAAAAAGAGGAGAAAGAGGAGGAGAAGAGGGAGAAGGATAAGGAGAAAAAGAAGAAGAAGGAGAAGGAGAAGGAAGAGGAGAAGGAGGACCATGACGAGGAAGAGTCGACAGAAGAAATGAGAGAAACACAGGCAGACAACGCCGTGCGCTGCTGCTAGAAGAGAGAAGCAGGAGTCTGACTGGATGTTGATATATAAAGAGGAAGAAAGAAAGAGAGAAAGACAGAGAGAAAGAAAGAGAGAAAGACAGAGGGACAGATGGATAGAAAGGGCGAGAAGGGATCAGAGGACACCCTCAGAAAATCATTGCCTGAGGCCTAACACTGACGATCTGTCGTCGGTCGAGTTCAGAGGCTGCTACGGCGAAGGAGGCGATGCAGCGACGGTCAGCATCTGTCGACAAATATGCGCCTCGATCAGGAACCGATGTAATATGAAAAGACGACAAGAGCAGAAGAGCAGGCGGAGGAGGAGGAAGATTAAGAGAAGGAGGAGAAGGAGGAGGAGGAGAAAGAAGTGGAGAAGACGGAGGAAGAAGAGGACGAGGAGAAAGAAGAGAAGTAGACGGAGGAAGAAGAGGAGTAAACGGAGGATAAGGAGACGGAGAAAGAAGTGGAGAAGACGGAGGAAGAAGAGGAGGAGGAGAAAGAAGAGGATTAGACGGAGGAAGATTAAGAGGAGGAGAAGGAGGAGGAGGAGGAGAAAGAAGAGGATTAGACGGAGGGAGAAGAGGGCCAGGAGAATAAAGAGGAGTCGATGAAGGAAGAAGAGGTCCATGCAGGAGAGAGAAGTGGAGTAGACGGAGGAAGGAGAGGACGAGCAGAATGAAGAGGAGTAGACGAAGGAAGATGAAGAGGAGGAGATGGAGAAAGTCGGGCAAGGAGGCTAGCATGGAGAGGATTGGCATCATATGACATACGAAGATGAGGAAAAGGAAGAGATGTAGACGGTAGAGGAGGAGGAAAAGGAGGGCAAGGAGAATGAGACGGAGAGAGACGGAGAGGGATTCGAATGAGAGACCACGTAGGAAGACATGATGGACGAAGAGCTGTACTTGGCTGTCGTGAATAGATCTCTGAGGACGTTAACAGCCATGCTCTTAGTTCCGGCGAAGATTAAAAACGTCCGTCAGCGGAATCTTGTAGCCAGGTCGACAAGCTGCCGAAATGGCCTCAGCCTACTTAGTCGTGCAATCTTAGTAGGTAAGAAGCTTCGTAAAGAGACGGGGAGTCTGCTCGCTGCACTTGGGAAGAGGCATTTATGTCATTGTCACAGCTAAAATGTATATGCGCACTTTTATAGAAGCCGCTTTTATGGACACCATTCACCAGGCTGCATAGGAGGCTCGGCTCCGTCTGCAGCAGCTGCAGCGGTCAGCGACTGACTGCCTGGTGTGTGATCTATTGAGCCATCTGCATCCAAGCGAACTATACAGGTTGTTGTCCAATAAAAGCGAACGCGGGAAAGGCGACTGGAGAAGACGTCGGCTGACGAAGGCCAACGAACCCGACCTGTAACTATACGACGCCCGCCTGTAACATGGTCACATGTGTCTAAAGGACCCAGGTTATGGGATTCACCACTTCATCCAACTCATCATCATTATCAGTGGCCAAGTCTTTCTCCCGGAGCGAAGCAATTTCCACGAGTAAGCCGGCCGTCCTGGTCCTGGGATCGTTTCCAGGCTTTGTATAGCCCGAAGTACAGGCTCAGGGCTGCCACTGAAGAATACGCTATTGCGCATATCCATTACATATAATGAATGAGTTATAATATATAATGAATTACATATAATGAATGAATGATCATATATATATATATATATATATATATATATATATATATAATATAAAATTGTTACTCTACGTTTAAATAATTATAATTAATATTTGTGTGTAAAGCTTTCATTTTGAGCTAAGCACAGGCTTACATGTATACGAGTGGAATTGTCAACCTTTGCCGTTAATAGGGCGTTGAAATATGCACGGGGTAGGCGACCGTAGGTCTATGCTATTATCACACTGTTGTAGGCCTGCTACCACAAATTTCAAGACTTTTTCTCTTGATTCTCGAGTTTCGTGGAAAACTGTATTTGGTTGGCTCGTGGCAACGTTTGTTGAATTAGCAGGCTGTTATATGGCCTACAATTACAGCCTCTGGTGTTTGGCATGATTGCGCTCGATTTATCCCATCTTCTGGTCTCTTGGGTCTCATGAAACTCCACGGGTTCTGTCCAATAGATTCTGATTTTGGAACGCGGTGGTGATTAGTACCGACCATACAATGTAGGTTGTTGTTTTGTGCATTGCGATAAGGACGCTATAGGCCTACAAGTTCCCAGTCTTTATACGATTATATCAGATACGATTAGATTAGTAACGATCAGATTACATTAGATATTAAATTATATACGAATAAAATACTACTACTTTAGATACCATTAGATTGGATACGATTAGATGACATAGATTAGACTAGCTTTTGGGCAGAGATGTTGGCATACTGGCACCCGAAAGATAGTGGCAGAGCATGAATGTAGTAGTGAACATGAATGCTGAAAACGACTTCGCTGGGAAGAAGTCATTTAGCCGGGCAAAGGGTGGAAGGGAAGGTCGTTGGGGTCACCATCAAGCGAAATCTGTTGAAAAACGATTAGACGATGTATAGAGCAACGCCGATAACTAGAAAATTGCTGGGTGATGTAGTGAGACGAATGTAATGAGACGAATATGAGAGACTGACACAAAAGACATAAACGCACATAAGCAGACAGACAGACAGACAGACAGACAGACAGACAGACACAGACCAAAAAGGACTGTGGTGAAAGAGTAACTATACTGTGGCATAGACATATCGTTTAATAGAGAGAGTCGGTTATAGACGAAACAAGATTGTCGTGAAGAAAGCGATGAAAAGCAGACGGTGGTCGTCTGGAGAAATTGATAATCAGCGGATGCTGCTGCGGCAGAAGTGTTGCAGCAGCAGCAGAGGAAGAAGAAGGGCGTGCCAAAGACGAATGGAGGGAATTGCGTTGGTGACCATCAGACCATGTGTGCGTCTACTTCACAAAGCACCGATAAACACCTACGCACAATGCATATATTCATCGCCTGTCATTTCCTGGCTATATACTTGCTTTATACGTGTTTGTATGTATGTAGGTATCCATGCATGAATGCAGCCTACTATGTGTGTATTATCTATGTATGCGTATATATGTGTGTGTATGTATGTAAACCGGCAGGATCTCTTTGTCCCGCGAGCGAGAACTGCTATGGCTTAAACGCGAGCCTTTGCCTTCATTGGCCCTGCACTATGGAACCAAATTGAATAATTGATAGATGCAATACAATCTGTATGTATCTGTGTGCATGTGTGTGTGTGTGTGTGTGTGTGTGCATGTCTACATGTGTTTATGATGTATTATGCATTTTTATTATGCTATGAAACGATATTAATCCTGCAAGATGACATAGACATCATATAAAGTTGCTATTGCTGTTATCACAAATCTGTTACCGGTGCTTATCCTACCGGACCCTGCACCTTTCTTCAGAATGTTCTCAGTTTTTGCCTGTTATTTAAAATTATGATTAATAACTTCACTGATAAAGAATGAATGCCACGGACGAAATAACTGAAATGACATGTGTAAAAAGCAAATGGCAACATCTTTTCAACCATTAGACCATTGGAGACTAGAGTTTCAAAGATACCCGATTGCTCTGAAGTTTGGAAATTCTGTTGTTGTCATTATCATTGTTACGTGAGTGAAATGCAAACTTAAGCAGGGTAGCTTGGAGCTAGACCATGAAGTGCCTTGTTTACAAGGACAGCAACTTGAAATTGGACAGCTGGGATAGATAAACAGTGAAAATTTGAAGACATTGATTCTGTACTGATCGATGATCTTGGAGAAAGCCGAAGAACAAGGCTAGAAGTCTTTGCTTGTGTCACTTAAAATATGATGCATTAGCACTATAATATAGTCTTGTTCTAAATCTGTGATGTTTGTCACATTCCTGCTTTACTTAAGTTGACGGGTGCCTAGAGTGCAAAAATATCGATTTAATCGTATGCTTATTAGTAGGCTATAAATTAGACACGAAATGTCTTAATGCCTGGAAACGCATTTAGAGATAAATATATTTGGACATGTAGTCCTATATATATAGAGATTTCAGGAACATCTGAGAAGCTTCTGCTGAAATGAAAACCCTGTCATACTCCTGTAATATGAGTCTCGCATGTAAACAATGCCACAATGCATTGCGTCACAGCATAGAGGCTCCATATCTGAGGTTGTCTCAGGTTTCTTCTGGCTTCCGCTGACACCATTTGCCGGCCGATATGAACAAGCAGATGCGAATTTCTATGAGACAGCCATTGGCTCGGTTCTCCTATGTTATTTAGGTGAAAAGCTTGCCCTGGGTAATTTTATTCATAGGAGAGTTTGATGCTAGACATTTAAACAATTTCCTTCGTCCCTGCGATACTGTTATGCTCAAGAGTGGTAGGTGAAAGAGTAGCCATAACTCTATCTTGTATTTAGAAATTTATATAGCGCCCCGTTAAGGAGAAACTACTCATAGGCGCTCTTTCGGCTTGCCAAGAAATCGATGTTAGATGTAATTAAGAATGGGAGGTTTATCTTTTACCAGACAATGCTCAGATGACTAGGAAAGTCAACTGTAGTGGCTCTCATACACAGAGTCCAATCAACGGATTGTAGGTAGCCTATAGTTGACACCATGTTCAAAGTTCCCGAACCGCGTTGCATCAAGGATGAGGATGATAGAGAGGGTTAAAACCTAGCTGCCTGGTAGAAGAAGAAGAAGACGGAGGAGGGGAGGAGGAGGAGGAGAAGGAGGAGGAGGAGTAGAAGAAGGAGGAGAAGGAGGAGGAGGAGAAGGAGTAGGAGGAGGAGGAGGAGAAGGAGGAGGAGGAGAAGGAGGAGGAGGAGGAGGAGGAGAAGGAGTAGGAGGAGGAGAAGGAGGAGGAGGAGGAGGAGAAGGAGGAGGAGGAGGAGTAGGAGGAGAAGGAGGAGGAGAAGGAGGAGGAGGAGGAGAAGGAAGAGGAGGAGAAGGAGGAGGAGGAGTAGGATGAGGAGGAGGAGAAGGAGGAGGAGAAGGAGGAGGAGAAGGAGAAGGAGGAGGAGGAGGAGGAGTAGGAGGAGGAGGAGAAGGAGGAGGAGGAGAAGGAGGAGGAGAAGGAGTAGGAGGAGGAGGAGAAGGAGTAGGAGGAGGAGAAGGAGGAGAAGGAGGAGGAGTAGGAGGAGTAGGAGGAGAAGGAGGAGGAGGAGGAGGAGGAGGAGAAGGAGGAGAAGGAAGAGGAGGAGAAGGAGGAGGAGGAGGAGTAGGATGAGGAGGAGGAGAAGGAGTAGGAGGAGGAGAAGGAGGAGGAGGAGGAGTAGGAGGAGGAGAAGGAGGAGGAGGAGGAGAAGGAGGAGGAGTAGGAGGAGGAGAGCAGTTTATGAAGATAGCCTGGAGGCAGCCATGAGTATAAAGTGCTAGAGACTTTATTTTCTCGGCCTCAGCATATGAGGGCGGGTGGCCAATCCTCTCCCTTGCCGCATGATCTTCCCACCGACAACATGCGGCAATTCTACAGCTGAGTTGACTAGTGGACGCAAGTGGAATAGAAATCTCAGTCGACGACCTCTCTCGCCTGACAATCCACTAGCAGTCCAGCCTCCGGTGTGTGTGTTTGCAGTACAGTATTAGTAGTAGTTTCAGTTTGACGACACTGTCATAACAAAGATCACTAGCGTCTCCCTCCTTCTTCATCCAGGCTTTGGACTGGCACTGCCAGAGTACGAACAGTCTTGTGTGTGTTTGTGTGTTTGTGCAGATCCTGTCGAAGGATTCGGTGACGGTGGCCGTCGATGCCGTCGTCTACTATCGGGTGTCGAACGCAACTGTTTCGGTGACGAACGTTGAGGACGTCAACCGATCGACGCGTCTCCTCGCCCAGACGACCCTTCGCAACGTCCTTGGAACGAAGAACCTCAGCGAAATCCTCTCCGACCGAGAAAACATCAGTCACTTCATGCAGGTCAACTGAACCACCGACACATTTTCACATTTCGGTGTGACCTCGCGCGCGTTACAAATTTAATTGATTAATTATTTAATTAATTAATTAATTACTTACTTACTGATGGGAGAGGACAAATGACTTAATTAATTAATTAATTAATTAATTAATAATAATAATAAAAATAATAATAATAAAAAAATAATAATAATAATAATAATAATAATAATAATAATAATAATAATAATAATAATAATAATAATAATAATAATAATAATAATAATAATCGTGCAAGCGCTGCTGCTTCTTGCTCGACTTATAATAGCGCCATCATGTAATTACAATAAGTACTTGTAGAGGATCAAGCAGCTGCATTATTAATTCTAAAGAAAGAAGAAGAAGAGAGAAGATTAAGAGTGATCCCGAGGCAGGAATCAAACTAATTGGAGGGCTGACAATATTGACCTCCTCACTAGAGGCGGAACTGCATGATATTACTATGCAGATGGACCAGCAGAAGATTCGTCACAGTAGTGATCAACGCAGTTTAATCATTAACGCTGATAAAATGTAAAACAAGGGTTATTGAAGAACCAAAGAGACAATAATAACCATAAGCCGTCAAAGGAGAAGTTACTGACCATTGTGATCAAGTAGGTGAATTCCTCTATATATAGCTTGTGATCTAATAACCGCAGTTGGAACCAGCGAAAAATACATAGGCCTACAGTTCGTAGCGATGCGCTAATATGTGGCGTCGTTAAGATGATTTAGTCCATCTTAACTCGAGGTAAATTATGACATCAGCTTCAGTACTGGCCTAAACCATATTGCTCTGGCCTAAACTATAGGCCTATAATGGATTTAGTGCTTCTGTCACTTACAGTGTACGACGCAACCTGTAGGCTACTTGTTTCGTTACTTTCCAAAACTGAACAACTTAGAATAACTCAAGCTCTTGTCTCATTATTATTTTTAGCAGAATGCTGTTTTTTGCTGGATCTATATATTCCCGACGCACAGATTTAGTAATTGCTTGGCAACTATTCTTGCTCTTGATTACCCTGCAGCAAAACTGCGCATTCCCTTCATGAGAACGGGAATCACTGAGGGATCGATAGCTCTTCTGATTGGGTATATTACTGTGAGAAGCGCTTTATACATTTCTAAATACAATACAATACAATAGATTACACGTTAGGTGCAAAATTAATGCTTGAGTTACGGACGTTCGGTCGGTTAGCTGTGGAAACTGTTTCACTCAATAAAAAGTTTTTCTGGACAGTTTATTAGCGCAGATCACATGCTTTTGAATTCTGTAAGTGCAGGTCGTGTTCATAACCGGCACGAAACCCGTTTTAAGTCAGTGAGTGCACTTTTCACAGCACTTCCCCAATAACAGCAGCCGTGTTCTGTGAACGATGACTGTTCCATCTTGATAATTTGTGACCATCAGATTCTGTCAGTCTTTAGATCAGAATGTTTGTCTTGTCCTTATTTCAGGCCTGTCTGGACGAGGCGACTGAGCCATGGGGAGTCAAGGTCGAGAGAGTTGAAATGTAAGTAGACAGAGGTTAAGTCAGGAATAGGAAAGAAGGAGGAAAGGAAATAACAGACTATAAGGACAATAAAGTGGAGAAGTGTGAGGGGAGAAACAAGGCAGTGGAAGGGTAGGATGTGCAGAGAAAGCGAAGAGAAGGGAAGAAGGAATAGAGAAGATTAGAGTGCACTGAAGTAGAGTGGGGTGCAATGGAGAAAAGTGAGAGGAGTGAAGAGGAGTGAGAGGAATGGAGTGGAGGAGAGATGGTAATGGACTAATCTAACTGAGTGATATCTTGGTAGACTGACGACTGACTTATGTAATCGTTGATTTGTAGAACGGAAAGAGAGACAGACAGACAGACAAAGACGGAGACAGATACAGAGAGACGGAGGTGAAGGGCGTACAATAGCATAGCCATTAAATAAATAATATTTATCTTTAACTCCATACGAATTATAATATCAGCCACAGAAAATGGTGTCATTGAGTCATAATAGTTTGTCTTAATATAATCTAAAGAAAAATATCAGTGATCGAGTAAAAGGCTAATTTAAAAGGGTCATAAACAGCTGACTCTCTCCGTGTATGTGTCGACTTTTATGTATATTATGTTTAATGGATGAGCCTGCAGGTGCAAATGCTGTAGCTTATATCTTGTGCTTTTTGCATTCAGGAAGGATGTACGTTTACCAGTTCAGCTGCAGAGAGCAATGGCCGCAGAAGCCGAAGCAGCCAGAGAAGCCAGAGCCAAGGCAAGGCTTCATCACTGGCCATCTTTAGAGACGCATAATAAGCTGCATATACACGCATGAATACAGACAAATACGGACATGATGAAACAGATAGGCAAGGACATAGGCAGACATTGACAGACAAACTGTAACAAGCAGACAGACAGTATGAATGGGTCGAGAGAAGTAGGCAGAAGGAGGTAGGCAGAGAAACACCCATAGAAGGCGGAGGATACGATTGAATGGAAGACGTAAATGCAGATGGTTGTGTGTCAACTCGCAGATGTTCGTTGATCTGCGCAGAATGTATTTCCATCGGACGGACACTTTTGGTATACGAGGTCGACTGACTGACGTGTACACCACAGCCGAACTGTCAAGATCTCTTTCGTTACAATCTGGCTGGTTTAAATCACACAGGCACTATACTAACGCACTTACTGTAGACTTACTTGCGAACACAGCCGAGCATAAGCTGAAGCGGACGGCAGGAGAAGAGAGAGAGAGGGACAGGAGGACTTCCTCAATGCAGTCGTCCACTGGAATTGAATGTCTTGGTCTCTCTATTGATTACGAGGCCAGAGAGTTTAGTTCATCTCAAGCGACCTTTTCTACATCCACCCATTAACAGCCAATCTTTGTCTGTCTGTATGTCTGTCTGTCTGTCCGTGTGTCTGTCTGAATATCTGTCTGTCTGTCTGTCAGTAGTAGGCGGCACTGTTACATCTGCTTCTATGTCTGTGTCTGTTCCTCTTCGCGTCTGCCTCATCCTTCTTCCATTTCGCCTTCTCGTGCGCTTTTGCATCCTCAACCTCTTCCTCTCAATCTCTTCTCTCCATCGCACAGATAGGCGGATCATAGCCTAGCCTAGATGATAATTATTACCTGATGATAATAATTATCATAAATATTATAGGTGATAATTATCTGATGATTATAATTATTATCGTCATCATCATTATTATCATAATCATTATCATCATCACCGTCATAATTATTATTATCATATTCATTATCATCACCGTCATTATTATTATTATTATTATTATTAGGCCCTATTATTATTATTATTATTATTAGGCCCTATTATTATTATTATTATTATTATTATTATTATTATTATTATTAGGCCCTATTATTATTATTATTATTATTATTATTATTATTATTATTATTATTATTATATTATTATTATTATTAATTATTATTATTATTATTATTGTTGTTGTTGTTGTTGTTGTTATTATTATTATTATTATTATTATTATTATTATTATTATTATTATTATTATTATTATTATTATTATTATTTTTATTTTTAATTTTTTTAATTTTTATTTATTTATTATTATTATTATTTTTGTTTTTTATTTTTAAGCGTCTGGAACGGCACCTAGTCGTCAATTATTATTTTATTATAATAATTTTATTATAATATTTTATTATAATCGTTATTATTATTATTATTATTATTATTATTATTATTATTATTATTATTATTATTATTATTATTATTATTATTATTATTATAATTCCAGGTGATAGCTGCGGAGGGAGAGCAGAAGGCGGCGAAGGCTTTGAAGGAAGCGGCCGACATCATCAATGAATCTCATTCTGCGCTTCAGCTGCGATACCTTCAGACTCTCGGACAGATCGCCTCCGAAAAGAACTCGACCATCATCTTCCCCATGCCAATCGAATTCCTCAAACCACTCCACGGCAAGTAAAGCGGATTTAGACAAAGTCTGTCCTCCTCCTCATCATACCTTCTTCTCTCTTTATTCTCGTCTTCCTCCTAAGCAGGCTAGCCTCCTACTCCTCTGTCGTGCTTCTTTGAGCCTAAGCTACAGCAGTTTCATACAAGAATAGATAGCCCTTTAAAGAATCGATAGGCCCAGAGGCGAAACTCTGTACATAACTTTGGGGACAGATTTTTCAGAGGCCGGATTTTTGCATATTTTGGGGGGACAGATAGGCTTCAGTAAAAACTTTGGGGGCCCCTCTGTCCCCATGATTTACGCCACTGGGTAGGCCTAATAATGTCTACAGCAAAATGTAAAACAATGGTACGGAGATAATAAAAAAAACAGGGTCACGGGAATTGTTTTAGAACTTGAAATCCTTGTAAAGTTTTCAGAAGATGCGGCCTAAAATATAGAAATTGTCGAATCACAAGGCCTACCTCAACCATAGCAAAATTTCTATATAAACAGACAGAGATGTATTCTACAGATATCCACAAAATCTTAGATTCCTGGTTAAACAGACATTTTGAAATGCCCTCATATTCCATCAGGAAATAAGAACAAACGTAGGCCTAACTGGAGAAAGCAGCTGTTGATGACATTCTTTCCTAGATCAATTTTAATAATACCAGACGTATTTCTTCAGTGACGTCTTCTATTGTGAGGTAGTTTTTACTTTCCGATCAATTTTAATAATACCAGACGTATTTCTTCAGTGACGTCTTCTATTGTGAGGTAGTTTTTAAATACTTTCCGATCAATTTTAATAATACCAGACGTATTTCTTCAGTGACGTCTTCTATTGTGAGGTCATTTTTACTATCCGATCAATTTTAATAATGAACACTTTATTACGCCACAGAGGCAGAACAATAACTAAACGATACAAAAATGAGAAAAAGAAAAGCAACATCTAGCATTAACTATAGTCCAGAAAGCATCAATTATAGACCACAAAAGCTCAGCTCTGTGTACACAAGTCATCAAACTTATTATACAATTGTGTAATGGCATCATGTTTCTTCATGAATACCAGACGTAGGCTATTTCTTCAGTGACGTCTTCTATTGTGAGGTCATTTTTACTATCCGATCAATTTTAAAAATACCAGACGTATTTCTTCAGTGACGTCTTCTATTGTGAGGTCATTTTTACTATCCGATCAATTTTAATAATACCAGACGTATTTCTTCAGTGACGTCTTCTATGGTGAGGTAGTTTTTACTTTCCGATCAATTTTAATAATACCAGACGTATTTCTTCAGTGACGTAGCCTATTGTGAGGTAGTTTTTACTTTCCGATTAATTTTAATAATACCAAACGTCTTTCTTAAGTGACGTCATTCCATTGTGAGGTCTTTTTACTTTCCGACCAATTTTAATATTGCCAGACGTCTTTCTTCAGAGACGTCATTTTATTGTGACGTCGTTTTTACGTTCGATCAGCTTTAGTAGTGAGGGACAGACAGACAGACAGACAGACAGACAGACAGACAGACAGACAGACAGACAGACAGGCAGGCAGACAGACAGACAGACAGACAGACAGACAGACAGACAGACAGACAGACAGACAGACAGACAGTGGTCTTATTGTTATCGTTCGATTATGAGGTCAATTTTTTTACTTTCGATCAGTTTCAATTATGCCAAAGAAAGACAGTGACGTCTGTTAATTGTAGTTTCAGTTTAGCGACACTGTGTGATAACAAAGATCATTAGCGTCGCCCTCCTCCTTTATCCAGGCTTGGGACTGGCACTGCCGGAAAGCGAGCAGTGGCGGAGTTTTTTTTGTCACCAGTACACAAAGTATTTGACGTCTAATTTCTCAGAAAGACGTCTTTTCAACATCAATGACGTCTTTATATTGTGAGGTCATACTTGCAGTATTGCGCTTCAGTTGAACGACCTATGGCTTATATAATGATGTTTGGAAGTTCTCTAATTTAGGAATTTCTCGGTGATGACGGCGAACATTAGTATTAGTCCATTCATAATGACGACAATTTGACAATGTCAGAGTTGATATTGTAAACATGATGTAAAATATTGTGATGTGACTTTTGCATAGCGCTTTCTAGATTCTATAGAAAAAGCCACACGGGATTTGCACGCGGTCGTTGTCTTTGTGTACTGGTGACAATTGACAGATGTAACGATACCATGACTCTGTCCCTGGTGACAGAGGGTCTGCTTGGACTCTGACAGGAGGTGGAAGAAGGAGAAGGTGGAGAAAGGAGGAGGAGGAGGAGGAGGAGGAGGAGGAGGAGGAGGTGAAGGAAGGAGGAGGAGAAGGTGGACAAGTGAGGAGGAGAAGGCAGAGAAAGGAGGAGAAGGAGGAGGACGAGAAGAAGGCGGAGAAGGGAGGAGTTGGTGGAGAAAGTAGGAGGAGAAGAAGGTGAAGAAGGGAGGAGGAGAAAGGAGGAGAAGAAGGCGCAGAAAGGAGGAGAAGGAGGAGAAAGGAGAAGGTGGAGAAGGAAGGAGGAGGAGAAGGTGGAGAAGGGAGGAGAAGGTGAAGGGAGGAGGAGGAGACGGTGGAGAAGGGAGGAGGAGGAGGAGAAGGAAGGAGGAGAAGGGAGGAGGGAGGGAGGAGGAGAGGGAGAAGGAGAAGGGAGGGGTTTCTTTGCGTTGTGTTTATGCGGAGCGCCATCTGTGTGCGATCGATCGACTGACTGCGTGCAGAGTTCCACCTTCTATTGAATTAGTGTCATTAGACACGATTAGTTAAGTAGGATTTCGTTCAGTAGAGACTGGATAGAGAATGAAGAACTGGACGAAATCCATGCATCATTGTTTGTCTAAAGCATTAGGGATTTGTCAATCATTCGTCACATCATTCGGTCAATAATGATTCGATCAATCATTTGGTCTAAGATTCGGTTAATTAACGCGAAGAGACCAAGAGACCATAAGACCAAGACCAAGAGTTGAAGAGACCAAAATGCGAGTCTTCAAAGCCTCTTAAAGGCCTCTATAGATAGGCGTAGGCTATACATGTATACTTATTGTAGACAAATATCAGTGGATTTTTATGAATCTTTTCCATTTATCTATGTGTGTGTATATATATGTATGTATGTATCATGTATGCACGTATCAAAACATGTAATAATGCATGTATGATGTATGATGCATGCATAGATGAATGCATGGATACGTGTAGGCCTTTACACGCATTCATGATGCATAGGTTCACGTTTATTTTTAAATTTAGGCGTATGTCTGTAGCCTTGAGTGTGACTTGCAGTTTATATATAATCATAGAATGCTTTATAATCATCAGATCATCATCATAAGATGGTGCCAATTAGGCCTTGATCGTTTAATCATGGTATGTTGAATATCTTCTGATCATTCATAAGGATGATCAGAGAAATACGTCATCCTTAAATTAACTTTAATTAGTCTGTCTGTCTGTCTGTGTCGCCTGTGCTTCCTTGCTGTGCTTGTTTTTGTGATCGTTTCTTGTCTGGTTGTGGTCATTCACTCATTCTTTGATTAGATCGTTCGTTTGGACATAAATATCCATCATGGTCTTCCTCCATTTATTATTGCTGATGTTGTTGATGACATTGTTCCATTTTTACTGTATCTATTTAATAGGTCTTTCTCTCTGAAGGCTATCTTCCTGTCTCACAAAAACAAGCTCTTGTTTATCCTACCCTTAAAAAACATAATTTGGATCCTAACCTCTGTCAGAATTATCGCCCGATTTCCAACCTTTCCTTCCTTTCCAAGACTCTTGAACGCCTGGTCTCTCTACAACTTCTCCCCTATCTTGAACAGTCAGGACTTCTCCCTCCTTGTCAATCAGGCTTCAGGGCTTATCATTCAACTGAAACTGTTCTTCTGTCCCTGCTCTCTGACATCTACTCTGCTGTTGATAGATCTGAACTTACACTGCTGGCTCTCTTTGATGTCTCTGCTGCCTTTGACATGGTTGACCATGACATTCTGCTGCAACGCCTCGATACCTCTTTTGGCATCAGAGGCCTTCCTCTTCTCTGGCTCCGTTCTTACCTTACTGGTCGTACTCAAAAGGTTATTTGTGGTGACTCTAGAACTCCTTGGGTCTTGATTAAATATGGTGTTCCTCAGGGCTCTGTCCTGGGTCCTCTCCTCTACCTCTTATATACGGCCGACATTCCAGCCATATTCTCTAAACACTCGTTAACTGGTCACCTATATGCTGACGATGTACAGGCGCTTATTCATGGACCACCCTCGGCTCAGCTTTCTCTTACTGGCTGCATTGATGCTCTCTCTCGAGACTTGCACCTCTGGATGTCCTCGAATCGGCTCGCACTTAATCCAAATAAGATGCAGCTCATCTGGTTCGGCACTCGCCAACAGCTTCTTAAGCTAGATCTCCCTCTTCTTGCAGAGAGATTCCCGTCCTTCACTTTTAACTCCAGTGTACGAGATCTTGGCGTAGTCCTGGACAGCACCCTTACCTTGTCTGAACATATTGCTAATCTTACACGTTCTTCTTACTTCCACCTGAGGCGACTTAGAGCAATTTGACGCTCTGTCTCCGCCTCTGTCTTTACCTCTATTGTCCATGCCTTCCTCTGCTCTCGGATCGATTACTGTAATTCTCTCTTGGTTGGTCTCCCAAAGGTTCGTCTCTCTCCTCTTCAGTCTGTTCTAAATTCTGCGGCCAGACTAATAGCTCGACTTCCTCGCTCATCCCACATAATTATCTTCTTTCATGTTTTACCACCTTCATTGGCTCCCTCTTATTGCTCGTGCTCAGCTCAAGATACTTTCTTTAATCTACCGGTCGTGTACTGGCCAAGCTCCCAAGTATCTGTGTGACCTTATCCGGCTGCCGGCTGCCGGCAGTGGCGTAACGAGGGGGCAGGGGGGCGGCCGCCCCGGGCGCAGGACAGGGGGCGCAAAATTAGGCTCTAGAAATTTTTTTAAAAGAAATCAGGCAAGAATAGCTAAAAAGTAAAAAAGTAACGATTATGCACGAGCATGGCAGGGGCGCGGGCGCCAAGGGGGCGCAAAATGAGGCTTGTGACAATGTAACCAATTTTTCATGGAAAAAGACGGAAAAGCAAAAAAAAAAAAAGTCAAAAGAATTTTTGGCGGAAGTAAGAAAAAAAATTTGTCAGGAAATTCTTGCCCCGGGCGCACGAACCCCTAGTTACGCCACTGGCTGCCGGCTGCCGGCTTCGGCTACTTCTCTTCGCCCGCTACGCTCATTAAACCGGCATGATCTCTTTGTCCTGCGAGCGAGAACTTCTATGGCTAAAACGCGAGCCTTTGCCTTCATTGGCCCTGCACTATGGAACCAGCTTCCTCCTTTGACTCGTTCTTGTTTATTAATTGGTGGGCCAAGTGCCTCTTTTCGTTGTCTCAAGACTTCTTTCTTTTCTCTGGGTCTTTCGCACTGGGAGCGCCTCTGATTGGTGTGCACTGTGAGAGGCGCTATACAAATTGATAGATACAATACAATACAATACAATGGTCACGGTCATGATCACTCCAGTCTTTTTTCTTTAGTCGTGGCTGGGCTGGGAGCGCTCCTGAGTAGGTTTCTTGAGGGGGCGCTATATAAAGTCTCATAATGAATGAATGAATGAATGAATGAATGAATGAATGAATGAATGAATTAATTAATTAATTAATTAGCGATCAGTTTCTTGCATTGGTCTCCCTATTCAAGTCAGTGTACATAGCCTTCGTATTGCTTTAGGTTGCTGCTGCTGCTGTTTCTGCTTCTAGGCTACTACTACTAAATTAAGCTCTGGTCATTGTTTGCAGGCGCAGCACCGTATGAGGCTGACGAACAGGAACTGATGACGACACCAGACCGTGAATGCTGAGAAATGATCGAAGTCTAATTGACAGCAGATAGATTAGATAAGTAAGTAAGTAAGTAAGATCACACCGAAAAGAATGACGAGAAGACGATAAGAGCTTGAAGACTATCAACATTAGACTCTCGAGACCTGCAGTGCTAAAACAGACTCTCGTCGTATTTCCACAGGACGTACTATTCTCGTATATTAGGCCTACTCTCAGAAGCCACCGTTCAGATGTTTTGTCCTGATAACTGTTCTACATGAAAACGTGAAACTGTTTGGAGAGAAATATATTTAACCATCCGATCGCTAGTTAATGGCCTTCTGTATCGTTCGTTCGTAATAGAACTTCTTCTTGAATATAAATCCAACTTCATTCGACATTAGGCGACGTTGAACAGTCATAACAGTCATAGTTTAAAGGAGATGCTTGTTCTGCGGTTTTCATCTCATCTTGTCATCAGTGATATGTCTGTATAATGGGCCTAATTTTTGTTAGAGATTGATGATACACCAATACGCGCGCCATTGTTGACATCGCTATCATGGATGTATTTTGTCATCGCTATCATAAGCATTTACACAGTATAGTAAATTAGTAATTTAATGCTGACGTCGATCGTACTGTAATAGACGTCCTCATCTTTGCCAGCATTTTGTGTCTGATATTATCATCGCTAAAACTTAATCACTCAAATAGTCATGACTGATATCATACATGACGTTGTTATCGTTGGTTTCTTTAACACTGCCATCATTGTGACGTCATATCTGACGTCATTGCCATTATCTAAGGCATCGGAGCGGTTTAAAGTGTGTTGCTCAAGGTACTGGCTGATCCTGTTATCTAGAAGTCTATAGAAGAACCATGGACTTCTGTATAATAGCCAGCTATTATTAAGACGTCTATGAGAAGAACCCAAAATTAGCAAGAGCGTACTTAACTTCACAGAAAAATTCTGTCGACCTGTTATCAGGATTTCATCAAGATCATTGACAACCTTATCGTCATCGCCGTTATCATCGATGGTTATCATTATTGTTACGTCATAATCTTTGTTTCGTCATCGTCGATTACCATGAGCTGATTGGGCGGTTGTAGATCGGTCATCATTAGGCTATAGCCTGGTCACTGGCACCATGTGATACTTCCATGTCCACTGTTATAAACATTAACTACGAGAAAGTCATGGACAACGACAGACAAATACACTAAGACAGTGAGTTTAAGTTGCTAATGACAGTCTAATTGTAGGCTGACGTCACATAATAGGATTGTTTAAGCTGCTAATGACAGTCTTATTGTAGGCTGACGTCACATAATAGGATTGTTTAAGCTGCTAATGACAGTCTAATTGTAGGCTGACGTCACATAATAGGATTGTTTAAGCTGCTAATGACAGTCTTATTGTAGGCTGACGTCACATAATAGGATTGTTTAAGCTGCTAATGACAGTCTAATTGTAGGCTGACGTCACATAATAGGATTGTTTAAGCTGCTAATGACAGTCTAATTGTAGGCTGACGTCACATAATAGGATTGTTTAAGCTGCTAATGACAGTCTAATTGTAGGCTGACGTCACATAATAGGATTGTTTAAGCTGCTAATGACAGGCTAATTGTAGGTTGACGTCACATAATAGGATTGTTTAAGCTGCTAATAACAGTCTTATTGTAGGCTGACGTCACATAATAGGATTGTTTAAGCTGCTAATGACAGTCTAATTGTAGGCTGACGTCACATAATAGGATTGTTTAAGCTGCTAATGACAGTCTAATTGTAGGCTGACGTCACATAATAGGATTGTTTAAGCTGCTAATGACAGTCTAATTTCAGGTTGATGTCACATAATAGGATTGTTTAAGCTGCTAATGACAGTCTTATTGTAGGCTGACGTCACAGAATAGGATTGTCATGGATCGCAGTATTGCATATAGCCTACCAAATGACCAATAGCAGTCTATCAGTAAGACCCGATCAGCATTCGCCGCTACGAGTCTGACGTCATCGGACTGTGGCGTGAGTCGATCGCTTTAGGGTTAAACTCTTGGTGTAACAAGATAACTTGATCCTGAGCAGTTACGTGTACAGTAACCCAGGGTGAGAATTGCCGGGGGTTGGGGGTTCAACCCACCCTAGTCTTTCTTAGGATCCCATAGTAGTCTACATTTCACACCCAAACTGCACATAAATCAACGTCTAACACCACCCCCCCGTTATTTGTTTACAATTCCCATACTGCAGCAACCTTTTGATGGTCGAAAGAATCCATAAGTAAAATTGTCTCCGGTTTTCCAGTTGCTATTGTTAACCTCGGAACATGGGCGTCCGCAGGGGGGCGCAAGGGGGCGCATGTGCGCCCCTCTGGATTTTGCGCATAATTGCAGAGACATTTTGATTATTTGTATATTATTATTACAGCACGATTTTCAACGTGATTATCGGAAAACACTAAATTCTTTAGGTAGTTATTTAAAATTAACACAGAAAGCGTAAGATTAATAATAGTAGTGTACCGACCGTTAAAATTTGGTACGCTCTACAAGTGGGACCTAGGCTATATCTTTGCTTAGGCGTGTTAACGTATTGGCCTAGAGTTCTCTCTTGGTAATATGGAAATTCATATTGTCAACCCCGAGACGGCGAAATGCCTTCATACGGCTAATTGGTATCGTATTCCTTGTGTTGTTTTAGCCGATCGCTTGCGAGATAACAGTTCCGGCTGGTGAACCTCGATCGTAGTCAGGACGTTGTATATATGCGTATGATATATGTACTCTTTTATATATAACATATATATATATAAACATATATAATTGACACTTAGCTGGAGCGACTAAGTAATCAGCTTCATACCTTAGAGAGTTAGATGCCATCTAACACACGTTCTGCCAGACTTTTTAAACATTACCCGCTAGCTTCGGAACCAGTCCCAAGCCTGGATGAAGGAGGAATGCGAATCTATTGATCTTTGTTGTCGCATGGGTCGTTAAACTGAAATTTCTACTACTACGCTTTGTGAGTCAGTCGGATATTATCACAGGAACGGAGAAGGTGAACACTTGTGAGTATACTAGGACACTTTCGTAGGAACTGTGAAGGTCGACTGCGTTGAGGGTCGAAAAACTTGTAGTGAACGGAACAGAAATTTCAGACAACAAAGACGGATTCATAGATAGAGTGATAAATCAGTTTGGACAAGAACCCAGACGATTGCAATTGTTATTTCAAGAATAATGTCAGATTTCAGTAATATAAAATTTAATTATCATAATAGTTTTGACCAGTGCTTTTTTTCTAGAGAAAAAGATTCCGGAACTCAACAAATTCAGAACAATTATAGGGGCATATTTTTATGCTGATATTTCTATTTCATTATATCCATATAAATAAAGACTGAAAGCACTGAAATCAAATTAGAGTATCTAAATAATTTTAATTTTTTTATACAAAATTTAAATTAATTAAATTATTTTTTAATAGCTGAAAAAAGGTCCCGGAACGCCGTTCCGGACCGTTCCGGCTGAAAAAAGCACTGGTTTTGACAATGAATGTCTATGAATTTTTTCTCATGTTGGGATCCGCGCCAGAGGATCGAGAGGACCTGGTAGCGCTCGCGCGCGCGCCAGTGCCGAGGGAGCGAGTGTCGAAGGTGGAGTGATCGGTTGCTTTCGACACCCTATTTATTCCCTGCGATAACTATTTAAAAGTTTGCGCCCCCCTAGAAAAATTCCTGCGGACGCCCATGCCTCGGAATCTATTTCACGGAACTAGGGGCCTAGCTAGAAAAGCAGTAATTTCCGTGATTTCTGATAACTGTGACTTAATCAAATTGATGAAGGTATGATGCGTCACATCCAACTTGCAAGTAGATTTCAACTGCAAATTTATATGTAGTGAAGGAACTGTATGTACCAATTTAAAAGCGCCACTTCAAGGGACAGATCAACGCAGTACATACCGTCTCCATCTAAGGCTAAATGAGGAACAATGCGGACAATGGGGGAGGGAGGGGTCAAAAGTGGGTCATTTTCTGCGGACAACCTTTATGGACGATCCCTAGTGAAGCAATTGCATGTACGGACATCTGCACTGGAATAACACCCTTCCCTTTGCGCATCTGGGAGACCCTCAGGGCCTTCACCCTCTTTACAGACCTTTGAAATGGCCTGGTTTTGCCAAGGTGTCAACGTCTGCAGTACATGTACAATTGTACATCTAAACACATTTCGTTAATGTTTTGTTACTAATATTCAGCTAAATTTCAGCATTGAAATTGTGCAAGAAATAAGAAATTGTTGGGCAATGCATGTACAATGTACATGTAGGCCTACTTTAGAATGTATCCCAAAGGCATCTGCAACTTAAATAATTCACAATCATCAATCCATATCTAGCATCTTGTAGCAGGATCTGTAAATGGGGACCAGATATTTCATTGCATCTGTTTAACAAAGTGGTGGTTGGAAAAACTTTCCCATAAATCACCAAGAAATCATGGGCCACTGTAGAAAACATGTGAATTCTCATACATCATTTCACCCTTCAATCTTCACTATTTCTTGAGGCAGGATTTAAACAGAAGCAAGCTGTATTGGTTCTCCAAGAAGTAATTAACACAACACTGATGCACAACAGTTTATTAGGGTCTAAGCATGAATTTCTTAAGCGTACTAAAATTACTAACACAACATGCGGCCGAAAGTCAATCAAAGCAACATCAAACCAATTCCACATAAATTTAGCCAAAAAAGCACTGGAAGCATAATCACCTCAAGGAAGCAGAACCTGGTCTTTGAATCAACTGCAATGTTGAAGACAGCATATCGAAAGAGAAGTCTCAACCCACCAGATGTGCTGATTTAGACAACCACATTGCCAACACTTGCAATATATCTATATGAAGCACACTGTAATTTATTATGTTAAATGCTTTCTTTTAGGGGATGCCAAAACTTCAGATGAATTTCACACTTGTTTACCGCAACAATGAGTGGTATTAAAAAATTAAGAAATTGCAGGGTTATCGTGGCATTTTGTAATAAAGCAGAAGTTATACTAAACCCAAACATATCCTAGGTTAAGCAAACTATGAACCATCTGCAAGCTAAGAAGTTAGCTAGTTACTGGGCTAATGAAGGCTGTATCGACATTTCATTCAAACCACAAATATCAGGCACTATCACTATCTGATCAGATTAATAGCCAATGATTAGAGAAGAAAACAGTGATTCACATAAGAATAGATTAACTGCCGTAAGCAGTAAAAGAGCAATTACAGAGCAAATGCAGAGAGCAGTTCATGGAATACAAGATAGCAATTATGACACAAGGTATCAGACACTGAATAGTTAGTTTTTTGTTATCTATTCCAAATTTTGAAAAAATGTCAGCTAAGTTATTTGAAACAAAGTCAAGAACGACAAAAGCAGACATCAAAGAGAAACAGTGAAGTACAACTTCTAGACAAATGCCAATTGGCTGCAAAGCCCATCTCAATAAAGATTAACCTCAAATGTTAAAACTTTTTGGATAAATCAGTCAAATGGAATTGAATTGTTCAAAATAAAAATAGGCGTTCTATTTGTAAACTTTGGAAGTGCAACTACAGACCAGCAAAGTTGACATGGTACAGTAATACAATTATAAATGAAGTAGCTTAGCTAAGGAATTAACTACAGTATAGTTCGTGTAAATAATGGCAATGAATTCTTGTGGGAAATTTAGTTGATGAAGAGGTCGTTTGTGAAGGTGACGTAGTCGTATGCCTCGAGAATGGTTCGGCCAGACGCATCTCGGTATGGCTTCATTCGAGATATACAGTACTCGGCCTGTTCCTTCGTCAAGTTCTAAAAGAAAATAAAGTATAATATGTCAGTTACAAACAATACAAGTGATCATACAAGACAACTTTTGCTCCTGTTTGACCCTGTGCATGTCATTATTCCCTAGTTTGTATTCTCATTTACATAAATTAAGGTGCTTTTAATGAGGGCTGTTACCTGTACAAAGTTATAAGTGATTTCTCACCTTACCTTAATTTTAGAGATCATCAAATTGTCATGTCCTTGTCAACTATAACTTGTCATAAACTAACATTTAGTGCACAGAACTAAAGTGTCAATGACCGACTGCTTTGAGATTATAGTCACCAACTTATGACAAGAACAAAACAAGAAAACTTACAGCGAACAGCTCAGTGGCCGTGATGTACGGTTTCTCGCCTGTCGTCAGGGCACGGAATGCAGCTTCAACTTCACGAGCTGATTGGACATTTTCTGTTTCTCGGCTGATCATAAACGCCATGTACTCTTGCAGCGACACAAATCCATCCCTAAAGCAACAACCAAACAATGTATACCAACTGGTATCATGCAATTAATTAACAGTAATCTTGCGAAACAACCACTTGACTTCAGAGGAAACTATAACGTAAAATGCACACAAGAAGCAATACTTGTTTCAAGTGTACAGGTGACCAGACAAGAAGAGTTATGATGCACAAAAGTTAACTTCTTTACAACAAAGCCTTTAAATTAGAAATAGTAAAACTTATTGATTAAAGGTTAATGTCTGGCTGTATTCCATATGATGCAGCAAATATTTTCTGGAACAGATTATTAACTTTGTTGGTGTATCAAAACTGATTTTGAAGTTCTAAAAGGGTGAATTCTGCTTAGAATAAAAACAGAAAGCCTAACAAATGACAAATTCTTCTAAATGACCTGTAAAATGTTATCATTCATCACACATGCCTGCTATTTGTTAGCCTTTCAACAAACTTCCTCAACAGTTAGCAACTATATTCAGAAACTTTGTACCTGTTTGGATCAACCATGTCAAGGATAGTTTCAAACTCAGGATCTCTCTGGCCTTCTTCCACCATAGGCAGGTCATAGCCAAGAGCTCGAAGACAAGACTTGAACTCCTGGTGATTCAGTTTGCCTGACTTATCCTTGTCGAAATGCCTGCCAATTACAAACACATTTATCCAAATATCGTTAGCAACAGCATAACAAGCATAACACTACTAATCAACTTCATAGTAAATGTGGATTCACACAAGTTTAAGTACTATATAAACATGTTTAAAACAGATGACTGCATATAATAAAAAGTATGCATTGATCACCCTGATATACTGAACCAAGGTCAGCCATTTGAAATTTACAGAAGCAGTAGTAATACTTGTTTCAAATGTACAGGTTACCAGACAAGAAGTATTTGAGATTCATGAAGTAACAGATCATGAATTAACTTACTTGAACATCATGCTAAATTCTCTCAATGCGTCTTCTGTCACACCACTCTGGTTACTGAAAAATTAACCAATGACAATATTAATATAACTAATCTGATTACAAAAGCACGACAACGCCAGTATTACCACTGTATATTTTCACCAGTTATAAGAGATATTTTATGTGCATCTGTTTTGTTATTCACTGCATATCACCAATCACCACCATCCAATCACCAAAATACACTGCTGCCTTGCAGAAGACAACACTTACTATATAGCAGCTATAGCTGCACATTTCAAAAGAAGCAAATCAAATGTGAATGAAGGTAACTCACCATGCCTGTATCTGCTGTTCTAGATTATGCTGCATACGCATACCCAACTGATCCAGTTGATCCCACTGCTGGGCTAGACCAACTGTGCTGTGCTCAGTGTATCTGTAACCCAACACATTGTAGCATCAGTAAAATGTTAATAAACAAACCCAGACACATTGACATTTGCAAAATATATATAAAAAATATGAAGAAATCGTGCATACATGCGAACAACTAACACAAGTTGCATAAAGCAATATTATATCTTCTTAAATACTTGGCAGTTTCAAGTTCAAAACATAATACATATGTGACCCATTTTCACGAAACCAGTCGGAAGTCGCAATATTCCGTTTCGAGAAAACGAGCAAAAACCCGATCAAAGTCAATTTTTTTGTGTAGAGATAATTGCCGTATTCGATTCAAACTCAGCCAATAGCATGGTTCAAAAATAGGTCTCACTCATAAACAAAACTAAGTCAAGTTGCTGTCACGTGATGAGACTGAGGTTTGGAGCTATCGGATTGGTAGGCAATTCAGGTTGAGGCTCAAGTGCATGAACGTCGCGTACAACTGGCATGCGCAGTGACCTTATGAATAATGCAAATCAATAATAAGAGGCATCGCGTTGTTTTCAACTTTGTTTTGAAAGAATCAAGATCGAGTTTGCTGGTCAAATAAATAATAATTTATTTAAATAAAAATTAAGATAAGGCCTGACTATAATTATCGCGAAGCTTCTGAATTCAACGAAGTCAGACACGGACAAATTGAACGCACTCTTCCAAGATTATCTAGGCCTACTGACAACCGATGATGATCGTGAAAATCCCGACGGCCAACTTTAGACGCATTTTTCTCCGTTAAACAGTTTTCATACATCCATGTAGTTATTTAGCTATAACTTCAGTTAGGATTGAGCTAGAATTATAATTCTGGTGTTGTTATATAGAGGAGGTGTTCCTCTTTAAAATGGCGTGTTATACTCGAAAAGTCAAAAATCCGACTTGCGACTGGTTTTGTGGTGATGGGTCACATATGTCCAAATGCCATTTGCAATACAATTAATTTAAAATATTCACCAGCTACTAAGAATATTAATGCCAACATGTATAATCTCTAAATGACTTTCCAGTATCTCCAGCAGACCACTACCAACAAGTCATCTTGTGAATAATTACAGCAGAGCTAAGTGGCTTTACCTGTTATCTAAGATAAGGCGTTCCTCCAGCGTGGCACTCAAGTCTTCAATGCGCTTCAGCTGACTTCTCTGTGTTCTCACTTCAGCCGACTTGCGCTGCAAACAAAATCTCAACCTTAAACAAATGCTTCAAATAACACAAAAACTGAAGTTTAAATATATGTTTTGACATTACAGTACTCTATGATACACACAAATAAAGAATCAACGCAGCTACAATTAACAAATTATATGAGTGAAAGCAAGAAAGTTGGACTATATCAACATTTCACAAGAAATCTTACAACTGTCTGTCACAAATAAGAATTAGTAACAATATGAGACAGAAGATATAAAAAACATAAATTTGACTTATCATGCAACTTTGAAAAGAGCCTATAACAAAATAAAATCTTAATAAACTACATGGCAAGTATACTCATACAAATGAGTAAAAGCAACATAGAAGTATCTGGATGCACCAACCTTAGTGGCTTCCAGTTGCTGTTCTAGCGTTCCAGTTCCTTCCATCATCGCTGCTCTAAAATACATAACCAATAACCATTTAGACATTATTTACAGTAAAATGTAATTCATGCCGTCTGCCAAAGATCTCTTACCCAGGTACTTCACTCTGAGCTATGAGCTAGTTTGACAGAGCAAAAGACATATTTCACATATCAGTAAGCCAACTTATTCTCGAGTTTATACGGTATTGGGTCTGAGCTAGTTTGACAGAGCAAAAATACATATTTCATGTATCAGTAAGTATTTTGTATATATTAAAAATAAATCATCTTAAGAAATTAGCTATGTGAATAGGTTTGTTCACTTGATAAACATACTACCAGAAAGTTTCTTAAATTCATGATAGATAAGTAATCTCTGAACTATATATATGACTGGTGTCTCACAGAACCTAACAGAATAACTTCACGACCATTTACTACGGTTGTGACCCTAAATGAAAAAGAACATGCCTCTTAATTCTATGAAGCATAAAAACTTAAATTTGAAAATCAACATGCCCAACTGTCATGCAGTTTCTTTATGCTTCTGTGTTTGCAAGTTACTTTCATGCAAAACTGAAAGTACTATTATATACTTCCATAGAAAAGCATCAGTACTCGAGAAAAGAATATAACAGGCTTCCACCGCAAAATTCTCCAACACTATCAACAAAGATAAATGCGAATCCAGTAGGCAACAATAGTAGGACTGAACCATTTGAGCCATAGCCATGGCACAATGGAGTTGGTACATGCAAAAGGAAAATAATCCAGAAGCCATACATATTCAGAATAACAGAATAGCTTAAGCCTTTTAGCAAAAACGTATGGAAATCTTATTACATGCTATTAGTCGCACATTACTGTTGGGGTTTATCATTAACAGCAAAATAATGAACAAAAGAGAGCTACTTTCTAAAGGACATGCTGTCAAGCTTGTCCAACACAGCTTAAACAGAAATAAAATAACTGTGCAAAATTAAACTTAAAATAAATGAAGCATTTGACAAAATCTTTTAACATTGTAATTCAAGTTTATACCAGACTTCTCGGACACAAACTGCTAAGAGGAGGAGCAGTCCCTTAAGCTAGCCCTGAGACAGCTATGGGTATGAAGTGTTAGCGACTTCCATTTCTTAGCCTCGGCATACGACGGCGGGTGACCATGAACTGCTATTCCAAACTAAGCCTATAAAACTGCCTTAAAATGTAAAATGAAAAATCCATGCCAGTGTTCCTTCCCAAATTAATAGAACTCTTACCTAAATAAGAGTGCAATCTAAAGAAATAAACTGCTTCGGTGCAGTCAGATTCAAGTTAATTTTGTGCAATTGCCCAGAGAATATTTAGTTGCATGCAAACATAAGCTAACCCATACCACATTTTACTTAAAACAAAAGCTGACTCCATAACATTACATATAACTATCACTAAATGTGGATTCACATGCAGATTCCAAAATCAGATAAGATAGGCAAACAACATTCTTCACAACAAAGAGAAGTTTTATCTTCTTGGCAACACAAAATATACACATGCAGACAAAAGAAATAGAAACGCAGACAATACATAACTGCGAAAACTACTACCACTACAAAGTGTATAAAGTATTAACCCGTCAAGGAGCCAAAGCCTGCAAAGTGAATAAAGACAAAGTTTATGTCTCAATAACATTTACAAAAAGTATGATTTCTTATACATTTAATCTCAGGCAGCTTTATGCTGATTTATTGTTGATGGCTGAAAAAGAACATTCCCTTAAAACTAGCAAGAGAAGCACCCAAGGGTGTGAAGCGTCAGACTTCATTTTTCTTAGCCTTAGTATCTAGGACTGGTGGACAGTGCAATGTAAAGTCAGTGTTCGCATCATATTTGAGTTGGTTAGAGGTGTACGTGGAGGCAATTTCAGACAGTGCAAATGTAGAGCCAAAATTTCTAAACAAATTTCTGCTCTGACAGGAATTTAACCCTATGGGTTCACAGTCCAGTAGGCTAACCACTAGACTACTGCACACTCTGCAAGTACTGAAGTATGTAAAGAATTGGGTACCTTCTACATTTACTTCCGAACTTACAATCTCGTTATCAGCTTCAGTTTTGTCACCAAAAATAAACGCCCACTTTGAACACTTCTCTCACTCTCCATATAAACCTCTGACACCTTCAGCTTTTCTGAAGTTAAACCGCTTTAGATCTGTTACACATCCTGTACCTCTTCAGTACCTGAGATAGGTTCTTAACACTGAACGATGAGCTGCATTGGTTTCCAAGTCATTTTTAGTACACCCTCGCCGTTAAAGGGTTAAGCAACACTTACAAATATCCTATTTCATACACATTGTAAAGACCACACACTGCATTCTGGTGGGGGTATCTAATAATTACAAAGCATTTCTCTAGTAACAGGGCATGCTGCAGGTCATCATCATCATCAGTTCCTGATGCCTGCCATTTGGTGGCGATGGGTATGAATAAATGATCTCTATTGACCTTGGTCCACTGATCCCTAGTGTTAGTCCAAGTGATGCTTTTATAGTTTCTATCCAGCATAGTCTTGGTCTGCCTTTGTTTTTGTCTTTTCTTCGAGTCCTGCATGTAGCGCATCGAGTTAGACTCGGTCAACTGGCATTCTGTCTACATCTCCATGCGATTGTTTGGATACCTAATGATTGTCTATGTCATGATTTCATACAGCCCTCAAAGTAATGTTTGCAATTCACTGCTGCATCTTACACTTGAATTGTGGTGAATATGGCGATTTTGATTGTCAACCTGAAAAACGGTGTGAAGCGGCTAAATTTCTAGTGTCCCTGCTTCAGTCAAAATATCTAATTAGGACTCACAAGACTAGTCAAGTTGGGTGAAGGTGAACAAGAAAAAACCAACATTACAACATAGCTTTAACTATCTGCTGCAATAGTACATAATTCTCAAGCAGGTACGGACATAAAACCATCAACACAGCATCTTATGCTGTTAAAAACTTCTACACTCACAATGCTTTCACACCCAGATGAATTTTCGTCTTTCTAGTTTAACTTTTGGTACCAGAAATGCAATTATTGTTGAAACAGCAAGGGAAGCTGTGGCATTAAACAGGAAAGGCAGATGCCAAGTTCTTACCTTGTTTCCGTAAGCCAGTTATGGAATGCATTGGCAGCTGTGGCAAACTGTTTGCGGTATATATCGTTTTCTTCCTGACGCTTCTGTTCCGCTGCAAGCTCATCATCACGCTCCTGCACAAACACATATATGCTATTCAATCATACACGTTAAACATCTGTTCAAGTCAAATTTAATATAACTGTCAGCAAGAGACTAACTCGATGTTCTACTGCTGCTGCCATTATAATTACTACTGGCTACATAACTAAAATCAGTATTGACCTGCCGTGGCAAGGTCTCCCCACATTATTTCTACTTGCCACTACCTGAATGCTCAGCCTAATTTCAGTTCAACAAGGTTTTATGCCAAGATATTTTGATGTCTCTGTTCTTGGTGCTAGACAAACAACGTTCAGCATCTGTGAGTCATGAATTATTAATTTCCTAAGGTGTCTTAAACAATTTGCATCAAACAGGTGATCACAGGGAGTTGGATACAAAACAAACCCTGATTATCTTCTGCAAGTTTCTCCAGGTATCTTCGAGTGCCTCCATCGTGAACCAGGTGTATGGGTTGGGTCCAACATTGAAGCTCTTGATCTGCTTGTCCAACTGAGCCAGCTGGTTGAAATCTGCTTCTGCTGCACTAAGTGATGCCTTGAACTGGTCGTGAGCTTCACGAAGGGTCTAGCAAAAGAAAATACAATGAAGACCCATCAATGCAAAGTTGCAGAGTAAAAAGCCATTAAAATGGCATGAAACCAGGCTGTGTGTACAACAGGACAATGTTTAAATTAACCTAAAATTTTGCTTAATATCTTAAAATATTCTTTCACTAAGCCCACACATAGTAGGCCTATCTACCATTCTTCCTTTAATTTAACCAAATTCTAAATGTTTCATGTATTTTGCAACCTAATTTAAAAAACCAAAATACTAAAACCCGATAAAACTTATTCAATAAAAGTTAATAATAAATATAATTAGAACTGTAAACCTATACACATAGCAGATTGTTTAGTAACAATAAGAAAACGGTTTAGCTCAATTTTCTTGATTAAATCTGTTGTTTGGCAAAAGTTTACATTAACAATACATTCCACAAGCCCAGTATCAGTCGAATCATTGTATTGACATTTAGCAAACAGAAGCTGCTCTCTGTCTCTGTCTCTCTCTCTCCACAACATGTCACTCGCAGATTCTTACCTTGATCTCTTCCACAGAGTTGCATCTGACTGGGTCTGTCAGATCCTCCTCAGCATTTTCAAACCAAGAGTTGAAAGCTGAAGCTTTCTTTGCAAATGTCAGGTACAGATCCTCAACCTGACGATACTGTTCCTGAAGACGAAGAAGTCGCTGTTTGCGAGCATCCGAATCAGCCAACAGTCTCTGCCACCTGCAACATAGCATTTAGTAAAAAACTATGAACTGCCATTCATGGCAGAATAACGACAAAAGGTTTCTTATTAAGCCTGGCCATCAAGCACAGCTAAAGAAATGTTAGGTTAGAAAATCAAATGTTGAGTAACATTCTGCAGCGATTGAATAGGTACACAAATTACTACATGCAATTTGTAAACACAATAAATTTGAAACTACACAAAAACTAGAGACTATCCTGTTCAATTTTCTTGCAAGTCTTAACGTTTGCAAGAATAACGCTGTTAGACTGACCTGGAAATGACATCATTATAGCGTTTCTCAATAGCTGGTGTCTGAGAATGACGTGATGCAACCAGCTGGTCTTTAAGAGCTGTTATAGTCTGAATACCTTCCTTCTCGAAAGCCTGCAGTCCAGCATCGAAAGTCTCCTACAAGAATTGAAACACAGCACAGTAATATATTATTATAATGATGATTTGTTTAACTGAATCAGACAGGATTTCCTATGAATCTGACTCCAGAAAGAAATTCAAATAATATATTAAAGAAAAGATATTATTATTATTATTATTTTTATATATATTAAAACATGAATTTAAAAGCAAGATTTCAGAAATGCAAATTTCTCATAAGAAACTTAACTGGTGACTAAAGTACAGATGAAGAAATCTCATAAATACCTGTTTTGTCAGGAGAGTCTGAACAGAAGAAAGATCACGTCCATAATCTTCTGAGCGAACCTGTGCCTCTTTGTCAACTGAATAGGAATAACAAATTGAAATCAGTTAGAATGTTCATATAAATATTAACTTATTCATTTAAATATCATTCTGCATCATTTAAAAGCATATTAGAAGCTACTGTCCAGAGATATAAGTAGTACAGATTGCCTATCTATCATCATTTCCTCTCATTTAGCATAAATAAATATATTGTACCTGTAGTTTGTGATCCAATTATAAATTATTATGTTTGGGGCACATGATGCCACATCTCATTGTGCGGAATCACAGTTTACCAGTAGCACACAAACGTGTCCACACTGTATGTATGCTTCAGTTCAAATGATCTTTGAAAGCTCTTGTAGCAATTTCAAAACCTAAGCATCAGTAATGCACTACTCACCAATCCAACTTTCCACCACATCAGTCTTCCAGATGAACTGAAGGAAGGCTGAATTATCCACGAGCCTGGCCCTGCGTTGGTCAGCAGCTTGCTTCAAAGAGTTCAGTTTATCTTTCAACAACTGACAGCGTTGACGTATGTTTTCTGCATTGTGATTTCCCTAAAATAGGCCCAAACAAACTGCTATGAACTGGGCATCAGTGAAAGAGATTGGTCACGTTATGCAATGACCTAACTGCTGGAATCTTAACAAGGGTCACAACTGGTGCAGCAGTCCAAAAAAAATGCAACATTAACACAAACTATCATAAAATCATCAATAACATCGTAATGAACTATTGCTGCCTTGATTCCACTTCCAATTAAATTCGAAATATTTAACATGCAAAAATCTGTTTTTAAGTGATTACTACATGATTTTGTTTAATAACCAAGTGCACAAAATAAATTTTAACGTCGCTAACAGCACCTAATCTTTCAAATGTTTAGAAAATGTTTGAGCAAAAGTCAAAAATTAAATCAAAACTGTAGCTAAAATGGACATATGGAAAAATTCAGATATAAACCTCGCCAATCAGTTTTTCTCCTTCCTTTGTTATTTCCGTGCAACGATCTTCGTGGACTTTGAAGTCTGTTTCAAAGGCATTGTGCTTCTTCAGCAGGCCTTGTACGGCAGCCAGAGTGTCACCATAGTCATCGCCGGACAGCAGATGTTGCTTCTCCATGATCCATGCCTCTTCTTCCTCGATGCTGGCAGCAAACTGTTGGAATGCAAGTGATTCATCCAATTTCTGTCCACGGTTGGAAGCCATTCGGCGCAGCTCATCCCAGTTCTTGGCCAGCTGCTGAAGACGGTTCTGGATTTCGTCAGTCAACAGGTTGGACTCAGCCATCAGTTTCTCACCGGTGTCTTGCACAGCCTGTGAAAATGCAAACAAAACTACATTCACTACATGTATGCAACTCAAATTTTCTCCTAAATTCCCTGATAAACTATCCCAGTCAGCTTAGGTAATGATAAAATTCACACAGCAAATGATATGAAGCATATGGATGACAGCAAAACAAAATAAAGCAAGATCCACTCAAAAGCTAAAACATGCTGACGGTTTCTACACCAAGGTTTTGCAACACTGTTTTAGTGCACTAATCCTCAATAGGTTTACTGTTTCACCAGACTAATCTTCTGGATTGATCAGATTGTGGATAGCCTTTGGTGCACCATTGATTGATGATATGTGAATTATTTCAACCGCACTCTATTATTTAGAGCAGTGCTGTCCAACCTTTTTGACACCGCGGGCCACCGAAGAAGTAATTTTTGAAGCCGAGGGCCGCACCAGTCAACTCAAAAGCAGCGACTAAAATTTATTGAAAATTATTAACTGTATTATAATTAATTATAGAGTTATCATAATGAATGCGTCTTGGGAACAGGATTTTGTGTACACATTGTCAAATGAAAAGCCAAGTTACGAACGAATAGCTATGCAAGTAGGCCAGTGACTGTCTATTACTTCACTTTAACAGAAATTGCAAATATTTAGCGAGCTGTGGCGGGCCACTTAGAATCTGCCGGCGGGCCGCATGCGGCCCGCGGGCTGGACAGCACTGATTTAGAGGATCAGAAGATGAATTAAAGTAACACCTAACCTGAATTGCTGGTTCATGACTGGACAGTTCAGCCTCAAGTCTCTTGTGCTTCTTACGAAGGTTCTGCACGCCCGTCAGATCACGGCCATAGTCATCAGAACCAACCAGCAGCTTCTTCTCTCTAAAGCGAGTTCAATGTCATCATCACTTGACGAGTCAACTCAAATCAACAAGCACTTATATACAACATTCAAATAACTGACTTTCTGTGGTAAAATTTTGCAATTATCCGCTCAAATCACAACTAAGAAACGACCGAAAATAATGAATTCCTCAAGCTAATTGTATACAAGTGCAACCTGATGAATTATTCTCAATGAATTCAAAGACAGAATCAACAAATTAGGCCTAATTTTATATCAGAAACACATAAGCTGATTACATACTTGATCCAAGCCTCTTCATCATCGATGTCTCTGAAAAACTGGTGCAGCGTCTGGGCTTCATTCAGACGAGCTCGGCGATGAGCTGCCAAGGTCTTAACTCTATAACCAGCAACAACACATCATTCCATAACCAACCAAATATGTAAAGCAAAGGGTAGTTTAAAAAAGTTACGCACAGCTGAACTTTACATAAGGAAGCATCTATATTTTGGTATTTCTAGATTTCTGGAAAACATACTAGATAAATGCAACGAATGCTCACGGCTCATTACCTTAAGGAAAGCAGTACATATGTGAATTAGAACTAAAAGCAGCATCTATTTCTGCAAAATACTTTGACAGGCAAATGGTTACCTTTCATATCTCTCATTGATCGACTGTTTTTTCTCCTTGATGTTCTCAGTATCCCAGATACCAGTATCAATGAAGACATCAGCACGGTCATTGAGGTCCTTAACCCGATCATCATGAGTGTTAATGTCCGCTTCCAACAGTTTATGCTTCTGTACCAGGTTCTGCACGGTAGCCAAGTCCTTTCCATAATCCTCTGCCTCCAGCATGTGTTCCACCTACATCACGTGTATAATCACAATCTTACTTACAACCACTGGAATATCAAACCTACACATATGACATGAAGTTATTAGTCAAACGTACAAAGGAGGCTATGTTGCTAGAAATTGACCAAAATGGTCTGATCTAAATTGTAATAATATTTAGACACCAGGGCCATTTTATCCATAAGGCACAGTAGGCACTGTGCCTAGGGCACCAAAGTGACTGGGAAACGATGCAGCTTGTTGTTAAAGGATTAAAGAACCTCAAAAGGGCACTTATGTAATTATGTAAAAATTCTGTAAATGTTTGAATTCTGTAAATACAAAAATACTGTAACAATTCGCAAACTGCAGAATGCATCTCAGTTTGCAAGTTGCTGGATAAGTGGACCTTACCATGTACAAAAAGACTTACTTGAACATCCCGGAAAGTAAATATAAATGAAAAATGTAAAGGCTAAAATAATAATTCCAACTGAAAAGTTAAATATATTCAGACTGACCTCTCCCAGCCAGAATTCCAGATCCTTGACTGCAGCGGTGTACATCCTTTGGCGATTAGCTTCCTTCAGTTTTTCACCTTTCTCCGATGACTTGCTTGTCAGATCGGTCCACTCATCGAGCAGCTTCTGGATCCTGTCTCTAACTGCCTCCTCTGATCCAGCACACTGCTCTTTGTCTATCAGTTCTGTCAAATTTACATATAAGCCAATCTGAATTATATCCACAGAAATTAAAATGACAAAAAACAATAATCAATACGGAATAGTTTTAAACATAGTTACATGCTTCAAAATTTGTTACTCATACAGGTCATCAGTAGTCCACAAGTGCCAAGGTAAAGTAAAATAAATAAGGTAAAACAAATATTGGTCTCTATCCAAAAACCATCACTATAACCTTTACACAAAATTCAGTTATTTGCTACCTGTTTATAAATGAATAAAAATGTAGGACCTATACCCAGAATGCAAGTTTTTAAGAAACTGTAAACAGCTACTTATTTTAAGGCTAACATATTACATAGTGCTTAATCGAGGGGGAATACTACTTACTCTCTCCCATCTTAAGAACAGCCTGGATTCTATCAGCATTGGCAGCCAGTTCAGACTCAAAGGCTTGATGTTTCTGATGCTTCGCCTAAGATGACAAAAACAATCAGAATGGCACAAAATATTAGCAGTCAAAACATTTCAAAAATCATTCAAGCTAGGCAAACAGACCTGCATTTCTAGTTTTGTGCTATAACTAACACAAGTCACTATCTGTATGAAAGATAACAAAGAATAAACAAATCAAGTAGTATGAATCCAAGAAAGGGATTTGCACAAACTACAAAGAGCCATAACAAAGACCCACAGTATCAACATAGTACATAAATATTGCACTTATTACACTCAGTTATCCAGAATTCCAAGCTTTGTCTGAGAGTTCACAAAACACTGCATTCGTCTCAGCTGACCTATCTCTGCTCCTTGGTTACCTCTCATCCAGCAAACGACTTTATCAATGGTTATCCATACTCTTGCTGTGCCTAGCACCAAAATGGAGTTGAGTTCTTGGGTGTTCAAAGTGGATGGTCCAAAGTTTGGAAGTCATTGCCCAATTCTGTGTGCTTTGTCAATTCTCTAATTTCCATTAGAACTTCACTAAAACTTGTTCAAGTAAGCTTGCTGAATGTTGACCCTCCATAGCTTGACATCTGGTTTCTCAGACTTATGGATTTTGCCCTGGCTTCTCTTGTGGATTATGACTTTGATCATGTTTTACTTAACTGATGACTTAGATCATGTTTTACTTAACTGATGAGTGATGACTGATAGAGCAGAGCTATAGACGTAATAAGATCGGATTAGATTAGTCATAGGTTTCATTATACATTATTCAATGACTACATGGCACTATATCCAAACAACTGATGAACTGAGCTACATCTTCATCTACATGTGTTAAATAAGCCTTGAAACAATTCCACAAGTAAGCAACTTATTCAGAAAGCATTATACCTGGATGTTAGAAGGATCCTTATAGGATTCATCGAGAGCAGTCTGCAGCTTCTCAGTTATCCAGATCTCCATTTCATCAACGTCTCTTGAAAACTGCTGTAGAGACTGTGCTTCACCCAGTTTAGCACGATTTTCAAGCAGGTTATCCTTCAGTTTGCGCCATCTTTCGAGCACCTCATCCCGTCGCTTTTCAATTCCAGGAGTGTCATAGTGGTCACCTTGGATTAGTTGATCAGCAAATGACCTCAGGCCTGCAATTTTCTCTTCCTGAGAGTTGATGGCACGATCAAAGTCTTCGTGTTTCTTCAGCAGCGCCTCCACGCTATCACCAGATCCATCAACACTGTCCTCAAGTGATGCCTCACGTGCAGCCATCCAGGTCTCGGCCTGCTCACAGTCACGGTTGAACAGTTGCAGCTCAAAACACTGGTCTAGTTTAGCACGACGAGCAATCCATGCTCTAAAACATTTGAAATCCACAAAAAATAAGCCGTTGCTTCAGAGCAATATACTGGAACAGATATATCATTATTCATGAGTATTATACCAGACCTTAATTTTAATGCTATACATAACATCTATAGCCAAGGCCAATAGAATAGGCTGAACTTGACAGTCATACGTTGACAGTCATACATCACCTGCAACTAGGAAATCACAGATCCAGTTCTACTATGGGAATCCAGGGTTCTCAGGTCTAGAAAGTGACTGCTTTAAAAGTTTATTTATTATTACATAAATTACATTATATTATAATCAAAGAAAGCTGACTCACTTCTCTAGATTCTGTCTTGCTTCAGCTAGATCATCCAGTTTGTTGCACACTTCATCACTAGAATAGTGGTTATTTTGCAGCAGCTGATGGCCAAACATCTCAAATGCTTGGAACGTACCCGCTCGTGCATCAATCTCCATCCTGTGTTCCTGTTAATAACAGAACATTGCAGGTGCTAAAATTGACAAAAAAATGTCATTTGAAACAGCTAATTTAATCTTGCAAAGTATATTACCAACTGTATACCTGTATATTCAAGTAAACTGCTTACTGACCATAGATAGGTTTAAGTCCACAGTCTTCTACTGATTGTCTTATGCAAATAAATTCCAGCATTTAATATTTCTGAGCAGTTGCATTACACTTTCCAATTTCCATTTTAAGTTTGGATTTTGACTTCTTTATAATATTATATGATTGTAAACATGATTATAAAAAAGTGAGCAAATTTTATTACATGCTGCCGGTTATAGCATGCCTTTGCATGATAATGTGCCAGTTTTGACTGGTGATGCCTGCATAATGTCAGAATGGCTACATAAACTTGTCAAACATATAAGATGAAAAATTTCAAACTATGATCAAGATCAGTCAAAAAATGCTGCTAGTCTTCAATCCAAAACCTTTGCAAAGTTAGATTCAATAAAAAAAATGCAAAAATAATAAAACATTCACACAATTGTTGCAGAACTTCTAGTTCCTATACTTTAATTTCACAGCAGTCTACTAATGAGATTTCATGCAGTTAATAATAAGCTGGGAAACAAGACAAATCACCAAGAATTTTAACATCACTCGCCCTAGCAATATCATATGAGCTTTTCAATATCATATCAGCATTTTCTGACACATTTGTACTTTACGTATCATATTTTTTTAATCAAATGATGATCTATGATGATCTGTCACCACTTCAATATAATTTTCTGTTTGGCCTTAAAATAAACGTTCTGCACTTTGCAGCTACATTGACTAATTCTTCACCACAAGTTTAACATACTTCTGTGGGATTTCCTATTTTCAAATCTGTTCATAATCAGCCTCCCACTAAACGTTTTGCAGTCAATTGTGCAATTACAGTTCATTTCAGAGGCAACTTGAGTATAGCTCTTACAATTTGTTGGCATATTTTGTAAATTTAGTATAGCAATACCATGACAAACTTCTCTAAAGAAGATTTATGCTACAAACACTCTGAAAAGTATAAACATCAATGAAAGAAGGATGTAAGGCACGTTCAATATAATGTTGAATTCCGTAAATTCAACGTAATAAAGACAGTTGTTGCAAAAAATCTAGAAGAAGATGCAAGTAAGTTAATAGGAAACTGCACCTGTTAAAACCATTTAATTGAAAACATGGCTGAAATTTCACAGTGCCCTAACTTCTGTCAAAGTCTCTGAAGCCTGGAATGGGTAATTTGAACATCATAGTATAAACATGAGTTAAGAATTTGGATTAAATGCTGACTCATTTACAGAGTCATGGGCTGGGCAAAAGTGGGCATGCACATATGCAAGACCATGATTACTACACAAGCTTTTTTCATTGTGTTAATAGAACATTGTTGCTGTTAATGAAACTTCAGCATAAATTTTCCAATGTTAGTAAGATGGCTGCAAATAGGTGCCATGCACCAAATCGCTTCTACTTTCTTTTCTTAAATAAACTAGCAAAAATGTTTCAGAAAAGCTGGCCTTTAGCTCAGCAATATGGAGTCCAAGTTATTTGTAAAATTCACAAATGCTGTAAATGCAACAAAATGCCTCACCATTGATACTGCAAAACACATATTTTATTGTTCATTAACAGGAAATATCAGTAGAGTAGAAAAACTGCCAAGAATTTAATGCAGAATTGCAGATTAACTTCCCCTTGTCCATTACTGCCCAGCTTCCTGCATTCAAATTCATTTTGATCAAGACTCCCAGAAACATCCCTATCTGTCAATCAGCAAATCACCTAATTTCTCCCAAAATTACTGAATTTCTCCTGTACTCATATTCAGTCACATTTCTGTCTGAAGGAAGTCTTATAAGTTGTCTTTGTCATCTCTGGCATACATAAGTCCAATCAGAAAACCATATAAATTACAACAAACTGTACAAGTCAAGTTGTTTTATCAACTAAAATGAACATCTGACAACCACACAAACCACCACAGCCTAACTCTGACCGACTTGGCATTGTTGGCATTGGTGGTAGGTAGCAAAGGAAAAAACCATGCACAGTGGCACATGCCAAAACAAGTCGACTCCTACCCTGTCACCACTGTCGTGGGGCACAAAATAATGTGCCTCAATCTCTCTATGCAAATTCTACAAAATATGTTACTACTGTCTAGCAGAGATTCGTATCAGAAGATTCACAAACAACTTAGTCCACAAAAGCAATGATATAATACAATTGTAAAATAAATCTAAACACATTTAACAAGCTTTGAGACTAAAATGAATTCTTTAAATAACCACCACAATATAAAATTAATGAAGTGGCAGCAAAATTTAAAAAAAAATGCATAAGAGATTTGGTCAATCTAAATAATCATTACTTCCTTTAGATATAGAAATAACACTAGTGATTGATCCATCATGAAATAAATGTAGCCATAAAGAAGTACTTTCACAAAATAATTCTTAATAAATGCGACAATCATGGCAAAAAGAAGTAAAGAACTGTCATATACAATCAGAAAAACATGAATGGCTTTCTGTTCCTGTTTAATGCCTGACTATCCCATGTTGAAAGGTAGGAGGTCTGGCAGCTTTGTGCTGATATAACAAATTGGGGAAACTAATGAGGACCTTTAAATTTTAAATGACACATTTCCTGCGAAACAATTGCTTAAACAAGAAATGGAACTTTTGCAACTTCAGTATCACTTCAACGTGAACAAATGCTTTATGTCCAATCCCATTGGTGGTATTTTGAATAAATCACAGTAGCAAAAATCCAACTTATCACTCAGATCATGTTTTTCAGGGAATGCTATGATGCTACAATGAAGTTTTATTAGTGAAAAAATATTATATTATCCACAATGCAAAAACTGAAACAAATAAACATGGCATTAAAGGAAATACCCATCTTCTAGTGCAACACCGTGAGAGGCCAAACCACTAAGTTATATCTTATTATACCTGACCAACTTATTTCAGCAGTACAGATCCCATACAACTGTTTATTCTAGAAACTCTTCACCAAGCAGAATGTTGCAGTGGTACCCTATGGCTGAGTTAACCTGTCACAACATTCTGCATTCATTTTTACTTCGAACTGACACGAGATAAAAGTAACAAGTTTTCGTTAGCAATCAGTACAGTATACATTCATTTTTTACTATTAACACAACTGATAGTTTTAGTTATCAGTGTTTGACATCGGTACAGTATACAGTTTGCATACATTGCTAACAAAATTAGGTCTTACAGCATGGAATCTTATTATTTATGTCAAAAAATAGAAATAGCTCCAGTATGACAGTCAACTAATATACTAATAATACAAATAAAGGAAAATTGAAAGCAAAGCATACATTCGGAGATACTCATATGACGATGTTTGAAGCATTTCGCTAAACACGCTCTCCACAGAATACCTACAAAATCACCGGCTAAATTCTTCTGCATTTGTCTAATTCATTACTGTTGCATCATTTCATTATTAGAGTAGTAAAGAGTCTTACTTTGTGTCTTTCAAGCAGAGCTTCTGCACCAGTCACATCCTTGGCAAGTTCATCAGATGAAACGAGTGCCATCATGCTCTTAATCCATGACATCAGATCTCTGCAAGTTGGAAGAATTAGTAGTAATTTGAAGTATAGTACTTAAAACAAATTCTTAGTTTTTTCAGTTTCAATTTCTTTATACTGTACATTATCAGCCTTAGTCATATGTGGATACAAAAAGTAGTAAAACAAGGCTTATGTAAACCATGAACCTCAACATTTAATCAAAATTATTTTTATTGACAGAGCTCATCTTCAAAATGTTTACCTTAATAAATGCGAGAATACAAAGCAGAAGGCACCAGCAAATTCAAACCCTAGGTCCACTGCCGTCTACGATTACAGAATCCTTCAGCTCAACAACAATATCAGTGACAAGAGCTACAAGGCACCACAATTCTCAAATAGTGATAAATTACAGTTTATTCTATGCACATTCAACATGGATTGTTATTCCATCTTATGTATGTGTGAGGCACGTGTGGAAAATGGCATACCTAAAGTCGCCACAGAAGCGCTGCAGGTCATATGAGTCAAGAAGCTTGGCTTTTCTGTTGTCTGCTTTTTGTGTGAGTGCATTCCACTGATCATTGATTTCTCTCTGATGATCGTAGATGCTCTGTGCCTGGTCTGGATGGGTCTGCATCAGGCGCTGGGCAGTGTCATCTAGGTCCTTCACCTTCTCACCGATGGCAGCCAAATCTCTCTCCAGTCCTTCATGCTTGCGCTGCAGGCGCTGCACCGTTGCAAGATCATGTCCAAAGTCAGCCGAGTTCAGATTGTTCTCCTTCTCGTCAATCCAGTCCTTGGTTTCATCGGCATCCCTGAATTCAAAAGTACACAGCATTAATAATTTAATAGAAATGTACGTCTGTCAGTGTCAACCTTTCCTGTAATGCATAACCCGGATGATTACTAGCCACTTCAATATGGGGTGAAACAAAAATTTTACACAACGTGCGTGGATGGATGGAGTGTTGGAGGTAGGGATGGATGGAAGGAAAGAGGGAGGCAGAGATGGAGGGACTAAAGGGTTGAGGAAAGGATGAAGGAAGGAAAAGAGGGAGGAAGGGAGAGGCAGGGACAGGACTTACGTCAATCACAGATCACGTGATGACGAATCTCAACATTTTCAAATTGTTTTTTCACCATCTTAGGACGGACAAACATCTAGTCTTACATACTTGCTGTATGCAAGAGAATGTAGTGCAAAATCCAAATCCCAAAACTTCTCATATTAACAGTCAAGAAGGTTGACAGAATAGTGAACTCTCAACTGAATTATGCACTAAAGAGCTCTTCTAATTTCACAGTCAAGAGTTTTGAAAACAAATCTAATTACCGTAGATCATTACATCAATCATTACAAATCTGAAAGAATATTCCAAACAAACTCAAAGAGGAAAACTGAAGGAACAGTTCTATGCAGCTAACATACTGCATTCTAATGGCAGTAACAATTCATACAGATATCATCAACAACAGGCTTCAATGTTAAGAAATATAAAATAAAATGTGCCCATTCCAAATGACTATATAAACCAAAAATAACCTTGTGACATAACAACAACTACATACCTGTGGTAGCGCTGCACTTCATGAGCACTGCCAAGAGTCTGGGCTCGTTCCTGTGTCACCTGCTGTAGTGCTGCCCAACGCTGATTCAGATCTTCAATCTGAATACGAATCTTTTCAGCAGCTTCGGTCTGCCCCATGGCTGTAAGACGTTCAGCAATAGTGTTCAGCTCCACCAAACGTGCTTCATTCGCTTTCATATCCTATCGAGATCAAACAGACACTTTTTCAAGGCACGCTCATGCAACATGCACCTAAAAACATTTGAAAATGACTATGTTTATATGTTTTGGAATTTTTTTTATTAAAATAGTCAATACCAGTAAGAATTTCTTACCTTCTGGAAGTCATCAAATTTCCTTTGTACACCTTCCACTTGCTCCAAGTCATCCCCAACTTCATCGGTCCGCACTACTGTTTCCTGTAATAATCAAAAGTACCTACAGGTAAATTTTATCGTTCTGCAGTAACATATGTTACAAACTCCAATTTAACAAAACAGATTCTCCCAATCCACATGACTGTGCATAGTTTCATTTTCTAGTTTATCAGCACAAAATGTAAAATCATACACACAAGTAATTCTCACTGATTTAAAACAAGTTCATTTATAGATAGCCACAGCAGATTCTGATTAAACACCATAAAAAGTCAGCATCAGTAAACAAAAATAATAATCGTAAGATAACTGTGCATCGGTAAAAGGACAAACTCAAACCAGCAACAAGTCTACCTGAGTATGACACGAGAATTATTTCACTGTACCTTGTCAGCAATCCATTGAGCCAGCTCTCCTGCTTCTCTCACCAGCTGATATGCCTTGCATGACTCTTCCAGTTTCTCTTTACGCTGGTTGCCCAACTCCAGTAGGTTAGTGTATTGAGTTTCAATCTGCTGCTGGCGCACTGAGATGGTGTACTCATCAGCCAGATTGCTCTGTGATGCTGTGAGACTGGAGTCGATCTTTTTGACGTAGGCGGCTGGAACGAAGCCCTGTCTGTCATTTACTTCCACCTTCCACCAGTCCTACGCAACAACAAATGTTTAGACACTACAGTTTGTCTTGTCTCTGCTCCAGGCGCTAGTTGACTTTCAGCCGTCCTAAATTGCTAGGAATAGTCTTTTAATTCTCATCTAAAAAAACAGTCTACTGTATCCAAACTTATAATTACCAAAGACAAGTCTAAAATACACGTCTTTAGACAACTACTAAATTCTATAAACAAGTGAATGCATTTGAACCTCTAATGCCAATTATGAAACAATGAGGAGTAAAAAAATTTGCACGTCTAGGATTCTGAACAGTTTTCCTATGCACAATACACTTTCTGTAGAAACATCCTGTTACCTGTCTGTAATCACATGCTAAATGTAAAGGAAATCCTCAAAAAGCCAACTCATTAAAATTTGTATAGAGAAGATTAAAATCATAGAATGTCTTAAAGGGCAGAAAGTGATTAAATATGCATACTTTGTTCGAGCTGTTCAGCAGCGTCAGGATGTCACCTTTCTTCATGGACACCTCGCGTGGACTCTTCTCCTGATAGTCATACAGGGCTACGACATACTCCTTGCCAATGTCATCAATCACTGGAGCCTCTTGTTGCTGGAGAGCAAAACGTTTAAATACAGAAATATTTCAAAATAAAGTTAGTCTAGTTCGGAAATTAAAAAAGAACAGATAAAGCATCATTTAAATCAATATCGCAGACTATACACCAAACTGTATACACCAATGCTGCAATCTAATAAAACTCCCATATCCCAAGTGGAACAAGGGAGATACTTAGTTCCTTCACTCAGACCATAAACTAGCCAGGACAAATCCAAAGGTCCACAGACGTAGGGACAGTGCATCGCAGGACTTACTGTTCACTTTCCAGCTTACATAGACCTGTACCAAATTACAATGCTTGGTGATGTTTGTATGTATACACAACTTGCCTACAACCATTATACAGATTCTAAACTGATCGATCAGTGACCAAACATCTTATTGATACACCACCATGCTGCACATACACCATCGTGTCGATCTAATAGCCCACTTAATCACCGTACTCTTTCACTAATGTCACAGTAAAAGTAATTATTAGTATGCTGCTGATTTCTCAAACCACAGATATATAATACACATTTTCTATTTATCATCAAGGAATTATTTAAATAGTAGGAAATAGCTAAACCCTTACCTTGCACTGCTGGGCTTGGTCTCTGAGTTGATCTACCACAGATCTGTAAGCTTCCAGGTCGGACATAAGTGCTTCGTGCTTCTTCAAAAGAGCCTTGCAGAAGAAACAATATCAAACATAGTTGACACAAGCAGTAAAATTAGCTTTATATTATATAAATTTTTAGAAAAAAAACAACAAATAACATGACACAGAAATAAAATAATTCTTAAGTACAACAATACTGAGAAGTGAAAGTTATCAAATGAAAGCCTGAAACATAAGAAAAACAGAACAAAGTTATATAACATTTTGCATTTCTTTTATTCTTCACCTCTGCTGAATCTTCATCCTTTCCATAGTCAGTGTTTCCAACAACTGGTTCTTTTTCTCTCATCCAGCTTTCAGATTCATTTGCATCAGCAAAATACTGCTGTGCTTGCAAGGAATCATCAAGGTCATCGCGTCTCTTCGATGTCTTGTCCTGAATAAACAGCACAAAATGCCCATAAATGCAAGCAAATAAAAAAAACACCACCACAAACACAATAAGATGCTATAAACTCTATTACATGATCTTAGCCAGTGACTGATTAACTTTCAGAGTAGTTTCATATGGATATAACCCTAATACTAAGATAACTAAGTACCTGTGACTTTCACATGTATATTATGAAAAAAGCGATAACTAATAGCACTTAATCTTTTACCTGGCCTAGATATCAGATTTCAACCAGGATTCTCTTAGATGATTCTGATTTGTAAACTTTGATCTCACTTGAAGTGACCACTGTTTGATGCCTTGTGCATTATAATAATGGCACTATAGAAGTCATCAGATTAGATTACCTTGAGGTTGTTCCATTTGTCTTTGAGATCCTGGACTTTGCGTGCAATGTCATCAGAGGCAAAATGTCCCTCTTTGATCATCTGGTCTCCCTGGGTACAGACTGTTCCAATGCGACTGTCATGCCCCGTGACCTCAGTCATTAGGGCCTGGTGCTTCTTTATTAGGTTCTGCACGCCAATGAGATCACGGCCTGCATAAAGAGAATTGTCACTATTACTAAAAAGCCAGAACAAATTCAATAACAGATGGCAATAAGCCGGTTAAAGGTCACATCTCTGTCACTAAAAACTATTTAAAAAAATACGATAACACAACGATGAGGACTGCGAGTCTGTGAATGTGCAATTTGTTGAAGGGCAGTATGGAAAATTATCAACTGTGATTTATCAGTTAAAAGACTAGAATAGAACTTCACAAGTTGATAAACAAGGCCAAATTTTACTGTAGCTAAGATGTGGATAGGTGAAACTTTTAACGACTTTTCCTAGTCCTATAGCCCTTTTCTTCGTCATCAGCTATGCTATGACACTAGATAAATCGTCTTATTATTATTAATAAAAATTTGACATTTGAGCAGATTCATTACCTCTGTTGGTTGATGCAGCGATTGGCTCTTTCTCGCGTATCCAGTCCTCCTCATCCTCTACATCCCGGAAGAACTGCTGGAGACGGAGAGCATCTCTCAGCTTCAGGCGCTTTCCCTGCATTGGTTCATGCAGAGCCAGATAACGCTCCAAGAGCTGGTGCTGTTTCCTCTTAATGTTTTCTGCATCAAAGTGACCTGTCTCTACAAACTGGTCAGCAGCCTGGGTGATGCCATCAGTACGATCCTAGATTTAAAACGTCCAATGAAAAGATAAATTCCAGCAATTCTTATTCAAAGGTCTTGTTCCAGTTAGCATAAAATGCAGCCACGCTTGTCAAACACCAGTTATTTCATGCCAGCAACTTCAGAAAAGCAAAAACCAAGTCAATATATGAAATAGTAACGTAGAAAAGAAGGCAAGAATTCAAGACATTGGTAAAAACGAATAATTTTGAAAAAATTAAGTGACATAATTATATCAAATCAGTTCGTTTATTAGGTATCACACGAATCCCTAAACTCTAACCTAATCCCTAACCCAGAAACCTATAATATTTTAAATACTTCATACTGTTAATTTACCTGACGAGAGGATACATCTGCCTCAAGCAATGCATGCTTCTTCTGAAGGTTCTGAACACTTGTCAAATCCTACAAAAAAACAAACTGCTGTCAAAACTTTCATTCAAACTAATGCCAGCAGGTACAAAAATTATGAAAACATGAGAACATGCAAGAAAAGACAGTGGTAACGACTAAAGTTTAAACCAATTTTCTATAAGCAGTAAATAAGAAAGCTTTTAATAACCATTCTATAAAGTTCAGCAATTAATGTCAAGATCAGACTGCAAATAAAAATACAGAGGCTAAAAAAATGCTTATTATAGAACCAGAGAATTGTTTTGTTACCTTTCCATAATCCTCAGACATCAGCTGGCCTTCAATCTCTCCCAGCCAAACTTCGATGTCTTCAACATTGCGATTGAACTGCTGCTGATCATTGGCTTCCTTCAGTTTGGATCCTGTAAGAAATGTGAGTTTAAATGCAGGAAGAACTATTAAGAAATTTTTAACCTCATCATTCCAAACTTTCACCAGTCACTTACTGTAACCAACTCTAAAAAAACACCTTGACACTAAAGTGCATCTTGACACACATCACATTCAGCTGCTAGATGTGTACCTACTTCTATATGGTTTTCTCCAAACTCTTAAAGACGCATTTTTTCAGCTGTTTGATGGCCACGTGTTGAGCGCTTCTGAGAGACTCTTAAGTGGCGCTTTATAAATGTTTTGTTACATTACATTACATTACTTCAGATTTTCCATGGTAAGGAAGACTTGGACAAACTCATTATGTCTCACATTGCATCCACTACATACCACTGCCATTTGATCTACTAGGATAAAGACATTTTACCTACATTAAATACAAGAGATTTCTGCATACACTCTCTGAGGCCAACCACATAATGTGTTCTACACAATGTTCCTATGTGGTCAAAAACAGGCCTAATAGCATCCAGTTTAGCAAATTTAGTTATGGAGTAACTTAGAAGCTCATGGTACAGTAACAAAGCCTTAAAAAGAGTACATAGCCCAAACTTCATAGTGTGGCAATAAGTTTACCTCATGTTAGTCTCTGAGGGGTAAAGCTCTACATAACATTTCCCTACATTCAACCGTTCATTCACAGTAATACAAACACATCCCATTTAAAAACATTATTTAGAAGTGTAATACAAACACATCCCATTTAAAAACATTATTTAGATGTCCTCAACGTTACACAGCAAATAACTATGTTCTTAGACAATAAATATGAGACTACATATTACCTTTTCTATCACTCTGGTCAACCAACGTCTGCCACAAAGTCAAAATCTCATCCAGTCTCTCGCTAATAAAACAAAAACACAACAGATTTCCAAGAACCCATCACAGTGAATGACAAAACTTTTGCTTAGTTAGTTCATCAGACAAAATTTCTCAAAAGCTTTGCTACAGGAGAGCCATAAATAGTATGGCTATTGGCTAATCTAAAAGGAATACTGGTACATTTTCGTGAAACACAAATATAGCTGAATGTACTTCATGGTCTACTATGGATTACAGATTCAACCATATTAGCAGATTCTAGCTTTCTCATTCCGTCTGATAAAATCATAATTTATAGATGCTTAAGAAGCAAGCAGTCTTCCTACCGAATGTGATCCTTGTTGTAGTGGTTTTCAGCAATCAGTTCTTCACCAGTTTTTGACACAGTCTCAATACGAGCCTGATTGGCTTGTAGCTCTGAGGCAAAGTTCTCGTGCTTCTGCAACTTTCCCTGCAAGTTGGTTGGATCCTACGACAGAGAATTGAAAATGCTTCTAGTTAATAAACCTTTTAAAAGTACATTTAATGAAATGCTAAGCATATTAATAATTGATTCTGTATATTAACATTTTTATAGATCTTCATCTCTTGAAAAGTCAACATTGGTCAAGAAACAACACAGGAATAGTCAAAACTATTACAATTCATTAAAATATTTATGAGGATTCCTCAATATTTTCACAATAACAAAATCATTACATCTAAAAAAATCGAAGTGTAATTTCCATCAAAGCAGTGACAAGTTCAGGTTAACAAACACACTTCCAGTAAACTCTGAAGTCATCATATCACGTGCAACATAAATGAATGATATTGTATTTGTATCAAAGCAGTATAATTCATTCCTTTTGAGAAAAGGCCTGAACGTGGCACGAGTAATGGCAGGTAGTTGGAGACAACTTCACAGAAATCGCTATCGACAATGACGACACAACGCACCAAGTAGCCTTCATCAGATGCAGCCTTCAGCTTTTCATGAATCCAAATCTTAGTCTCATCACAATCTCTCTCAAACATCTGGTTCTTGAAGGACTCTTCAAGTGCAGATCGTCTCTCAGCTGCCTTTGAATATAGCAGATTGCGCCTTTTCAGCAACTGTACAACAGAAAAACAGTTGATGCATTAGTGTTCAATGGCAGAAGGAAACAAATATTGTATGTGAATTAACAAAACAATACAATAAACCCCTGTAAAGTAACCAATAATACAAGTACAATCAAAAGATATGACTGAATAGACTGACTAAATGTACTAAATTAAATACCCTACAATTAAATTATTACTTGAAACCATTGTGATTAGGCAATTAACTTACAGCATCTCGTCTCTCAGCAATTTCATCAGCTGCATAGTGGTCATTTTCAATGAGTTTAGTCGCAAACTCATCAAGGGCCTTGATCTTTTCCTCCTGAGCAGCCAGTGACTTCTCAAAGTCCTCATGCTTCTTTACAAGTGCTTCCACACTGTCCAGAGAATCACCAAGGTCTTCATTTGCAAGGAAGGCCTAAGAACAAAATAGTCAAAAACACTAAGCCAAAGAAATCTCAAATAAGCCAGAAGACAATTCAAAAAGATCTAATACTCTTACGTATATAAAACCCCTTGCTTGGGGACGACATATGTATATGCCCAACAAGGTACTCATTTTTGTTGGCTGAGGATGCCATATAAATACGCCATACAGGTGTACAAGACTAAATTATTCTAGACTAATAATTCTTTATTGGTAAAGTTAGGTATTCCAAGGGTAGAATACGTTATCCATTAGTAAAGGCATTTTGTTTACAACATCTAGCGTCACTTTGGCGTTCTTTGACAAAATCAATCCATTCGCAAGTGGAGATCAGCATAAGTTTTAGAGGAAATTTTCACATATGATAATTCATTGTTTTCTCCCAAATAAGAAATTGATAAATTGGAATTTGAACAGGATAGCTTAGAAAGCGATTACAATGCAAACAGTAGCAGTGATAGCAGAGGTTACAGACTCTGAAAATGAAACTGGGAGTGCTACTAAAATGTAGTTTAGTTGTTTGTGATGAATGGTGACAACGAGACCTATAATGAACCATTTTCTTTATTTACTCTTGAATAGTATACTATGCAAACTGAAAACACTTATAACGGAAACAAAATATTATTGTTATATGTGATGTTGCACTAAGTATTGCATTGCCTCATGTCTCAAGGACTATCACACTGAAATGTAGCTTAGTTATTCGTGCTGAATGGTGACAAGAAAACTTATTGTCATGAGCATTTTTTATTAAATCTTATATTATTTGTTTCATGTGTTATGTTGCACTATGCGTTGCACTGTTCTAAGTATCAAGAACTATCACACTAAAATAGCCTAGTTTTCAAGCTCAATGGTGAAAACGAGCCCTATTTTGAATGTTGTTCTTTATTTACTCTTTAATTACTACTCCAAACTGGAAAAAAGTTGTCAGAATGAATAACATTGTTACCAATAAGTTGCAGAGCAGCATAGAAGAGTTTGCCCCAGGGGCTGGCTGATAATGCATAGGTTATTCCCCACCCAATTAAGGGGTTATGCACCAATATGCTTACACTGATATTCTTAAAACTGTAAAAGCAAAATTACATTTTTAAGTTAAACCACACAGTACTTCTCATATCTTCCTTATTTATGTGCTTATCGCATCATCTAGCTTTTTTCTTCTAAAAAATACAAGATGACAGAAAAAAATAAGCTCTAACACTTAGATCGATTTGAAAAATGAACATACTTCCTGCTTAGTCATCCAAGCATCTGCCTGTTCTGTGTCACGGTAGAACAGCTGAAGATCCATGCACTGCTCATACAGAATGCGGCGCTTGTCCCACAATTCAAACAGGCTTGTCTTTTCATTGGCCAGTGTCACCAGCTATGGGGAAAAAACACAGCCCGTTAAACTTCTCATAACATTCGTCATAAAAAATCAGAACTCATCAACTGCTTTTCATTATCAAGGAGCATCCTGATCGTGAATACATTGTGAAGAACTGAAAATTAATGCAGTGCATTCCAGTGAAAGACAAAACTGTACGAACATCAGCGTATTATCGTTTCAGACCACACTCAACCAATTGTCTTAATTATTTAATTAAATCAAAATTGCACACACCGGATTTAAATTAGATTAGCCACACAAGATAATGCTCACACAGCTGAAGGTGCATATTTTCGTGTAACAAAACAGACATTCCATACCTACTGTGCGACATCGTAAATGACTGGCCAAGTGCCAACCTTGAACTACGGAGGGCACTGTTTTCAGCTTTCCTTGATGCAGTTACCACATAGCGATCTTGAGCACATGTCTAATGCAAAACTGCTTATTACTATCAGTTGAAGTCCATCTTTACATAATGGTACAACATATAATAATAAATAAACACATATGTAATAAGTAAATCTTTGCAGCCCTTAACAAAGATATTAGTAACAATATACTCAAATGCTATAACAATTACTACAAATAAATACAACCACTACAAGAAATGAGGTTTGGTGCACTCATTGCAAGGATAACATATTCAAAGCTTGCCTTTTCTTTTACTTCTTCAACGGCATAGTGTTCTGACTCCAAGAGTTTCTGTCCAGCCTCAGCTGTTGTACGGAAACTGTCCTCTCGTGCATCGATTTCACCCTACACAATAAAAAAAAACACTCTTCCAAAACTGACATTATTTCCTAAGCATCTTCCAAAAGTTGTATTGTTCAACAGCTTTTACTTAAAACGAACTATTCAGAGAAATAATGATTCGAAGGAAATACCACACAAACTAAACAATGTCAATTCTCTGAAAGTTCATACATAAGTCAATCATTATATCTCTAAAAGTTCAAATAAAAACCGTGACTAATAACCTCGAAAATATGGACTGCATGTATGTATGATCTGTGTATGTGTGCTAGCCTGGAACCTCCCTAACCTTGTGTTCCTGATGTTTTTCCAGAAGGGCTTCTGCTCCAGCGACATCCTTAGCCAGCTCATCAGCACTGATGATGTTCTTCATGTCATGAACCCAATTCACAAGGTCACGATAATCCGATAAGAAGCGATGCAAGTAGTAGGAATCTTCAAGTTTGGTGCGTCTATTGGCAGCCTTTAAAATTAATTAAAAGTAATTATTGTCACACAAAGTGTTGAAGAAAAGAAAAACCATTATCAGATTCCTAAAATTTAAAATATAAATTAAAGAAAATAATAAAAATATATCACTCTAACAACTTACTCAATTTAAGAATTTGTCCAAAAGACTTGCATTTAGCAGCTTCACCTGAAGGAAAATAAATTTCTTAGCAACTTGAATCTTTGCATAAAATAGTTTCATCCTAAATCATGTGATTTTAAACCAGAGTTTATAATTGTTAAGACACCAAAATGTTTATGAGCCAGACAACCTGTTAAAAGTTACTGAACAGCTAATCACAAGCAAATGAATCTGATTAATGGTCGCATTTGCCACAGCATCCCAGCAGAAGTTGCAGCCCGACTGTCTACGGTCCTTTAACCCTTAAACGACGAGCTGCATTGGTTTACCATACATTTTAGTACACACCAGTCGTTATAGGGTTAAGAAATATCAGTATGGTATATTTACCTTGCGCTTCAGCTTCTCCCAGTTGCCTTCTATCTCTGCCTGTTTCTTACGGATGTCATCAGCCTGATCTGGATGGCTCTCTGTCAGCCTTTCTGCTTCCTGTCCAAGAGTCTTGACCTAAAACCATCAGCAAGAAACAGACTAAAATCTTGAATTCCCTACAAAGTTAAATACGAAATCTCAGTTAAGAATTAAATTCTAAAATAACTGGTATCTAATCTTGCATGAAGGAAAACAATGCTTTAATTAACATCTTTACCCAATACCCATTTGACAAGCAATAATTATTATTTTTATTATGATTGCCTTAAAATTCATATTTGCAAGATTTCTTATTTTAAAATGGTCACCTAAATACTTTCAAAGAGCCAGGGCATCAGAAAGTGCATTCTCAACATTAAATGCTAATATTATTTGCTAATGTGTTACTTATAATTACACATACTTATATATGTGTTACTTAGAATTACACATACTTATATATGTGTTACTTAGAATTGCACCATGCAAGTTGTAATCGTATTTTAATGCTTTTATAATGAAACATGGATTAAGTACTGATCAATGTCATCAGCTTACAATCTTTTGAAAACTGTTTAAAATGCACTGCATAAATTCCTATTTCCCTGACTACTTAAATACAGTCGAAATAAGTTTCAGAAATGTAGCTGTAGTTCAAGCCCTAGCCCTACCTTTTCCTCCAGAGCTCCTAGATCTCTCTCCAGAGTATCGTGCTTGCGCTGGAGTGCTTGTACACTGGCAAGGTCACGACCGAAGTCATCATTTGACAGCATGGAATCCTTCTCAACCATCCAGGCAATTGTTTCTTCTGCATCTCTGGGAAAAAAGTCCACAAATGCTCTTAATTATGCTGCTACTGCTTGTTAAGTCAAGGACACAGGCAAAAACAGTCACCAATTTACACTTCTAATAAATGATTAATTCAGTATAAAAGAACTTTATCTCAACCTAAAAGGGTATGGAAATTGAATATCATGAAATTCTTTTAATATATAATCACCTTAAACAAGTATTAAATTAAAAAAAGAACTTCAGATCAATCTAAAGAAAAGCACTAACCAAAAAATCTAAAAAAGTGCACAGAAATTGTAGAATTATCGTAAACAAAACTCATAAATAATTTAATTTACTCCTTTGCTGCAAGCAACTGATATAATTTCTCCACATTCATAATCCAAAATAATGAATACTTCACAATAAAACAGCTTTGAGCTCAACTCTGACGATGAAAATGGCAAAGCTGCAACAAGTCAAACCAGGACACCTGCTGCTCATCATTTAAACGCAAGAAGTACCTGTTGAAGTTCTGTATTTCATGGGCACCAAACAGCCGTTCCTGTCTTCTCAGAGCCAATAGCTTCAGACGTTCCCAAGCTTCGTTGACTTCCTACAATTGAACAGATTTGCAAACGTATATGCTGAATCATAGCATAACTCTAAAACAAACTTCCAATTTCATTCAGAAGCATTCTGCATATAGCTTACTGATTTCTCACATAATTAAACAAAATCATTAAATTTTACACTGACATCATACAAGGTAAAAGCAGGCAATTTTTATAGTGAATTCTGCCGAATTGCGGCTATAATAGTCACTATTTTCAAGGACGTCTACTTACTATCTGTCTCTTCTGCACTGCTTCTTCTTCTGGATGTTTTTCGGTAATGAGTTTTTCAGCCAAATGGTTGATCTCAGTGACCACATCCTCGTGATTCTGTAGATCCTTCTGGAACTCATCAAACTTCTTCTGCAAGACCTCCACATGTTCAAGATCTTGTCCAAATTCATCAATTGTCACGAAAGCCTCCTTGTCTGAGATCCAGAACATGAGCTTATCACATTCACGCATGAACTGAATGAGGCGCATTGCCTGTTGGAGCTTCAGACCTTTCTCCTGGAGGCGCTGGAGCAGCAAGTTCCATAGACGATGGAGTTCCTCAAGGCGCTCCTATTAACAAAAACACATCGCAAGACATGCAAAACAAAGATAAAACTTCCACCCAGAACAATATATTAGTTGCTAAAATGTAGCTCTGATGACAAATTCAGTCAACTTGCGCTAATACAATTTGTCAAAATCTACAAGTTACATAGAACCTCTCTCTTGATAACGAACTTGAGAATCAACTTAACTTACACTGAACTCAAAGTAATCTATGATTTCCGTAAATAAAATAGTCCTTCCCATGCAGGTCTGCACATCGGGCAACGCATCTCCTCCACTCATCTCTGTCCATCACCAGCTCCTCGGCCTTGTCCCACGCCATATCCAGGTATCTCAAGTCGTCTTTGATGGTTTCTGGCCAGTTCTTCCATGGTCTTCCTCTCCTCCTTCTCCCTCCAGAATTCCAAGACGTCGCTTTTTCGACTCTTCTATTGTCATCCATACGACAAACATGCTCCTATTCACTTAAATCATCTCTTTCTAATGATGTTTTCTATATCTTCTTGTCCCATCCGCTCTCTGATAGTTTTGTTTGGTATCTTGTTGTGGCATGATAAATGTAGTATTCTTCTCAGCCAAATATGATGTGCTCTCTGTAATATTTCCCAATTTGCCACTGTCACTGGCCATGTCTAAGATCCATAAAACATACTATGGCATTGTACAGGCGAATCTTAGTCCTCGTACTGCATCCGTTTTCCTTAAAGATCTTGGTAAACCTCCCAAATGCAGCCTTTGTGCCATTACTTATCTAAATCTAGAAAAACATGTGACAAAAATAATAACCACTTCTGTGAGCGACGCAGATGATGTTCTCTTTGGGGCCATACTACACAACTCACAGCACATACTTCAAAGGCTGTGCCCGGAACACCAAGTAACTAGCTGCGTCATGACAGTTAGCACTAACTCAATATACCTTGCACTCTAGACCTCACCTTTTTGTTCTTAAATTATAAGAATTTCATTCCATGCATGTTGTATAAAAACATTAACAACGGAGGAATAATCAGGACAAACTCAGCAAGGCTTATCAACTGAACCTAGCCAGATATATTAGGCCTAATCTGGTTTCACTCTAACAGACTCTCATAGCAGAATTCGTAACTAGCTGCGTCATGACAGTTAGCGCTAATCAATGAACGACAATACAATACAATAAAAATCTGACATAAGCGATTACAGGTACTGAGAGTTCTCTTGAATCAGGAAAAAATACATGATTTCTGAAAACCCACAAGCAATGAAAGTGAGCATAAAATTAAGACTATTCATACCTTAATTATTTCTGAAGCAAAGTGTTCCTCGTTGATCATTTCTTCACCACTTCTGTCAAGCGCCTCCAATGAATTTGCATGAGCCACAACCTCAGCTTCAAAAGCCTGATGCTTCTGGATCTTAGCCTAACATCAACAACAGAGAATTATTTATGCAGTGAAATATTGCTAAATGCAAACAAAAAAGTATTTTAAACAAGTCATAAATGAGCATTAACAATGCATGGGCATATTGCTAACTGATTTCTAATTATTTAGTGTTAACATTGACATTAATTTGGCTTTATTTATTTTGGTTTCAGTTTATTTTAGTATGACAGTAAGTAGAGTTTGTTTAATACAACTTAGAACACTTACAGAAGATTGACTGAAAAGAATTTTAATTAATGAAAAAAGTATAAATTCCATTATGCAACACTTCCACACAACCAAGGTCAAGTAACATACCTGAAGGTTGGTTGGGTCACGGTAGCTCTCATCTGAAGCGGTTTGCAGCTTCTCAAGTATCCAGCTTTCCAGCTCATCAGCATCTCTCTTGAAGTACATGTAACGACGGGCATCTTCCAACCTCTGTCGTCGCTGCTTTGTAGCATCTTTGAATGCTGCATAGCGCCCAAGGACCTGTTCTCGACGTTGCTGGATGTCCTCAGGAGTCTCCAGAATCTGGATCTCTCGAGGCTGTGGTTCTGCCTCATGCATCTTGGCTGATAATCAAAAAAAGAAACACATTGCGATAGACAGCAGCGTACTCATTGAAAATTACCCTCTAAATAACAAGAAAAGTAATTAAAGTTTGCCATGACTGAAATATGACAGTAGATTTACTGCATTCACTAAGTCACTGAATTTTTTATGGATATGTGGTCCATCATCTAAGACAAACAGAAATGCAAAAGCAGTCACAGTGAAACTAGCAACAGACTATAAAGGGTAATTGGCTCAACTGGTTGAGCCTAGGTCATCCTACCATATCAATGTCACAAATGGTAGATTCCCTGCGAAAAATACTTGTGGAACTGTAATCAAATATTGATGAAACTTCCCAATTAAAACTCCAGTAATTTACACCTAACCTGAGAATCTAACAGTACCCGTCCCTTCTGCCAATACCGAACAGCAGCAACGAGAATGGTCAGTGACTTATTTTGTAGACTTGCCAGACGAAAGCAGACCAGTCATCTCTATCTCTGTCTAATCACCCCATGGACAGTATAGAGTCAAGTTCAACACTAATATTAGAGAAAACTTTAAATATATTTCTGTCCATGCAGAGATTTGAATCTTGACCTGTGATCTGACAGTCTACTAGATTAAGTTGTCATGCTAAATCTAAGTTATGTCAGAACTGATTCAGACATCATGGTCAATATCCATCAGACAGATACTGTTGACTTCAAATGCAGACATCTAGACTGCCGCATGAAATCCGATGAAGATTTATGCGTCAGCAGCAGCAGCAGCAGCATCCCAAAAATCAATAGGTGCCTAACTAAGAGACGAATAAGCAGCCCAGGGGAATACATATCAGTATCAGGTCACCCTGTACATGCCACGCCCTACCTAATGAATATTCATAACGTTCAAAGTCCGATCGCTTTTGATTTCACTTGCAAAAATAACTTAATTTCTACAACTATTCAGAATCTCTGTCTATAGTCCTTCACTACCAATACCAGAAACGGCTTGAAAACAATTCATTTACATGGCGAACGCTATTTTCTAAACCGCTAACGAAAGGCAGCCATGACACCCGACACTAGACGCCGGCCATTATACCATTACGAAGGTCGCACCGGCAACCGCTTTTGCTGCGTCCTATCTTTGTACATTTTCGCTGTGCGATTCTTAACTACCTCATCTGTGCGGTCTTTTCTAACCGCACGACATTGCCAAAAAAGTGCACTCACCGTACTCACCGTTAAATTCGAAAAATTTCTAAACTGCAACCCACTCAATGCAGTGTCAGTCATCGAAGGAGAAGATCGCTAGATGGCGAGCAACCCACTCGTCCGACTCTTACTTCTATCGCCCGCCCTCCCCTTCAAATTCAAATACCTCTAATTTGTTCTAATTCAGCACAACTTTTCTATACCACAGTACAATTCAGTGATATTTAAACTTTGTTTTTCTTATTTAAAATGTAAAGCAATTATCATTACGCAGTAAATTCAATTTTATTTTTATTAAATAGTTATATGTAAGAGGGGAGATGACACACATTCCAACAGCCGTAATTTCATGCTAATGAGCGACAGAAGAGGATGACTCACTCAGAGGAATATCTACTGCTATGGTAGCCGTTGTAAATTGTAATTGCACAAATAAAAAGTGCTACAGCACCAGTTGCAAGCCAAATGCGAGGCAACAACTACATGAGCAATACCTCTAAGCACCATCCACCTTAATTAGTCGTCTGACTGTCTGACCACTTTTGAGTTTTGATCTTGACCTGGAACCAACTTCTACCCTTTCCTGCCTATCGATTTTGTTTTGACTAGGCTCATGAGAATAAACTAGTTCCCGCGACTTCGCTTTTATGGGCGTTGTAGAAATCTCGACACTTTCCACATCAATTGTAGCAATTTCATCAAATGCAACAAGGGTATAACCGAGGGGAGAAATTTGGTGGAGAAGCATCCTTATTTGATTCACGTATCTCAGCTCTCAGTAGGCCTATGTGCGATTTACTTTAAGATAAAGTCTGTTTGATTGCACGCACTTTGATTTCACTGTGTCAAAAGTGTTGCAAAGACGAAGCTAATAGGCCTAATGGTTCGATAATCGTAGTCGTAAACTCGAGATTTCTATAGCGCCAAAAACCCAAAACAATCTGTATCTTATTCATGATAAATTTCCTTCGATCAAGACCCAATATGAGAATTGCAGAAAAAGACTGGGGGAGGTCAAACTGTGATTCATGTGGAGTTGGGGCATGAAATGAAGGTGCTAAGAAAGACTAGGGTGTTTAACCCCAACCCTCCGGCAATTTTAACCCTGTTAGGACCTTTCAATTCAGTTGACTGCCAATTTTTTTAGTACCGAAAGACGAAGAGGCCATGTTTACGATTGTCTGAACATAATAATAATTATTATGTCTGCTACTAGATGACGCCAGATTGTATTTATGTCGTTCTTGGACGAGTGTTGAACCTACTTGGAATTGCGAATCCGATCTGTGGGCTTGTGGGAGCATCGTATCGAAAAATCAGGATACCATTCGTATTTTATACTTTATTTATTAAAACGTTTAAGCACAAGTTGTGTTTTTGTGCATAGATTGTTAAATGCCGGGTCCTCGAAGGAACGTATTCCGCACGCAGTCCACGCCATCTCCTGTGCCAAATTGTGCTAAGTTACGGTTGGATGGTTCGCAGTCTGCATCAGCAGCAATTGGTAGTCAAAGCTGTGCTTCGGCCGGGATTGCGTCTTCATATGGAATAGGCGGGGTATCGTCTGGGCAGGCGGGGTTACTGGCCTCGTGCGGGGAAGGATCGTATATATCCACGCAGGGAATAAGGTGAACAGCTACACAAAACACTTCGATTAAATTTAGAGATCTTGATGTGTTTCCTCGTACTCGTCTGCAACTGTGACATGGGGAGGCTTGTCTCATCACATCTGTTACAGACAGCTTAGTCATGGCTTGTACCTCAGAGACACCTCTCTTGTCCTACTGTGTTTTAAATGGAACACCCAGACAAAAATATGGACTTCTTTCCCTGTATGCTATCTCTATGTTTTCCTGTTAATGGATTAGAATTTCTTTTAATGATGCAAACAGGTTTAGAATATGTTTTGAGTTGACATTGACCAATGTAGTTAATTATTAATTTCTGTCTTTAGAAAATATTAATACTTAATTTCTGTCCCAAGGAAAGTTGATGAACAAATAATTTTGTGTGTGCAGTTTTGCACCGTTAATGACAGTCCCGTGCAAACTATAGTTGTCATTTGACTGAAGTTGATTGTACCTATGTAAGTATGTATGTATGCATTTTCTATAGTGATCTTATTTGTAGTATTGCCATGAGAGTTTCACTATACAGCAGGGATGGGCAAATTACACAGTGAAATGTAATTGAATTACAAATTACAAATTACTTGGGAAAATGTAATTGAATTACAAATTACAAATTACTTTAGAAATTTTGGGAAAATTACAAATTACAAATTACGTAATTTCAATTACATCAAATTACAAATTACATGCATAGTTGGGATCAAGAAATTCAGTCAGGAAACACATGCTTTATTTCCACTGTTCATTTATATTGGAGTGTTTGAAACTGTTTATTTAATATTCTCTAAGAAGTAGCAACTGTTCGAAGAGGTTATCCGATAATTGGCATCTGTTTGACCTTACAATCATATGCTTGCAAAACTATAATGAGTTTGCGTACCAGCGCAGATGAAGAAAGTGCAGAATTAAATTGTATAAATAATAACTTTAATTGCAGATGTCTGGTCTACTAAACACAGAAGTTAGGCCTACATGGGAGTAAAATGTCACTGGATCGATGCATGTGCATTTGAGTGACGCTCAGTTGCCTTAGCATGCAGACGTTTTGTTGGATCACACACGTGTGATGGAGTAGCGCAACTCATCTATGTAATACATTATGATCTCGGTCTGACACATGACAAAATTGTTGCTACTACTTCTGACAATGGCTCCAATTTTGTTAAAGCATTCAGAGTTCAGTGTTACTATTTTTCATTCCAGAAATACTATAGTGAAGGTGATCAAGATAAGGATCGAAAAGATGCTTTCAAAACTGGTCTGGTTGTGGAGTCTCTGGTTCTAGATTTTCAAAGTAATTTGATTTTACGGATGTAATTTGAAATTACAAATTACATGAAAAAATGTAATTCAATTACAAATTACAAATTACATTGATCCAGAGCAACAAATTACAAATTACCAATTACAATTGTAATTCAAATTACGTAATTTCAATTACACCAATTAAATTACTGCCCATCCCTGCTATACAGCTATGCCCTACTCAGAATTAACCAAAGGTTTTGTTTTGTTCTGTTTTCAGCCATTCAGATGAAACTGAAAGAAACATTCCAATGACTACACTGATCATGCAGCCACGCCATGCACACATTCCTGACATTGGGCTTGATAACAACCTGTTGTTTGAATTGGTGGCATTTGTGCATTCGGTCATGGTCCTTTGTCTGCAGTACATTAACCTTTACAAGACGGTCTGGTGGCTACCGCATTCTAACGCCAATTATGCTTTGGTCAGTACTCAAATGTGAGAGATTATGCAGATTAGGCATATGCAGTTAGTCAGGATATCACAATGTTCGTTTTAATAAGTGAGTAATTATAGACTTTGTCTAAGCAAAGAGGTTTGGAAATGCCTACAAAGCAATCGGAGGCTAGGTTTCTTAAGTCAAGGCATGACTAAGGCCGATTTAAAACATGATGGAAGACAACTGGCAGTAAAACACCTGTTGGTCAAATCTACAAATAAGGTGGGGGAAAACAGAACAGTAAACGATATTTGCTAGACATATTTGTCAAGGGGATCTATTTGTACTTTCATGCTTTTGTTGTTTGACCTCTGTGACCTGCCCATGCATATGATTCCTTGCTCAGCTGATGGACATAGCATGTTAATAAATACTTACTTAAGTACCATAGCTTTGATTCATGTTATGTCACAATTTGAGTTGTGCCTAAACTGTTAGTACAACTTCTGATATATTTAATGGACATGCAAGCCTTACAGCAGCAGCAATTTTCTTACTAAGCATGCTAGCTTATCCACTGTATTATTCGCAATGCACAGACGAGTTTGAACAATTGCAACAAAACTGCAAGCAGCAGAATGATGTAGAAAGTTTGTGTGCATATGGTCCGTATGTATGCAATTTGTAGAGAGAAGCAGTCTAGTCTTGGGTGCTGGGATGTAAGGTTGTCATGATATGTTACATGCAAGTGATTATTGTATTGTATTGTATTTGAACACTTGTTATAGCGCCTCTACCAGATTTTCCTATTCAGAGGCGCTCCCGACTACTGCTGTAGTCGGAGTTTCACGCCGAAGCGCATGAGCAATTGTGAGTGAAGGACTTGCCCAGGGTCCCTACGCGACGGCTTTGAGGTGGATTCGAACCCGCAACCCTCCAGCTGCAAGGCACCGAACATACCCCCAAACCACCGCGCCCCAGTTGTATTGTGATGTGTTGTATTGTGTGTTGTATTGTATTATGGTAGTTAAATAATAATCCAATAGTGCAGTCATTCTGTACAGTTATGTCTGGTAGGTATATAGCATGTTGGCATGTGTCTGAATAGTTGTGTAGCTCCTTTTGTTAATCGCTAGAAAGTGCAGCTAAAGTCTGGTTGTATAAAAGATTTGAAAGTCTGCATAATTTAAGTGGAGTGTTGAATGACTTTTGAACTGTGTATTTTACAGAATTTCTATCTGATTGATGTCAATCTGTGTGGCATTCTAATCATCATCATGAGCCGAAGATTGCTGTACTGCTTCTACAAAGAGGTCATTTGGACCAATCGGTTTTCAACTGAATTTCCAATTTTTGACCATACAAGATAGCTATATAACTCTGTATTTGCTTAAATGACGTTTATGCTGTATATGTACTTTTTCACTGATACGACTTTCAGAAACCATGTCAACTCAGCATTTCAGTAGGTCAATGTTTTTTCAGCAGTCAGTTTCAAATCCCAAGGTGCAATGTGCGTCTCTTTGCATACAGGTAGACATGTATACGTGCATTGTGTTAAATGTCTTTGATTTAATAACGTCTTTGGTGTCAGTGTGTAATCCCTATCGAGACACAGTTAAGTACACAAACTGATGACACTTTAAAGCCCAGCAGGGTGACCCAAAGTGCCATACTTGGATACAATGTATCCAGTTATGTTGAGCCTTATTGATTGAAGGGCATCCTCTGTGTATCCTTAACATACTGGATACGTTATATCTAGGAATGGCTAATTGAGTTGGCATTAAAGAGTTGCTCATTATTATGTAGCGTAGCCTTCGTATGTGCATCTGAATTCTTTTTTAATCACAGCTTGATAAAATAGATCAAATTCAGAGAGACAGAAAGAGCAAAGTGGGTGGAGAGACAGAGAGTTAGATCAAAGGTGGTAATGGAGAATGTATGGAGAAAAGGAGGGAGAGAAGAGAGTGAGACAGAAATATACGTCCATGCTCTCCTTCCGAGAAGAGCCTGGACACACTGCAAGTTCCAACTTCCTTTTCATGTTAGTTTACAGAAAAGCTCTGTGACAGACACCCTTGTTTAGCGGATGCCAAGCTGAAGTTTGATTACAATGTGAAGTATCTTCCAGCTGTGCAGACCCTTGTTATGAAGCCATTCTTCTATAATGATGCAAGGATTCAGTTGAATTGACTGAATTTGGTGTAGACTTAAATATTTTCTGTTAGTTTGCTGATTATTTATTAATTTATGTGTGTTTTTTTAACCATAAGTGCCTGTTACTGATGGCTGTTTTTTCCTGTAGGTCTGTTATTCTAAGTCTAGCCGTGGCTGTCTCTACTGGTTTGTTCATCTGATCAAGATCCTGATTATCGCAGCCATCCTTGTGGCATTCTTCTACTGTGCTTATCACATTGTGTTGAAGCATTCCTTCAAGTACAGCCTCTTTCTCTGCTATCCGTGAGTATCATTCACTCTATTAATTATCATTCCAAAATCATCTCTATAATTTTCATCATTTCTAAATGAATTGTGATGAATTGTGGCCAGGAACACAAATTTAATTCAGTTTTAGAATGTAATTTTGTTATAGCAATGGACCTGGATTTCGATTCCAAATGCAGTATTGTTGTAAGGAGGATTGCATTGGTTTCAATGTAACTGGGCATTATCGCTGTTTTCATTGTTTGCCTGTCCTAAGACGGTAAAAATTTATTTGAGTTTTGAGATGACGTGAAACTATTTCCAAATTGGAATAAATCAATAAAAGCCATATGAATGAGGAGAAAATTCATTTGATGAGGATAATGACATCATATAATGACGAACAAAAGAAACAGCTTAAATGGTGATCAAAAGTCAGTCATTTCACTCCCAATCTTGCAATTAGTCACTCGAGCGCCCTCTAGTGCAAGGGTTTTCAAACTGGTACGCATACCCCTGGTGGTACGCCAGGTGTCGCTAAGGGGTACATGAAAACATTCATATTTTTTTAATTTTCTATGAGTTTATGGACTTTATGTCCATCTTTGTTTGATTAGCTATTATATGTCCACCATGTTTCTCTTCCCTCCCAACCAGGGGAGGGAAGAGGGAGAGGGACTACACTTATTGAATTTCAGTAGATGGTGCTCCTATCGTATACGTTATAAAGGTCATTTAATCGTCTTAGGACGGGCAAACGTCTAGTTAACAGTATCGATATTAGAGCAGCCTTGATAATTCTGTATGTAAAATACAGGTGCATTTGGTATTTGCACTTGTCTATGGGTCTATTCACTTTGAACAGAGTTGTACACTATGTATTTGTATTATGTATTGTTTGATATTAAACATTTCAGGCTGGTGACATATTTCATTCTCTTTCGTCTCAACATGAAACCACTGTTTGGTAAACTGACTGTGCATCAAACTTCAAACCAACAAGATAAAAGTATGAAGAATGTCTTTCTGTTTCATATCTGTGGAGTTGTTTAGTGATAGTTCGGTGTGGCTATATTCTTCACAGTGAGATAGATGCATAGTACCGTAATAAAATTCTCTTAAAGCTGTCTTTGTTTTACCTCCCAAATTATGATTTTTAACCCTTTAACGACGAGCGTGTACTAAAATGTATGGGAAACCATAGGCAGCTCGTCGTTAAAGGGTTAAGTCAGTCAAGTACTGGCCCAATTTATGTGAAACCATTCTCAGAGTTGTTGCAGTATTAAAGTTGTCAGAAAATTCTAAGATAATAAAATTTAAAACTGTTTGAAGATTTAGAATAATATGTGTTGATTCATTAAAAAAGCATTGATTCTTTTAGTCTTGCTAGCTGTAGTATACCTGACACTGTGCAAATTTGACACAGTATTATGTTTCACCTTGGAAACAAAGTGAAACATAACATTTGTGCCAAACTATCCAACATGAAGCATTATATTTGCACCAAACTCTGTCCAAGTTCAAGGTAAAACATAATATTTACACCAGATTGCTCAGGTCATGTACATGAAGTCAGGGAACAATTTTAAGAAGACCTCTGTGACTGACACCTTGAACAGAATAACCAATTTTTGGTGATCTGCTTAGCAGATTTCACCAGACACAGCTAAATGTCAACAAGGTATATTACAGCTAGCAAGCCTAAAAGAGTCCATGTTTTTGTAATGAATAACATTTATATTATTTTAACAGTTATAACCCCAAACATCCTGACTTGTCTAACATATACAGCACCGATTCGATGATTTTGAAAGGCTGCAGTAAATTGGAGAATCTCAGATCAGCAACCAAGAAAGACCAATGCTGTCTTAGATCAGAGTGTAACAATTGTCAGTGTCCATTGATTGGGTAGAATGCTCATGTCTGTGAAGTTAGCAAGGATGAAAGTATGGTTGGTTGGCTGTATTGTTACTTTAGAAATTCAGTCACATTTGCCCTGATCCTTATTTGAACTGGAATCTTGTTTAGGTGGTTTACCCGTAGGTGGCACTCCTCGTCATCGTCTGCTTGATCAGGTGGTGAAGGAACTGCCGACACACGTCTGTACGATGTCACCAGAAGCGATTCGAGAAGAAGTGGAAATGCTGAAGACTGATTTCAACGGACGAGTGACTCAGATACTCTTCAACTCAATGCTCTGTGCTTATTACATGGGATGCGTGCCACTGTGCTTTGCTCAGGTAAGCCAACCGAATGTGAGACCAGCGGATTAAGTCTAGAGCCCCATTTATCACCTGCAGTACGATTGGATGGCCATAGGATGCAAAACTTGCCATGTTGATGTACCACTCCTCTGCATATATATCTAAGCAGATTTGCGCAGATCTTTATTGGTCATAACTGAAGTGTTGGCTTCAAACCTCTGAAACTGAACACTGTTTTCATATGTTGTATGTTAGATGGTCAACAGATGGCTGTGGTTATAATAGGGCTTGGTTAAAATTCACTTAACCTCAAAGTTTGAGAATTGGATGCAATTTGATATCAATATTTTAAAAAGATTACTGTTCTATATTTGCCTTCTTGTCGACAGAAATTCTTCATGAAGTAAATGAAGGTGTTTTTTTATTGGATCGGGTGCAGACAGGAGTTAGAAACAATAGATTAATCGTACTGTTAATCACAATGAAATATATTTCCGATTTTCCTATCACCATTATCATTATTACAAGCATCACTGCATCATGTTTTACATGTACAGTTTATCATAATCATGTTGAACATTTTCCTGTTTGTTACATCAGCATGTTCACAATAACTGTGAATCATGTTGGGTAAGTTACTCTCTCACTGTCGTATATTATATGTCTCGTCATGTTAGCTTGGGTTTTTTATCACAGGATGGATAGCTTTGTGTTTTGTTAAGTGACGACAGAAATTACTATAAATGGACAGTTTCTCTTGAGCTATGTTTGACTATTGGCTTTTTTAGAACCTATCATGCTCACTCATATCAGCAATCCTAATTTCAGGAGCTTAAGGACTAATGTCTTGATGACTATTACTCCTCTTCATGTAATTTGCAAATAAAGGAGAAGCATAATAAGATGATATTTGACCAATTAGTGCTATATTACTTGTCTCTGGCACATATACACAGTATTACACATAGAAATATACAACCATACATACCGTTCTTACATGTACCTGGTATGATGGCTGCTTGCATAGTACATTTGTATGGATGTATGTATCCAGACACTCAGTATAGCACCTTTAAGTACTTACAGAACGCTGCCTGCATCAGCCTAAAAGATGTTTAAGGACAAAAAAATTAATAAGCAGACGCTGCTCAGACAACTAAAACTGGCAAGCTCTGACAAAAAACTCAATAGCCCAGTCGATGGATACCCATCTAGTGCTGATATATGCTTGCAGTTCTTGAACTACATTGGACTACATTGCGACTAAGAAGATAAATGACGACAAGTGATGCTCAAACCACACACCAAGCAGTCCCTTATAGGTGGTAGAAAATGCTGCTTGCGGGCATTCTTTTATCACCAGGTCTATAGAGGACGATGTTCTTTACATCTGGCATTTAGTCATAGAGCATCACCACATAGAGCAGAGTGCTCGACACCAATTCAACGACTCTCTTGGCCTTTACAAGGGGAGCTTAGCATTGTCCAGTTAGTAATCTCAAATCACGTAGGGCAGACGAGTCCATTGGTGGTACATGAGACGTTGATAACAAACATCTGTACAATTTCCACAGCACTCGGAAACAAAGGAAAGAGAGAAATAACTCAAAGAATACATACTAGGTCGCACTGGAAGTCTGAAGGAGTGGAAATTATCCAGTAAAATCCGAATGCAACCAAGTAATTGATCAAAAGTGATGTGCTAGAAAAACACGCAGCTGTATGGCCACACGTGTAGACTAGATCATTTACATATATACTAATTTAAAATTTGGTCACATTTTACTGCAATAAATTTAATCAGAAAATGGAAAAAATTTAAAATTACACCACATTGTTTGTTGAAGCTAGTAGTGAATGATGAACAAGTGATAAAGACAATTTTATGTGCTGTACTCTGCACTGCCTCCTTGTGCACATCATACCCAGATTGGTCGAGCACATCTTAACTCGTAGGACTATTTACTGGAAATACCTATTCTGAAATGTAGAAGAGACTACCTCTTCTGATTTGGGAAGTGTCCAAAAAAGACAGCCGTAGTAAATGACAAAAACAAAATTGTTTACAAAGACCATCCTTTGGTTAAAAACTTCCTGTTGTCTAGTTACTTCTCAGCAATGGATCTTTGGCTGACTTATGTTATTTTATGTATGCTATACATGTGTGTTTCTTCAATTCTGTTATGTTGGTTTCGAAATCTATAATACTGATTTTGTGTTACATCATATGTAGCTTTTCTTTTTCTCATTTGTAGCATATGTGCATGTGATGTCACACACTGTGCTGTCTTAATTTTTCAGGGCTGTCTGTGAAATTGTGTAGGATTCCTTAAAATTAGTCGGTTTAGAGAGCGAACACAAGGCACATGCACAAATAATCTTCAGGGTACATACAGGCAGGAGATCACTGTTAAAGAGAATTCTATAATTATCTGTTAGCTGACGTTCATGCTGTAGTCTAGCTGAATATCCATAAGCGGTAGCTGTCCCCAGGCTATCTGATTGATAGTAGAATAAGTTTTATATTGCCATTTTAGATTCAAAACCCTTATGGCTTGAACCATAACTGGCTGGCTGGGGTACTTTGACATAAACGTACTGCAAGGAAATAGTTCCAATCTCTAAACTTATTTTTGTATCAGTAAAAACTGACAAATCATCAGCCGTAAATTAGTTTACAACTTGTAGCCACTTCTATTTTGAGATACTGTTTACGGTATGTTGCAATTTGTTGTTAGTTTCTTTTTTCACTCCATGTTGTTTGTTGGAATCAAATTGCTTTCATCTAGGTTTGGAATATCCACCTGTTTAAACTGTGTACTTAAATTCTAAGTCAGTTATTTTGTGATGTAACTATTACTTAAATAGGCTTGATATCAATGGATATGGAGAGCTTAAATCTTTCGCTTTTGCTCATTTTAATCTTTAGTGATCTTTGACTGTGTTTTGTATAATCACAATGCAGTGTCTGGTGTGGTCAGTCCATATCTGTTAGCTGACGTTCCAATCTCTAAACTTATTTGGCGCAATTGACCGTGGTCAGGTTACTCTTCTTGCTCTCTTTGACGTAAGCTCTGCCTTTGACTCTGTGGACCACTCCATTCTCTTACAGCGTCTCTCTACTTCCTTTGGCTTGGTGGATCAGCCTCTGGATTGGCTTACATCCTTCTTAACTGACCGCTCAAACTGTGTAGTCCTTGGTTCGTCCAGGTCTCTTTGGGTCCCTGCTCCTTTTGGGGTGCCCCAAGGTTCTGTCCTGGGCCCACTGCTATACCTTCTTTATACTGCTGATCTCTGCCCCTTGCTGGCATCTCAGAGGCTTCTGCACCAACTATTTGCCGATGATGTGCAAGCCTACATCCACACCCATTCGGCGGATGCGGTGGCTACTGTAAGCCAGATGTGTCTGACTATGGATGTCCTCTCTTCTTGGATGGCCTCCAATCGGCTACTCTTAAATCCCTCTAAAACACAACTTATTTGGTTGGGTGGCCGTAGGCAACTTCAGGGTATCGACTTTTCCCAACTTGCCTTGCTCTTTCCTCACATAACCTTTTCAGTCACAGTTCGTGATCTGGGACTTACTCTTGACTCTGAGCTTACTTTGTCTCAACATGTGAACCTGGTTGCACGGAGTTGTTATTATCAGCTTCGTCAGCTTCGAGTGGTCTCTCGCTCTCTTTCTCATGATGCGGTTGTGGTCCTTGTTCACGCCTTTGTTACCAGTCGAATTGACAACTGTTGCTCCCTACTTGCTGGCCTTCCTCTTTGGGTTTTGGGGCGACTAGATCGAGTTCTACGCTCGGCTGCTCATCTCATTGGACGACTACCTAAGTTCTCTCCTGTCTCTGCATACATACGTGATGTGTTGCATTGGCTGCCTATCTCTCAGCGGATCTCATACCGCACTGCTGCTCTAGTTTCTCGCTGCGTTCTTGGCTGTGCTCCATCTTACTTGCGTGATCTTTGCCGCCCAGTGTCCGACGTTGCAGCGCGTCGGGCGCTTCGTTCTACGACGAGGGGTGAGCTCCTAGTTCCACGGGCACGCTTGGCTATTAAGCAGCGCCGTGCTTTTTCGGTTGTGGGACCTTCCACCTGGAATGACCTCCCGCTTAAGCTCCGCTCTTTACTTGTGAGCCAACCGGCAGGGTTCTACAAGTCCCTCAAGTCTTTTTTCTTTAGTCGTGGCTGGGCCGGGAGCGCTTCTGAGTAGCTTCTTGAAGAGGCGCTATATAAATGTTCTGAATGAATGAATCTGTAGAATTGGTTGCAATTGAGTACTGCTTCATTCCTTCAACTCTGCTACACTTTGCAACTTGGATCATCAGTATATTTTCGCAGTAACTTAAACTCCACATTCCACATATGTTCAACTGCATTATATATGGACTACCTTGATGATATATCATTATGTGACCTCATCCGCCTGCCGACTTCAGCCTTTTCTCTTTGTTCGCTACGCTCACTTGAACTACTTGGCCCACAGAGAAGGACTGCTATGGCCAAAACTTGAGCTTTTGCCTTCATTGGTCCTGCACTATGGAATCAGCTCTGTCCATCAACACACTCTTCGCTGTTGACTGGTACTCCAAGTGCCTCTTTCCGCTGTGTCAAAACCATTTTCTTTTCTCTGGGTCTTTCACACTGGGAGCGCCTCTGATTGGTGTGCACTGCGAGAGGCACTTTATAAACATATAGATGCAATACAATGTTTAAAAAATTCAGGGTTTAATGGTTAATAAGTAAAAATTATTTCTTGCAGAAGCTGATTTTAATTATAGTTTATATTAGTGATTATGTAATTAGCCAATAGAAATAAATTTGTATGCTGGTACTTAGGAGCTTTTGGGCAAATGAGGTACTTAAGTTAATTTCGAGCAGGTATTTAAAACTCTGTAGTATTTGGGTGACATGAACCTTTCAGTGATTTTTTTTATTCACAGAACACGCTCTACTATGATTCATGGTGGGTCGGCCAGTACGTTGGGTTGGTGTGGGTCGGCACTTTCATCCTGTTTGCTGTTCACTACATGCCCATCAAGTACCTGGATGTCTTTCACAGATGCTCAGTGCATCTCGGACACTGGGTCAAAGTTGAAGGTCGTTCGGCTCACATACCATACACAGCGTAAGTATATCGTATCTGAGAATTTTTGAAGTGCCTGCCTCTTACAGCACTAGCTATTCAGAGGTGCTGTCATCGTGAATGCCTCGGGGAAATAGAAAGTCTTCAATTAAGCAATTATTACACAGCTATAATAATTCTTTACCCCAGGTAGAAATGATCATGCGGGAATTAAGAAATTAAGTTTGGGGTTAAATTATAAAAACTTTTATTACTTTGCAGTCTTACACAGCATGAAATTACAGTTAGTTGAAATATCAACTTGTTTTTGATGACGTATAACTGTTTAAGGTGTTCTGTTGCCTCGTCTTTAATTTCAGGTGGTCTGAGTTACAGGTGTGGCCTCAGGAAGCCCTCGTTAAACACGTGAAAGGCTTGTTTAAGGCAGAAGGTTACAACAATGCAGCAGAACCAGGAAATGGGAGCCACTCTCGTTTTTATGTAAGCCTAAACTATCTTGTCAGATCTTTGAGCCGATTATAGCCAAATGTTCTAATTGTTGTGATGCCAACAACATCCATAGCTGTTATGATACAATTCTTAAATCACTGGAATCATAGGAAATTTTTCTTATTAACTGAAACTTAATAGTTTGCGTTGTTAAGGTAATACAGTATTAGCACACCTTCAATCTCAATAGCACACCATGTGTTATACATATATATATATAGCAGTACCTGGGTATATATATATAATTGTTTGTTTAGCATAAGACTTATCACCATGACGTCTAATGTAATATGTTAATCTAACTCGGTAACTGGCTTGACTGCAATTTTGGCAAAAATCGGAAATAGGGTAAAGGTCAAATATGAAAATTACAGGACAGATAGTTTATTTCCATTAAGTTAGACCTATTAAATTTTAAAGTTTAATTTTTTAAAATATTGTAGTAATTGAATAATTGTTGTTTGTTGTAGTTTATGTTCCAGCAGCCACTGCGTGTTACAAACTTGGTTTTGGGAGTGGCAGCGGCACTTGTCAGCTATCAGTTCTTGTTGTTGATCCAGGCGAGCCAGTGGAACCATATCCTTACTCTGGCTTTCCTCCTATTTTCCAACTATTACGTTCTCTTCAAATTAGCTCGAGATCGTTGTCTTTTGGGCAAAGTATATAAAGACAGCTAAACGGTCAGAATAAAGATTTTAATTAGGCTTATGATGATCCAAGTGAAGTTTTTAATGGCTTTATGATGACACGTGACTGTTGAGAAGATTCTGAATAGAATAGCTTGTCAAGTTCCTTTACTGGCTGATTGGTGTGTTAATTGATTTTCAGTTGAATGACTATAAACTACAACTGGTCAAAAAGTTTTTGCCTGTGACGTATGGACCTAGGTAAAGTAATATAGTATCCACGATGAATGTTTCTGTACATCGGCAGATTTAACTGTCAGCAGTTGAGTAGTACTCAATATTAAATGGGTTCCTGAATGACTTCATGAATTTGTATGGCTAGTGGCATCCCTCATTATTGTAACAAAATGAGGGACCCCTAACAAAATCTTACTATGGATTGAGGGGGAGGTCATTCCACGTGGAGGGGCCCAAGATGGCAAAGGCACAGTGTTGGGCCATTGCAGTCCTTTCCCAGGGAACTAGGAGATCAAGTCGATCCCCAGACCGGAGAGGGTGGGAAGAGACAGCAGAGAGAGGTTTGCATATTAAATCAAATTTAGGAGCAAGTCCCTGCCAAGTTCTTAAGACTAAGAGCAGTACCTTGTATTGGATACAGAAGGCAATGAGAAGCCAGTGTAGGACATCAGTCACATAGGTAGAAATGTGGGAGAAGCGAGAGCGATGAGCAATGAACCCAGCTGCCGAATTCTGGTGACACCATCACAATTACTGCACTTTCCACTGAAACTTGACAAATTGTGCTTGCACTATTCTCCCTTCTAATAGCACTAACAGCAAGGCCTACATGTATGTAACAATCACTTGCAGATATATAAAAATTTGAACTACTTGGAATTTTTTGTACCTCTGTACCCCACACATTTCATCCCTTACAAGTACAGAGTACTACAGACCAGTGTCCAGTCAGAGGTAACAATATTTTAGTCTAGTGGTTAGCATGCTGGACTGTCAACTCAGAAGTTCATACCCCTACCTGGTCAGAAAGATAGATGTTTTGAGATATCTGCTCCACATATGCCTCCTAGCAATAGTGGCCATAAAATAAGCCCACTGAATGTAGTGTTGGTGCTAAGATGAGATGTTGAGTAATGCCCCTCACATCCTGCAGCTAAGAAACTGCAGTCACGAACACTTTGTACCCATAGAACCAGTTTAAGGGTAGCTTGTTGCAACCAGGGTTTCTTAATTTTTTGAACATTTTACACTTTTTGGCAATTCCTGTATCAATTTGCATTTTGGGGTGTGCAAGTTTCCTTCAAAATAAGTTTGTACACTGAAGTGGAAATAGGACAATTAGTACTCCATAGCTGGTACTTCACATTAGTACTCCATAGCTGGCATTGTATGTAGTTTTTGGTAATCTTGAATGTATTTGTATACATGTATTTTTGAATGTCATACTGTGTTTCAATCAAAATGATAAATTGAGTTATCTGTTGTTAGATAAGGCCAAAAAAAAATAATGGTGTGTTTCCGGTAACAGAGTTAAAAAAAACTGGGTAGGTAGGTCGGAAAATAATTTTATTTTGGTAAAATAATTTTATGCAGTGATTTCCCAAAATTTTGCCACCATTATTTCCATTGAAAGACCGCTAGTTTCCGAACGTCTCTGCTTTAGTGAATGCACCTATAATGTCGCGATTCTGCATCTCCGGCATGCAAAGGGGCCGAGGATGAGCTTAATGTACCGTATGTGAAGCCAAAAAAAATTTTTTTTAAATTTTCCGAAAACAATATTTTTTTTTACAAAATTTTCCGTTAAAAAAAAATTTTTTTTACAAAATTTTCCGAGTCGCGGCAAAAAATTGACTCGGTCGCGTTACCGGAAACACACCATTATTTTGTTTTGGCCTAATTAACAGACCAAAATATAAACTAAGGTAAAGCACTGAAAGGTACTAGAAGCCAATTTACAGTGCAAACCCCTAAGATGAAAATGGATAGCTGAGCAAAATATTGTTGTGAAGTCGAACTCATTTTAATGTTAAATTATTCTCTTAAGACAAAATGAGCAAGATGAAAATATCAGTTACAAGAATTACGATTTTTGGTCTATGAATAGAACTCGATGCAGTTCTGATGATTAGACAAATTGTTGACTGATAAACAGTTGCAGGTAGCAGAAATGTGTCAGCTTCACGATTTGTATGGGGCCTATGGGCATACAAGTGCATCATTTCCATATGGGAAAACTCGTTGGGGGTCATTGCATAATTACGTAACGCTCCAGGGTGGGTGGGTTGGGGTCCTTGAAAACGTTACGAAACGTTAGGTGGGTGGGTGGAGCTGAACGTTACGTAACGCTTTCACCAACAGTTTAGTTATAAATGAATTTTAAATTAACATCAAATATCACGAATGACAGGATGTGATCGATGTTCAAACTTCGTGCCATTGATTTAAAACAACTAAAACACGCAATAGTATAAAGCAAGCATTTATTGAGCATTAGTTTAAAATTTAAAGTTGAAATATTTAATCTGTTTTATTTGTAAAAATTTAAAGAAAAATTAAAATTTTTAGACAACAATCGACATGTTCAAGAAAAGTATAGTTAATCATATCCCAGATCTTTACCGAGACCTAACAATAATTACGTAACGCTGGAGTGGGTGGGTGGGTCTAGGGAAGCGTTACAGGGTGGGTGGGTGAAACACAGTCATTTTCGGCGTTACGTAATTATGCAATGACCCCTTGCCTCCAGTCTGCTTTCTGTGACTTCTCAGTTCCTTAAGAAAGTTTGCTGAAGAGTAAAATGCTCTTCAAATACTATGATGCATTTAATGCACAGGTTTTACAACCATTTATCATCTCTAATTGAATGGCAACATATAAACTTTAGTATAAAGGATATCTACAAAAATTACGTATTTTGGACCCTCCCTCCCCTTGTCCACAGTTGACCTTACCCTCCCCCTTGCAGATGTTCGCATCAGAGGACGCCTGGCTAGACTCCTGCGGTGTGGCAGCACAGACTCACACACCATCAACTGACTTCCTTTCTGCTGCTTTTGCACGCCAAACTTGAATCCACTTTTGAATGTCGTCATCATTCTTTTTACTATTATTCCAGTCCCTCTGCATGTTGATGAATATTGAGCAATGGAACATCCTCATGACGAACCAATTTTAATATCTGCCATCCGACTATAGTTGGTGTTTAACCCTTTAACGACGAGCGTGCACTAAAATGCATGGAAAATTCTATGCAGCTCGTCATTAAAGGGTTAAGGCACAGGTTGTACTAAAAAAAAACTATCAATTTAGACACGGACGTCCACACTAGTTCGAACGCCCTTTTCCACATCGGGATGACCCCACCCTCCTCTCCATTGCAGACATCCCTTACAGACGACCATAAAGTTCAAAACTTCACTGCAACTGGTGCAGCTGTTGTGTTAGTCAACATTTTGAACTATCGGGGCTTTGCATTGAATTATATTCACAGGACTCCAAATCATTTATCGTATTAGAGAACTTCACATTACATGCATTAATATTTAAAATTTTAAATGGACCAAGCTTTCATTAATTACTAAGCAACATTGTCCTTTCCATTTTCATCTTGGTGTTTGCACTGTACACATACAAGTTTGCCATTTGGTATGTTTCTGGCTGGCATGGTGTGTTCACAGGTTCCCAGCAGCCAATAGACCTGATTTCTCCTTTTTAATGACACTAGCTATTTACTGCCTGTAACAAGTTGTGTCTGTGACATTCATTAATTCATTTCAGGAATTTATATAGCGCCCCTTCAAGAAGCCTACTCAGAGGCGCTCCCAGTACAGTGACAGCTTGGTTTCATGATTAAACAAATATTGATTGATTGATTGAATACAAACTTCCCGCCAATATAAACTTGTCAAGATAAAATGCTTGCTCCGGTACCATCTTTCATACAAACAACCCAATACACAAATTGTACCGATTATCAATTGGCCTTCTCGGGCCACATATGGGGGTCCGGTGGCGCATTGGAGAACATCTGGCGAAGAGTTCGAGAGGTATCGAGTTGGGCGGATTTGCTTTCTACGCTGCTATTAGCGCCGTTGTATTACAAGCTGTCTGTTCTGTTAGTAGTTAACTAGTTAAGATTGTTCAATTGCATAACATGTAAATGTACAGCGCAGTGCGTTTGTCAGGCGCTAAATTAAAGAAAAGATATTATATTATTATTATGTAGCATAAGCCATTCCTGTAAATTTAAACTAGCATCCAAAATCCTTTCATTGTTGATTTTAAGCAATGTTTTGGAAATTCCAGTTATACTTCTAGCGTTAACATTTCAACTGATGACAGCAAACATTTTCAATACATGCATACTGTTTTTAGTGCACATTACTTTCTGATTTGGTTAAGCTTATGTCAACAAAGTTTAGTTTACAGTATATGCTACAATGGATTCACTGTCAACTGCTACAAACTGTATAGTCTGCCAATCTTTGAAGTTTACATTATATGATTATCCTTCTTGTACAAAACTCCACATTCATGGCATGCCTAGTGTCATCAAGCAGTTGGCCTACAGGGTTGAGAACTTAATGCAATAGATCATACATACATGGTTTGAACTCCAGATATAATAACAAAACTGTTTATGTGTTTATATAGGTAACTGTGTTTGCATGTTCCCAGAGACCCTAGAACTCCAACAGTGCTGTAAATTCACATTTTACATCAGTGTCATCATAACATTGTCTCACTTCAAATTAAAAAGCTGAATGTAAATGAGATGACAAGTTTGTAAACAGTGTTTTGCTTTCTACCACAATTCATGAAGCAGTTGTGTTAGTGTTAAAATATGCGTTTTGCAGAATAACTAAACTGTCTGCAACATAAACAACCGTCTTTGCCAAGTTATTTGTAGACTGAAACGCATTGAAATGATGCATTTATGCATCATCATCTTCTCCGTCATCCTAAAAGTGACAAAAAACAAGTTACCATTTAGGAATTGTTTTATTCAAAAAGGATTACAAACAATAAACTATACAAACAATTCTGTTCAAACAATTAATTGTAGAGGAAAAGAAAGGATGTCAGCAACTAGTAATCGTCAATATGTGTATGTAAAAACAGTTGCCGTTACCTATTTTGAATCTTTGTGTAATAACTGTAAAAATTGCATGTGTTAAGATCAAGTTTTAAGGACAACACAGTGACACATACAAAAACAGCAAAACGTTATGCACCCACACTTTCCAAAACTATTACTGGTAATCTGTCAAAGCAGTAAAGCTTGAAATGTACAGATACATGACTGAAGCCTGCAAAATACTTTAAAAATGCAATATTATGCTTGTAAAAAGAAAAACCAACAGAACCATTTATACCAAGCGATCGTTGAATATAGGCCTACGCTACTTATAACAAATTTGACAACTGGAATCGAACAGTTAAAAAATCAGATGATATGAACTGTTCACAATAGCCCCTGCATTTCATGTTAAGCAAGTTGCACTGTAGCTGCTATTTCCTGTCCATCTAACCCACCAGAAATGTATAATGATATAACTGTACCTAGCATAATCTTTTAGCAAATGATGTATTAATTCATTTACTTTCTATCACCTAGGACATAGACCCTCCCAAAAACAAAATCCTTGCAATGGCACTCCATGTACATCAACCATCTTTGCGAGTCTCTGATCCTCCTGCACCTCCCAGCTACAGTCAGTCTTAAACACCTCCACTCTGTTTGAATGATGGCATTCCCAAGTTCAGCCATATCTCCACATTCATGCTGGAGCAGCTCCACTGGCTCTCAATTCAAAGGCACATCCTATTCAAGACCTTGGTTCTTGTGCGGAACTCTCTTACTGGTCGCTGTCCTCTGAAATTAGCTGCACATGCAAGACCTGGTCTTTTCCAAAACTCAACCTGCCACTGCACAGTGACACAGCTGTTGTTAACCCTACCTCATAGAATGCCTTTCGTCCTGGTCTCCAACGGGAGCTTATCTCTGTCTCCTTTTTTCTGCAAACACTTAAGACAGCACTATTTCCTGCTAGATCTGAGACCTTGGCCATGATCGCCTCTGACAAGTTCGCCTTGAAGTGGCGCTTTATAAGTTCCCAGCTCTGATTGGTGTTCACTGTGAGAGGCGCTTTATAAATACAATACAAATATCTCTGCCAAAACATGACTGAGTTAAAGAACAAAAACCTCAAAAGAAACATTACTCCAAATTAGCTCAATTCTTTGAATTTCTTTCAGAAAAAGAGATAAGAAAATCTGATATTCATTATATAAATTTAAAATATTATAAAATTTTAATTTTTCAAGTTGCCATTTACCTCTTCTTCTCCCTCCAGTTCATCCTCTTCTCCTTCACCTTCACCTGTAAACAACAGACCATCATTGCATTTACAAGTTGGAATTCAGCAAAGTAGCTTTATGAATCTTAAATACAGTGCTTACAAATTTGATTATTACAATAAGTAAAATGTTATGGAATAGAAAGCATGGCCAACATTTTCTCCCAATAATCTTAAACAAAAGGAAAACTTTAAACAGTCAAAATGAACAGATTTTATACCCCACCTTCATCACCAGCTTCTTCATCCACCTCAGATGCCTGCAAAAATAAAAATGGTTGCAGTAACTTGATCGTGAAATTGTATAATGGAAATATGCAGTTTCTGCTATTCTTTCTGACACTTGTTCTTGAAGTACAAATCGTAAAAAGCTAACAAAGAGAAATTCTCCCAAGTAAAATTTGTCTGATGCTTTGTAATAATTTCTTAGACTGTTGTATTACAGCTCCCAACACAATTCAAGACACAGCTTGATCTCAGATTTTACACTTTTGGACAATTTTGTAACAATACTATGAATTCTTTTCCTTAACCAGTACACATGATCCTCATTGCAATACACTTTACAAATCAAATATTGACATGATGCACTTATGCATACAGATCATCTGTTTCATCCTGAGAACATGACTAGTTTTTTGCAAGCCAACTTCATAATAGCTGTGGTCCACTTTAATGTAGCATTAATAAGAGGTTCCACAATCTGTGAGATTTCTACACTTCTATGAAAAAAATTTAGCTTATCAATACAAACCAGATAATACTGTAGAGGGTTTGGCCATATGTCGTCCTTGATGACCTCACCAAGCTCATCAGCAGCAGCATCAGCATGATCTGTAAACCAGCTGAAGAATGAGTCCTGTTGGTCATGAGCTCTCTTCCTGTCACCCTTGGCCTGTGGTGGTTTGGTCAAATCCTGTTAAAAAAATTTAAAATCCAGTATGAAATATACAAACTTATTCAAGAAAACCTGCACAAGAATTCACCTAATTAGTAAATTGCCATCTACTTTTAGTGAATATTTATGTAAGTCTTTTTATTTTGTGAAAGTTTTTGCAAGAAGCACCATACTTTTATACAAAATACTGTACAAAACACAGAACTAGGGACCTGCAAATCACAAATTTTCAGTTGAATCAAATCTCGATCTCCAATCGAAGGTAAAGGTCGAATTCGAATCAGTGGGCACCATATTCATGTGTGCTTGATATCACAGGCATACCACAGTACAACAGTTATCAATATATCAGTGTAGGCCTAATAACTTTTCTGTAATTTAAAATCAGTAAAACTATAAATAATTTAATCAATAGAATTAAATAACAAATAATTTTTTTAATTAAAACCACTTATACCACTCTGTTCTGGTTCCAAGTTCATTAAATTTAGTCATGCACTTTAATGCCTAAATCGCTCATTTACTAATTCACGAAGCCTCTTGGGCCTATACAAAATAGTTTACAACAAGGGATTAATCATTTTTTTAATCATGGCATCATTTCACAGAACTGCTTTATAATAGAAAACTGCATTTTAAAATGCTATTTGTATGATAAGCGGATGCAGCAAAGTGGCAGAGAGGGGCAAAGAATGAGATCGCAAAGGTAGTTTTTAGCAAGACCCAATTGCGACTTAAGGACTAAAATAAGAACTTTGAATTGTATTCGGGCAGATAGCGGGAGCCAGTGAAGTTGTTCAACCATGAATGTAGAGATGTGGAAGAATCGAGCATGTCTTCCTCGATTCTCCAACATCTTTAGTGTTACTGAACTTACTGTAACAAAATAGTACTTGAAAATAAAGTCTTATTACCTTCCCAGGTTTCCAGGTAATTGGTGTTGACTTGGAAGAAGGCTCACCAGTCTCAGTCATATGGAACTCTTTGGAAATACACTTGTTCTCAAAAAATGGATTTTCATCAAAGTGCTAAACCAAAAATAAAACATTCACAACAACACTGCAGTTGGCTGATTCTCAAAGAAATGGATGTTCATCAAGTGTTAAACCAAAATAAAACATTCACACTCATCTTGTCCAGCACTGCAGTTGGCTCACTGCATTTTCTTGAAACATTAACAGTCACCACTTCCACAAAGTCCTTTACCCCTAAATTATTTTGGGCATCAATCGATTTTAACCTACAAATTTTGGAAATTAGCAGAAACTCATTCCAATAGCATTTAAACCTCAGACTAATGTCAGCATATCACAAAGCAAGCTTAAACAAAATCTGAATTTTGTATGTGAATTAAACATAATGAAATACCATAAAGCTCATATATTACATGTGCATGAATTCTTTGAGCAATGTTAACAATTATTATTGTCTTCATTAAACATATGAATACATTTGAAATGAAAAAGTGTAAAATAGAGTTGTTAAACAATCTAAACACAAGAGGAAAATTTCATTTTAATAGATTTGTAATAGACATGTGAATGCCAAAGTTCATTGAATGAAGACTTACAAAATTAATTTTGTAGCCCGACTTGATGTCCTCAAACTCCTGGACCTCAACTTTAACAAGAGACTGAAGTGCTTCTTCATCTTCTTCATTTAAAAGAGCCGAGACCTGTGGGTGGTTGACAAAAGCCGTGACCCAGAAGTTTGGAATTTTCGAGATGAGCTCCGATCTCTTTTGAAAGTGAGGCAGTCTAAGTTTGTTGTACTTCTGTTCAACTTTGAGTATCTCGTCACTACACAGTTCGTTTAGCCTATCAATGTCATTTTGGACTTCATCGATACGCTCGATTGACTCCTGCTGCTCAGCTTCTGTAAACACAGACAGTTCTTAATTTGTGCTTGAATTTTTATAAAGCTTCAGTTTCAATCACTGCCTACTTTAATACAGTAATAAAATTACCACCAGATCAATCTTTAACATTTAGCATTGTCAAACACACTTCCGCTTGAGCTAATGAACATACGTCAGCCAAAAGAACGTTAATTGTGTCAATGCAACCACCATTTTAACAAATTTCTAAAAATGTAGGACAGCAGTGATTATGCATGCACATGTGGAGCTCAAACCCAGAATTGTAGACATAAAAACAAGTGATTTCTAGGTTAACTTTAGTGGTAAGTCATACCACCAAACAGGATCCACATAATATGGAGAATACATAATCCTTCATCGTATGTGGATCCAGCTTCTAAAGCAGTGGTTCTTAACCTTTTCAAGGGAGCCGAACCCCAAGAGAAATCCATGACCACTCACCGAACCCCTCAAGTTTGAATAATAATTTTTTAACTAATGGGAAAAAAAGGAAATAAAAAATTATACCAAAATGTGATACAATATTAATACATTCAATACATGAACTAATAGCCTAACAGTTAAATAAAAGTCGAAAAATAAACATAAAATAGCAAATGATTTTTCATTCACACTCACTGACCCTGAATATGTATATATTTCAGAGGACCTCTGCCGAACCTCTGGCACTGGCTCACCGAACCCCAGGGGTTCGGTCGAACACTGGTTAAGAAACACTGTTCTAAAGCATTAAGACGTTTATCAAATCATGCACTTTTCACCAAATGTGCATTTTTCAGTTTACAAGGCCAAATCTAGCCTGGATTAGCACTTACGACCATCTCATACACGCGGCTCCTAATGACCATGTTCTTCCAATACTGAAATGTGACAATACTACCTAGCTGCAGGATCAGATCAAGTTCTGGCATTCTATTAGCTTCATGAACCGCAAAATACCGAATGTTTATGGCATCAGATCCAACGCTGCGATTTGCTGACCTAAGTAGAGCGTTTCATATGACGTATTATGTCGTCTCATATCCCTTCGTTTCGGGGGCCCCAAAGCTTATAGTTTCGACGCCCGTCGGTTAGGCATCGTGAGGGTCAGGTTAGGTGTCGTGAGGGTCAGGTTAGGCGTCGTGAGGGTCGGTTAGGGTCAGTGTCATCTTTAGAAAACAATCGCTAAGAACGGTTGAGAATCACCGTGTAAGTTATATTGTATTTTGTATTGTATTTGAACACTTGATATAGCGCCCCTACCAGATTGCCTATTCAGAGGCGCTCCCGACTACTGCACGGACGCTGAATATACTCCATGTGTCATTTATGTCGACCAATCAGGGCGCACTACAATGCTTGGACCGAAGATACTGTATATTAACCTACAGTTGCGGTCCATGAAACTAATAGAATGTCCAAGTTCTTTCAGATTCTTTGCACGTGGTTTTTGCAGATGTGCCAAGTATCCAGTTTCCTTGATCACTAGAACATTTTCTCAAAATTCTTGCATGTAATACTGAACTTATGTGGTTTGATAACTTCTCTTGAAGAATAAAAGTATTTCGAGAAACTGGCGTTACTTGGCTATTTACTGCATGCCTACTTAACCTATTTATTGCGCAACTACCGCTGGGCATGCAACTGTTATATTTTCTCACAATCTGAACCACGTTATTGATCCTTTTAGCGTTCAAAACGAGAGAATACCAGAAACCCCATTATTACACTATAATATCAAGGCTTCGCGCCAAAATGGCTATCGTAATTAGGCATGCGCGTTTATAGCCGCTAATACAAAGAGCGAGCCTTTCGACAGCTTTTGGAAATTGGAGTTATGTCAGATTTAAAAAACAGGATTATCGCTGTGCGGACATGTCAAATTGTTAACCAATTTCATGTCACGCACGGACTTCAAACAATGGCTCCGTAAAAACCCCTATTATACACGCGGGTCATTGTGCACCAACAGTAACCTTAAAATCGACGCAAATTTCGCAAACACACGACTCTAAGCCTCGTTTTAACTCAGAATTGAAAGATTTTAGATTTTCACGATGTAGGTATAAAAATAACGTAATTTTCACCTGTCAGTTTGGCTACTTTTGTCGGATTCGCCATCTTAGCCTCCTCGTTGTTCGCAAAGAAAGAACAGGCCAAGCGCCGTCGCCGCCGCCGTTGCTAACGCTCCAGTCAAAAACCCGCTGAAAACCAAACGAATCCGAATAACCAGCTTCCTTCCGCTGACGCCCAAAATCAAAGATTACAAATAGAAGTGGTCCGTGAATAAATATTATTATCTAAAATCTCTATTTGAAGTTTGCCATTGTCTAAGATTTGGACATTTTTTCACTATCCTAACACGTCGCTCCTCTTTTCCTTCTAGACTCTGTTCACAGCCCTTTTATCTTGGTGGATTTTGACCCTCTGCCTATCGATTTTGTTTCGATTGAGCGCCTGTGAATAAGCTGGTTCCCGCGACTTCGCTTTTGTGGGCGCTGTAGAAGTTCCGAGTTTACGATTACGATTACGATTATCTTTGTAGAGTTTGTACACTACTCCACTTATTAGTTAATTAATTACAATACAATACAATTAGGAGCGCTGACCCTCTTCGGCAAACATTCGTGTTAAAGAGATTTGAAACATCATAACTTTGCGCTGACATGTTACTTACTTACTTATTTATTATTTAGCGTCTTTAACGAATTCAGTTATGGATGGCAAAAAACGGGCTTTTTGGAATCAGCCTATGCAAGATTTTTACAATGGTCTCATGTCCCTCCCAAACTGAATTTCTCCTTTTGGAACTTCGAGACAATCGTAATCGTAAGCTCGAAACTTCTACAGCGCCAACAAAAGCGAAGTCGTGGGCACCAGCTTATTCACAGATGCTCAATCAGAACAAAATCGATAGGCAGAGGTCAAAATCCAGAGAGTCAGGCAGGCACTGCCAGGCAGACAGGCAGGCGGCTTAAGTGGATGGTGTTTGGTGTTGAGACGGCGAGGCAATGCCCAGTACATAAGTTCATTGATTCAGAATGTGTGGTCACTAAACTCGATACAGTATTTTCGCAGCATGTCGTGCGGGCAAGTTCTATACACTATATTGCTTGATATGAGTGCAGAGTTGCAGACATCAGTAGCACAGAACAGATGTTGATGGCCAGGGCCGATGAGAGGGGGGGTCAGGTGGGGTTGCTGCCCCGGGGCCCGGTTCTATGGCAGGGGCCCTGGCAGGGGCCCGGATATGTCTAAAACGTTTTTCAAACTGAAGAAACCTGTGGGTTTTGGTCTAATGCAGTCTAATTGCTTTAATTTAATAGCTAGGTAATGAAGTAAATGAGGTACTATATAGATTTATTGAATTTCTTTACCAAAATGTAAGCCATTAACGAATGTGACGGTGTAAATGGGACTGAAAAGGTTAGCATTGTTGTAAAAGAAAACGATTTAATAGGCTAACTGTGAAACTTAACAGTCTCAGTTGCTCAGTCAGAGGATTTAGGAGTGAGCACAGTAACAGAAGGTGGTCATCACTCATCAGAATGGTTTTGGACTATCTGCAGCTGATGCAAAGTTAACTGATGCAGACAAATTTCGATTTCTGGCTGAATTCTATACTCCACCAGAATCGTATGCGTGGCCAAGAACTTTGCATTACGGGGTGCGTAATGCAAAGTTCTAGGCCACGTTATAGTTGAATAACTTGAATTTGAAAAACACTGCTTATCAGTAAGCCTATTTTGAGATTTATCAGCAGTCAGCCTAGAATTGATTATTTGTTTCTGGTAGGCATAAAATTTGTACTGGATGTCAATTTCTGAATTGAAATTTGAGTTATTGTCAAAATAAATAATACTTTAACTCACAGCTGGGTGTAATTTATCACAATAAATAATTGATATCAAATTACCAATATTTGATTATAATTCCATTAAGTTGATAACGAATTACCATCATAAATCTGGAGCTCAATAAAGGAAAGAAAGATTGGTGAAAGTCAGGAATGCAAACGAGAGACAAACAATCCTTCAAAGCCTTGCATTTTCAATTTCATCAAAAGCGAATGATGCAGCAAATCAAGCTGACAATATCGTTGTTAGTATGATAGTAGATGTAGTCTACGTGGAGTTGATCACGGTAGGCTACAGAGCGAGTTGTTGACGTACTTAATTTGGACAATGCAACACAGCAACTGACGTATCCTCACCTCTTGAAATTGGATATCATAATGCGATAAATGCCATTTAAAAAATCATTTAGGCTATCAGATTCACATAATCACATTTCCCTATTAAATTTCTGTACATTTCTTTATAATTAGAGTCATAGATGGACCTTTTAAACCAGAAATTGATTTTCACATTTACTTTTACTATTATTATTCAGGGCTTTTAACAGGAATTTTTAGAACAGAACGACCCCTTAAAAAGCCATAGTGAATTATTCCAAATCGGATGACAACGAACATTCTAAAACTAGTTTTAACTGCACAACAATGCTTCTACAGCTGCACAAATTCATTTAGAACTGCCCTTTTTGTGTAGAACTGCACACTAAAAAGTCCTGTTATTATTATTATTACCCTTATTATTATTCGTTAAATGTAGTTTGATAGCGTTTTTTTAGGCTTAAACCAGACGTGGGCTTAATGATAAAAACGAGGGCCCTGATGGATGTCTGCCCCGGGGCCCGATTTGGCTCTCGACGCCCATGTTGATGGCAGTAACAACCCCGGTTCTGAGAATGTGGTAAAAGAACAAGGTACAGCTTTCATCCCAAATTGGGACGCCACTGGCGACACTAATGCGACAATGATCGTCGAGCAGCAGCTATCTGAGGTAGAACTCGAAGAAAGCAATTGAAGGAATGGGAGGAAGAGAGCGAAATGGAGGGTAGGGAGGAAGAGAGCGAAATGGAGGGTATGGAGGAAGAGAGCGAAATGGAGGAAAGGGAGGAAGAGAGCGAATATAGGAAAGGGAGGAATAGGAGCGAATGGAGGAAAGGGAAAAAGAGGAGAGAATCGAGGGTAGGGAGGAAGAGCGCGAAATGGAGGGTAGGGAGCAAGAGAGCGAAATGGAGAGTAGGGAGCAAGAGAGCAAATTGAGGGTAGGGTGAAAAAGAGCGAATGGAGGAAATGGAGGAAGAGGAGCGAATAGAGGGTTGGGACGAAGAGAGCGAAGTGGAGGGTAGGGAGGAAGAGAGCGAATAGAGGAAAGGGTGGAATAGGAGCGAATGGAGTGTAGGGAGGAAGATAACGAAGTGGTGGGTTGGGAGGAAGTTCGCAATTCGAGGGTAGGGAGGAAGAGAGCGAAATGGAGGAAAAGGACGAAGAGAGCGAATGGAGTTAAGGGAGGAAGAGGAGCGAATGGAGGGTAGGGAGGAAGAGAGCGAAATGGAGGGTAGGGAGAAGAGAACGAAATGGAGGGTACGGAGGAAGAGAGCGATTGGAGGGTAAGGAGGAGGAGCGATTGAATGGCAGGGAGGAAGAGAGCGAGGTGGAGGAAAGGGAGGAAGAGAGCAAATGAAGGAGAGGGAGGAAGAGGAGCGAATGGGGGAAAGGGAGGAGGAGCGAATGGAGGAAAAGGAGGGAGGGAGCGAATGGAAAAAAGGAGGAAGAGCGAATGGAGGAAAGGGAGAAAGGGAGCGAATGGAGGAAAGGGAGAAAGGGAGCGAATGGAGGAAATGGAGGAAGAGCGAATGGAGGAAAGGGAGGAAGAGCGAATGAAGGAAAGGGAGGAAGTGCGAATGGAGGAAAGAGAGGAAGGGCAAATGCAGGAAAGAGAGGAGGAGCGAATGGAGGAAAGGGAGGAAGGGCGAATGGAGGAAAGGGAGGAGGAGCGAACGGAGGAAAGGGAGGAAGGGAGCGAATGGAGGAATGGGAGGAAGAGCGAATGGAGGAAAGGGAGGAAGAGCGAATGGAGGAAAGGGATGAAGAGCGAATGGAGGAAAGGGAGGAAGGGAGCGAATGGAGGAAAGGGAGGAAGGAGCGAATGGAGGAAAGGGAGGAAGGGAGCGAATGGAGGAAAGGGAGGTAGAGCGAATGGAGGAAAGGGAGGAGAAGCGGTTGGAGGAAAGGGAGGAGGAGTGAATGGAGGAAAGGGTGGAAGAGAGAATGGAGGAAAGGGAGGAAGAGCGAATGGAGGAATGGGAGAAAGGGCGAATGGAGGAATGAGAGGAGGAGCGAATGGAGGGAAGGGAGGAAGAGAATGGAGGAAAGGGAGGAAGAGCGAATGGAGGAAAGGGAGGAGGAGCGAATGGAGGAAAGGAGGAAGAGCGAATGGATGAAAGGGAGGAAGAGCGAATGGAGGAAAGGGAGGAAGAGCGAATGGAGGAAAGGGAGGAAGAGCGAATGGAGGAATGAGAGGAGGAGCGAATGGAGTGAAAGGGAGGAAGAGAGAATGGAGCAAAGGGAGGAAGGGCGAATGGAGGAAAGGGAGGAAGAGCGAATGGAGGAAAGGGAGGAAGAGCGAATGGAGTGAAAGGGAGGAAGAGCGCGAATGAAGGAAAGTGGAGGAAGAGCGAATGGAGGAAAGGGAGGAAGGGAACGAATGGAGGAAAGGGAGGAAGAGCGAATGGAGGAAAGAGAGGAAGAGCGAATGGAGGAAAGGGAGGAAGAGCGAATGGAGGAAAGGAGGAAGAGCGAATGGAGGAAAAAGAGGAAGAGCGAATGGAGGAATGGGAGGAAGAGCGAATAGAGGAAAGGGAGGAAGGGAGCGAATGGAGGAAAGAGAGGAGGAGCGAATGGAGGAAAGGGAGGAAGAGCGAATGGAGGAAAGGGAGGAAGAGCGAATGGAGGTAAGGAAGAAAGAGCGAATGGAGGAAAGGGAGGAAAGGGAGTGAAAGGGAACGAATGGAGGAAAGGGAGGAAGAGCGAATGGAGGAAAAGGGAGGAAGAGCGAATGGAGGAAAGGGAGGAAGAGCGAATGGAGGAAAGGGAGGAAGAGCGAATGGAGGAAAGGGAGGAAGTGCGAATGGAGGAATGGGAGGAAGAGCGAATAGAGGAAAGGGAGGAAGGGAGCGAATGGAGGAAAGAGAGGAGGGGCGAATGGAGGAAAGGGAGGAAGAGCGAATGGAGGAAAAGGAGGAAGAGAGAATGGAGGAAAGGGGGAAGAGAGAATGGAGAAAAGGGAGGAAGAGCGAATGGAGGAAAGGGAGGAAGAGCGAATGGAGGTAAGGGAGGAAGAGCGAATGGAGGAAAGGGAGGAAAGGGAGGAAGGGAGCGAATGGAGGAAAGGGAGGAGGAGCGAATGGAGGAAAGGGAGGAAGAGCGAATGGAGGAAAAGGAGGAAGAGCGAATGGAGGAAAGGGAGGAAGGGGCGAATGGAGGAATGGAGGAAGAGCGAATGGAGGAAAGGGAGGAAGAGCGAATGGAGGAAAGGGAGGAAGGGCGAATGGAGGAAAGGGACGAAGGGCGAATGGAGGAAAGGGAGGAAGAGCGAATGGAGGAAAGGGAGGAAGAGCGAATGGAGGAAAGGGAGGAAGGGAGCAAATTGAGGAAAGGGAGGAAGAGCGAATGGAGGAAAGGGAGGAAGGGAGCGAATGGAGGAAAGGGAGGAAGAGCGAATGGAGGAAAGGGAGGAAGAGCGAATGGAGGAAAGGGAGGAAGAGCGAATGGAGGAAAGGGAGGAAGAGCGAATGGAGGAAAGGGAGGAGGAGCGAATGGAGGAAAGGGAGGAAGAGCGAATGGAGGAAAGGGAGGAAGAGCGAATGGAGGAAAAGAAGGAAGAGCGAATGGAGGAAAGGGAGGAAGAGCGAATGGAGGAAAGGGAGGAAGAGCGAATGGAGGAAAGGGAGGAAGAGCGAATGGAGGAAAGGGAGGAAGGGCGAATGGAGGAAAGGGAGGAAGAGCGAATGGAGGAAAGGGAGGAAAGGAGCGAATGGAGGAAAGGGAGGAAGAGCGAATGGAGGAAAGGGAGGAAGAGCGAATGGAGGAAAGGGAGGAAGGGCGAATGGAGGAAAGGGAGGAAGAGCGAATGGAGGAAAGGGAGGAAGAGCGAATGGAGGAAAGGGAGGAAGAGCGAATGGAGGAAAGGGAGGAAGAGCGAATGGAGGAAAGGGAGGAAGAGCGAATGGAGGAAAGGGAGGAAGAGCGAATGGAGGAAAGGGAGGAAGGAGCGAATGGAGGAAAGGGAGGAAGAGCGAATGGAGGAAAGGGAGGAAGAGCGAATGGAGGAAAGGGAGGAAGGGAGCGAATGGAGGAAAGGGAGGAAGAGAGCGAATGGAGGAAAGGGAGGAAGAGCGAATGGAGGAAAGGGAGGAAGAGCGAATGGAGGAAAGAGGAGGAAGGGCGAATGGAGGAAAGGGAGGAAGAGCGAATGGAGGAAAGGGAGGAAGGAGCGAATGGAGGAAAGGGAGGAAGAGCGAATGGAGGAAAGGGAGGAAGAGCGAATGGAGGGAAAGGGAGGAAGGGCGAATGGAGGAAAGGGAGGAAGAGCGAATGGAGGAAAGGGAGGAAGAGCGAATGGAGGAAAGGGAGGAAGAGCGAATGGAGGAAAGGGAGGAAGAGCGAATGGAGGAAAGGGAGGAAGGAGCGAATGGAGGAAAGGGAGGAAGAGCGAATGGAGGAAAGGGAGGAAGGAGCGAATAGAGGAAAGGGAGGAAGAGCGAATGGAGGAAAGGGAGGAAGAGCGAATGGAGGAAAGGGAGGAAGAGCGAATGGAGGAAAGGGAGGAAGAGCGAATGGAGGAAAGGGAGGAAGAGCGAATGGAGGAAAGGGAGGAAGAGCGAATGGAGGAAAGGGAGGAAGAGCGAATGGAGGAAAGGGAGGAAGAGCGAATGGAGGAAAGGGAGGAAGGAGCGAATGGAGGAAAGAGGAGGAGGAGCGAATGGAGGAAAGGGAGGAAGAGCGAATGGAGGAAAGGGAGGAAGTGCGAATGGAGGAAAGGGAGGAAGAGCGAGAATGGAGGAAAGGGAGGAAGGAGCGAATGGAGGAAAGGGAGGAAGAGCGAATGGAGGAAAGGGAGGAAGAGCGAATGGAGGAAAGGGAGGAAGAGCGAATGGAGGAAAGGGAGGAAGAGCGAATGGAGGAAAGGGAGGAAGAGCGAATGGAGGAAAGGGAGGAAGGGAGCGAATGGAGGAAAGGGAGGAAGAGCGAATGGAGGAAAGGGAGGAAGAGCGAATGGAGGAAAGGGAGGAAGGGCGAATGGAGGAAAGGGAGGAAGAGCGAATGGAGGAAAGGGAGGAAGAGCGAATGGAGGAAAGGGAGGAAGAGCGAATGGAGGAAAGGGAGGAAGAGCGAATGGAGGAAAGGGAGGAAGGGAGCGAATGGAGGAAAGGGAGGAAGAGCGAATGGAGGAAAGGGAGGAAGAGCGAATGGAGGAAAGGGAGGAAGGGCGAATGGAGGAAAGGGAGGAAGAGCGAATGGAGGAAAGGGAGGAAGAGCGAATGGAGGAAAGGGAGGAAGAGCGAATGGAGGAAAGGGAGGAAGAGCGAATGGAGGAAAGGGAGGAAGGAGCGAATGGAGGAAAGGGAGGAAGAGCGAATGGAGGAAAGGGAGGAAGGGAGCGAATGGAGGAAAGGAGGAAGAGCGAATGGAGGAAAGGGAGGAAGAGCGAATGGAGGAAAGGGAGGAAGGGAGCGAATGGAGGAAAGGAGGAAGAGCGAATGGAGGAAAGGGAGGAAGAGCGAATGGAGGAAAGGGAGGAAGAGCGAATGGAGGAAAGAGAGGAAGGAGCGAATGGAGGAAAGGGAGGAAGAGCGAATGGAGGAAAGGGAGGAAGAGCGAATGGAGGAAAGGGAGGAAGAGCGAATGGAGGAAAGGGAGGAGGGAGCGAATGGAGGAAAGGGAGGAAGAGCGAATGGAGGAAAGGGAGGAAGAGCGAATGGAGGAAAGGGAGGAAGAGCGAATGGAGGAAAGGGAGGAAGAGCGAATGGAGGAAAGGGAGGAAGAGCGAATGGAGGAAAGGAGGAAGAGCGAATGGAGGAAAGGGAGGAAGAGCGAATGGAGGAAAGAGGAGGAAGTGCGAATGGAGGAAAGGGAGGAAGAGCGAATGGAGGAAAGGGAGGAAGGAGCGAATGGAGGAAAGGGAGGAGGAGCGAATGGAGGAAAGGGAGGAAGAGCGAATGGAGGAAAGGGAGGAAGGAGCGAATGGAGGAAAGGGAGGAAGAGCGAATGGAGGAAAAGAGGAGGAGCGAATGGAGGAAAGGAGGAAGAGCGAATGGAGGAAAGGGAGGAAGAGCGAATGGAGGAAAGGGAGGAAGAGCGAATGGAGGAAAGGGAGGAAGAGCGAATGGAGGAAAGGGAGGAAGAGCGAATGGAGGAAAGGGAGGAGGAGCGAATGGAGGAAATGGGAGGAAGAGCGAATGGAGGAAAGGGAGGAAGGAGCGAATGGAGGAAAGAGAGGAGGAGCGAATGGAGGAAAGGGAGGAAGAGCGAATGGAGGAAAGGGAGGAAGAGCGAATGGAGGAAAGGGAGGAAGAGCGAATGGAGGAAAGGAGGAAGGAGCGAATGGAGGAAAGGGAGGAAGAGCGAATGGAGGAAAGGGAGGAAAGGGGAGCGAATGGAGGAAAGAGAGGAGGAGCGAATGGAGGAAAGGGAGGAAGAGCGAATGGAGGAAAGGGAGGAAAGGGAGGAAAGGGAGGAATGGAGGGAAAGGGAGGAGGAGCGAATGGAGGAAAGGGAGGAAGAGCGAATGGAGGAAAGGGAGGAAGAGCGAATGGAGGAAAGGGAGGAAGGGCGAATGGAGGAAAGGGAGGAAGAGCGAATGGAGGAAAGGGAGGAAGAGCGAATGGAGGAAAGGGAGGAGGGCGAATGGAGGAAAGGGAGGAAGGGCGAATGGAGGAAAGGGAGGAAGAGCGAATGGAGGAAAGGGAGGAAGAGCGAATGGAGGAAAGGGAGGAAGGGAGCGAATGGAGGAAAGGGAGGAAGAGCGAATGGAGGAAAGGGAGGAAGGGAGCGAATGGAGGAAAGGGAGGAAGAGCGAATGGAGGAAAGGGAGAAAGAGCGAATGGAGGGAAAGGGAGGAAGAGCGAATGGAGGAAAGGGAGGAAGAGCGAATGGAGGAAAGGGAGGAAGAGCGAATGGAGGAAAGGGAGGAAGAGCGAATGGAGGAAAGGGAGGAAGAGCGAATGGAGGAAAGGGAGGAAGAGCGAATGGAGGAAAGGGAGGAAGGGCGTATGGAGGAAAGGGAGGAAGAGCGAATGGAGGAAAGGGAGGAAGGGAGCGAATGGAGGAAAGGGAGGAAGAGCGAATGGAGGAAAGGGAGGAAGAGCGAATGGAGGAAAGGGAGGAAGAGCGAATGGAGGAAAGGGAGGAAGAGCGAATGGAGGAAAGGGAGGAAGAGCGAATGGAGGAAAGGGAGGAAGGAGCGAATGGAGGAAAGGGAGGAAGAGCGAATGGAGGAAAGGGAGGAAGAGCGAATGGAGGAAAGGGAGGAAGGGCGAATGGAGGAAAGGGAGGAAGAGCGAATGGAGGAAAGGGAGGAAGAGCGAATGGAGGAAAGGGAGGAAGAGCGAATGGAGGAAAGGGAGGAAGAGCGAATGGAGGAAAGGGAGGAAGAGCGAATGGAGGAAAGGGAGGAAGAGCGAATGGAGGAAAGGGAGGAAGGGAGCGAATGGAGGAAAGGGAGGAAGAGCGAATGGAGGAAAGGGAGGAAGAGCGAATGGAGGAAAGGGAGGAAGAGCGAATGGAGGAAAGGGAGGAAGAGCGAATGGAGGAAAGGGAGGAGGGGCGAATGGAGGAAAGGGAGGAAGAGCGAATGGAGGAAAGGGAGGAAGAGCGAATGGAGGAAAGGGAGGAAGAGCGAATGGAGGGAAAAGAAGGAAGAGCGAATGGAGGAAAGGGAGGAAGAGCGAATGGAGGAAAGGGAGGAAGAGCGAATGGACGAAAGGGAGGAAGAGCGAATGGAGGAAAGGGAGGAAGGGCGTATGGAGGAAAGGGAGGAAGAGCGAATGGAGGAAAGGGAGGAAGGGAGCGAATGGAGGAAAGGGAGGAAGAGCGAACGGAGGAAAGGGAGGAAGAGCGAATGGAGGAAAGGGAGGAAGGGCGAATGGAGGAAAGGGAGGAAGAGCGAATGGAGGAAAGGGAGGAAGAGCGAATGGAGGAAAGGGAGGAAGAGCGAATGGAGGAAAAGGAGGAAGAGCGAATGGAGGAAAGGGAGGAAGGGCGAATGGAGGGTAAGAATTAGTCAATCCATGTGAAATTATCAGTGTGTGAAATACCTTGTAAGAGACCGTGTCTCAGATTTGACTGTAATTGTTGCTATTTTATTCTTTGATACTTTAATTATGTTTGTGCACATTTTTGAAATTGTCAGAAGCCAATCGCCATGTATCATCATCATTATCATCACCACCATCATCAGTTTCTGACGCCAGCCATTTGGCGGCGATGGGTACGAATAAATGATCTCCATTTTCCTCGGTCATTTGTCAAGTCCATTGTCTCCCTTAGTTTGATGTTTTATCCTCATTTATATGGTTTATCCAGCATTGTCTGGCTCTGCCTTAGTGTCTTTTTCCTTCGAATCTTGCATGTAGTGCAGTGTGTGTGGTATTCGGCAACTGGCATTCTCTGAGTTTCTCTCTATATAATGAAAAAACCATCGGAGTCTTCGTTGAACGACTTTGTCTAGCAGAGTTGTTTCGATCCATAACGCTGTCTAATGCCAGCGTTTCTTATTTTCTGAAGTCTTGAAATCCCTGCGTTTTTCCACAATAAACTATTTTCTGCTGTAATAATTCTTTTCTTGTCTTGCTTTCGAATTGGCCAACAACAGACAGTATACGCTATAGTTAACTTGTGTAACTTCTGCGACCTAACTTGAACTGATTCACGTACGTCGTAGATGATGCAGGCACAGGCAGTGACGATGATGACGAGCAAAACACACATCTGTGGACTGGACAGTGGATTGAAAGCAGTTATTTAAAGCCATTACCAGTGATATGTCAACTTTCAGGCTATCCCACGCTCACCAGCTTATATAAAATCCTGGTCTCCCTTGCGGTGACCAGCTGTTCAGTTGAGCGAGTAATGAGTCGCATCCGCATTGTGAAAAATCGACCGAGATCAGCCATGGTTGATGACTGGTTTGAACCTCTGACCTCATAGTGCCTCGATCGTTCACAGGCTAATACTATATAGCTTGTGAACGAGGCACTATGTATACTCTATCACAAAAACTGGACGAAATTGTTGATCGCTTGGCTACGCACTCTGCTGCTCTGAAGAAGCACCTCTTGTCATTTTAGTAGCCTACTCATGTCAGTAGATTACTGTCTGGCCGCTGTATATGGAGTTAAGCCTCCGTCTGTGTAGGCCTAGAAGCCTTCATATTTTATAATGCATTATGTCGCTTGATTTGTGGACCATAAAAAGGTTAAAAAAATATAGTTTCTTCCTTTAATTCATCTCTGTCTGTCTGTCTGTCTGTTTCTGTCTGTCTGTCTGTCTTCTGTCTGTCTGTCTGTCTGTCTGGCTCTCTCTCTGTCTCTCTCTGTCTCTCTCTGTCTCTCTCTGTCTCTCTCTCTGTCTCTCTCTCTCTCTCTCTCTGTCTCTCTCTGTCTCTCTCTCTCCTGTCCGTCCGTCTGTCTGTCTGTCTGTCTGTCTGTCTCTCTGTCTCTGTCTCTGTCTCTGTCTCTGTCTCTCTGTCTCTCTGTCTCTCTGTCTCTCTGTCTTTGTCTCTGTCTCTGTCTATGTCTGTCTGTCTGTCTGTCTGTCTTTCTGTCTTTCTGTCTGTCTGTCTGTCTGTCTGTCTGTCTGTCTGTCTGTCTGTCTGTCTGTCTGTCTGTCTCTCTCTCTCTCTCTCTCTCTCTCTCTCTCTCTCTCTCTCTCTCTGTCTCTCTCTCTCTCTCTCTCTCTCTCTCCTCTCTTCTGGCCACTTATATATATATACTTCATTGCCGTTACGACGCTCTAGTAACTAACTACCATCCTGAGAAAAGCTAATATCTACAAGGTAAACGGTAAACCTCTCCAAATATCGTCCTATATCCAATGATGGGCAGAGCAGTTGAGGCAACTTATCAACAGTTTCGGCCTTCTTGAGTTTTTGTACACCAATTTTTTATGCATTCGGTTTCAATAAAGAATAATCTGACCTACCTAGTTTTGACTGAGCAACTATGAATAAGCTGGTTTCCGCGACTAAACTTTCTAGCGCTGTAAGAATAAATCTCGAGATTACGAATATGAACCGCGCGTTTCCATAACGACGTTGAGTAGTATATAGGCCTAGTAGTTTCAGTTTAAGGACACTGTGTGCTAGCAAAGATCATTAGCGTCACCCTCCTCCTTCATCCAGGCTTGGGACTGACACTGTCTGACGCTAGGGTATGGACGTGTAGTGGTGAAGTTTACGATGTTGAGAAGAGAGCATTGATCTATGAGTCCAGTTTTCGTGCTATTATGGACCACGGTTATAAATGGCTTCATAAACCTGCTTATAACCGTTAGGCTGAGTCCAAATGAACGCCTTCCTCTAATTAAACGTGGCTTACTTCACCAAAATGACGTCAATACTTTGACCGACGATAGTCACTTGGCGATAAGACAACCACAGTACCACTTAATAGTTGTTTACGCATTCCAGATGTCATTAACTTGATGTAGAGTTGTAGTATTTCCATGCTTTAGATTGGTCCTTCACTATGTTGAGTCACTTCAGATAGACTTATCGTCTACGACTGTTGCATTCTATAAGTTCAATTATGACAACAGCTTTAGGCAAAACAAAATTAGTTCTAATGAAATAATTATTTGATTCAGACCAGGGAAGAGGTCAGTGAACCGACGTAAATAATTTACTTTGTTATTTAATCATGTTATCAGAGGATTGTCTTGCACAACAGTCTCGGAAGATCTGAAGAACAGTCAAGTCGTCTGTTGTCGCCCATCACCTCAACATTTCTTGTCGTGTTGTCCCTTCGAGTGCCCTAATCTGTAGATTGATGGTGTTCCTATATTACTCAAGTTGAATCAAGTACATTCTTGGGTGTTTACGTAGAGTAGACCAACACTTAACATGGAAATATCAGACAGTTAGTTTTAGTAGCCTATATACGTATTGACCGTATTGGAAGGTAATGACTGTAAAGTAACTTAGCTTTACATAGCCAGTGAGTATTCGAATATTAGTCCTAAGATTCTTACAGATGAATCTAGGCCTGCATTAACCAGTAACCCACTGACCGCAGACGTATATCAGTAATAGAAGTAGCAGGTCATGGCGCCTACAGAGTCAGGATCTGAAAGAAGAGGAGATGTGATGACAATGTCTTGATAAAGAAATGTTGCTGTAGGCTAGTTCACCATCGACTTCTAAAGAGCGCCGGTTTACCGAGAATATCATATCATTTCGAGGAAGATAATAGATGAAGGCCAGATATTGGATTCCAGAATCGCCTGGAAAGGTCATCCATCCACGTGGGCAAGAGTTTCCCATTGGTTAAGTAGAATAGGTAAGGTTTGACTGAGGCCACTCCTTCCAGTGGTCTAGGTAATGTCAATCTAGGGACTGACCAATCACGAATATATACCTTTACCAAGAGTTTCCGACTGTCTGAGGATAAAGAAGTCAGTATAGATAGAGAGTGAAACAGTCGGTAGCGAGTTGGGAATTCTGTATTAGACTGTCATGTCTAGTGTTCAGTAGACACTAAGCATTATTCTTGAGAAGTCTAGAATAAGAGTTCTTGTCTTCTTGAAGTTGATGCAATCATCTTAGCTATCTCATCCTCGTCAGTGTAGCTAGAGTAGTCGTGTACAATTGAACTGTTACTCATCAAGAGACAATAAAGAAATGTATTCAGAAGTATCCGACTTCATAGATAGGCATATATATATAGACAACCTATCTGATAGAAGCAGGGAGAACCGCAACTTCCTGATATAAAGAGCATCATTATAAAAAATATTTCCTCAAAAATTTGAGAAAGCGCATGAGCAATTGCGAGTGAAGAACTTGCCCAGGGTCCCTACGCGGCGGCTTGAGGCGGATTGAAACCCGCAACCCACCGGCTGCAAGGCACCGAACATAACCCTACACCACCGCTCCCCACACTTAGTGCGTGGGCTTTCATAGATGGAAGAGCAGAGAGAGAAAGACAGAGACAGAGACAGAGACAGATAAACGGACAGACAGACAGACGGAAAGACAGAAACAGACACAGACACAGAGACAGACACAGAGACAGAAATAGAGACAGAGAGACACAGAGATACACAGAGACACAGAAAGAGAGACTGGGTCGTTCAACTCATTTGAGACTCGATAAGCCTGTATATAACAGCACAGTAAGTTGGGAATTGGTCCTAAATGGCAGTCCTATCGAGCAAGTAGACTCTACAAAATTCTTGGGAGTAATCATAGACCAACACTTAACATGGAAGGCTCACATTGATCATATAGCCTTAAAAATAGCTAAAAACATAGGTACGGAGCGGGAATACGCATTAACTCTCCAATGTAATATGATTAGGTGGAGAGACTACTAGTTAAGAAAAGAATAGCTTACTTGATTCCCGAAGATATAAAGAAATCCCTCTATTATACGTTAATATATCCCTACTTGAGTTACTGCAATTTCATTTGGGCATCAAACTATCCGTCAAGACTGCACAAGTTGATAATTCTACAAAATAAAGCAATTAAAATAGTTGCGGGGGTAGAGGCAAGAGCAAGCACTTATCCGATTTTTACGACACTAAAATTGTTAAATATTAATCAAATAAGAAGCCATCAAATAGCAGACCTCTTCCATCGCTTTGAAAATGGAGTTTTACCAATGTCTTTCGCAAATTACTTCTCAAAGACCTCGGATACGCATAACTATAACACTAGGGGAGCATCATGTTATAGGCCCATCAAAACTCGTACAAATCTCAGATCGTTTAGTATTAAATCAACGGGGCCACAGGTCTGGAATTCAATTCCGCCTCACATACAGAAAGAGAAAAACAGGCATCACTTTAAACAACTAATGAATGAGTATTAAGCACATGAGGAATCTACGGGGGATGGCCATTGACGGGGAAGGACACTATCGAACCGGGGGTTGGGGTGGGGAGAGTCACTCAGCACGGAGCGGGAATACGCATTAACTCTCCAATGTAATATGATTAGGTGGAGAGACTACTAGTTAAGCTAGACTAGGTTAATTAAGGAGATTAATATAAAATTAACACATAATGTTAGAAGAACCATCAAAGGACCTTTTTGCCAGACACTTTTGGGTATCCCCGACTAGCGGGACCATCGGTCCCTTCGGGGACACCATTTGCCTCAACTGACACCGCTCTCGATGTATGAGCATATTATGTTAACTTTTTTGTTTATGATGCATTGTTTGTTAAACTCTGATGTTCAGTTGCTGCAGTTGATGCAATAAAGTTATTGATTGATTGATTGATTGAGTGAGTGATTGATTGATTGATTGATTGATTGACAATGTTTGTCGAGTTTGAGATTTCGTGTAGGCACAATCTTTGGCTCTATTTCACAAAGACGCTCCTCTTTTATATGATCGCAATTAAGATTTAGGGCGTAAAATAATGATAAGAAAAGATAATGTCTTAAAAAATTTCATTTTTGCCATCGTTTTTCCGTTCTTTGAACAGTGCCACACCACTTGACCCTCATCTACGCCACCGGGGAATGTTTCGTAATCGTTATCGTAAAATCCAAATTTCTGAAGCGTTACTCTTAAGTCAAACGCAGGGCACTAGCTTATTGTCGAGCGTTGTGTCGTGTCAAAGTGGTTTTCCAGATATGTCAAGGGAAGAGCCGAGTCCTGTTGGCAGATGGATCGTTGATTGGACGAGCAGGAGATACAACAGAATAAACTATAAACCTGTGCACTTAGCTGGATTAAAGTGTCGCATATCCAGACAATTAAAAGTTTTTCCTTTAAAAATCCGGACTATATCCATGAATATTTTAATGAAAACACTCTCTAATAATTGGTCGTTGCTTAATTTAATCATTTTCATGTCTTTGTTTTCCGTAGGATGGTTCGTAATATTGTAAATCCATTTTATACAAAACTTTCATAAATTTCTTAAATACAGCTCTAATCGTTATTTTTTTTAATGCAGGATCTTTATGCAATGTTGATGTTTTAATATGACGTCTGTGTGAACTGTAATTTGACAATGCCCTCCTTATTGCAATGAATTTCTTATTTTTCCGCAAAATGCGCCCAAACTTCTACCTCGTTTATCTCGGAATTTTGGAAAATGGAGATACGCGAGGATAATTCTCAGGCGACGATGTCATAGCTAAAATAAATTCAGGTCGTATGCCGTCATACAAGTAAAGTACTTTTCCGACTCGGATTATGGCGGCTGGCGTCGAAAAAAACGCCTTCCTCCTCTGCTGTCTCCCACCATTTGTCCATCGGTGAGGGTGAAACTGCATTGAATGGGTTCCTGCATATATAGGCTGCATTTGAAACCTTTAATTAATTTTGAATTAAATTACTTTGATGAAATACTCTTCGATAAGATTGATCTGGCCGTTCTGTAGGAATAGTCTTCTGAATGACTGTGCAAAAGTGCAAAACCTTGACCTGTTTAAGAAGAAACTTAAAGAATGCTTGATTTTCGCGTACTAAACTTTAAATATTAAAGACATTGTGGTCATTCGTTCATTTCATTGAGTATTAGGCTACGTAACCATTAAGTGCATTTCGTGTTTGCACTCCTCCTTATTGCATATATTGTGGCGTAAAATCGTACTTCTCTCTGTCTCTCGTCTGCCTGCGTGGGTGGATCCTCCTCTGTCCCTCCTCTCTCTCTCTCTCCTGTCTCTGTCTGTCTGTCTGTCTGTCTGTCTGTCTGTCTGTCTGTCTGTCTGTCTGTCTGTCTGTCTGTCTGTCTGTCTGTCTGTCTGTCTGTCTGTCTGTCTGTCTGTCTGTCTGTCTGTCTGTCTGTCTCTCTCTCTCTCTCTCTCTCTCTCTCTCTCTCTCTCTCTCTCTCTCTCTCTCTATAGAAGTCACAGAGGACACGGGGGAGGGGGACATAGGACAAGTCCACCGGAGACAGGCCAAGTCCCCACGGGTACATGAGCCAAGTCCCCGGGGACCTAGACCAAGTCCCGGGTACACGGCTAGCAGACTGCAGAGGCGGGGGAGAGGGGACATAGCCAAGTCCAGAGGACATGACGTCATGTCCCCGGGGAGTCAGAGACATTGAATAAGCACGTTGTCATGGCAACTATCATTGGCGTCGATCTCGCTACAGTATGCATGTATGTATAGCCTACTATAGTTGTATACATGTATGTATGGATGTATGTATGGATGTATGTATGTACGCATAACAAAGAAAACAAACATTCATAAATTAAAGTCGGCCACACGAGATGCCATGATATTGAGACCTACTTACTCGTTAACTAGTCCTACTTAAAAGTTCATTTCTCCGAAAATACGATCATTGATCACGCAACGACAGATTAATAGTACTTCACTTGAACGGCCGTTGGATCGTAATTCCATGAAGTCTGTCAAGATAAGCTCACCCAGGTTGTCCATCAGCTGCTATATAACAAACAACCTACACTGACAGCGTCACTGTATACCTGCCGAAAGAAGACGTTCTTCGTGCATCAACATAGTTTCTTCACGAGCCGTAGACGATAGAAAAGAAAATTAATGAAGTTCATGACTGGTAAGTAGCCAATAGCCTAGATTAGGAAAATAGTTCATTCCAACACAGGCTAATAAATTTTCCTACATTGCGTTTTTAACTGAAAATTATGATGAATAGGGGCTATCTATTGCAACAATGGACTCTACCTTCTCACACCTCATCATTTCTAGTGACCTTCAAGTCGCAAGAAACAATGTGTTTACGAAGGCCAGCTAAGTCATCCGTAGGCCTACCTCACCCTGACCTGCTTAGACAGATCTGTCCACGAATTAGGTTGCCTCTGTAACAAATTCACAAACAGCAATAAATTAAAATCAAACACACGAGATGCACTGACTTACTAAGGTCAACTAGCCTTAAGATACTCACCAGAACTCGAGCCTTTAATTAATCGTATTTCTCTGAACTTCCACAGAAACGATCACGCCATAAGTCCATAACTGATAATACTACTTCACTTGAACGGCCTTCGGTCGTAAATTCTTGAAATCGGTCAAGATAAGCTCACCCCGGGTGTCCATCCGCTTCTATATAATAGCGACCTATACTGACATTGCCACTGAATAGCTGCCGACGGAAAGTTGTTCTTCAAAGTTCAACTTAATTTCTTCACGAGCCTTAGACGACAGAAAAGAAATGAAGTTCACGATTTGTAAGTATGGATTAGAAATCGTAATCGTAATCGAACATTTATATAGCGCCACTCAAAACAGAGGCGCTCCCGACCCGGGCCAGTGTCTTCATTGGTAAAGAGAGGTTTTCAGGCGCTGACGGAAATGTGGTTCGTTTCATCATAGGCTACTACAGTATACTTTTTAGGCTGTGTGTTTAAGAAATGCGTTTTTGTAACGTTATTCGGTTTCCTAGTATAGATCCACCGATCGGCCGAAGGAATTCTATTAACGACTTTTACATAAGATGACGATGATTTAAACACTTCCAGCAAGCACACATACACTGGAAAAGTTTGGCCAACAATCTTCCAACTTGTGCATGCTAGGAGGAAATTGTTCAGAAGACTTACGTCTGAAGCAGAACCTACGCTAACTGTTTTCAGGTCAAGTTCATTTAAGTTAGATCTACAGTCGACGCCGCTTAAGTGCATAGCATCGGGACTGCCTTAAACCTATTCAAATAACCCACTTCTGCGCATAACAGAAGTTCCCATGCGATGCGTAAAATTGGCTAAATAAACCGATATTTAATAAAAGAGATAATTTTATTATAATGTCTTTAATAACCACTCGGGTCAAGTAAATCTTTGCGGAATGTTTATGATACGGTTTGCAAACGCCAGAATGTCGACCGGTAACAATGTTACGTCACATGTTGATAAGGGTCACAGTGCAGCTAAGGCAAAGTTTTTGACTGTTTAACAGGTCTGGCGTTGTTCCTGCAGCTGTGCGCACAGTTGTTGGCAAATCCAATCCCAGAGCAGCAGCAGTTGCCGCTCTGCACGGATGATGACTTCATTGTCACCGTCGACAATCATCTCGAGTTATACATCGACGGTGTTCAAGTGTCTGGCCTGCCGAATGCAGACACATGGACTGCAGCAGATACAGTCCGGGTAACAGCTTCAGCCAAGGTCATCGCCATCAAGGGAGTCGATGTTGGATCTGTGGGCGGTATTCTTGCTTCCGGTGCATTTAGCACAACCGATGAATCCTGGAAATGCACCAACACATCCGACGAAGGATGGGCTGGAGTGAGTTACGATGACTCTGCGTGGCCAGCCGCCACCGTGATTGGAGCTCATGGAGACAGTCCATGGGGAGTCATCCCAGGTATCAGCGTTGATGCCAAGTGGATCTGGACTCTGAGTTTCACATATGGAGACTCTTCAGACCAAACCGTCTACTGCCGCAAGAATCGAGGTATTCAAATTGTTATGTATCTTTACAACTATTTTATACTTCCCGCTCCTGTAATAGGCGAATATTAGACATGTTTAAATAAATGCAAGTTGAAGACTATTCTTGATCTGCTTCGGACGGACGGATCGAATGCATCGACAAGTTTTCAAATGTCGATAGCTGCAAAAAACCGCCAGATGGACGAAGGAGCACGTGCCACGTACGATGCATTTAAGTAGCCATATTGGAGAGTTGTTGAACAAGAGCGGCATCGGAAATTGAGAGTCTACCACATAATCAGTAGACAGGAGCACAGAGCTCCAGAAATATATAATGGTATAATAATACCTGTGGATAGGCCTTCTCCTTCCTTTGGACAGCTATGTATGTACAGTGGCGGATTTCAATCTCTTTACTGCTGTCCTGGTGGATGGGGCCATGTTCTGCATGAACTGCCCCCGCCGGTCAAAGTCGCCTCCTACCACCTGCGCCCATGGATCCATAACCGCACTGTAGCCCTAATGTTAATTAGTTGCTGTTTTAGTACACATGGCCTGGTCTAACGCTGCTCTCATGTTGAGCATTGAGCAGCAAGCAGTTAAAATATTTACACAATTCTCCTTGGAATAATATGCAATCTGCTCAGAAATTATATGACAAAAGTTAATAGGTCAGTATTGTCAGGCATCGGTTCAGTTTTTAACTACCTGCGAAGTCACGAAATGATGAAATACAGCTAAAATGTCGTCCTAGATGTATCTGAAGAATAAAATAATAAAGCGCTTTGTGATAAAACGTTTTTTCAGAATCAAACCGTATATGGCATATTTAGGCCCAGGATGTAAATATCAAGCGCATCAGAAATAAGGTCATTTGTCATTTTAGATTGTAGCGTTGAACCAAATCATGAATTTAAGGGTCTATGGTTTAAGCTGATCTCACTGAATCGGCCCCTGAGAAATTTTGAGAATTAAACTACATTTACAATCCTTCATCACCTTCCTTAACAGACTTATACCCCGAAACCTTTCACCGGTCTTGGTCTTCAGATTCAAGTGTATCATGTTATAGGATTTTACACTAAGTGGAACACCAAGACAATGAAACTATGCTCACTCTAAAAACATAGAGTAATTGCCTTGCGGTTTTGCTGGGGTAGCTAAGTAGCTTCACCCAGGGGCGCCACTAGGCGTACGCACTTACGCTATAGTGCGTACAGAGCTGAAAGGCTGAGAATGAAATAATTGCAACTGAAAATAGTGAAATATTATTAAGTCACAAAATTATAATAACTTAGATACTAGTTTTAATAGATAAACTAACAGTCTAACACCATCTAATGGTTTATTATCTTACATCTTTCCTCACGCTCTTTTACTGGTCTATCATCTAATCCGCACACCGTCACCTGCGGTGTTCCTCAAGGTTCTGTTCTCGGTCAGTAATGAGTGTTTAATCAAGGTTCGCCCAGGATGTATTCCCAGAAATATAACAAAATAATAATAGTTTGAGTTGTTGTTGACTTTAAAATATTATATGAACTGTTATACCATACAATGATATTATATGGTATAATGATGTTATTTACCATTATTATATATGATACTATCATAATTATAATAATGAGTATAATCTACTGTTATTACGACATTTGTACAAATATTATATTTGTACACTTAAATGGCTTCTCTCAAGTGTTATTTTTCAAATTTCAAAATATCAAAATGTTTAGCTTCTTGAACATTTAGTAAAACTATGTCATTATCACATGGATTCAAGATTCGGTAGTTGAATCCTTCTTGCTTGGTTTGTGTACCATTGGTAAACTATTTCTGCTAATTGTGTCTGGTCAGCAATAAAAAATATAGCGGCCGTCACCGTGTTAAGACTTGTGGCGTTCATGGAAATTGAACGTATTTTCTAGTTTTAATATTAATTTCAATAAATGTCTGGTTTGCTATTATAATATTGTCCGCAGTCAAACTCAAACACGACTCAAATTACATCTTAGCTACGAGTGACAGCTGGTTCCTACAAGCACTGAAATAATGGAGAAATTTTGTTCAGATGATTGCTTAATATGCTACCATCACAGTGTGGAAATTAAAAAAAGTTTTAAGTGGGGGGAGGGGGGAAATCCCCCCTCCCCAAACCCTTCCCCATGTCGGCGCTGCGCGCCTCGTTGAGTGTCCTTCGGACTCTCGTTCATCGTACCCCCACATATCTTCGTTCCCGGGCCAGAGGCGCGTTTATAGAAAACGGGGCCCTAGGCGCAAATATTTTTGGGACCATTCTGAACTTGTAGACAAAGAGTCTGAAACTCTGGTGGTGTTTAGCCTATCCTGTGCAAAAACCTACGATGTTGAAGCCGTTTTTGTTTAATTTGCCAACAATGCATTTTTCTCGTCCTCTCAATATGATAGGCTATCATTCTTGGCAGTATCGTCAAAAAACAAAGTAGGCCTACGTTTTCTTTGACGTTTTCTGCGGCTGTTCATCTTCATAATTATGCAATGTCATAATCGCTTTCAATACCGAGTTTAAGTTTTGACTCCGTGTCTATTTTTTAGAAATATTTTTGAAAAAATTAAACAATTAAATAATGCAAATTCGGCAAACATAGCCTTTGATCCTGCAGAGATTTGCTGGTGGCATTTATTCTTTGCAGCTTTTATTCCTTGTATAAGTTGCGTACTTGACAACTTATTTTTGATTAACGAAAATTGATTGATTGATTGCAACGAATTCCACAATATTGTCATTAGAGCTATCTTCTTTAGTTTTGCAGCTCCAGAATATTAGCAACGTTTCATCGTGTCAGATTGTATTTGTAATCAATATTTAATACTATTAAAATTTCAATTACTATTACTTAGTGGTTATCAATACTAATAAGTTTTAAACACAGCAAAATGACGGAATTATCAGACTAAAACTTTCAACACGCAGGCCTAAACTGCATCAGACGCCCGTTGCTGCTTGTTGCTAACAAGTTTCATGTTATTTTACAAAAAAATGAATTATTAGCCCAATTGCTGCCCACATGAACAAAGCAATTATAAATCACAATAATATACTTTTACAATTACAATTATTGTATACTTTAATGTGAATGCCAAGCTGTAAACAATATATAAAATATATATATTTAATAGGCCTATAAATCTAAATTTACAAATGTTATTTTTTATTATTGAACAAAATATTTTCATTCGTTTGGGGGCCATCGAAGATTTGGGGCCCTCGGCGCGCGCCTAGTGCGCCTACTGGTAAACGCGCCTCTGTCCCGGGCCCCGGCCTACCTGTGGTCGCCTATTGTGCGTACACAATTAATAATCCTAGCGGCGCCGCTGGCTTCACCTATGCTACTATTCAAATTAAGGCATGGTTTAAATACGAAGGTTTTCTTTACAGGCCACCCTGACACTAAAGTATTTGCTTCAGATATTATTAAGCTGCCTATAAGAAATGTTAAAATGTTATCTCCAATAAATCTGTGTGTCGTTCCAGCTGAAACTTGCGACTTCACACCAACTCAAGGACCGACAGCTGCACCAACAGCTGCGCCAACAGCTGCGCCAACAGCTGCACCAACACCTGCACCAACAGCTGCACCAACAGCTGCGCCAACAGCTGCACCAACAGCTGCGCCAACAGCTGCACCAACAGCTGCGCCAACAGCTGCGCCAACAGCTGCGCCAACAGCTGCACCAACAGCTGCACCAACAGCTGCGCCAACAGCTGCGCCAACAGCTGCGCCAACAGCTGCACCAACAGCTGCGCCAACAGCTGCGCCAACAGCTGCACCAACAGCTGCGCCAACAGCTGCGCCAACAGCTGCGCCAACAGCTGCGCCAACAGCTGCTGCGCCAACAGCTGCGCCAACAGCTGCGCCAACAGCTGCGCCAACAGCTGCGCCAACAGCTGCACCAACAGCTGCACCAACAGCTGCGCCAACAGCTGCGCCAACAGCTGCGCCAACAGCTGCGCCAACAGCTGCACCAACAGCTGCGCCAACAGCTGCACCAACTGCTGCGCCAACAGCTGCGCCAACAGCTGCGCCAACAGCTGCACCAACAGCTGCGCCAACAGCTGCGCCTTGCAGTGGCACTGGACCCTCGTGCATTACTTCATGCAGTGGTCTGCCCAATGGAGATTACCAGTCGTGTAAGGGATGTCAGGTCTATGCCACCTGTTCCAATGCAATTCTGTCTGACGACCGTCCTTGTCCAGTTAATCTGTACTGGGATGACAGTGTGAAAAAATGCGTGTCAGTAAGTACAACTTGTACGGAATGCATCTAATGAAAAGCCAGCCTACATTACCTGATAAAAGAACAAACGCTACATATCAGAATACTTGCGATTTTACAATAACAATGAATGATAATTATAATATTTTCATCCCTTGAGGGCATTCCTTGTTACCATCTTGATAAAATGAACCAACTTCTGTAAAATAACTTGATTGATGGTTACAATAAAGTTTGATTGATTGATTGATTTGATTGAATAATGATGATATTAATCATAATGATGATATTAATAATAATGATAATAATGATAATAAAATAATAATAATAATAATAATAATAATAATAATAATAATAATAAAATAATAATAATAAAAAAAATAAAAAAATAAAAATAATAATAATAATAATAATAATAATAATAATAATAATCGTCACCAACTCTTCTTCCTTAGTGACCTATCTCAAATACTTCTCCTTACCACTAGGTATAGATCGCTCAACTATTATTGTACTGTCGTTATAATTAAATTTGACGCCGTTAAAAAAAATAAATAAAAAAAAAAAATAATAATAATAATGATATTGATAATGAAAGTATGAAAATAATATTAACTGCTAGCCAATTCCATGCACAGCATTTGCGTGACAGTTCCACAATATAATTGTGTCCTGAGTTTTCGACCAGTCATCCCGTAAATTGCAAAACTTATCAAAACTTGACTCAAGGTTAATTTGAAAATTATCAGCAATAATATTTCAGTTGTTGCATAGATTCCTTTCTGCATGTCACATGGAAAATAATTTATGAACGCTATGTCAGACGTAACTTGTGTTGCAATGCATACATATTTTTAGTATTGATTTTGGTTAGTGACTGTTTTAATAAACGACTTTGTGTCATTACAAAGACAATTAGCATCGCCCGCCTTAATTATCCACACTTGGGACTGGCTCTACCAGAGCACGGGCAATTGCGAAGTTATTTTATTGATAGCTCATAGCCTAATATTTATATATCTTGCTTCCTTTCTACCTAAGCCATATGCCAAACATTTGTACGCAATTTTTAGGCTCTAATTCTGTAATCTTCGTGCATTTCGAAACATAAGTTGTTCAGCTTATCTGAGGCAATCTACAGAGTTATCGAACATGTCTCTTTAGAAATACAATCTGTAACAAGTTGCATTGGCATCGTTTTTGTCAGATAGTTAAAAAGCTTTATGTAAATCGACTGGATAATTAACTAACGAACTAACTGACTGACTCACTTACTTCATCTTAAGACAAACACAGATTGCCTGAAGAAAAGAAGTTCCAGAACCTAAGAACATAATTGACAAATCCACGTCTGCCAAGAGCCGATGCTGTCCTCGCAGCAGGCAGGGTTAAGCATCGGAAGATCTTGTCAACTAATGGTAAAGAGTTGCATGCATGAAGACATTGTTGCTGATCAAAACTTCTAAACAGGATTTGCCCAGACTCGAAAATTATTAACTTTGAACTTACACACAAAGCCTTGTCTACGTTAAGCTAAAAGTGTTACCTGTCACTTATACACACCAGCTCTTTCCAAACCAAGACACCTCAGGAAAGCGGTAAATTACCTTCCCCATCAAATTGCGTCTGTGACAACTTGGTTATTCACAATAAACGAGTATTGACTGATTGACTGATCTTTAGTCTTACTCTCCACTACCAAAATCCGTAACCTCCCCTGCATCGATATTTTTCTGATTTTTATCTGATAGAATCTCTTCCTTTCTCTTTTTCTTGCAATTCCTACTCGATTCACACCCCCCCTCTGCGTCTTCCTCTAGCACCGAACCAGTGCCTCATCCATCCCACTCAGACTCCTCTCCTAACTCTTCTTCCTACCTCGGAATCAGAAGTTACAGCCTCCTAAATTAATTATCTTCGCAACAAATTAAATTAACTGGATGCTATTCACAACTCTCTGCTCAAAAATTGTACCTCTGTCCTCGTTCATGTTATTCACAGGAGCTACTCAGAGGCGCTCCTGTCTCCAGCCCGGCCAAAAAGTACAGCTTTATGTCTAATGAAAAATGCTTCAGTATGAGTTCCATGGAGCAGACGCAGTTCAAGTGGGACCCCTTTCCAGACCACTGGGCCATGCACCACGGAAAAAGCTCGGTTCTGCATAGTTGCAGTTCGAGCAAATGGGACTAGAAGCAACCCATACCTCTGGGGAGCGAAAGGGACGGCGGCCTTGAATACCCGAAGTGGGGCAATAAATTTCTCACAGGTAGTCTGCTGTACTGTATCGGAGTCAGAAGCGGCCATATTGTTTAGTTGATGATCGGTTTCAGGTCGTCTCAGCGGATTTCATACCGCATTGCTGCTCTGGTTTCTCGTTGCGTTCTTGGCTCTGCTCTATCTTACTTGTACGATCTTTGCCGTCCAGTGTCCGACGTTGCAGAGCGTCGGGTGCTCGCTTAGCTACTAGACAACGCCGTGCTTTCTCGGTTGTGGGACCCTGAATCTGCATCGGGGAGGGAGGTTTATGGTAATGGTAACACATGTGACACGAAGAGGCAACGAACGCGGGATCGCTCCCAGCTACCCTCCCTAAGGTCGACTCAGCGTTTTCTTTCGCCAGATGGCGATGAAAAAGAGCAGTAGGACGTGATGGGCGCCTTGCATGGCTGCCAACAGTTAAATTCGACTCCTGTAATAACTTGTGATCATCCGTTCATGCTATGAATTGTAATCATACTGCGTACTTGTCAGTTTGAAAATATTAAACGAAGATTATTATTATCTCCCTTCAGAGCTGCGTTCATTACTCCTGATCAAGCCAACTGGGATTTACAAGTCACTGAAGTCTGTCTTCCTTAGGCGTGGCTGGGCTGGGAGCGCTCCTGAGTAGGCTTCTTGAGGGGGCGCTAAATAAATTCTCAGAATGAATGAATGAATGTATAAACACAGCGTGTAATACAATTCACCGGCAGTTAAATGCCATTATCATGCCTATCTATTATAGGTGTGTAGTACAGTAGAGGGCAGTTTACACACAAAACAGCACGAAACTTGTTAGGAAGAATAAACTACCCGATCTAAGCTATATTTTCACCGTTAGCTTTCGTATACAGTCTACTCGACAAAGTGTCTTCCTTAGGCGTTCCTAAAGCGTTTCTTAAATAATCGCTTGGAATTTTCAAATGACTCGTCGACATGTCTACAGTCTGGAACCAGTATTCAACGACTTCATTACCTCTAACACTTAACCTCATAAACCGGACGGATGACGCCTTCCATGCTACTTCCTAGTCCCACACTAGGGCTTGGCGCCTGCTTATGGCTGCCGCTACTTTGTGATTACATTATTATTACTATACCTTATTATTACTTCTGCGTTTAATTTTATATTCAATTTCGCTGTCCCATTGTGCGTTTGATAATGGGGTATTAAAGGCTATACTTATACTTACTTACTTACTTAAAACATTTCACATACTAAATGGGGCTGCAATACTTCATGTTACTATTCTTTTGATTCGAGTTTTCATGGATGCTCCATCTGCTCACCAGTGATAGTCATCGCACACTGCAATTGATGATCGTAAACCAAACACTACCCTGCAATTTGATACGTGTAGCGTCAGAGGTCTTGGGAACAAATCCATTTATGTGGCAGAAGCCACAAGCAGCCACAACTAGGACGTCTTGGTCGCTGTCGAACCATGGGACCACCATCCAGCTGACGGTAATTTGAGGAGATAGGCTCCATCCGGGTTCGATATTGTTGAACAGAAACACGCAGGGACTTGTGTTTCTGTCAAGGAGCATAACTGTTGTGAATTATATAGCTGCCTTATTGTGAAGACAATATAATAAATGAGTACTTATTACATTTAGAGTGCCTCGGAGATTTTTTAAAGACGCTATACAAATGCTATTTTATAACAGGTCGTTGTCGCTTGAATTGAATGAGAATGTCGAAATAAAGCATATGAAATGAATTCTTCTAATTGATTTCTTGAATTAAACCCTTTAACAATTCAGAGTTCTGTCGGGAAATCCCACTTTGCATCTTTGTGGTTGCCAGATGGGCAACCTCTGCCTGCTTGCTAACGGGCAGTTCATATTGGTGACCCGTCAGAACGGACCAGGACAAATCGGCCCCGACATAACGGCCCCGACAAATGGGCCCCGACAAAACGGCCCCGACAAAACAGCCCCCGTCAAAATGGCCTCGACAAAACAGCCCCGTCAAATCGGCCCCCGTCAAATCGGCCCCCGTCATATCGGTCCCCGTCATATCGGCCCCAGTCATTTCGGCCCCAGTCATTTCGGCCCCCGTCATATCGGCCCAAGTCATATCGGCCCCAGTCATTTCGGCCCCATACAAATTATCCAATGTTCCAAGTACTTATAAGCTTGCGCTGACAAACTATGTTGAAATGAGGCCTCAAACGACGTTTCAGCTGGACAATGGACTGCGGGCCCCATCGTCTAATGCTAACTGGTTGGCGTATTTAATTATTTAAATGCTTTCAATGACAACTATCATAAATCCAACTTCTATTTACGCATCGAATTATTTTTCAGAAATTCAACTTCCATTTTAAACTGACCACATAAAATAATTTGGCAACGTAAACTATGGTTTTACCAATCCGAGTTCTATTTACGCAAAGAATTCTTTTCATCAATCCAACTTAAAAGTACTTGGGACATGGGATATTTTGTGAGGGCCGATGTGACTGGGGCCGATATGACTGGAGGCCGATTTGACGGGGGCCGATTTGACGGGGGCCGATTTGACGGGGGCCGATATGACGGGGGTCGATATGACGGGGTCCGTTATGACGGGGCCGAAATGACGGGGCTGTTTTGTCGAGGCCATTTTGACGAGGGCCGTTTTGTCGGGGACCGTTTTGTCGGGGCCCATTTGTCGGGGCCGTTTTGTCGGGGCCGATTTGTCCTGGGCCGTTCTGACGGGGTACCGTTCATATTATACGTCCTGGTAATAGCCTTTTCTCAGAACAAGGTTCAATCCTTTACCGGCAAGTCAGAGTCGGTTTGACTGTCTGTTTACCTGTCTGTGCTTGCGTGACGTTGCGTCTACAAATTGAATAAGGATTGCTGGATCCACGCCACAACGCCATCTAAGCTAGATAACTATCAGCAACTGCATGGAGTGATCGCTTCTTTCTTACAGGCCTGTTAGGCCTATCGCTTCCATATCGACAATAGTTCTCAGAGCTCTTTGATACGACATGCTATTGTGATTTTGTGCGAAACAGGGATGATTACGTAAAGGTGTCATCCCAAGCCCATTCTTTAAATCCTTTTGAATCTGACTTCCACAAATATTATTTTGCTGAATTTACCCTACATTCTAACCACAACTGAGCCTCTAATTATAATCACCACCGATCGAGGATAAACAAAGAGAAGATAAAAGAAACCACCGTTGATCATTCAGTCGAAACTTTCTTGCGACTTCAATGGCATTGAATCATGGTAGGCTATACACCTTTTCCGGTTTTAATTCAAGGTTTAACCTTTCTGGTTTCGATGCGAGATATATAGATAGTCGGACAAACAGACAGACAGAGGCAGACAGACAGGCACAGGCAGCGTCAGAGAGACACACAGCGAGAAGACAGCGGGAAATTGAAGGCTCTCTTAGTATAGAGCATGAAGGCGAAATGGAATGTGAGAAACAGTCCCAGAAAAGAATATTTATGATTAACGACACTTGTAACACATCACTGCTGGTTGAATTTCAAATTAGGCGTAAAAGACAGCTGATGGTAACTTATAATTAAAATACCGGAAGCTAAGATGTCTCCAATCTTAATTCATGAAGTGAACTCGCAGAATGCAAATAGAAAGTGATTTCTTTTACGAGTAGGTAAGAGTTGTTTGAACATTGCAGTCAGATTTTAGTTAAATACAGATCAAATTGCATTTGGATAGTTAAGTTATTCTGACTGCAAAAATAATTATCAAAAAAGACAGGGTCATATAGATTCTCGGAAATAAGAAGAAAGATTATTCTCATCTGACTAGACGTAAAACAGGCTACGATAATAATAAGCCGTTTCAACTGTATTCGGTTAAAGACAGGACATGTATTTTAGCACAGAACAACCGTACACCCAATATACTTTCAGCACAGATTCAAGGACTGTTCTTATGTAAACATTTCTCATTGTTTTCAAAAATATGCCAGGCCCGCTGCAAAGTGTCAAGAATTTTAAATCATGTTTTCTCTTAAAAATTTACGAAATAAGCTCATTGAAGCCGTGCATGTGTTTTAAGTTCAGCCTGCAAAGCGTAGGACATAAAAATGTAAAGCAGTGAAGACGTTGTTGACTGTAGCAGAGCAATATTGACACCGTTTACAGATCAGTTGTAAGACGGCACCAGGTTTAAGTTTCTTCGTCACTCGCTTTCTCCTCTCAGTCAAATCTGCGTACAAAACATCAGCATTTTTCAAACTGATAAAGGAACGAAAGAATGGATAAACCAACGGACTAACTGCCGGACGACATAACGGACTAATGGATGAACGAAGGCCCTACAGGAAAAATATAGGCCTAACAAATTGACTAACGAACGTTCAAAATAACGGACTAACGGAAGGACTTATGAAATAACTAATGGACGTGCGAGTGGATGAAAGAACGGAAGTAAGAACAGACGGACTAACGGAAGGACTCTTGTGGACGAACAAATAATTGTAATGATGCATATCCTGTCACATCTAAATAACGCTTATGACTATAACCAGATGATACCGTCTCAATGTTTCCCTATAAAAGTCAGCCAATCAGCCTAAAGATAATTCTTACAATGATTTCCCAACCACATCATCGAAGATACCGGCAAAATGGCTGGCTCGTGACAACTAAAATATTTTAAGACAAAGTGATTCCACTATAGGTTGAAATATGCCGTTGAGGCTTATAGGCCTGTATGCATATAGCGTGAGTGATTGAACGCGGTTGGCCATAGGCCTAATTATAAGCATTTGAGAGGAATGCATAGATTGTAAAGAGAATGTTCTCGTACCTGTCGGCATCCAGGTGATGTTACACCTGACGTCGTTGCTACTGCTCACACGATGAGTCGGTAACTGGTGTAGCATAGCTGTAGCATATCTCCGCAGAAGAAAGGCTGGGAGTGGCAGTAGCGGCAGAACGTCTTCAGGAACGCCTCCCTCGAAGTTCCCGATACTCCGATGTCGACTACAGAGTCCGAAGACACGCGACTGGGAACGAAAGAAGCCGAACCCGCCAGATCCAAAGGAAAGGCTGCAGAAAAAGAAACCGTTTCTGCATCATCACAGTATACGAGAAAACTTAGATCGCGTTACGTGAATGAAACGATCACAGGACTTACGTTCTTCAGAGTGTCTGAATTCTGCCACAAAATCACATAACGCTAGTGCACAAAAACCATTCGGACATGTTGGTAGGGTTATTGCGACACTGCGACAGGCTGTAAACCCAATTCGGACTTAGTTGTTTAGTGTAAGAAAATACAAGCTAGAACGGCAGCACGCTTTTGAATTAATTATGAAAATGTAAAATGAATCGAATTATGTTGGAATCTGGTCTAAAGAGTGTGATACAGTCATTGGTGGCATACATAGCCAAGCCACTTGCATCACATAATCTAGTGGGGGTATCAATTTGACGAAGATTACAGGGCTGTTAGTAGACCTAATTTGCGAAATATTCTTAAGGAGTTACATCAATGTATATGTAGGTTATTGAAAATAGATATGGAAAATTTTCTATGCCAGGTATAATGCTTCAATCTGCACCAACTGCAAGCAGCATGCTTTATTTATAGCGATGCCGCTCTGTATGAAACGCTATGGATTGCTTATGTAGATCTGAATGAACTTTTGATTCTGCAGGCCCTATGCCTCTCTGGAAATATGCTCCTCTCATTCGAGTTTCCCAGGAAAATTTTAGACCTTATAAGAAAAGCTTTAATACCAAAAAACAACGAGCACCATATTGATTATTCGATTGGTTTAGGCTGGAAGGTGGTGTAAAACAGGGCTGCAAACTTGCCCCACAGACCTGTTTTTGCCGAAAATGGTCAAGATCACGAAGCATAGGCCTACTGTCGCCGAAGGACATGCGGGTGCACCAAATGAATTGTAGATGTTATCGGACCTTCACTTTGCCGACGATGTGACCCTTCTTGCAGAAATTCTGAAGACCCAGATCCGGTCTTTGGAAACACTGGGCCGATATGCACATCAGATTACTAAGTTTAGACTGGAGATCAAGGGCCAAAGGCAAGATTCATACAATGGTGCAATCTCCTCCGATTTTGGAACGCATACGGTAGGCTATACATGTATATTGCAGGAAACATGGGAAAACTTGTAGGAGTGTTCACCTACCTTGGGAGAATGTCGGGGCGAATCTGAGGTCCGACGACGTTGATCAATTTCCTGTGACTGTTCGAACGGCAGTGCGGTACAACAATCTGCCTGCTTATATCTTACAAAGTACACGTGCTCTTCTTTATGGGAGCTGAGCTCTCGACGCTCCTTTAATAGATAAGAAGCTGGATGCCTTAGGAGCAATATTTTCTGAGGAAAATTCTGCGATTCAATTACTATGCGTGAATAATCAACGCAGACGATTTCACGCACACGGGACGGAGTCCGGTCTTTCCAGATGATCGAAGGAAGAAGAGTCGGATGTTTGGGCAACTGTACGTGGCAGGCAGGATCAGTCTGTAGGACGCTCCGTAGGCCTACCTTGATATCCGGGCCCAAGAAGTTGGGAAAAAACCAGTTGGATGGCCAAGGCGCATAAACTTGGCAACCTGTCTTGCTTCTATTGGTAACAAGTGATATGACAGTAGTCAGGATGCACTCATGAGTGACCTTCAACTTCTGGGTTGCCGTGGGTAACTGATGCTCCAAGGACAGAGGAGGTAGAACTTTATACTAGGCTACATAAGACCCAAAGACGGGCAGTATGTTTTCGATTATTCTACCTTTACTGTATTTTATTATGGTTTCTGTGTAATGAGGTTTCATTCAAGGTCTAATGAAATTCTGTTCTTTAAGGATCTTTTAAGAATTGTAGCTCTTTCTTGAAATAATCATAAGACTTATCACAACTTGCGGACGGTTGGCGAAAGTCATTGAAACGGCAACGCGCTGATATAAAGCATCAGTGGAAACTAAGAAGAGTTGGTTAATTAGGCTAAGCCTGAAGGTCTTAATATTAATATTCGAGACACTAGTTTCCTAATGACATTTTAGTAAATTAGTCATTGAAATTTCACTTTGAACTCTTTTATTTCAGTAGCTGGATTCATGGTGCGAGTTAGGCTTAGTTATTCCATTAATCTGTCAATTGTTAGCTGATTTTAATGGTCTGATATCTTCAAAATTAATGTCTCTAACGCAGCAGCACATTTGTTTACGATCAACGATATAGCCTAGAGACATTGACGAAATTAATCACTTACCAAAGTGATGTCTACGCAGAATGCAGACTTGCTGTTATAAAAGTCTGTCAGTTATAATCTACAAAAGCTTCGCCAATATAATCAGTGAGTTTGTCGAACCGTGTTCAACTGTATACTGGTGTAAGTTTTAGAATTAAAATATTCGTGAAAATATTAGGCAACAATGCATACCTTTTTTATTGCCGGTTCTTATGTTATTTGAGCAACTAGCCTATCATATGGCGTGGATGTTGTTTTATTGATTAGAATTAGGACTGTGTAAGTAAGGTAAGATCTAGATTGGATTAGAGACTATCTAAGGGGCAGAAGGCAATGCGTCGCATACAATGGTCAGATTTCACACATGCTAGACATTAAATGTGGCGTCCCTCAGGGATCTATATTAGGCCCGTTGCTATTTTTGATATATGTTAATGATATTGCGAACGCTTCACCGTTACTCTGGTCAGGGCCTAGGACAGGATTTGGAGGCCCAGGGCCACAACTAATTTTCAAGGCCTTTTTCAAATATCTTTTAAAAACTCAACAGAAAGATTCAAATCATCCTTCGCATCTTCAAAGCCACGAATTTATCGATAATGCGTTCATAATTTAAAGTTCTAGCGATATCAGAATTAATGCTTAATATAGCCAATCCAATCAGACCCATCGTGGAACGGAGGTAGTTCTTTGTTCTTTTCTGGCTACTGAATGATCTCTCGGCATCTGCAGCAGATATAGGTAACGTCATGAAAATTCTCAAGGAAATAAACACATTTAGAAACAGGTCGACCAGATTTTGAGTCACTATTTCTTGTAGTAGATTTCTTGGTGAAAGAGGAAGCTTGAAATTAATTTTGTATATTTCTTTGAGAAAAATCATTTAAATTAAAATAATATTTATATATAATATAAGAGACTAATAGTTAGGGGGAATATTTGCTATTTTTTCAATAAAATTGACAATGTGGTCAATTTTGTCAAATTGACTGATATCGTATGTTAAAGCTATTTTAATGTAGAATAAATATCAATTTCATAAGTTAAAAAAACAAACCCCCTAATCTAGGCTGACCAGATATTGGAAACTAAAAACTGGGACACTTCAATCACGAAATAAATTTGTCATGTTGTCAATAATTAATATAATATAACTTGCACAAATATCTATTTGATGCTTATTATATTGGTGTAAGACTATAAGACTAAGTGAAAGGTTTTATTCAAATCATGCTTTTAAATTTAAAATTAAATTCTAAATTTATCAAATCAGTCACTCATATTTGGCGCTTGAATGTATGCTTGATGAAGAACTTGCTCTTGCACTCAGAACGACCTTGTGCTTCTTAGTGGCAATGTGGTCATTGATGTCTGACCTGCCGCCGTGAGCAACCGAAATAGTTGACTTACAGATATTGCAGAATGCAGTACTACCATCAGTCGCACTGCTGGACAAGAATGAAAACTCGGCCTTCGGATAGTCGTTAAAAGAACACTTTCGTTTTGACATTTTATAATTTTATTTTAGTAATTTAGTTTCAAATTATTATTTATGAAAATGTGTTTTTTCAGAATATTATAACTACGACAATATGACGTTTAGAACCGGAAGAGGTAGGCTATTATGCATGGTAATAAATAAAAGTGAGATTAAAAATGAATTTACTCGCCAGATGCCAGTAGTAAAATCAAGGAGACGTTGATACAGTAAGTAAGTATATCCTTTATTTCATCACATGACAAACGCACATGAAATACATCATATATAAGATCGGAAAGTCAGGTAAGTTTTTAAAAACCGGGACATATTTAGAGTTTGGCCTACCTTTCCCGGCAGCCGGGACAGCTAGCAGAAAATCGGGACTGTCCCGGGAAAACCGGGACGTCTGGTCAGCCTACCCTAATCGTGCACTCGTCGGTCTCGTTCCGCTCGAATTCGTCCACCACCCCATTCATTTTCTACACTGTCCCCAAACTCCAAATCCTGGCTACACCCCCGCTCTAAGAGACTAAGAAAGTAAGAATATATAGTATAGTGTACTGTGTAGGCTACTGTAACACTATCCACAGCGAATCGGATGAAAAGAACAATATGATTATAATTCATATTAAAACATCGTTTAGGTTTGAGTGTTTGACTAACGAGTAACGAGTTACGATAGAGTTTAGACTGTTGAGTGTTGACAACTTTTCAATTTTACAACAGTACTAATAACAGATTTACGAAAAATTTGTTTATAGTTTGCAATTATTTAACGTCAACGATTTCGTCACGAAATAATTAGAATTTGTATAGCGCAAACATTTCAATGAATAACTCCTTAATTCCGTAATTCCCCATTTCAATAAATAACTCCGTAATTCCGAAATTCCGAGGCCCTTTATCAAGTGAGGTCTGGGGCCAAATGGCCCCGTGGCCCCCTCTGTCCTAGGCCCTGACTCTGGTTCATTATGTTTGCTGATGACACTAATGTGTTCATGTCCGACAGCTCTTTAGTTGAACTAGTCAATAAGTTAAACACTGAATTGATGAAGGTGGGTGATTGGTTTAAAGCGAACAAGCTATCCTTAAACCTTGAGAAAACTAACTAGGCCTACATCCTCTTCTGCTCGAAGAGAGAAATAGCTCCCAATTACGACGATAAAATTACTATAGATATTGATAAGCAATGTATAAATAGAGTGGCCTCAGTTAAATTTTTAGGGGTCCACATAGATGAACTCTTATCCTGGAAAGACCATATAACCAACATTTCGACAAAGGTGGCTAAAAACATTGGCATTATTTCCCGTATCCGGCATCTCCTGCCACGATACATACTTGTACAATTATACTATTCGCTAATACACCCTTACCTCTCATATTGTAATCTTATATGGGCATCCACTTATCGGACTCGGTTAGCTTGCCTGTCAACACTCCAGAAACGGGCTATAAGAATCTTGTGTAAGCTTAATGCACCTTTTAGAGCACATACCAAAAGCCTATTTCTGAATCTGGGAATATTGCCATTTGAAAGCATTAACAAATTGCAAGTGGGGCTATTTATGTACAAATGCCACATGAATTTAATACCTGAAAGCTTTAACCGATGGTTCTGTAAAAATTCTGAAATTCATGACCATCAAACACGTTCTTCTAAAAAGTATCATCAGTGCAGTATGCGTACTAAAATTAGGCAACATAGCATTAGAATCTATGGACCGGTACTGTGGAATTCCTTGCCAAATGAACTCACTCGCATCCCAACGCTATATCTGTTTAAACATAATCTAAAGACGTATTATATGGCTGAACTTAATTAGATAACCTATGGTCTTATTCGTGTCAAATTGTGTTTTATTGTAAGGAATAATGTGTGCTTGGTGCACTGATCTCGTCTGCAGAAACAGACTGCGTCTTTACGTTTACTATGTTTTTTTAATTGTGTTAATTGTGTTCACACAAGCTTATGACTTTCAAAGGAAATAAAAAAGACATTAACCTGTGTACTACGACCAATTGTAAACCAATTGTAAAGCATGTTTGAGTAATGCCTGCCAGAGGCGCAACCACGGTCCAGAAGTTGGGGGGGACCTACTAAAATGTCTGAATGGAGGGGGGTGGAATTGCGAGCGCCGAAGGCAAGAAGCTGCGATTGCCGAAGGCAAGAAGCCCCTAACGACTAGGGGGTATGGGGGAGCGTCGTAAGCTCCCCATCGGGGTCTGGGGCTCCGCCCCAGAAGCCAACGCAATTTTGAGCATTTGATACCAAATGGAGTACATTTTGGGCTCTAATTTACCTCAAATGTTTCACCGATGATTTCGATGTAAAAGTACCTAAACCATCTAAATCTGTGAAAAATATGACTTTATTATAAATAAACTGAGATTTTAGGTTTTAGAAGAACACCACTCGCAGTCGCAGCATTAAAATTGAAATATCCTCCTAGGCTTCTACCGCGAGCCTTAGTCGAATTTTAAAAATCGAGATAAGTAGGTCCTAAAGTTTTAGAGTGAAATTATACAGCAACATTCTGCACTTAATTCTTACAGACTCAATTGAGTGTAGCGGCTTTAGCCCTGTATTTTATCGGCCAGGTCCAGTGATTTGTTAGGGGACGGACCTACTAGAACGTCCGAGTGGGGGGAATTGCGAGTGCGGAAGGCACACAGCCGCGAATGACGAAGGCAAGAAGCCACTAACGACTACGGTTAGCCTACGGGGGAGCGTCGTAAGCTCCACCATCGGGGTCTGGGGCGGAGCCCCAGAAGCCAGCGCAATTTTGAGCATTTGATACCAAATGGAGTGTATGTTGGGCTCTTGTGTACCTCATAATTGTCAAAAGTTGGGGGGACGGTCCCAAGCTTTTCGAAAGTTGTGGGGGACGCGTCCCACGGGTCCCATAGGGTGGTTGCGCCTATGATGCCTGCTAGTAATAGGGCGACCCTGTTAGCGGAACCTGTTGTTCCTTTGGGTCTTCCCATTGTCACTGGATTGTCTTGCCTGTCTAATTGCTGATTGTGAATTGTTTGGTGAACAATAAAGTATTTATTGATTGATTGATTGATCGAAGTCAACGACCCTACCAACAATAATAATAAATAAATAATTATAATAATATTCTTTATTGAAACAATCCGGTCGACAAACCGCAACCGGTTACAGTGTACAGTTATGCAATTGAAACAATTCACAAGAACACAAATGACAGAAGACATAAATCTTAACTAGGCCTACTAACAGAACAGACAGCCTGCAATACACGGCGCTAATAGCAGCCTACAAAGCATGTCCGCCCAACGGGGGCTCGAACTCGGTACCTCTCGGTCTCTGTGCCAGATGTTATCCAATGCGCCATCGTTAAACGCAGAATACTACTGGATTGCTGCTTGGATGTTGTATAATTATAGGAAGTACGTACCTCGAACGTTAATGCGAGTCATGAAGAGGTTCATGAGAAGAAGAATCGACAGAATTCTACAGAAGCTGCTCATTTTCTTCATCGTCGATGATCGAAAATCGTTTCTTCTCTGTCGTCGCGTGTTGTTCCTGGAGCGAAGAAGTTCTCCCGATAAACGATACTTCGTCATTCGAGTCGCTTAAATAACCACCAAACACAGCGGATGATTCTCGCTGGAGGAGGCGAAGCCATTCCACAGCCGTCGAAGGAAGGAGGGAGACAGAGGAGGGTGTCGTAGGGGAAGGGAGACGCCCAACCCACGCACGTCTCCTCGAGTATACGATGAACGATAATTTAGGACTGCTTGGAATTTCTTCATCATCAGGACAGGATCGTCGTCGTCGTCGTCGACATCATCGCTGAAGCAGTATTCGTTAATATATCATGATGACTCGCTCGAGCGGCGGAGTTTATTAGGAAGTGGACTGTTATTCGCAAGCGATGGGTTGGGGTCTGTAGTAGAGGGATTGGAAGACGACAGGTCGCTATACGAAGGTGCTTTCAATCGCCCGATGTAGGGGATCAACTCCTCGTCACAATTAGGACCATTGTCCGGCTAAGAAACCGCGCCTCTATGCTTCTCTTCATTAGCCAGTTCGTCGGCGCAATATACCGCATTATGCAGCATTAGCCTACGCGTTCGATTTTCTTACTATTCAGGAATTCAGCCCTACTGCAGAAAGACAGACAGACAGATAGACAGACAGACACATAGGCAAATCAGATAAAGAATGATTGTGTGTGAGAGAGAATTGGAAAGAAAGATAGACAGACAGACAGAGACAAAGACATGAACAGAAACGGAGACTTAGACAGATACAACTCAGAGAAAGAATGAAAGAGAGAGGGAGACAGATAGCCAGACAGAAACAGAGAGAAATGTCTGTCTGTCTGCCACAGAGACAGACAGACAGATAGACACATAGACAGACAGAGACATAGGCAAATTAGAGAAAGAATGATTGTGTGTGAGCAGGAACAAGAGAGAGACCGACAGACAGAAACAGAGACAGAGAGAAATATGTGTCTGTCTGCTTGTCTCTCTTAATATATTTGTCCATCTCGTAATAACAGCGCCTACTCATCGTTCGCACTAAATGCCTGCATTCCATCACTGCGTTCGATTTCTGTATGGGCGTATATGAAACATGAGGATTCATTTGCTTCTTCTGTGAATCTATAGGATTTCTGGTCTGGAGGCAGCCGGAAAATTCTCGCGTCCATACAGACACGTCTTCATATTAAGTAACCAAATGTCTGCTGGTGTCCCGTTTAGACCTCTGCAGCTACGGCTTTCTTAAATAAATGTTCAAATCTCGGAGATTTTCCTGAAATTCACTAAAAAGCTGATGAAAGTATACAATGGAAACTGGGTGCATGAAATTTCTTAAATACACAGTAAAAAGAGTAAACAATTAAGTGTTTAGATAGGATTTGTAAAGCATTAGCCTATCTATAAATTATAATGTTGTTAATATGTTAAAGTTAGGATAATTTTTCACATGGCTGATTGGAATCTGTCAGATGTTATGTAATGCCATCATATAGGCGCGCAAGTTGTGATAAACTTATGATAATTTTAAGAAAGAGCTACAATCCTTTAAAGATCCATAAAGACCAGAACTTTATTAGAATGGATCCTTAAATGAAACCTCATTACACAGAATCCATGATAAAATACAATATCAAGTAGATACATTACAGTAAAAGAAGAATAATCTTTAAGCGGAATTCTATTAGAGATGCATAATTAGGCCTGTTATAAGATATCAAATGCTTCAATTCCGTGCATGAGGGAGATCGAGATCTAAAACACCAAATGTCAACATCTTGGTATATACACTGTGTCCCGATGAAAAGTGGACCCCTAGAAAAAATGTCATAACTCGGTCAAAATTGTTAACATTTGTCTGAAATTTTAAATACAACAACAGTAGCCATATTACCACCAAATTCTAACGCCGTTTGGAAATGTTGGTGAATTTGTCACTTTTATGAACGTTTGAGATGCAGCACTGAAAAAAAAAAGTTTCCAACATACAAGAGCGGCAGAGCCACGAGAAGGTGAAGTTCAGCTACATCTGGTGTTCAAAATGTCCTCCTTGTTCACGGACACACGACCCTAGACGTGGACGCCACTGTTTGATGGTCCGGTCGATGATCACGTGGTCAAACAACTGCCACTCTTGAGGAGACGTTCAGCAGGCACCTGTTTCTTGCACGTTCCAGCCGCCGCATAAACGCGATCCCGCATTCGTGACGTCGATCACCTGATCTCGTCTGATTGAAGAGTGGCAGTTGTTTGACCACGTGATCATCGACCGGGCCATCAAACAGTGGCGTCCACGTCTACGGTCGTGTGTCCGTGAACAAGGAAGACATTTTGAACACCAGATGTAGCTGAACTTGACCTTCTTGTGGCTCTTGTATGTTGGAAACTTCCTTTTTACAGTGCTGCATCTCAAACGTTCATAAAAGTGACAAATTCACCAACATTTCCAAACGGCGTTAGAATTTGGTGGTGATATGGCTATTGTTGCTGTTTTTAAAATTTCAGTCAAATGCTAAAAGTTTTGACCGAGTTATGACACTTTTTCTAGGGGTCCACTTTTCATCGGGACACAGTGTAGTTGTAATTATAATAAATGTTCCTGGATGAAATTCATGATCTCACTGTTACCGAAATCATAAATGCTCCAAGGAAGCTGCATCTATATAATTTCAATGTGCAGCATTAGTATTATGCATCAATGCCGTGCTGTCCAAAAAGCGGCCCGCGGGCTGATTTTAAGTTACCCGTCCGAGCTAGCAAATTTTTTAAATTTTTGTGTAAATATATAGTCAAAGACGAAGTCACTGGCTTACTTGCATAGCTATTCGTCCGTAACTTGGCAAAATCCAATTCTCACGATGCACTCAATATGATATTCCATTTCCATAATAAATTTCAATGCAGTTAATAATTTTAAATAAATTTTAGTCGTTGCTTCTGAGTTTAGGCTATTGATGTGGCCCTCGGCTTCAATAATAATTTCTTCGGTGGCCCACGGTGTCAAAAAGGTTGGACAGCGCTGCATTCATGTTTTGACGGCTGCCTGATGTGCATCGTGCTCACACTGATGCTTGGATATTACAATACGTTACAATTGGAACACAACAAATTACTGGAATTTCCCTCGTACATGCTTAAGGAATTTCCTTACAAATTCAACCTACGATGATTGAATTTGTGTTTTAAAACGGCTGCATGCGTAGCGCGTACGTGGACGGTGCACTGTTTTGGCTCAAATTCGCGAAATATTTCCATTTTCCAAAGCAGATTGGTTTATCAAATCATTTATCGGCCAGTTTTCGCGTCGCTGTACCACGCTGTGTGCATAGATCTCTTCAAGTCATGACCCGCAGTCTCAATTGTTTTAATATAGAATGGCGACATTTGGGGCATCGGTTATCAACGAATAAGAAGAATGAAGCCTACATATCGATCTATTCAAATGACAGACGGCACTGGACGTGGCTGAGCTGCTAACTGTTTCTCACCTCTGTGATCTTGTTTCGAATCGCTGGACCATCATGTGAACCCGATATAGGGTGGATTGTCAAAACTTATTGTGTAACTGTGTACGTATACGCAGCCTACACACGTTTCTATCACCATCTCTGTCCCCCATCCTTGTATACTATGGTTGAAAGCCTGTGTTCGGCGCCTTTCCATAGCTGTAACTCTGTCGGGCTTGGAAACTTACACTCACCAGATTCGAAGCGTAGCGTTAACTTGAGAAACGAAGCACAGTCTTTGATTTTCTAACGTAGGCCCATAATTAATTCAACGAACAATACTTCAATCGATGACCTAACTCGTCTTCATGTGCACGCTTGAATCTACAAATCACTATCATCAGCAATAATTAATCAACGACATCTGTAACTTGAACATTTAATTGCGTCTACAAGACAACCTATCTGTCTGAATCCCGCTGGTCAGTCTTACGTATGTTCATCTGTCTGTCTTCTTAGTCTTAGTGTAGGCCCCTACATAATAGTATGGCCTCCTAACATTAGTAGGCCTATAATAATAATCTTTAATAATAATAATAATCTTTTCTTTATTGAAGCGCCTGACAAACGCACTGCGCTGTACATTTACATGTTAAGCAATTGAAATCTTAACTACTAACAGAACAGACAGCTTTCAATACACGACGCTAATAGCAGCCTACAAAGTATGCATGTCCGCCCTACGGAACTCGAACTCGGTACCTCTCGGTCTCTATGCCAGTGTGTTATCCAATGCGTTATCGGGGCCCATAGGATCTACTACGGTACTATATATATTATGGTGCCATATAATTATGGTCCTCTAGGACAACTGTTTGTGAACTCGCCATTTGCATTGTTGAACAAATTATGCGCATAGTGGGCTATATGTTTTGTAAAGCGACTATTATTGTCAACCCTGCTCATTTTTCAGTGATTTTATCAGTCGATTATCGTAAAGTCTTTCACCACCGACACACGTTTGAAATAGCATCAGGGATGATCAGGCCATGTCCGGTCTCTTCATAGTTAAACACACATAATATATAGGCTACGGAATACGGAATATGTTATAGATCTTTCTTTATAAAGCTTTATCGTGTGGATGATATACAAAAAGCGCCTCTTACAGTATAAGCTATTCAGCGTGACAGCCCCGAGTAAATAAGTCTTCAGACAGCTGGCAGATGAGGGAGAGATCCCAGCCGAAATTTTAGAGTGTAAAGAAGGGGGAAAAGGTTATTCCAGGACCCACAAAAGCAAAGGCGCGATGTTGGGCCATAGCAGTCGTTGCCCTAGGAACAAAGAGATCAAGACGGTCCAGAGAGCGGAGAGGACGAAGAGAAACAGCAGAGGTGGGCTTGCACATGAGATCACAAAGGTAGGCTACCTAGGAGCCCGTCCTTGCTGAGTTCTGGTAACCATGAGTAAGATCTTGCACCGGATTCGAGAAGCAGTTCGTCAGTCATATAAGCTGAAATGTGAGAGAAGCGAGGATGGCGGACAATGAGCCTACAGCTGCCGAGTCGAGGACCGACTGAGGGGAGGATAATAGTCGTACCTTGGGAAGACCAGCTAGTAGCGAATTAAAGTAATCAATGCGACAGCAGAAGAAAGCATGGACTATCATGGCTATGAAAACAGAGGAGGAGACAGATCTTCTGATAGCACGCAGGCTCTTCAAATGGCAGTAGCAAGAGTGCGTTAGGTTCAGAAGATATTCTGCAGAGAACGTAAAATTGTTGTCCAGGGTGACACCCAAATCACGGACGCTGAACGAGAAAGTAAGCGCTAGGATACTCTGCAGAAAGTGATGGAAAATCAAGTTTGAGTATAGCTGCTGCTTAGTACCAAACCAGATCAACTGCAGGGTCTTACAGGATGTAAGGCATCCAGAGATGAGGGTCTTGAGAAAGAGAGTCGACAGATCCTGCAAGAGCGAGTTGCTCTGAGGGAAGGCATGCACAAAGGTTTGGAAATCATCATCATCATCATCGTCGTCGTCGTCATCATCATCATCGTCGTCGTCGTCGTCGTCGTCGTCGTCGTCGTCGTCGTCGTCGTCGTCGTCATCATCGTCATCGTCATCGTCATCGTCATCATCATCATCATCATCATCATCATCATCATCATCATCATCATCATCATCATCATCATCATCATCATCATCATCATTGTTACAATCAAGCTGAGTCAATGAACTGAGACAAGGTCTGTAAAATTCTGCATAGACGGCGTGGGGCGACAATTCCAAAGAAGCGGCTTGAGTTATTTTATTGACTGAATTTTAAAGACCAAGTGAAGGAAGCAGGAAGAAAGACGTACCCGGATCGAGTTGATCGGCTTAGATGGATAACGGCGAAGAAGGTACAACGATCGCCGCATACAGAGCATAGGAGTAAGTTATAGGCGACTGAAAGGAATTTATATTGAATTTGCGCGAAAGATGAGGTTGCAATCAAAGAAGGGTTTCCTATGAGCGCACAAAAGACCCTTTGACGGTTTGTTCAATCCTATTTGTAAATATCCATAACGCCAGTAAATCGAGGTTACTATCACAGCTGTGAGATATGTGGTTCATTTCTTAAAGTAGGCCTAGGTTTAGGCGGAATACGGCATCCATACAGACCTATTGTTATAGACATATAGGCCTAGAGTAAACAACAGACTGGAAATGAATGGAGCTTAATTTGAATAAGGCATAACTTCATAAGGCCTATACAGACCTAATATTATAGACATATAGGCCAAGAGCAAACAACAGACTATAAATGAATAGAACATAATTAAAATGACTTTCTTTTCGGAAAATATAGATTACGCCTACGTTCTATACAGGTCGAGCGAGCGACTCGCAGTTTTATTGGTATGTTTTCACCCGGACCGACGAAATTTGAAATCTCTTTAGTCTCCGCCCCGTTTAATGGCGGAAGCAAAATGTAGGCCTAACTCCAGCTGTTTCGTTTAAAATGCCCCTATTTAAGTTACACGGAAAAGGTTCGATTTCTTGAAGATGTGCCTGGGGTCAGCGATCAGTCGTGTAATAAATGATGTAATGCCATGAAATTTTCAGTTAAAGTCAATTTCATGAAACCTGCGTTGATCAACCTCCGCCGCTTCAGGGATTACAACGAGTGACCTCCTTGAACATCTTAGGAGTTACCATCACTGAAGATCTTCGGGCATCCTCGCATGTTAGTGAAATTCGGGGGTTATGCTCAGGTTCTCTCTATACCTTGAGAGTGCTAAGGGCCCACAGTCTACCTACTCGGGCCCTCCATATGGTCGCTGGAGCGACTACGGTCTCGAGGCTCCTCTATGCGGCTCCGGCGTGGTGGGGATATGCCACAGCCGACGGTCGGGTCCGTGTGCAGAGATTTCTTGCTCGAATGCGAAGATCGGGTTACCTCCCGGAGGACTCACGAGGAGCTGCTGAGATGGTGTGAGGACAGACTGCTACGATCGGTTATGCGATCCAAGACTCTTAGACTCATGTGCTGCGATCGGTCTTTCCTCCTACCAATATCCGTCATCATGACCTTCGACCGAGACCACATGACTTTCCGTTGCCGCCCAAAGATGACAGAAATTTCGTTCCGAGGTTATTATTCAAGAGTCTAATGTTGCCCCGATGACTATGTTGCCCTGATTGGACAGTGATTTAAATTGATTAATTTTGCTAATTTATAACTGGTATAATTAGGCCTACTGTTTCTTCTGTAATGGGTTGCGGTGTGCCAACCTAGTGTTTCTTCAATAAACGAATATTATTACCTCAACCCCATACAACAGCTGCTTTAGTGACGGTTAGCCTATTCACGTTTGAGAGAAAGAAACCTGAACCTAATTTTGCTTTTCTCATGAAACCGTGAATAGTTGCATGGAAGTTTATCCTCATACCTGACGGAAGTAGTTTACGCGCAATGAAGAATTGAATGAAGTCAATTTCACAAAGCAGAGGGCATTTTTTGCCTGTTTGTGTGAAATAGACCACTGAATTAACATAGCAACAGTTACGGGCAAATAAGTCTAAAGCTTTAACAATAACTACAGTTTAGAAATTTAATGCACAGCGCCACCTTACGAATAAGTAGTAAGTCAATACGAATTAGGCATAAACTGAAACTGAAATATAGCATAATTTTTAAAATAGGAGCAACATACTTTCCAATAAAAATATAGGAAAACAGATTTATTATGCTTTGTCTATATTCTAACCTGCACCTGAGAATGAAAATAAATAGTTGCCCAGTGTCACGTGTACATGAATTTGCAATACACTGTGCTTTTGAATTCGAAATGCTGCTGGTCCACTACTGTCGCACGTAGCATAAATTGCTGCCTAATTACTATTTTCAAAACTAACTACAATAATGCGTTTCAAGTAGTGCTGTAGCGCATAACACTGAACGTGGATGACCCTATGCATTAATTGGAGACCGACGAAATTGCTGATAGCCAGCCTAATGATGCCGCTGGAATGAGAATGAATAGAAACAGTGAATGTCACTATAGAAAACTCGTAGACATTAAGTTTCTGGTGCTTGAGTTTATTCATTGCAGGTAGGTCTTACCTTGTTGCCATACAATTTGCCGAATTACTTAAGTTTAGCTAGAGGCAAGGGATGATGACTGTGCTTTAATATCAGACAATATCACAGAAAGGTCATCATAGATTAGACAGAAAGCATATGAATTCTGTTTTTCTACATTTCCTGATAATTTCATTGCTCCTTTTCGGAAAGCACGCTGTAATATAGCTTTAATACGATTAATTCATGTTGACCCGTCACTCATTCGCCAGATAGCGTTGTGCATTAGCTTTTCAAATATAACGAAGCAAAGATAGGCTACACCCATTTTATATAACATTACATGTGTATGGTACAGAATGACAATAAGAAAGGAAGACAAGAAAACGAGAATGTTCGTAATAGAAAAGAGTTGCCAAAGCATATTGCAGGAATCTCAAGACTATGAAAAAATGAGAAATTAAGAACACGCGAACAACTCTTCTGAACAAATTCGTTAAGAGAAGACTCCAGTGGCTTGACCAGGTGGGAAAAATGTAGGATGAACTAATCTACAAACTGCACAAATGTTACGTAGACGTTGATTATATATTGATAGAACGAAGTTGAGTCAAAACAACAACAGCAGTTGGTTGCTGGCTGACATTTCAAATTTTGCATTTGCTTACTCGCCAATTCTCGCATAAACTGAAACTAATGGCTTCCTCTTATGAACAAGTAATTATTTGGTGTAATAAATTCTATATATGTCCTGCAGTATTCCGACTCCGGTCGGGGGCTCGTAAAGCTGGGGCTCATGCTAAAGCATATTGAGCACAGGACCTACTATCTCCCCTGTAAGCTGGAAGCAATCCCCCCTTACTCAGTGTGCGTCGCCACGATTTTAAACGTAGTATGGCAAAATGGGAACTTAGGGGGTCTGGGGATACTTTTTGCATATATTGACAGTGTTTTGTGCCATTTTTCGTAATCTAAAATACACGTTTAAATTGATAAAAAGTATTTTCTCACTTTTAGCAGACAAAAAGTGGTATGGAAAAAATATGTTGTCGCTATACCACCTTAAAACGATACAAACATTACAAACAGTATGAAATGATACCATTAATACCATGATACATAAACTTTGCAGTCCAGAGACTCCATTACAGTCGACAGCCGAGACATTGCAACAGTTGAGTCAGTACTGTCAGTTGTACAGCAACATCCATTTCCCTAGGGGGGAAACTTTCCCCTCTGGCACAAATTGGCAGCAGTCTGCTTCCACCCCCCCCCCAGGCCCTGATTGAGCATACTAGTTAATCCGGTCCTGCTGTGCATGCAATAGTCTATGCCACATGTGTGACGCTATCTGAACCTATCCAATGGATCGGATATACGGCGATTGATCTGTCCCTCAATAATATTATCTATGCGCATTTTTTATACATATAACAGATGAGACATTTGCGCAAATTTGCATCTGCCATCATCATCCACGATCTGTCGTTTGCCTATTACTGCGCCAGCATCAGTTTCGACGAAAGCTTCGCACGTGATGGGAAACGTCTGTTATTGCCCTTTATACCGTCGCAACGATGCTCTGCATAACAGGATTATATATGAAACAAATATAAAGGGCGCTTGGTTCTAACTGAAGCCATATCTATTAGTCACATCCACGAATCGATTAGTCTAAATCAGCTTAGAAGACTGGTAAACATCGCATGTATATTGTATATCCCATATATATATATATATACTATATATATATATATATTTACTGAATTTCATACATACTGTAGATAAACACGTGAGTCACAGGCCTGACGTTGATTCCTCGATAATGCATAATTCTCATGCACTTTATTGGTTAATGCCGACAGGGATCTATAGGTCCCTACATGTATTATAATAGGCGTATACAAGCCCTTCTGAGTTATATAGACTATACTCTATATGAGTTGACCTGTAATAAGGTACACTATTTGTACGAGAAGCTTTGAGACGTATTTCTATTGAGATTCCTTGCCCGGACTTTTTATAGTTTCCCACCAATAGAAAAAGAATTCCTCTGAATAAGTTTCAGTAGCAAACTTTAAAGTGAAGACTTAGTAAAAAAGGCGCTTATATTTCACATTCACAGCATCGTATACTTTCTTACCATGTAACAGAAGAAATGTCACTTCCGTTACTAGCAAGCTATAATACAAGCTATAATACACCAGATCCCTGCAAGAACTTAATGCAAATTCACAGCGCTTTTTAGAAGTAGTTGCAGAAATAAGTTTAGCAATTATCAGAATGATTTTAAATTATCGCTAAATAAGCCTATATTTGGATGCATGCATGTCGATTTACCTGCAGTGTCTATCTGTCTATCTGTCTATACACTGTAAGATGTTACCGTTAAAAAAACTGTGGAATACTGTTTTCCTCGACAGTCTACGGCCGTTGGAAATTTATACAGTATTCCGCTGTTTTTTGGGTTGGCTCACTGTAAATTTGGGTTGGCTCACTGTAAATTTCGCGGTTTCTTAATAAAACGGTATTAGACAGTAATTAGATCTCGCAAGGTAAAGTTTAGTAAATTTCAATGTGACCACCAATTACTCATACCAAAATAGACTTTCATGTTTGTTTTATACGTTCTTGAATGTTAGTTTTTATTTGCCACAGGCCTAAATAATTTAATTGAAGTCATATTAGAATAAAAGTTTAGAAATAGTTCATTTATGAAATTGGTATATTATAGTAAACCTGGCATACGCCTATCGCCTGTTAAGACAATGAAATTAGTGTAAATATAAACTGATATATTTGAATTATTTATTGCGCTAATAGGCCTAATATTCATTCGGGATGCGTTGTAACAAAAATAACAGTTTCCGAAGTATTATTGCTGCATTTAGTAATTACGGGATAGGCCTAATGACAGTTGTCTCCTTCAAGACGATCAGTGTACGTAGACAGGGTACGCGAGCACAAAGTTCTACTTACATATGTATAGTTTATACTTTCATCAATTCATTAATTCCGAGAATTTATATAGCGCCCCTTCGAAGAACCTACTCAGAGGCGCTCCCAGCCCAGTAACGGCTAAACAAAGAAGACTTGAGCAAACGGCAGAAAGCAGGCATATTGCTGCGAGGCATCAAGCGCAGCCTAAGTGGGAATCCATTCCAGATTGAGGTCCCAACAATCGAGAAGGCTCGGCGCTGCCTGACAGATGTGTTAAAAATACAATGGGAGACCGAAATAGAGAGATTTAAAATTTATTAAAAATACTAATCTAGCAAAAACCAAAATTTTTATTAAGCTAAATTCTGCTTAAGCTTAGAAATGGTTAATGAACTCGAAGACGAAATTCGCGTTATGGGAGATAACAGCCCATGTCGGCTAATGCTTACAGACTGCACTCGTTACAATGCGTGTAAATGTTTGTCATAATTTAAACTTTCATAGACAATTTTTAAGATGAAATAATATAAATATAATGAAATTATAGTTCACATTAATTTTCTATGGACTGATTTTTCGGACTGGACTGTACTCTATTATGGTAACCTTCAATGAATTATTAAATAAATAAACACTTGCTGCGTGTTAGTCGTACTGATTAAGATAAAATTATGCGCTATAAAAATTTTGCTGGCAACGCGTTGGAAGGCTTCGAGAGTATTTGACTTCAGGGATGTCGAAGTTCCTTTGTTTCCCGATTATGGCGCGTGAGGATCATTTCAACCAACTGAAAATGTGGTAAAATCCAATTAAATTTCAAAAATTTCATTGTTGCAGTCGACCATCGCTCAGCTAATTCTACTTTTTATTCTGTGTTTGACATCTGCTGGAATTTTTTTGACTTTTGACTTGCCCAGTTTGTTCGCGTTCATTGTCTTCGGTGTTGGTATGGCCGAGTCATAGTATTCGCGCTAATTCTAGCAATATTTCTGTTTCTGTTTTGCTCATTGCTACAGTGTTTTATTAACGCACAATGCTTTACGAATGCATGTTTTAAGAAATCAGAAGGTAAAATTTCGCAAGATTGTAGAGCATTACGGTACAAGTTTCGTATGTAATGTTGCCACGTGCATATTTATTTCTAACAATTTAACTGTTCTTTTCATCTTTCACACTTGAAATCCTATATACTTTCATAAAACGGCTCTTGACTGCCTATTTGAGAAGTGCTGTAAAATATTTGCAAAGAAATCATTTACATTTCATGTTTCTCGATGTTACAAAAATTTAGATTGTTCATTAATTAAAAATTCAAACTCTGATGCTGGAATATTAAATATTAAGTTCACAATTAGACCTTGGTGACAGTAACGATGAATGCATTAATGAATATTATTTTGATTGTGATGATAATATGAGTGTGATTTCTGAAGATTGGAAATCTGAATTTTTTAATAACATTACGTTGTTTTGTTTAAAATTGCAGGCCAAAATCCTGCTTTCTGTCAGTACGATTCAAAATATCATGCCGTAATCAGGTCAACATCCAGAAGATCATTCCATAAGAGACAGAGAGGCAGCCTACGGCAGATAAGCAATTTGAAAGGTAAGTTTTCAGCAGAAAACGAAATGACACAAACTACTTAGTGAGACGCAGAGACACAGGATGAGAGTTCCAAAAACTAGGCCCAGCAACCGAAAAGGCCCGATCACCACTTGAGAACAGTCCTTGATTTAGGTATGACCAGACAAAAATAATCAGATGACCTCATCGAATAATGATAAGTCTAGGGAATAAGAACTGATTTTAAATATTCTGGTTGGCCAGAGTTTACAGTTTTATAAACTATGAGCCCCAGGAAGAAACGAGTTCTTTACTGAACAGGAAGCCAGTGCAAGGATTTAAGCATATGTTCATATTTGGATACATGTATTAGTTACGGCTCTAGCCAAAGAGTTCTGAACCCGCTGCAGCTTCAGCATGTTGGACTTTGATACCAGTAAGAAGTGTGTTACAGTAATCTTGGTGACTGGAAACTAATGCATTTTGCCAGAGCTATCCTCACAGACATGGGTACATAACTCCTAATTCTGCGTATGTCACAAATGAACATGTAGGATGACTTACAATTAGTGTTTACATGGCCAGTGAGAGACGTGGTAGAACTTAAAATGACGCCTAAGTTACATGCAGCATCGACCAGCTGAACAGTTGAGTCACCCAGTTTAAGTGACTTAAGCCGATCAAATTTTTTTAAGTTGCTGTGGAGTGCCCAGTAACAGAAATTTAGTCTGATGGGTTAAGGAAGAGTTACTGGATGCCATCCAGGACTGTACCTCAGGGTGGTCCAAAAACAGCAAAAAGTGATGCTAGAAACCAAGACACCCCCTAACTTTTTTACACTTGTCATTTGTATTATTCTGAGAAAATTTCAGCTTCCTACTCCAACTGGAAGACGATGCTCAATGACGTCAACTTTTAACATAGTCGTCGTTATGTAGAAGCATTGGCCTAATGTGTTACAAATGGTGATTACATTGGCAACCTTCTTATGCAATTGTGCAGTTTAGTTCTCCTATTTCCTTTTTTATATTTTGAACTTAGTACACAGTTCTTATTACAGATCTTGCTATCTATTTTCTGTTTATACACAGACATTTAACTTAAATGTATTTTCATTGATTTTGTACAAAACACGGGCATACTGTTTAAGCACCACACAATTCCAGAATTCATATCTTTGATTGCATTTAATCAGCATTCTGCAGCTATTCATGCATTCATACATACATTCTAACAAACAAATATACATGCATGCATACAGACATACATACAAGCATACATAGTACATACTGATGCTTATATTCATACATACATTCATTGACACATATATGCATGCATTCAAATGTACATAAAGACATACAAGCATACATGCATGCATACATACTTGCGTGCATACATAGAAAGCTAAAACGATACACGCTGAGTCAGTAATAGCTGAATTTATAGCAGACTGTGCCTTGGTGATTGACTTGGATGGTAAAATCCTTCTTGATATTTCTTGAATCGAAGACATTGACCGCCTACCAGTTCTGGTTTCTGGAGGTTGCAAAGATGAGCTACTTGGCATTTTAAAATTTACCTCTGGAACATGATGTAACGAAGCCAAGGCTGTTTATGATCTGGTAGAAGCATGGAAGTTGACTAAAGAAATCAAGCTATTTGGTTTGACAGTTGACACTACTTCTGTGAACACTGTTAGCTTCAATAGGCATATTATGTTCTTCTGGAAAATGATTGGTCGAGAGCTCCTGTAGTTGTCTTGCTGTCAATATATCATAAAACTGATCTTAGGCAAGGTTTTTATTTTGTGCTGCGGTCCCTCAAGTTCCTCATAAATTTCAATCTTCAGGAGATGTAAGACTTTTGGGAAAATGTGACACATGACAAATTTTGGGGACTAGAAGAATTCCGATATAAATGCAGATTATGCAGTGCTGAAGGAATTAATTTCTGTGACATATACCTCTTGGGAGATCATTTGACTGTTCCATGGCTGATTATTTATACTGCTTTCTTGTTCTTGACACGACATAAGTCCTGTTTTTATAATGGCAAATTCGTAATCTAATCAAAATAAAATTACGATTACAAGACGTTAAGCAATAATTTCAAAACAATTGCTCTTTTAGTTCAACCTGGTAAAGGGGAAGGGTCTGTGAGCACCGTCTTCCAGTTGTAGTAGGAAGCTAAAACTTTGCCAGAATGATACAACTAACAGGTGTAAAAAACTGAGCAGGTGTCCTGAATTCTCCTTCAAGTTGTTGAGACAAACAAAAAAGCTGTCCCCACTGAAATTACGAAGAAGTCTGCAGAAATGAAGCTGTGCGACATACTTCTGGGACATCATTTGACTGGTTTATTATGGAGACTGCTTCCATGCAGCAAATAGCGTTGCTGACATGACATGACTATTGCTTTTGCATAGGCCTACTGGTAAATTGATAATCTGGTCATAATATTAAGAATAAAAAACTTGCAGCGTATTTTCTAACCGATCGCACTGTTACTTCTATATGGTAAGGGGAGGGGTCCGTGAGCACTGTCTTCCAGTTAGAGTAGGAAGCTGAAATTTTACCAGAATGATACAATTGATAGGTGTAAAAAACTGAGAGGGTGTCTTGGTTTCTAGCTTGAACTTCATTTTTTACCATGTGTCCATGGACCACCCTACTGTACCTCATCAAAAGACAGCAGACAACAGCTGTACAGATGAGTCGCATGACAGACTGTCAAATGAAATGCAGATTTGAGTATCATCAGCACAGAAATTATATCCCAGTGAATGATTATCCAGCAATGGCACCAGTTTTCTGTAATATGAATTGGCAAATCCAAACTAATGCTACTTGTAGACATTTTGCAAAGATGCAATGACTTAAATATAAAATTTCTGAGTTAATGCTCCATTTGATCAGATTGCAAATCGATTTTTTTCTAATAGCACACACTATTGAAACCAGCAACCAACCCAGTTATGATTGCTATTTAAAGCAGTGCTGGCTTTAAAAATGAAATAATTAATAATTTTCTGCGTTTTTGGAGGTGTTGATTGTTGAAAATATTTGGATTTAGTTGGCAATTAAAAATCGGACCCCAATTAGGTATCCTGGTGACTCACTCTTGCTATACTATCAGCACAACTAAACTGCTGCCAGGTGGTCATTTGAGCAAGGTGAACGTTGTTGAATGAGCAGCTGACAGTAGCAGGGTTTATCACTATGGGAGGAGGCCTGGTGGTTGGTGGCATCGCTTAGACTCAGACAATTTTCTGACATGGCAACTGTAGTTCTTGGGTTAAATTAATTTTGGTGTTATTTTATCATTTGTATATATTACTTCTTGTGAGCTTAATAAATTCCAGTATTTTATCAGTAGAACATTATGTCAAACGTGCCATAGAAAGTATCATGAACTCTACAGAAGTGCTGACTAAACATCCATCAGTTATTGTCATTCAAAGCCATTTTTAATCACTCAGGCTTTTTTATAAAAAAGATTTTTTTAGCAAAACTCAGTGTCAGAATACCTTTCTGCATATACACTCTATAGACAATTTTATTACAGAATTCTATTTGTTTGTTTGTTTATTTTAGATGCATATTTTGGATCAATCAAAGGGGTCCAAAGTGGACAATAATAAACAAGAAACCGATCAGATCTGTCCTGCGACCAATCCCAAGGTTCTCAGGACTTCTCACTAGCGGCACCACAGATATGGGCTGCTCTTCCACCTTCTGATCGTGACATTAATGCTGCAAGGGGACGATTTGGTTTCTCTAGACTGTTAAAGATGCATGTTTTTCAGCTGTTGGCCATGTGTTGAGCTCTTCTGAGTGTCTCTTAAGTGGCTCTTTAGAAATGTCTTGTTATGTTACATTACATTCGTAAGCGGTCTTGATTTATGGAAACCCTTGAAATTCATTTTCGGTTTTCCAGGCCATGCAGGAAAACCATGAAAAATCTTAGGTTTTACAACTAGGTCTTGAAAAACCTTGGAAATTGGCTACTGTATACCAGTTAGAGTAAACAGTAATTCCATACACAGTATACATAATCATTAATGTTTCTGTAAAAACTTTTTTCAGGACTAATTGAAGGTACTGCATGATTATTGATTCTCGAGCAGTTTTAGTGGTATAATTTGTACACGTGACCTTGGCCAAGAATCGCAATCCAAAAGATATTCCAGGTGATGGAACCTTGGAATCTTTGTTGGAGAAGCAAGTTGAATTGGCTAGAAAATTTGGTGAAGGGAGGGGCCTGGCAGATGGATGTTATTAATGATTGAATGGATCTCACCTTTTTGCAGCATTGTGATATCAATAAATGCAAAACTGTTATTGACTTTCAACCAACATGGCCACTCTTATTTCAAGAGTCTGGAATGTTAATCCATTTTCGAAAATTAATGAATGTTGATTTGGATTTTGCATCGACCAAACCACGTGAAGTTGCTGGCATATCTAAGATATCTTACCGCGTGTCTCGAACTAGATTAAATTGTGATTACTGATTTTTGCGCTTATTTAATGCAGCTGCTCCTTTGGCTAACTATTGCAAACTATATGCCACATGATGTATTAAGGCCAAAATATGTAATTAATGCATTAGGTAGAGATAGGTTACATTTTTATATTGAAAATCTGGTAAACTCCAATAAAATTTAAAAAATTCATTGTTGCAACTTAAGATCTACTGGGGTTGTTTGATTTGTTAAGTATGTTTACTTTGCTTAGTTTGTTCACGTTCACTTTCTTCAGTGTTTGTATGCCTGAGTCATAGCCATATCTACTCTGATTCTAGTTTCTAGTAATGTTTCCTTTAGATGCTGTTTTGTTCATGTGTTAATAAAACAGTGTTTTATTGACGCACTTACTGCAGTGTTTTATTAACGCACCTGCTACATTGTTTTATTAACGCAGAAGTTTGCTACAGTGTTTTATTAACTCACTTGCTACGAGTGTTTTATTAACGTACTTGCTACAATGTTTTATTAACTCACTTGCTACGGTGTTTTATTAATGCACAAGTTTGCTACAGTGTTTTATTAACTCACTTGCTACGAGTGTTTTATTAACGTACTTGCTACAATGTTTTATTAACTCACTTGCTACGGTGTTTTATTAACGTACTTGCTACAATGTTTTATTAACTCACTTGCTACGGTGTTTTATTAATGCACAAGTTTGCTACAGTGTTTTATTAACTCACTTGCTACGAGTGTTTTATTAACGTACTTGCTACAATGTTTTATTAACTCACTTGCTACGGTGTTTTATTAATGCACAAGTTTGCTACAGTGTTTTATTAACTCACTTGCTACAGTGTTTTATTAACGTACTTGCTACAGTGTTTTATTAACTCACTTGCTACGGTGTTTTATTAATGCACAAGTTTGCTACAGTGTTTTATTAACTCACTTGCTACAGTGTTTTATTAACGTACTTGCTACAGTGTTTTATTAACTCACTTGCTACGGTGTTTTATTAATGCACAAGTTTGCTACAGTGTTTTATTAACTCACTTGCTACGAGTGTTTTATTAACGTACTTGCTACAATGTTTTATTAACTCACTTGCTACGGTGTTTTATTAATGCACAAGTTTGCTACAGTGTTTTATTAACTCACTTGCTACAGTGTTTTATTAACGTACTTGCTACTGTTTTATTAACTCACTTGCTACGGTGTTTTATTAACACAAGTTTGCTACAGTGTTTTATTAAACTTGCATAGTGTTTTATTAACGTACTTGCTTGCTACAGTGTTTTATTAACTCACTTGCTACGGTGTTTTATTAATGCACAAGTTTGCTACAGTGTTTTATTAACTCACTTGCTACGAGTGTTTTATTAACGTACTTGCTACAATGTTTTATTAACTCACTTGCTACGGTGTTTTATTAATGCACAAGTTTGCTACAGTGTTTTATTAACTCACTTGCTACGAGTGTTTTATTAACGTACTTGCTACAATGTTTTATTAACTCACTTGCTACAGTGTTTTATTAATGCACAAGTTTGCTACAGTGTTTTATTAACTCACTTGCTACGAGTGTTTTATTAATGTACTTGCTACAATGTTTTATTAACTCACTTGCTACGGTGTTTTATTAATGCACAAGTTTGCTACAGTGTTTTATTAACTCACTTGCTACGAGTGTTTTATTAACGTACTTGCTACAATGTTTTATTAACTCACTTGCTACGGTGTTTTATTAATGCACAAGTTTGCTACAGTGTTTTATTAACTCACTTGCTACGAGTGTTTTATTAACGTACTTGCTACAATGTTTTATTAACTCACTTGCTACGGTGTTTTATTAATGCACAAGTTTGCTACAGTGTTTTATTAACTCACTTGCTACGAGTGTTTTATTAACGTACTTGCTACAATGTTTTATTAACTCACTTGCTACGGTGTTTTATTAATGCACAAGTTTGCTACAGTGTTTTATTAACTCACTTGCTACGAGTGTTTTATTAATGTACTTGCTACAATGTTTTATTAACTCACTTGCTACGGTGTTTTATTAATGCACAAGTTTGCTACAGTGTTTTATTAACTCACTTGCTACAGTGTTTTATTAACGTACTTGCTACAATGTTTTATTAACTCACTTGCTACGGTGTTTTATTAATGCACAAGTTTGCTACAGTGTTTTATTAACTCACTTGCTACGAGTGTTTTATTAACGTACTTGCTACAATGTTTTATTAACTCACTTGCTACGGTGTTTTATTAATGCACAAGTTTGCTACAGTGTTTTATTAACTCACTTGCTACGAGTGTTTTATTAACTCACTTGCTACGAGTGTTTTATTAACTCACTTGCTACAGTGTTTTATTAATGCACAATGCTTTATGAATGCATGTTTTACATAACCACAAGGTAAAATTTCATAAGGTGGTACACCATCATGGTACAAGTCTCGTATGTAATGTTATCTTATGCTTATTTATTTCTAACAATTTGACTGTTCACCTTGCACATTTGAAATCGCATATAATTTCAGAAACGGCAATTGACTGCCCATTTAAGAAATGCTGTAAAACATTTGGAAAGTAATTTTCATTTACATATCTTGTTTCTCCATGACGTTCTTATGATATCAGCATATGAAAACTGTTACTGTTAGTCTATTCCCGACAATTTGTCCCTTTTCTTGGCCGAAGTCACAGAAGGCTGTGCGTTTTTCCACTATAAGGTTTAAATTTAGTTTCTTTTTTGTTTTATAATACTGTTCGGTGCTGGAATAGCAGTAAAACTGCATATATTTATTATGTCCAGGACAATTTTGGTGCTAAATCTTGTGTATCAAGAGATGTAATGTTTGCAGACTTCTTGTAGTATTTGTCTTCATTTTGGTGTTGTTAAAAACTTTTGGGTTGACTGATTTAAAGTGACTTTTGTCATTATGAAACAAATAATATAAAAGTTAAAATACTGTATATGTTATTTGTTATTATTCTAAGTGAACTGTAGCCGTTAAGTATGGATAAAGAACAGTCCCTTGAGATACATAGTATGAAAGGCAGCCATGAGGATGAAGTGTTAGAATAAGATAACAGGCTTAAAGAAAGAATAATAGGGACAGAACAAATTTTAAATTATTCCATTCACTGAATTAGCTATTATATGTACCTGATGCAGTGTTTGCACAATTTACTTGTAACAAATGATTATGTTGCAAACTGGTTCAAAGAAGAAAAAAGCAGAATGAACGGACGTTCGCTGTAAAAATCAACGGCAGCATTGTATAAAAAGACTGCTGAAGACAGTAACTATCAAGAGCACTACACTAGACAACCGTAAGAAATACAGTGGTTTGCAGTACCCATCAACGGCAATACAATGTAATAATGTTTATGCCCACTGTCACTGACAGTTATAACCAACGGCAGACTACTGTAAACTACAATCTAAATACAGTCATTCACGGTGACCCTAACGACAATCTACTGTGAATAGGATAGTTTGTACCGTCTTTCACAGTCAAATATTACGGTGGAAAACTGCAGGTAATGCTAGAATACAGTCGGCCACCGTTAAATACAGTGTAAAAATCTACGGCCGTGAACAGTTTTTTTAACGGTCTATATTATGGCAACGGTCTGCCGTATATTTCTACATTCTGCACCGTGTTCTTAGCTGCCAGTCGATCTACCGTTATTTTTACACTCGATTCATTTACAGTGTACGTATATGTATGTATGCATGCATAGGCCCTATACAGTAGGTTTATCCACGTGAATGTATGCGTATATGTACGTACACATGTATATAATTTTTATGTGTAAATGTATTCGTGTTTGTTTGTACGCAGGCATTCACGCGCATACGTAGTAATGTATTATCTATAGGTACGGGAACAGAAAAGAGGAAATTGAGAAATGACCAGTACAAAGAGAGAAGATAGAACCAAGAACTGAACTGAGATCGTTTTAAACTGCAACTAGCGTGGTGGGGGTTCTGTCGGTTCCTCGTAGACTAGAAATCGAGTTCTCTTGGCCGGGAAGTAGTGCCTGTTTGCAGGTGTCCAGCAGCTGTTCAGAACCATGAAGCGAGGAAGAGCAGGTGGTCGTCAAAGTCCTCTGAAGATTGATGCAGAAGTCCATCATAAGGTCGACGTCGAAACCAAAGCAACCTGAACTGACGGTTCTTACGCAAGCGATTTCTAAACTGGAGAAAAATAACTCTGTTTAGTAGAGAGTGACATGGTAAATCCCGCGGTAATGGGGACAACAATTGCGGTAATACCGCGGTAATGGGACAACAATTGCGGTAATACCGCGGTAATGGGACAACAATTGCGGTAATACCGCGGTAATGGGACAACAATTGCGGTAATACCGCGGTAATGGGACAACAATTGCGGTACCGCGGTAATGGGGTTTACTCTCGCGGTAATACCGCGGTAATGGGGAATGAACCGGCAATAAAGCCGGGTGATGTTAAGAACTTGAGAACTGATAAGGAGATTTTATTATTTCCTGAAGCCTACTGGTCATAAATAGTCAGGACTTGGTTAATACAAGCTGTCCGTAAGATAATAACAGACTAATGCAGTCGGCAATACACATAGCTTTGTAAGCTAAAAAGCTAAAAAAATTATTTTTTAAATTTGAATTGGTGTAAACTTTTTGCGGGGAATGTGATGTCGTCCTGCGGAGATGGAGTGGGGATGGGAGAAAACCTGCGGGGATGGGGCGGGGATGGGGACAAACCATGCGGGGATGGGGCAGCGATGGGAAGACTTACTTGTTGCGGGGCGGGGAAGGGAACGACAAAAATTACGACATTGTCTTCCCGCGTCACTCTCTACTGTTTAGACACACATACGTGTCGGAGGCCATCTTGGAAATCGATGTGGCAATCGCTTGAGTTAGTATGAGAATTAAAACGCCGTTCATGGCAGATTGACCGACGACAGACGGCATCGCCCAATGTCTTCTTTTATGCAGCACCTCGCTAGAGTTAGTATATATCCTTTTCTGAATGTAATCCATGCGAATGGCTGGGCGAATTTCATGGGGATTCATCATGCGTGTTATGCGATAAGAAAATAGTGCTATGTATACGTGACTACGTGTTTCAAGGAGAATCATGGCAGATTGCCTGATGACAGACTGTGTCGCCCCAAAGATTTTCTATGCAGCACCTCGCTATAGACGCAGATGTTCTCTCGTGTAGAGTGTACATATTTAGTGGCAATGACCTTCTTATGCTCCCTACCTTATTCCTTTGTCTTTAGTCGTCTTTCGACGGACTGACCTTCTCGAACGACAACTATCGGCCTGAATTATTAATATCAGTTGACATCTTGCACGTGTAAGCTGGTTCGGTTTTGTTAAACTATTGCCCTATTACTGATCACAAGTAGTTTTTAACAGCCTCACGTACACGCCATTATTTGATGGGTTCTTTGAAGATGTTAAACAAATGCTTAATCTATACATTTTGCATTTCTGTTTCAAGTTGATGCCGCCAACTACATCAGATGAAGCGTGAAAGATGACTCACTCGCAAACAAACAAGTATAGTCTCCGATGAAAATGAGCTGAAACTCTTGATGACTTTTCCTTAGATCTTCGAACAGAGAAAACACACTCACCAATTTATCGCTCACTGAAACGGTTCGTTGACCTTTAACCTCTGTGGAAAATTGAGGCCAGTGCTGTTTTGTTCCTCTGAGGAAAGGCAAAACGAGGGCTCGACAGATAAAGCACAGCTGACATGTTTGTCGATGTCGGAAGGAAACGAAGCCCAAAGGGGATACAGTAATCAACACCGACAAAATCCAAACTTGCAAGCAGAACCTTGCTTGCTTTCTTTGATCATTTGTTGGCATATATATATACATATATAGGCACTGCATATATATATACAGCTGCATAGTGCATACACATGCATACATAGGAATTGATATGTAGGCCTTTTAATCCATATATAGGCGAAGAAATCTATATATAATGGCTTAAAATCTATATATCATAGAATGAGACAATCTACGTATTCTCTCATGTGCATGCATGTATGCACATAAAATTGTATGCCTGGCAATAGTAATCTGCATATATTTATTGGTAGCATATACAAATATCTTCTCTTGTAGCGATATATCTACACATTCGGTTGATGCCTGTGCCTGTGCCATATATATATGCGATGATTAGGCATCGGTTGATGCCTTGTGCATTAGACACTGACGCAATAGAACTTGCATTACAATTACATTCATGTATAGTGGACATCGGAGCAGATGTTTGATTAGTTATAGTTTCTGTGCAAAACCTGAGGTTCTTATGGGGCTCTGTGTGAACTGCCTGTATCGTTTTCATATTATTCACGAGGCAGCACCAGCGACAAAGGCCAGCAACTCTCTGCGAGTGGTATACACGAAAATATATCGCCGTATACGTCTCCACATTCGCGGCATCTAACGTTTTCGTCTTCACTTCGATGATTACAATCTCACATTTTACATCTACTTACATACATGCATACATACACACATATATATATATGTACAATTATGTGTTATGTATGTTATATACAAATATATAACATACATGATGCATCCGCATAATATACATGCATACATTCATACACTCAGTTATATAGCATAGACACGGAAGATAATTTCGCTTAAGTGTAAATAGGCAATAGTCCAAGAACCGACCAACCTCCTCCTTACGTGTGAAAAGCGAATTGCCAATTCCATAGGACACAGCAGGATATTGAACCGCCGACGCTATAGTTCTAAGTGCGTGTACTTCACCGCAAAATCCCAGGCTTCCTGTGACGCTTCTGGTATAATTATTGCAGATGATTAAATGTTGTAACAGATCAACTGATGCCTTCTAACAGATTGCTAAACGATGAACATCTGCTACCTAGCATCTTGCGTGTGTGTGATTCTCGGACGCTGCTTTCTAGCATCGACGAACTTCCGCTAAGACCAGAGGTTGCAGCAGCAGCAGCAATGGCATCAGCTGGCATTGGATGAGGATGAGGAGGCGATTGGCTTATAAATCGCCGCAACCACCGTTAGGATGCTCGCATCCGCTGAGGAAGAGAGAAACAGACCGAACTACATACATTTCCCTTTCGTTAGACTAGCAGAAGTAAATAACCTCATTTTCGTTTTCGTCAACAAAACGCAAGTCTTTTCGTCAGCCTTATCGATACATTGCTAAAATGATGCTCATCCTTCTACTACGGATTCTTATTACAGGTGAGCGCCGAAAACTGACTTTGAAAAAGCCAGTGATTGATTTAGTGAGTAAATATTGTAGTAGGCAGGCAGAAAGATGAGCAACTTGCAACTTTAATGTACCGGCACCACAAGGGCACTCTCCCAGACTTATTTAACTCATGCTACAGAGTGACTACAGACATACATGGTAATAATACTAGACATAGACAAAACTACCGAACAGAAACAGGCAGGATAAATGCTAGATGTTTCTCGGTCAGAATAAAAAGCTGCAGTTGTGGAACGCTATTGATTCATGCACACGTGACCTGTATACGCTCTTTAATTCCATTCAGGTGTGCATGTAAAGCTTCTTTGATCGACCAGTATTGCACGTGGCGCATTGGATAACATCTGGCACAGAGACCGAGAGGTACCGAGTTCGAGCCCCCGTTGGGCGGATATGCTTTGTAGGCTGCTATTAGCGCCGTTGTATTGCAGGCTGTCTGTTCTGTTAGTAGTTAAGATTTAAATTGCATAACATGTAAATGTACAGCGCAGTGCGTTTGTCAGGCGCTTATTAAAGAAAAGATATTATTATTATTATTATTATTATTATTATTATTATTATTATTATTATTATTATTATTATTATTATTATTATTATTATTAATTCAGCAACATAGATCTTGGAGCATGATGTTGACTATTATCATTGGACAATGGATACTGTTTCTGCACCGGATGGCTGCCACAGCCTGTTAACTTAGTACATTTTGTTGGTGTATTCCTGAGACTGGTAACAATGGGGAATGGGGACGACTAGCTAAGGTTTCCACCTTCACCTCCCCATGAATCGTTTGCAACTTGAGTCTTAACAAACAGTGAAATCACCTGGTTTTTGGCTCACCTATTTGTTAAATCTCTAACGTACTGTTAATAAATTTTGTCATTTGATTTGATTGCTGATATAATTATGTACTTGTGAACATGAATGCAAATGATTCAATAAACTCAATAAGATAGATAGTTAGATAGATAGATAAAAGGGTGGTAGGTAGATAAGAATATAGAAAGAAAGAAAGAAAGAAAGAAAGATGGGTGGATGGATGGATGGATGGATGGATGGATGGATGGATGGATGGATGGATGGATGGATGGATGGATGGATGGATGGATGGATGGATGGATGGATGGATGGATGGATGGATGGATGGATGGATGGATGGATGGATGGATGGATGGATGGATGGATGGATGGATGGATGGATGGATGGATGGATGGATGGATGGATGGATGGATGGATGGATGGATGGATGGATGGATGGATGGATGGATGGATGGATGGATGGATGGATGGATGGATGGATGGATGGATGGATGGATGGATGGATGGATGGATGGATGGATAGATGGAAGGATGGATGGATCGATGGATCGATGGATCGATGGGATCGATGAATCGATGGATCGATGGATCAATAGACAGACAGACAGACAGAAAGACAGACAGAGAGGACGCTAAGTAGGTAATTAATTACGAAGAAACCAAAAATGTGAGTAGGTAACTATATATAGTACACGTCAGTAACAGATAATAATAATAATAATAATAATAATTACGACAATTTATATGGCGCCGTAACACGGCCATGCCGTTACAAGGGCGCCTAACAAGACAACTAACAGCAGTCGGGATAAGCCCTGGCGAACAAATGTGATTTTAGCATGGATTTAAAAGAGTCCAATGAGTCGGTCAATCGGATAGCAGGAGGAAGTCTGTTCCAGCATCGAGGACCGGCGGCCGAGAAAGCACGATCACCGAAGCGCGTCCTCATCCTCCGCACACGGAGATCAATCTTCGCAAGCGATCGGAGCCGGAGCCCGGACGCGGAGGAATGAGTCCCAGTGCAGTAATCGCGCAGGTACTCGGGCGCAGCTCCGTGTAGTGATTTAAAGACAAGCAGACAGAGCTTGAACTCGATGCGGAACGGAACAGGCAGCCAATGGAGGACATCGCGGAGGAGCGGCGTGATGTGGTCGTACTTTCTCCTATTGCAGATAAGCCTCGCCGCGGCATTGAGAACCGACTGGAGTCCGTCCAAGAGACACGCAGGCGCGCCGGCCAGCAGGCTGTTACAGCGGTCCACCTTGGAAGCGACGAAGGCGGCGACGGCCGCTCTCGCAGCCTCGAAAGGTAAGGACTTGATGCAGCTCCTGATGAGACGGAGCTGGCGAAAGCAAGAGCCGACGGTCCACGCGACATGGCGCCTCATGGACAGATCAGACTCCAGCAGGACGCCGAGATCACGCACAGATGTCGAGGGCCGTATCGGGGCCCCACAGACATTCAGCGCGTCGGTGTCGAGATGAAGACACCGTCTGCTAGTCGCGCACCACAGAAAGTCCGTCTTCTCGGGGTTGAGTCGCAATCTGTTGCACCGCATCCATTCAGCGATCCGCTCAATGCCAAGCTCCATTCGTCGCCGCTGCTGCTCGACTGTCGATGGAGGTCCCCACGTGTAGAGCTGAGAGTCGTCGGCATAGAAATGTGATGACAGGCCGAGACTAGCAGCAAGCTCACCCACGTCGGCGGTGTAGAGCAGGAACAGCAGCGGCCCAAGTACGGAGCCCTGAGGGACGCCGCAGGAGAGAGAGCGGACGGTTGAGAGGACCCCGTCGAAGAGGACCGTCTGTCGGCGATCACAGAGATAGGAGCGAAGCCAGTCCAGCGCTGACGAGCGGATCCCGTATGTCCTCGACAAGCGCTCCACCAGAACATCGTGATCTACCGTGTCGAAGGCGGCCGAGAGGTCAAGCAGACCAAGCAGAGCGTAGTTGCCTGCCTCGATCGCCTCCGTGAGGTCAGATACATTCAAACGGAAGAGTTTTAGAAGATAAAAAGGCTCAAATGAGTCAAAACACACATTCCAAATCAGGATCTACGGGATTAGCCCCTGAAGCTGCAAACATTTAGCTAGCGAGCAAGCAAGATGTAAAGTATTTTTGCGAAGTTTAAGCGTCAGTATTTTATAAGACCCACTGCTGTATGCAACAGGAATCTCGACGCATTGGACAGTGCATGTCAAAATGGGGTTGAGGTTGGTTTGACCAAACAGCTTCTGTATTCATGCACGTGCGGTTGTGTGAGTGTTTGCATGTATAAACTATATGTATGTATATATGTAAGTAAGTATTGTATTTGAACACTTGTTATAGCGCCCTACCAGATTTCCCATTCAGAGGCGCTCCCGACTACTGCGCGAACGCTGAATCGGAGTTTCATGCCGAAGCGCATGAGCAATTGCGAGTGAAGGACTTGCCCAGGGTCCCTACGCGGCGACTTTGAGGTGGATTCGAACCCGCAACGTACATACATACTTGCATTTACTTACAAGTAAGTAAGTAAGTAAGTATATCTTATATTGCACCAATTATTGCTAACCGCATTCTGGTTAACATTCTACAATGGCCTATAATCTCTAATATTACATTTTAATTTCTATTGTATTTCTTCAAGCTGTGCTCCTACAGTGTTTTGTTCAAGAGTAAATCATCCTAATAACAAATGTTTTACGGGCCAAACTGTCAGCAACGGGTATAAATAACTATGTTATGGGCACACGGACGCATAGAGCATAGAGCTCGTTTTATGGGAGGTAATAGTTCATGTAGTACATGATCAGAGTCGTTAATTATGGCTGAGAAGAGACGGGAGTCCGCGCACTGACATAGCTGTTCGAAGCTTTTATAGGAATCCGGAAGAAAGCCCACCCGAACCAGTCGTCTTATTATGGCCTGGAGCCGGACCCACCCCTCCTGTCCAACAAACCCCGCCAGACAGGAGTCGCATACAACATTCGTTCAACCGTAGTTGCACAGACGACGTCGCTTAGCTTTAGACCTGAGAAACCATGTGCAACCAAGACAAGAGCACTTATAACCCTTGTTATGTTGTGTTATGTTATGTTAAGACATGGAGAGCGTACATTGATGGCCTTGACGATAATGTTGTTAACAGGGACGTCAAAACTATTAAGTTGTTCGTTGCTCGTATATATATTGTCATGTTTTCTACTCTGATAAGTCCTGTTATACGGCACTGCATGTATGGGTGCATCATTATCCAGCTTTTCCTTGGGCTTCGGACTATCATTTCACGGATTTCAGCGTGGTTGAGCTTCATACTACATGTAGTTGCCGATGCTGAGATATGGTCATATCTCTGACGTGTACCAAGTCGCTGTTCGCAGATGGAATTAGGCGGTAATGTCATCCGCGTATTTGACTATCTTGTCGAAAGAGTAGCTTACTTAAAGCCATAGAATCTACAATTCTACATGTATGTATGCATTTATGCATGTATATATGCAATATGCATAAATGCAGGTATGTATGTATGTATGCATGCATGTATATATGTATGTATGTTAGCATGTATGTATGTATGAGAAAATTAATATAGCACATTTTAAATAACTCACAAAGGCGATGTATGTATGAACAGTATGTATGTATGTATTTATGTACAGTATGTATGTAAATGCAGTACGTTTGCATATGTGTATGTATGCATATATGTATATATACATATGTATATGTATCTATGTATAACATTGTATATATGCATCTATGTATGAATGTATATTTGCATTATGCAATATGTATATGTGTGTACGCATTTATGAATGTATGCCTATATTTACTGAAACATTGTATAACAAGTATTTGTTTTATACATTTACTGAAGTAACAAGTATTTTTGTGTATTTTAATTTGCTTGTAGCCTATATGTAGCCTATGTATGTAAGCGAGAAAGTGAACCTCAGCCGTGAGTTGGCCTGTTCATGGTCAGAGGGAGCACTGTACCGGTAATGCTCGTCATGTGCGTCGTGTAGCTTTGCGTTTTTCCCGGTTCTATCTCTATCAAACTGAGTTGGTTTTAATACAATACAATACAATACAGTGCAGCAGTGTATTGATATTTTCCTCCTTCCAAAGCTCAGACATGCAAACACGACCAGACGACATAACATCAATGGCGCTGAGCAACTGTGAGCCAAGGACTTGCTCAATGTCCCTACACAGTAACTGTCTCGGACGAGGATCGAACCCGTACTCTCTGCGTTACAGGCCGACCGCTCTAACCAATCGGCTACCGTTCCCCATCTGACAATATCTGATAGTAGTCTTGGGAGCGAGGACTGCAACGGATTCGTTATTTTTCCAAGTTTTTAGTGACTTTGTCGTCGTTTTGTGAGTTTGTTGCATCTTCCTGACGAGTTCTGAGGGATGTTAATCGATGCGTAACATTTGCCTTTGTTGTGTTACGGCGCTTTAGAAGTGGTTATTTCTATTAATATTATTATCATCATCATCATCATCGTTGTTGTTGTTTTTATTGTTATTATCATTACGGCTGGCGCTGAGAGCCGAATGACTACGTTGGGCTGTCAGATACTATCAAGACTTAGCGGGTCTCTTTTCCAGCCACAGTCTAAGACCTCCATTATAGGGAAATGGAAAAGGTCCTGCCTCAGTAGACTCCGTGCTGCCATTCGATGGAGCAGAAGAGCCCGATGCAGATGAATCTTGACTTTTATCTGATCGAATTCAAGACACCAGTCGGTCAGACCAGTAAACAATCGCACATACATCTTATATCTTATTTGTGTCTGCTTAGGCAATATGACCCAATTCCTTTCATAAATAAAATACACCGTACATAGATACACATGCATACACATATAGGCGTGCATACATACTGTACATACATGCTATAGAAACATACATACTGTATAGGGCCTAAACATGATGAAATACAACATGCGTACCTTGAAATTAATATATCAATCAATCAATCAAATTCGTTTATTTGTGACGCAACTTAAACAGGCAATATTGTTCATGGCATTCTAGAGACAGTCACAGAACGAATATCAAATAAATCATGTTAGTAGACGACGTGCTTAGCCATGAAATATAGTTACGTGATCTTTAGTAGGTAATGAGAAGTTATGTGGATCCTGAGTTAAACGACAGCTCATGACAACATAGGCCGTTGCCGTCGACAGATATTTTGGCTTATATAAGAAGTTATGTGTTGTAGCTCGAAGGTTATATACTCTGCTACGGAGGGGAGGGAGCAAAGTCCGAAGACCGTGGTTAGGGTCGTTGTTAATGGCTTGAAAAAGTCTGTCATCAGACTGTCTGTCATCAGGCCAGTTGAGTGACACTTAACGCAGTCTCAGGCAAGAAGCAACTTCAGAGCATTCTGTTGATGAAGCGGTCAATCTTGTCTCGACCCTTTTGCTAGAACAGCCCCACCAAGCTGCATGGGGAGGCACACATAATATATGCATTGTGTGTGTGTGTATATATATATATATATATATATATATATATATATATATATATATATATATAGACATAAGATGCCACTCTCGGCCAGTCTTCTGTTTCTCCTTGTCGTTCTGCTTCTGATAACACTGTCTATGGTTTTATGCGACGGTATGTCTCATCTGTGTGTATGCATAATTGCATATCTTTACCTTCCACCCTCTCTCTGTGCCTATAGGTATCGCAATAAGTAGCGCGTCAGTCTCATATAATTGCAATCTCTGTCTCACTCTGTCTTTCGCTCTTTCTGTCCCTAACTCTTTTTCCTCTCGTCCCCCTCTCTCTTTCTCAGTCTCTCTCGCTGTCTCTTTCTCTGTCTGGTAATGACACCTTATACAAATGTAAAAGCTTATTTCTGTAAAGATGATGTATAGGACATGCGGATGTCTATGGGGGCTGTGCTGGCTTTCATGTCATGAATAGCATTGCGCAACGCATCTAATGCTACGCTGTCCCGCACGAATTGAAGGCTGTCGTTCCATATTGATCATATGAACGGATCATAAACGCAGGATAGGCGTTTACCAGGCGAGAGTTCAACCAACACAACAACAACAGAACAGACATCACTGATCACATTAGAAGTGGTGTACAGCAAATTGAGGTGGACCCTAATAGGAAACAACACTGAATTGAATTATAAGCCAATTTCCACACGTCTACTACAGCTTGTGGTTCGTCAATAAATCATAAGTTTGGGAAAATGTAAGAAACGAGAAAATAGCATTTGAGGATTCGACATGCGAAGAAGCTATAGCGAGAAATCATGCCATGAAGCCAGCCAAAGGATTGATAGCAACGGCAAATTGCGCCATTCAAATCAAATCAAAATCAGATCAATTTTTTTATTGTGACCACACATGCAGATCAAGGCAGATACAAATGAATTTTCCAAAACTAAACTGGTTACAAAGGAAGACCCAGAAGGGATATGATCCCGCTAAGTAGGACACCTATTTACTAAGTTGACGCCTTGAGTACACAATAGTTTGACTAAACAGATGGACTTATATGCAAAATTTAAAATAAAAAATAAGAAGAAAAGAAAAGAGAAAAAATCAGATAACAGTAAGTCCTATACAAAGCTAACAATGAATGCGCTGAATTCCTTTGAATGCAAGTGGTGCTCGGTCTCAGATGTTTGCCAATTAGAGAAATGGCTGTGAACGTCTTGAAAGCAATTGAGTTTCCCGGTTTTATCTGCGTTTGTTGATTCCAGTCTCACTACGTCGTGGAGGATTTGGGGCAATGACTGACGTCTTCTCGGCGCTTTAGACAACACCTTTTATCACGATTGTATTTATTTGTAATCTTATTATGCATTTATCAAGCGCCACTATCTAACGAACCAGCATCAAACAATAGCGTCGGGCAATTGGGAACAAGAAGGACTTGTCAAGGTCCCTGCGCAGTAACTGTCTCAGGGAGGTTCGAACTCTTACTTTTCGTGTTACAGGGCAAGCGCTCTATCTGATCGGATACCGTGTCCCAATATATATATATATATATATGTATATATATATATATATATATGAGTAGCAGCGCTACATATATATATACATATATACATAAATATATATATCATATATATATATATATGAGTAGCAGCGCTACATATATATATATATATGTATATATATATGCATAAATATATATATACATATATACATAAATATATATATATATGTAGCGCTGCTACTCATAACTAAGCCATCAATCGATGGTGCAAAGCAATGTGCGTCAAGGATTTTCTCAAAGTCTATATTCGCTTTGAATAATTCAACCCAATCTGATACGAGTTGAAAAATCATGCATGAGGCCTCAAGCGAAAGAACCAACCGAGTTATACGCATCATATCCGGACTTGGTTCTTCTGTTTGAGTCCCCATAATAGATCCCAGTTATTTGTATTTTAGCAGGGCCTACAATACATACGGCACCAGTCAGCAATTGTTTCGAATTGGAAACGCAAGTTTGTAATCATGATCCATCTTAGATTAATTAGTAACTGCTGTTTGAAAATGTAGTTTGATAGTTTTATATACAGCTGTAGTTTGATAATAAAGCTCAGAAGCGCACATTGAAGCCAAATTAGCAGATATGAAGTTAAGAGAACATCATACTTTTTCGTCATTTGATTCTGCTGATTCAGCTGCCTGGCGGAAATTAAAGTGGCTCAGTTTAGAACACGCCCTCAGCTCAGAGTATGACCACAGTACTCTTGCTTTCGCTCGTCTACTAAGTGACGGTATCTAATAGCAAAACATCTGACCATACATTCATAAATTTATATAGCGCCCCTTCAAGGGGACTGCTCAGAAGCGCTCCCGACTCCATCACGGTCAAAAAGTACAGTTTTGAGTTCAATAAAAATACTTCAGTAAGAGTCCTGCAGGGATGTCTTAATATAATAATGTACGCTGATGTAATCTTGTCATGTTGGTCCAGGGCAGCGTATGCTAAACGCGAAGCTTCGTCAAATAAATAATTAATACCGTGCGCATGGTTCTTTTTCTGAACCTATATCAAGGACTGCATATAGCTAAGGAAAACCAGTCAGTCTGACCTTTTCCTGCCTACCTCGCCATGCATGCAATCGACCTGTCAAGCTCTCTCGTCACAATGGCACCTCGCTGGCGTTGTTTCAGCCACAAATCCATCTTGTTCAGACCCTGGTATATGAGGAATGGCCGTTGAAACGTATACCGCTGAACTACGCGTACTTACTAATTTATAAAGGACCATTGACGATTGATTCCGATTAATCCGTGCCATGAAGTTCCGAAGTGACGACATCCGTGAATTATATAGCGCCTATATATTTTCTCGTAGAGATTCCACGTGGATACTGTCGGAAATTTCGTAAACTGAAAGCAAAACCTGCTACAGTAGGTAACAGAAAATCAGACTGACAGACGAGCAGAGTGAGTGACAGATACATATAGACTAGAGATACCGTGCAGAAAGATGGATCTAGGTGGACGGACTGACAAACTGACTGAGAAATGGACATTCACTTATAACCATAACCATCATTTTATTGAAGCAGGTATCATTCAGCTGATATTTCATACATCAATGTTCCCGAATGGTTACAATAGGCCCTAGGGAGACCAGAAGAACCTTGGCTCCATTAAGTAGGGCCCTCTGGATACCAGTTGCAGTATTAGATGGCGGTTACTTAAACAATAACACCTGCATGTTATCTGCAGTTATACAACATAAGCAGCAGTCTGTGGTGACAGACCTCGACCTATTCAAAAGTTGTGGTAGGAGCAGCAGCAGCAGTAGTCATAGTAATTAGTAGCTTCTATAGTGCCATTGTCTGATTCACAAGGCACTAACCGGTAAGTTCGGTCAGCATCCAGAAGATCAATCTGTTCGGGCATGGAAACAGCCTATGATGGATAAGCAATGTGAAACTGATAAGCTTTCATTGAAAATCTGACGACACAAGCGCTGAGCCGTGGACAGACTGCACGATGATAGGCTAATTCCAAAGTATAGATGTTGCAGCAACAGAAGAAGCTCGTTTGCCAACCTCAGTTACAGTTCTAAGCATGAACAAAGAAAGATAATCGGATGTATTCGGATAAGATTTGGGAATAAAGGCATAATTTAAATGCTATGGTCATCTAAGAGTTACATGGTTTTTAAACCATGAGCATAATTTGTAATGATTATTTGCTGAACAAGAAGCGAATGCAATGATCTAAGTTCGATGCTCATGTGTTGATGTCTTAGGTTACGACCCTAACCAAAGAGTTCTGAACCACGGGGAGCTGCTGTAGATTAGACTCAGTGATACATTACGAAGCGAGGTTCAGTAATCCAGGAGACTGAAAGTCAACAAAAAGAGATACCCTAACAGACATGGGGGACATGATGCCTAATTCTATACATGTAAGAAAAAAACTGATCCTGTACGCCACTGCGCGGAGGTAGACGATTACGGACATAGAGATAAAGCCAACAAGACATGATTTACAAATACGACAGATGCAGTCGGCAATGGACATAGATTCAAGGGACATTGGAGAATTAAAGACAACACACAGGTTACGAGCAGAATCAGACAACTCGAAAAGTCAACGTCCCAATTAATTTTGAAGACTTTTTCAGTTGTTGTGGAGTACCCAACAAAAGAAATTAAGCTTTTGGCGGATAAAGGAGAAGTTCGATGTTCGCCACCAAAGACTGCGCTTTCTCAAATGCAGAAGAAAACAGCTGCACAGATGAAAAATACGAGATGAACTGCTAAGCGAATATAGTTTTAATATCATCTGCATAAAACTGATATCATAGTGAATGATTGCAAAGTAATGCGCCTAATGGGGTTTGGCATGGTGACCCGTCAGAACGGCCCAGGACAAAACGGCCCCGACAAAACGGCCCCGACAATTGGACCCCGACAAAACGGCCCCGACAAAACGGCCCCGTCAAAATGGCCTCGACAAAACAGCCCCGTCAAATCGGCCCCCGTCAAATCGGCCCCCGTCAAATCGGCCCCGTCATATCGGCCCCCGTCAAATCGGCCCCCGTCAAATCGGCCCCCGTCAAATCGGCCCCCGTCATATCGGCCCCCGGTCATATCGGCCTCAGTCACACCGGCCCCTCACAAAATATTCCATGTCCTAAGTACTTTTAAGTTGGATTGATGAAAAGAATTATTTGCGTAAACAGAACTCGGATTGGTAAAACCGTACGGTTGTTTACGTTGCCAAATTATTTTATGTGGTCAGTTTAAAGTGGAAGTTGAATTGCTGAAAATAATGTTGGCGTTAAAATGGAAGTTGGATTTATGAAAAATAATTCGTTGCGTAAATAGAAGTTGGTTCTATGATAGTTGTCATTGAAAGCATTTATATGATTAAATACGCCAACCTTTAGCATTAGACTATGGTCCCCGCAATCCATTGCCCAGCTGAACCGTCGCTTGAGGCCTCGTAACCTCGTTTCAGTCGTTTGAGTCATTTCAACATAGTTTGTCAGCTTAAGCTTAAAAGTACTTGCAACATTGGATATTTTGTATGGGGCCGATATGACTGGGGCCGATATGACTGGGGCCGATTTGACGGGGGCCGATTTGACGGGGCCGATTTGACGGGGGCCGATATGACGGGGGCCGATTTGACGGGGGCCGATTTGACGGGGGCCGATTTGACGGGGGCCGATTTGACGGGGCTGTTTTGTCGAGGCCATTTTGACGGGGGCCGTTTTGTCGGGGCCGTTTTGTCGGGGCCCAATTGTCGGGGCCGTTTTGTCGGGGCCGATTTGTCCTGGGCCGTTCTGACGGGGTACCGTTTGGCATACACATGGTGGACAATGAGCGAAAAACACCGCTCTGAGGGACGCCACAATTTAATGAAGTCATGGACGAATAATTGCAATTCGAGTGTATTACTTCAGCTAACAGGGAGACAGAGAGAGACAGACAGACAGACAGACAGAGGGACAGACAGAGAAGCAGCAGAGTTATTCAATGCAGTATACAAGAAACATCAAACCAATGCTAGAGACGATGCTTAAGATGTTAATGGACATCTTACCTTTATCCACAGAGCTCATTATAAGAAACCAGATGGCTTTGTTCATTAGCAAATGAGGCCAATCCAAGAAATGCGCAGAAAACATCACAGGCTGATGAGCTTATTATTATGTAAAGAAGACAAATCTTCGTCTTATGGACCACTACAAGAGCTCAGTGTAATTAAAACAGTGGCTAATTGTGTCTAAATTAATCGTGGACGTATCTTTGGTTTTATAAAAGTAGATGTAGGAACTCACTGTACGTTACGAAATTGCAGAATAATAAGGACAAATGATTTGAACAAATGAGGGATAATAAACGAGAAGAAGAGGCAGACCAAATAATTTGATAAATTCTAGGTATGCGTAGATAAAGATGAAAGTGCTACCTTCTATAGATCTAATAAGGAAGCCCTCTCTAGACCCTGATCTCAGCTTTGAATTCTGTGTCTGAAACTCTTTAACGGGTGGTCTTGATTCGCATTCAACCTCGCCTATTGTCTAATTGTCTAAAATCCACTTTTAATCTGCATAGCCTATTGTAAATTGCACGCAGTCAAATCCAGGATTCTTGTCGTTTACAACGTTTGTCGGAATGAAGATGTGGAGCGAACAACTCTCTAGCTGACATGTGCAGAGCTTAGATTAAAATATAGGCTAAAAAGGTTTGCGGAGTGTGCTCGACAACTTTGTTTAGTTCTAAAAGAGATTCAAGAGATTCACTCTGAAATCACTCATATCAAGCTAAGGCACGCTGAAACTGAGCATCCAGCTCATTAGCTGTTTTTGCAGCCAAATCTTTAGCTGTTTGTGCAGCTAGCTCTTTACATAACATAACATATTTTATTCGGCAACCAACTTAAAATACAGTTCGTAAGTACATGAAACTGTTTTCGAGATTAGTCGGTATGCCCAGGAGACCCAAAAGGGGCCGAAGGTCCCGCAAGCCAGGGCCACCTGAGACAAATTAGTTGACAGAATGCGTTACGGCCAACTATGATAATTGAAAAACTAGACAAATAAATTCTTTAACACTTCGTATGCATGAACTTGTATTTCAAAATCAATAAAGCTTATGAATTGAATTGAAGTGTTTGTGCAGCCAGGTCTTAAGCTGTTTTAAGGTTTAGTAGAAACTCATACTACGACTGACTTCGTAAACTCTCGAACTTCAGGTCATTAGGTTTAAAGAGTAGCAGCCACTTTTAAGAGGCACTCAGGTCCTCCACAAACTTCGTGCAGCACCAGAGGTCAACTGTAAATGAATACTCGAAGCAAACCCTTGACGAAATTAAATGTCTAAGCAATAAGACCGTCTGCAAAATTGCCAAGAGCTTTACTTGGCAACCAGATGCACCGAATCGGTAACGCTTCATCACCGATTCCATCATGCAACACTCCAGAATATTATCCCAGGCAACCGCGACCTGTCAGTTTGTGTGCGTCTGTATATCTCAGGAGACCGTTCTACCATGATAGACGACGATAATTCTTAGGACGACCTGGTCTGACGGAAAGGCATCGGCTCTCTGTCACTCGATCTGGATCTCACAGCGCTATGTGACATTTGCAATTTGGTTCTTTCGAGCAACGCAATCCATCGCCAAACGTGTCCGTTGCTTGGATCAGTCGATCCGGAGTCCAGGACGAAGCTACGGAGCGAATACCGTATCTGCTGTTGTCCGAAGACGGTGAGAGATCGGATTTGCTTAGCTCGGTCACGCCTTGTCTAGTTTCACGGTGTATCAATCGCAGCGGTCACCATGACTTGACAAATCACGCACAGTAACAGTCAATCAATTTGACAAGCACAGATTCAATCATCTGAAAGCGTGACAACTAGTGCAGCAAGTGACTAAACCATTCTGCCTATACGAAGACGATCTCTTTGACAATTAATTCCCACATCATGTTTTAAACTTCAGTGATTAAAAGCTATTTATAGGCCTCTTTCTCCCCAAAGTTTAGCGATCAACATTACGTACAGTTCTGACTTGAAAAATGTAAAAAAAATTAATTATTGGATTTTATGCATTAAAGCAATTAATAAGACAGCAACATGAATACAACATTAAAATCAACCAACCCTAGATCTTAAATACCCTTCAGTTAGGTCTCCTCTGCTTCCCTTTTTTCTAATATTATTAGGCCACACCTTGCAAACTTTACTTTATAGCTCAGATTCTTGTAATCCAAATAATATTGGCAGCTCTCCTCTGCACTTTCTCCAGTGGTCTTCCATGCCATGTTTCCAATTTGGATTCCACACCTGGATGCAGCATTCTAACTGTGGCATCTGTGCCAGCGCCACTCTTTTTTTCTAAAATTTCATGTAACAATTGACAATGTATACATCTATATCTGGACTCTTGTAAGTTTTTAACCTTTTCGGCTGTTCTGCTGCATTTACTTTAGTAGGCTAAACAATATTTGTGACAATTCCTATGATACTTAACATGACCACCACTGTCATTTGACCCATTGTTGGATACATTGCAGGCCACCTGTTGCCATCAGTGGAACAATGTAGACCAGCTATGGGCCCATTAACATGGCTGTCAAGTTTTTAACTATTTCCGTATTTAGTTTTATAGGACAATACCTGCTGGGTGTGCAGTGCTCTTTTTGTTCTCGCAATCAGGTGCAGCTAAATTGTTGATAAGTTAGCGACTGCATGCAGCTGAAAGTAAAAGATTACCACCAGAAGGGCTTGGCCCATTAGGCGTAAGTTCTCAGGTTTTTGGTACATTTTCTCACTCCGTTGGCACCATATGACTGGGTCTGAAGTTTTTGGTATGTAAGGTTCAATTAAGAATCTATTAATTTCAGTTTCTATAGGTATCCTTAGTTCAATTCAATTCAATTCAATTTATTTTTCCTGTAAGCGACAACATATTTACAATTATGGCAGTGATAATTCAACGACTTCGGTTACCAAGTGGAGACCCTGAAGGGATGGATTATCCCGCTAAACAGCCACCCAGGTAATGAAATAAAAAGTCTCAATAACACATGACAGCAAGCTTTGCTTTCGGGAACAGGAATTTAAAAAATTAGAATGACTTAATAATAGAACTTAACTAAAGCACCGTAACAAGTAAAAATAGCACATTCCATTCAATTGCCTTGATGTATCAAATAGTGGCGTAATTTGTTCTTAAATATTTTTAAAGCAGTCAATTGTCGGATCCATAGAACATCATTCCATACCTTAACCTCCAAATCTAATGGAAAACAGTAGAGTATTTGTGTGGGCAAAGGGCTGTTGGTGCTTCTGGTGGGATAGGAATGTATTTCAGAGGTAAGGAGAGGAAAAGGTTTTGGTATATAGCAGGTAATAGATTGTGCTCATACCGATACATGAATTCGCCTACTTGCGCTATCCTAATCTGTTCAACAGTTAACATTTTAAATTCAAGAAACGCGACTTGCTGGTGTGAGATCCGTAGGGAGTGCCAGCAATGAATCGGACAGCTCGCTTTTGGAGGATGGTCAGCCTTTGCAGGTTTGACTGGTACGTAGAGGCCCAGATCAAGTTACAATAACCAAGGTAGGGATATATCAGCGAGTAATAAAGCGTTAAACGAACCTTGGGTGGCAGAAGGTAGGAGGCACGATTTAAGATCCCCATATTCTTTGCTATTTTGGAGGAGATTGTCTTAATATGGTCTTTCCATGACAGATGCTGGTCCAGTATTACTCCTAGAAACTTGGATGACGTCACCTGAGTAATGGGGTTACCATCGATACATAGTGTTTTTGAGTCAGAGGGACAATTTTTTTATGAGACCTAAATAATATATAATTGGTCTTATCAAGATTGAGAGATAATTTATTGGCACGAAACCAGTTGGCAATCAGAGCAAGCTCAGCATTTACTTTTTGATATAAAATGTCAAAGGAACTGTGGGAAAAGAAGATATTAAGTATCATCAGCAAAGAGAATGAAATACATAAGAGGTGAGGCGTTTGGGAGGTCATTAATATAGATTAGGAATAATAGTGGTCCTAGATTCGATCCTTGAGGAACCCCAAAATTAATTGCACGCATCATCGAAGAGGCTCCGTTGCAGTGCACTAATTGTGAGCGGTCGTCAAGATAACTGGCAAACCAATTGAGTTGGGCTCCTCTTATGCCATAGTTATTTAGTTTTTTAAGTAGAATGTTATGGTTCACAGTATCAAAAGCCTTGGCCAAGTCGAAAAAGACTCCAAGAGAGTATTCATTATTTTCTATTGCTTCTGATATTTTGTCTTGGATACTCAGCAATGGCATAGATGGAGAGTGACCAGCTTGAAAACCATGTTGAGATGGAAATATTATATTAGCTTTTTCTAGAAAGTTGCTTAGTCTTTCGTACATTAACTTTTCGAATAAATTAGCAAAGAACGGGAGAACGGAGATGGGTCTGTAATTAGCCACTTCCCCCTTCTCACCCCTTTTAAAGATAGGAACTACCTTAGCGATTTTCAATGCGTTAGGGAATATACCAGAGCAAAACGAACAGTTGATAATTTCAGCCAGTGGCCTAGCGACATTGATTAGTGAAGGGGAAGCAACAAAAGGGTCAATGTCATCGATTCCCTTACTATGAGACAAACGGATTGTACGACCCAATTTTATGATTTCATCTGGAGTTGCTCCTGTAGTTGACTTAATCTTCTTATTGATGTTCACTTGATGACAACAGGAATCCCATACTCTCAAAAATCAGTTACCTGGAGAACTTTGCACGTAGAGCTTCTTTTGTCAAGGCTCTAAAATAAAGTTGCCCCATGTTTGCTGCATTTTCAATTATTTAAGTAAACTCTAGCAATGCAGCACATTTCAAGTCCATGATATTTCATATTCATCAGCATGGAGTGACTGATATATACATCTACAGCATTGTTGTAGGATCGTACAAATGGCTATGCCAAATGAAATTGATGCTTTTCCCTTGGTGCATTTTGGCTTAATATTGGTTAGATCTTTGTCCCGATTGCCTTAACACTTTAACAACGAGAGTGTACTAAAAGTGACTGGGAAACCAATGCAGCTCGACATTAAAAATTGTTAAAATATTTTCATGCTTATCCAAGTGCAATTGTTTTAGAGCATTTTATATGATATATCAGTCTTTCATTCTTAATCTAGCAGCATCATAGCACCACACTGTAACCAGTTGCAGAAACACAAGTGTCTACAACAGTGTAGCCATGAATCTCAGATTGGTCAAATACAGTCATAAATGCCACTTTCAAGAGCCATCTGGATAACTCAACCTTTTATTTAGCTATGTACTCAGAGGCTGGTTCTTTTGAAATTGCTGCCCACTTCTATAGATCAGCTTTGTCAGTTCTCGAAATCATTCAGGTCTAGACTTACTTATTATGTAAAGGCTTGCCTTCTTAACTCTTTCATCTTTTCATTCTTCACCACACCTGCACATTGGATTCGAGATACAGATTGCAATTTTTGTAAAGGGACTCACGATTCACGTTCAGCACATTAATAAAAAGATATGGAAGTCTTCAGAAAAAGAAAATCACGTAAATCTAATGCACCGGCCAAATCCAATCTTTGTCATCAACTGGGACATTACATCAACCCAATGATATGACTTCAATTTTCAGACCTCCGCATAGGCTACTCAAATGGTCCTTTCCATGGATTTGATCAGGCTCTGAATAGGGCCTCTCTTCTTCAAATTTGGGTCCAAGTCCCCAGAGTTGTGTGTCCTGTGGGCCCATAGTTATGCTACTAAGTCATCTACATAACACCATCACCAAGATTTCAGCCAGGATGACCGCTAACCTGCTATGCCTTAACCCTTCAAAAACAGAATCCTCATTATTTGGTGTCCACCAGCAATTAAACAAACTAGCCTATCCTCCCAACCTTTGTCCAACAGATCTCACTTATCCCGTACCTTACTCATACCGTTCTCTATCTCGGTCCCCCAGTCTCATCCTCTCTGAAATTCTGCAACCGCTCCTTAGTCTATGCTGCACCAGCTCTTTGGAATGGACTCCCAAAAGACTTCCGCCAATTTGCTCATCTTCCTACCTCACCTCTTAACTCAACTTCTCCTCTGTCTGCACTCTCCTCTGCTGCTTTCCACTATTGACTGAAAACCCAAAACTTCAAACTATCCTATCCTGATTCCACTCCTGCTCCACCACACAACCACCATCATCATCGATTATCGACAGTAGCACCATGCTGTCTTTCCTCGCTTGACCTCCCTGGATTTTGACCTGAACCAGGACAAACAGAGGAGTCTGGCTATTGCGGACTTGATCTGACACAGCTCTGGTGAAGAAGCTGGTCAATCAATCATAGAAAATTTTATATAGCGCTTCTTCAAAGGGGCTCTACTCCGAAGCGCTCGAGGCAAGCCTGATCATTGTGGAGAGAAGTCTTTAATAGAGGGCGTAAAAAGGAAGTCAGTGAACCACGAGGAGAGCGAGCGAGAAGGAAAGATGGCAAGTCATTCCATGCTGTTGGACCAACGACAGAAAATGCTCAGCGCTGCATAGTAGCAGTGCGGGCAAATGGAACCAAAATTCACCCTGAGAAGAGGGACGGAGGGCTGAGCGACCAGTAAGAGAGGACGAGAGAGAGCAAAGGTGGAACATAAGTAGCGAGGAGCTGTACCCAAGACGCTTTGCCAGACGAGAGAGCAGAGCCGATACAGAATACGCTGCCGGAAGGGAAGCCAGTGTAGAGTATGATGTATGTAGGAAGATACGCTACCATAGCGAGGTATGCAACCAACAAGGCGCGCCGCAGACCGAAAGACCCTCTCCAGGGAGGACAAGTGGACTTGAGGAAGACCAGTGTAGAGAGAAGAGCAAATGCAATAGTCTAGACGAGAGCAGACAAAGGCATGGATAAGAGTAGAAGCAGCAGAGGTTGAAAGAGAGCGAGCGACAACCTTAAGTTGATGAAGATGGTAAAAGCAGGAGCGAAACAAAGATGTGGCTTGTGTGGGCGCTGAGAAATTTTCAAAGATTTACATTACATTACTACCTTAATGTTGACATTACTTCTCACACAGTAAACAAAAATGCCTAATAAAAATGACCTCGCGCAAGTTCTTAACCACAAAAACTGTAAAACATAACATACACTCGTGGGAACCATTTACAAGGCACTATATAAAATTCTACAAGCACATATTCCAGTATACAGTGCTTTTGATAGGTCTTTAAGGGGCACTATACAAAAGCCCACATATGTACAAGTTGTGCATGCATACACATACCCATGTACACATGCATCTACTTTATTACTTTTATAGAATGAGAATTCGTGACTTGGGGTACTTACCTCTATCTTCTCCCTCTTTTGATACTCTCTTGATACCAGAATCTTTGCCTGTATTCTGCATAATCCTTGTCATGTATTGCATAAATTGTTACAGCCGATCAAGCAATCTCGCTACTCCCTGCGGCCATGGTCCCATAACCGTGAGCTTCCCATGTTCGACAACCTGACTCAGAAATGCTTCCTTGCCCGGATGCTATACAAATAAAGAACGTTATCCCTAGATCTCGCTATCGAAGCTCTTCATTTTACACCTATGACTAGCCCTAACTCTTCCTCCTCTATGTTCCCCTGATATACAATAACTTCTCTCATTCAATTCTTTGGTTGTATATATAAATTTTTGTTTGTTTGTTTGAATGTATTAATCTTGCCATGTAGCCTACAGTGCTGTGCATTTGCTAGTGCTTCTCAATAAAGAATATACTTACTTACTTCTCATCTCGCTCTCTGCACTCTCCTTCAGATCGGCTTGGTCTATTTGTTCCTAGGACCAGGACTGCTGTGTCCCAACATCGGGCATTTGCTGTGGTGGGTCCATCCATTTGGAATGACCTCCCCTCAGGGCCCTCACTAAGGGCTAAACCAGGGGTGCGCAACCTTTTCGTTAATGTCGGCCGCATGAAAGGCTTATATTCTCACCACGGCCGCCAAGATATCTGCTATTACGTTATGTAAAAAATACATGTATGTGGACGTTTACTGTGTTAACTGTTACAAATATGTTTACTGCCGTCTATTCCTTCTCCACGAGCGTCAGTAGGCCTACCAAGTCTTTTCCATCACAAAAATTAATAAAAAATAATTTTAAAAAAACAAGATCAATTTTATCTACATCTTCAATCCTACTCAAATTTGTAGCTAACAATATTCCAAATTAATGGCTGCTTTCTTGGATATTGACCGAGAGGCATGAGAAGGCTGCAGAGACCTTAAGTCATATTCTAGACTCCCAAGTTGTTGTCCATTAATCGAGTTCTGTACTTATTTGAGAGAGAAGACTGCCTCACGGTGACTCCGTTTTACAGTGGCGTAGCCAGGAAAAAAGTTCGGAGAGGGGTTTTAAGTTTTTGTGGATTCCAATTGGAAATTGTCTACATTTTTAGTTTTTGTATTTTTCTACATTTTTAGTTTTTAATAACAGTCACGCGTTTATTTCGGGGGCGGAGGGTTGAACCCGTAAAACCACCCCCTAAATACGCCCATGCCTCCGAAGACGACCAGAGTTTTTCTTGCCATGACAGTTCTCGAAGTTTATGGTATTCCACCGCCAACTTTCACACCTCTAGTAAATCGGTTTTATCCTCGAACTACTTTAGAAGTTGTTGGTCATTCTTCAACTCCACCAACTCCATTTGGCGGTCCAGAGGAGCATTCTCTGTCTCCACCAGATGAGGCGTACTAACAAGTCGCAGTGCTGGCAAATCTTTAAAATCATTGAATCGTTCAGTGAATTCTTGCAAAAAGTAGTAGACTACGAAGTTGTCTATGCTGCACCAGCTCCTATGCTCCTCTCTGAAATTCTGCAACTGCAGAATTTCAGAGATGAGGAAGAGATAGATATGATGTCAGATGAGCAAGTAGACTTCAGCGTTTGGATGATGAATAGCTTGTTCCACATAGCTTGTTCCTCATGCCCTAAATAAGTTTACAAAACACATGCATGCACGCACGTGCACACGCACGCACGCACACGCACACACACACACACACACGTAGATACATGAACACATAAACATAAGCGTACATATATTTATATACAAGATACATAAATTGAGACATGTATGGATACATTGGAGTTGATTGGACTGTAAGGAAAACCATGTCAGACTGTTATGTAACAGAGGCAAAATGTGTGCAAACTTGCCCATGGTTACAAACAGCATGCACAACAAACGTATACAAGAATTTATTGGAATACAGCCCAGGTCAAATACTAACATGTCTGTGTCAGTATTATCACCAATGAAGCTACTAAGTACGAAGATAGCGTTCTGAGCATTGTCCAATAAACTAAAAAGGAAAACAATGAGGAGCATTATGAAACGGAAAATTTAATGAATTTAGCGAGATGAAAGACAAAAAGTCTAGGCTTGGAATTTAAAAAGGGCTCTAGAAATCACTGTTAGAAGCAAATCATGTAACAATTTGCTAACCGGTGTTTCTAGACTAATTTGACCCTGCTGAAAACGAAAATCGCGGTTAGCAACCTGGATTTTGAGCGGTTGCATGGGAAAACAAGATGGCGGACAAAATGGTGGCCAATACCTTCAAATTGCTATAAGTGAAGTTTTGTATGTGATGGAAACATGATTTTAGAGTCTAAATTAACATATTCAGGGTCAAGGAATGTGATGGAACTAAAAACACACAAGTAGCTCTGCCAGAAAACCAAAATGGCGGACAAAATGGCGGTCATTATCTTCAAATGGCTATAAGTGAAGTATTGTATGTGATGGAAACCTGATTTCAGAGTCTAAATTAACATTTTCAGGGTCAAAGAATGCGATGGAACTAAAGACAAATATGTAGCACTGCCAGAAAACCAATATGGCGGACAAAATGGCGGACAAAATGGCGGCCAGAATCTTCAGATGACTATAATTGAAGTCATGTATGTGATGGAAACCTGATTTTAGAGTCTAAATTAACATTATCGGGGTCAAGGAATGCGATGGAACTAAAAACACATATGTAGAAGTGTCAGGAAACCAAAATGGCGGACAAAATGGCGGCAATTATCTTCAAACATAGCCTATAAGTGAAGCATTGTATGTGATGGAAACATAATTTTAGAGTCTAAATTAACATTTTTGGGGTTAAGAACTACTATGGAACTAAAGACACATACATAGCCCTTCCAGGAAACCAAAATGGCGGACAAAATGGCGGCCATTATCTTCAAATTGCTATAAGTGAGGTATTGTATGTGATGGTAACCTGATTTTAGAGTCTAAATTAACATTTTCGGGGTCAAGGAATGCGATGAAACTAAAGACACATAATGTAGCACTACCAGGAAACCAAAATGGCGGACAAAATGGCGGACAAAATGGCGGCCAGAATCTTCAGATGACTATAATTGAAGTCATTGTATGTGATGGAAACCTAATTTTAGAGTCTAAATTATTATCGGGGTCAAGGAATGCGATGGAACTAAAAACACATATGTAGAAGGTCAGGAAACCAAAATGGCGGACAAAATGGCGGCAATTATCTTCAAACATAGCCTATAAGGAAGCATTGTATGTGATGGAAACATAATTTTAGAGTCTAAATTAACATTTTTGGGGTTAAGGAATACGATGGAACTAAATACACATATGTAGCCCTTCCAGAAAACCAAAATGGCGGACAAAATGGCGGCCAGTCTTATTTTAGAGTGTGAAGTAACATTTTGACAACAGAATTTTGCTTTTATTGTAATGTTTTTATAAGTGAGGATAGAGAGAGCAATTCGTTTGTCTAATTATTAACCCTTATAATTTATTTCAACCATAATAATAATTAAATCTCCAGATACGATCGTTCGAATTATCGTAAGTCTCTCACCATCTGCATTGCGGAGATGCACTTGTTGCCAAAAGAAATTGAGGATGCATTCCGTGACGGCGATTTCCTTTGTTTAGAACAGCTATAGAAGGTTCAATCAGGTTGATGCAGACCATGCAAAAGAATGGCTAGTTGGCACCTGTAAGGAGGCTGATGGAATAACTGGCCTAGCAAACGACAATAAAATACTTCATCAATGGGCACTGTCATTCCATTTGCGTTCTCGTATCCAGAGGAAAACCATAGATTTGTTTGACGTACCGCATCCTGATGAAACTTACAAAGAAATTACTCTCTCGACAGAAATGGGACGAAAGTGATGAAGAATCACTGCTTTGTCTGTTCAACAAAACGATAGCATTGCATAAAGAAACACTACTTCAGAATGCAGTAACAAAAGACGTTGCAATATCAGCAATGCTTGATTCACTTCTTAATGCAAAGAAACATGGACATGATAAAGTTGCAAAATTTGTTAATGATAGACTTTGTGGCAATGACACTGGAACTGTTATGAGAAATTCAATGATCCCTTGAAGAAGAGCAATGCTCCTACATTTCACGACTTGTACAAGAAGTGTTCTTCAACCAAGAAATGAAACACCGATAAAATTGTAAAGGGAGATCGCGATATCATGCAGCGACTCGTCACAGCATATGCAGACGATCGTCCCGTGGATCTTGCAACAGAACTGTGCCATGAACTTCTCTCAAAACCAGTGGCTTTGGTGTATGCTGAAGGCAATATGAGAACGTTTGATAAGGCCTCGATGTTGCAGGCACTCTCTGAAAAAGTAGTATGTCTGGGTGGGGCAAAACGCCCCCTTTAACGGGTTTTGCTCAATTACAACGTGAGTAACAACATTTTCAGCATGAAATTATTGTAAGACCTTGTACTGAATGTCCCAAGTAAAGTAAAATTATGTCCGATAAAATGCCCCAAAAGATTACATTAAAAAATAATAAAATACAGAGTGCCGCAAAAGGGTTTTTTGCCCCTCACCTGGGCAAAACGCCCCCCGTGATTTGACCCCTCGCTACCTGAAAAGTCGATGCACATAATCAACTGCAATCACTGCCATGATGCAACAATAACTATAAGAAGTAAAGATCTCTAGAATTTTTTTAAAAGATGTCTTAAAAAATAATTAAATAAAAGAAATATGCTTTGCTTCAGGTGACTCTGAGGTGAGAGGGGGCGTTTTGCCCCATGTCAGCATTTTCTTTAAGGGGGCGTTTTGCCCCGCTTGGTGCTACCTTGTGAGACATTATCAGTAAAATAAAAAATTGATATGTTAAAGCCCCATTTATTGTGCACAGTTATTCGATATAGGGTATACTTTAGACCTATATTTGTATTATTGGCTATGTCTAGCATTTTGGCACCATTAATGATACAGAATTGTTCGGCTGACTCTTATAAGGAAACACCCATAAAAAATCAATTTTTCTAAAATAGAAAATAAGCAAAGCATCTAAAGATAAATAACTGACGATTATCTCATTAGGGTACAACTAAGAAACCCCAGAACATTCAAAAATTTCATTACATGGCACAGGGGGGACAGGGCCGGGATGGGGCGTTTCTTGAAAAAGTACCACCTATGTCTGGGTCAGCATTTCCCTAACAGAGGCAACACATTTAATGAACAAGCAATGGCACAAGCAAAGCAATAGGGAAACCTGCGAAAGCAAAGACACTTGGTGACCTGGCAGATACAGTGGTTACACATGTGAAGAAACTTTCGAGTGGCTGCAAGAGAAACGATATTGTCTTCGATCGATACTAGGCATTCAATGGCATTGTCAGTAAAAAGTGGAACCAGACAAAAGCGGTGTAAGACATTACGACCAATCCGTCACTGCAAACAGTGCCGAAGTGTTCCTTTGCCGGGAAATTGGCTGAATTTTCTTGCTATGCCTGAAAACAAGGCTGATCTAGCTGCATTCCCATCCGTTCAGCTCTCAACAGTCACATATGGCGATAGAGATGCAGTTGTTGCTGATGGTTTCGTGGACGAAGATAAGGCATTGTCTACTGCCGGGTCTTAAGTGTCAACCTTGGCAGCAACACACGAAGAAGCTGATACCAGAATAATTGTGCATGCTTTCCAGACATGTACCTGAAAGCCATAGTCGTTTGTGCATGGGATACCGACCTGATTCTGCTGTTGCTGCATCACTATCAACGCTTCAAATGTGATGAAGTGTGGGTGATGGCAGGAACATCAGCAAAGCGGAAGTTCATTCCAATTCACACAATTGCTCTAAGTATGGAGGATCAAATAAGGAGAAATATATTGGCTTTTCATGCCATAACTGGATGGTGTCCATTTCGAATGTTACAGTCTGTTATAATAGTAATGGGTAACAGTTTTCATCGGCGCGGTCGCAAACGTGTATACCGTGTATGCAAAAATAAGGTAAACATCATGGCCGCCCCAGATTGCGATAAAATAAAATAGAATCTAGACATATAGAGTGCTCCGAATTCTCACAGCTAAAGTGCTGAACTGTTAAAGTAACTAAGTCAGTGTAACGGACATATGCTGTGAGAATTGGCCACACCAATTTTTTGAGACAAACCAACACACACCATGTTTACGCGACACTAAGTGTGTCGCGAAACTCCTGTTAAGAACCTCTGATGTAGTAAATGACGGTTTCACTGCAATAACCGCAATGTACATATAGAATGTTACTTTTTGGTATTCTTTGACCAAGAAAACAACTCCAGACTGGCCGCCATTTTGTCCGCCATTTTGGTTTCCTGGTAGTGCTACATTATGTGTCTTTAGTTTCATCGCATTCCTTGACCCCGAAAATGTTAATTTAGACTCTAAAATCAGGTTACCATCACATACAATACCTCACTTATAGCAATTTGAAGATAATGGCCGCCATTTTGTCCGCCATTTTGGTTTCCTGGAAGGGCTATGTATGTGTCTTTAGTTCCATAGTAGTTCTTAACCCCAAAAATGTTAATTTAGACTCTAAAATTATGTTTCCATCACACACAATGCTTCGCTTACAGGCAATGTTTGAAGATAATTGCCGCCATTTTGTCCGCCATTTTGGTTTCCTGACACTTCTACATATGTGTTTTTAGTTCCATCGCATTCCTTGACCCCGATAATGTTAATTTAGACTCTAAAATCAGGTTTCCATCACATACATGACTTCAATTATAGTCATCTGAAGATTCTGGCCGCCATTTTGTCCGCCATTTTGTCCGCCATATTGGTTTTCTGGCAGTGCTACATATTTGTCTTTAGTTCCATCGCATTCTTTGACCCTGAAAATGTTAATTTAGACTCTGAAATCAGGTTTCCATCACATACAATACTTCACTTATAGCCATTTGAAGATAATGACCGCCATTTTGTCCGCCATTTTGGTTTTCTGGCAGAGCTACTTGTGTGTTTTTAGTTCCATCACATTCCTTGACCCTGAATATGTTAATTTAGACTCTGAAATCATGTTTCCATCACATACAAAACTTCACTTATAGCAATTTGAAGGTATTGGCCACCATTTTGTCCGCCATCTTGTTTTCCCATGCAACCGCTCAAAATCCAGGTTGCTAACCGCGATTTTCGTTTTCAACAGGGTCAAATTAGTCTACACTGTGTCCGGATGAAAAGTAGAACACAACAAAAAGTGTCATAACTCGGTCAAAACTATCAGTATTTACCTGAAATTTTAAACACAACAACAGTGACCATATCTACACGAGATCCTAAAGCCGTTTGGAAATGTTCGTGAATTTATCATATTTATGAGCGTTTGCAATGGAGCACTGACAAATTAAAGTTTCCAACATGGGCCCTTACATATTACATAAGAAAGTGAAGTTCAGCTACAGCTGGTGTTCAAAATGTCCTCCTCGTTCACGGACACATGACCGTAGACGTGGACGCCACTGTTTGATGGCCCGGTCGATGATCGCGTGGTCAAACAGCTGCCACTCCTCAACCAGACGCGCCCTTAGATGATCGACGTCACGAATACGGGAACGATAAACGCGCTCCTGCAGTACACTCCAGATTTGGTAGTCAACTGGATTGAGGTCTGGACTGTTGGGTGGCCACATCTGCGGTGATATGAAGTCGGGTGTCTCCCGGGACAGCAGAGCAATGGTCTCACGTGCTCGATGCGCAGGGGCACTGTCTTGTTGGAATGTGAAGTAGCCGCCAGAAACCTGCTTGATAGCAGGTAGCAGATGTTGAGTGAGCAGCACATCGCGATAGTACGCTCCATTTACCTTCACACCCGGCTCAACAAAGATCAAATGAGTGCACCCCAGGGTTGACACACCGACTGAGACCATTAGTGACTTTGAAAAGTGTGAACGTGTTTTGAGGAGACGTTCAGCAGGCACGTGTTTCTTGCGCGTCCCAGCCGCCGCATAAACGCGATCATTCTGGAGGTTGACAGGAGGAGCGACGGTAAAAACTTTTTCGTCCGTAAACCATATGAATGGGACTGTGTGCTCAGGGTATTTCTTCAGCAGCTGCTTGACGCGTACAAGACGTGTCAGTTTGTTTCTTGGTGTTAGATCTTGCGCTCGCCTCTTCTTAAAACAAACCAGCTTCAAGTCCTTGGCAACGATTTCGTGTACTGCGGTCTTCGGAATCCCAATATCCCTCGCAATCTGACGCACCGTTCTATGGGTTCCCGGTGCATCTTCTTGGCTTAATGCCAGCCTTTCAACCAACTCGACGTTTTCAACAGTGCGTGTCGTGCGTTTTTGGCCACTGCCAGGTTTTCGCTTCACTGTGCCGGTTTCATCGATCTTCTTCAATAGCTTACTCACAGACGAAAGACACCAACCTTTATTCGAAAATTCATTCAGAAACCTTCTCGCTCCATAACCATGTTCTTGCCGCAGTACTTTAATTAAAATTTTATCTTCTTCTGTAAACGCCATTTTTGTTGTGCTTAGACCAAAACAAGTGACGTATTTCATCGATGACGACGTCACAGCGTCTGCGTAAGTAAGGGCCCATGTTGGAAACTTTAATTTGTCAGTGCTCCATTGCAAACGCTCATAAATATGATAAATTCACGAACATTTCCAAACGGCTTTAGGATCTCGTGTAGATATGGTCACTGTTGTTGTGTTTAAAATTTCAGGTAAATACTGATAGTTTTGACCGAGTTATGACACTTTTTGTTGTGTTCTACTTTTCATCCGGACACAGTGTAGAAACACCGGTTAGCAAATTGTTACATGATTTGCTTCTAACAGTGTCATTTTGAGATTCCAAGCCTACCGATTGACTGTCTCACTCACTCACTCACTCACTCACTTACTGACTGACTGACTGACTGACTGACTGACTGACTGACTGACTGACTGACTGACTGACTGACTGACTGACTGACTGACTGACTGACTGACTGACTGACTGACTGACTGACTGACTGACGGACGCGCGTGGATAGATTGATTGATGGATTGATTGATATACTGCAGATGAATGGACTACTGGATGTCTGGATGGACGGATGGACGGAAGGACGGGCGGATGGATGGACGGACGGATGAACGGATGGATGGACGGAAGGAAGGACTGACGGACGAATGGACGGACGGACGAATGGATGGATGGACGAATGGATGGATGGATGAACGGAAGGACGGATGGATGGACGGACGGACGGACGGATGGATGGATGGATGGATGGACGGAAGAACGGATGGATGGATGGACGGAAGGAAGGATGGATGGACGGAAGGACGGATGGATGGACGGATGAACGGATGGATGGACGGATGAACGGATGGATGGATGGACGGAAGGAAGGATGGATGGACGGGAGGACGGATGGATCGACGAAAGGACGGATGGATGGACGGACGGACGGACGGATGAACGGACGGATGGATGTTTCTTCTCATTTGCTGTTCCGCATTCATCTGTTATGCACCCATAACCCATCGAGTCATATATCTAAAGATCCGATCTTTAGGCCCATGGCTTTCGAAACAGAGAAAGTCTGCGGCGACCTCGGCGCAGGGGAGTTTGGGTGGGGCGGCAGGGTGGGGCGGCAGAGGTTGAGGCGGTCGTCTCGTGGGTGATGGAGTGGCTGATGCCGCTGAAGAGAACAAAGCAAAGTAGACAAACAACAAACGGTAAGTCAGTCTTTGGGATCATAAATTCCATTTATAAGCCTTCGGTCGATTGCATGGTTATGCGCTGGCCATGTAAAATGGACTCTGCAAGTTGGAACCCTTGGTGTGACCGGTTCTTCAGATGACACACAACCATTAAGCGATATCTACTAAAGTTTTGGCGTTTATGCATGTCTGTTTCGTTTAAGGAAAAATGTAAGGAAAACAAACGAAGAAACGGACTTGATATGCCAATAAAAAAGACTACAAGTAGCTTATATTTTGTCTAAATTCTGGAGGCTTTTTAAGTTGCTTCCACTCTCTACATCTATTGGCTACATTCAATGACTTCCGCTTGTCTTACATCGACAATTTTATTGTTGATATTTGCTATCCACTGATATCCATTGGTTCGGTTACAGCCATCTCATAGATCTGATATCTTGCCTTTGGGATTCGTACTAGTTCCTAAACGATAATTTGAATGGATTATTTGCTCCTAGTGTGGGATTGGAATCTGGCCGTTAGCATTTAGTTGCGAACAACCTCAGCTGCGCTGGTCCAATGGGTCCCGTAAAAGTCAGACTGGAACAAAGAGCCGGACCGACTCAAAAGGACGATTAAACGACGATAGAGCCTCGTGAAAAGGAAGCCCTTTGGATAAGGAACTTCTGGACAAGGACTTTAACAGTGGTGAACGGGTCGATGGGTGGATGGGTGGAGGGACTGACGACTGGATTGATGATGCATGGAAGGGTGAACAGTGGACATGCGGACGGTTGGACGGATGGATGAATGGCCGGATGGACGAGGGGACAGACGGATCGACGGACGGATGGACGATCGGATGGAAGGACAGATGGACGGTTGGAAGGAGGGACGGATGGATGGATTGATGCATGAGCTGACCGATGAGTGGACGGACACTTGGACGGACGGAAGTTTGGGGTCTAGATGGACGGAAGGACGGACGTACGGACGGGGGGCCTTGCGCACTGGGAGCGCTTCTGAACGGTTCACGTTTCTACTAGAGACGCTTTACAATGCTTAAATACAATACAATACAATACAATACAATAAAGAAAGCATTAGCCAATGCTATTAAGACAGTAGGAGATAAAAGAGTTCTGATATCTGAATCTACGAATATCCCGTAAGTGAATTGAGATAAGCCGCATAATTCCAGAGTACGGTTAGAAAATGATACAGTAGCGTCAAACACAAGGCCCGCACAGCGTGTGCAATTGGTGCAGGGTTATCAAGTAAGCCATCCAACTGAACAGACTTAGCCGGTCAAATTTGCAGAATTGGTGGTCTGTGCCTAGAAGGAGAATTTCGGTCTTAGACGGATTCAGAAAAAGCTTATTATTGGCCGTCAAAGATGGTCATCGTCATAAAGAGTGGTTACGAATTGGATAGAAGGATTAAGCGTGAAGCTATATGACGAAAGGAGTAGCTTACAAATCGTGGATTCTTGGTAAGTAGGAAGCCCTGTGGAGTGATATATATCGTTAAAGAAGTGGGCCCAGTACAGAACCTTGTCGTTTACTTCAGTTCAAGACAGTGAACGCAGATCTGTATTGATTTATACACGAAATGATTATTATGGTGATGTCATTAAGATGCAAACCAACCGAGAGATGGATCAAATAGACCAGGGCTTCCCAATCCTACCTTCTATAGATCTAATAAGGAAGCCCTCTCTAGACCCTGATCTCAGCTTTGAATTCTGTGTCTGAAACTCTTTAACGGGTGGTCTTGATTCGCATTCAACCTCGCCTATTGTCTAATTGTCTAAAATCCACTTTTAATCTGCATAGCCTATTGTAAATTGCACGCAGTCAAATCCAGGATTCTTGTCGTTTACAACGTTTGTCGGAATGAAGATGTGGAGCGAACAACTCTCTAGCTGACATGTGCAGAGCTTAGATTAAAATATAGGCTAAAAAGGTTTGCGGAGTGTGCTCGACAACTTTGTTTAGTTCTAAAAGAGATTCAAGAGATTCACTCTGAAATCACTCATATCAAGCTAAGGCACGCTGAAACTGAGCATCCAGCTCATTAGCTGTTTTTGCAGCCAAATCTTTAGCTGTTTGTGCAGCTAGCTCTTTACATAACATAACATATTTTATTCGGCAACCAACTTAAAATACAGTTCGTAAGTACATGAAACTGTTTTCGAGATTAGTCGGTATGCCCAGGAGACCCAAAAGGGGCCGAAGGTCCCGCAAGCCAGGGCCACCTGAGACAAATTAGTTGACAGAATGCGTTACGGCCAACTATGATAATTGAAAAACTAGACAAATAAATTCTTTAACACTTCGTATGCATGAACTTGTATTTCAAAATCAATAAAGCTTATGAATTGAATTGAAGTGTTTGTGCAGCCAGGTCTTAAGCTGTTTTAAGGTTTAGTAGAAACTCATACTACGACTGACTTCGTAAACTCTCGAACTTCAGGTCATTAGGTTTAAAGAGTAGCAGCCACTTTTAAGAGGCACTCAGGTCCTCCACAAACTTCGTGCAGCACCAGAGGTCAACTGTAAATGAATACTCGAAGCAAACCCTTGACGAAATTAAATGTCTAAGCAATAAGACCGTCTGCAAAATTGCCAAGAGCTTTACTTGGCAACCAGATGCACCGAATCGGTAACGCTTCATCACCGATTCCATCATGCAACACTCCAGAATATTATCCCAGGCAACCGCGACCTGTCAGTTTGTGTGCGTCTGTATATCTCAGGAGACCGTTCTACCATGATAGACGACGATAATTCTTAGGACGACCTGGTCTGACGGAAAGGCATCGGCTCTCTGTCACTCGATCTGGATCTCACAGCGCTATGTGACATTTGCAATTTGGTTCTTTCGAGCAACGCAATCCATCGCCAAACGTGTCCGTTGCTTGGATCAGTCGATCCGGAGTCCAGGACGAAGCTACGGAGCGAATACCGTATCTGCTGTTGTCCGAAGACGGTGAGAGATCGGATTTGCTTAGCTCGGTCACGCCTTGTCTAGTTTCACGGTGTATCAATCGCAGCGGTCACCATGACTTGACAAATCACGCACAGTAACAGTCAATCAATTTGACAAGCACAGATTCAATCATCTGAAAGCGTGACAACTAGTGCAGCAAGTGACTAAACCATTCTGCCTATACGAAGACGATCTCTTTGACAATATTACTGTGCAACTAACATTAAAATGCAAGTTAACCTGAAATGCTCAGTTAAACTTGTAAGTTTAGCTCCGAACATGTAAAAAAGGTCTATAACATGGACTTGTTGATAAAATACGTGTAGATTATTTACAGCGTTAGATGCAAGAATGTGCAGCATCATAACGCCATGAGAATATAAAAGTAAGTAGGTCCGATATTCTCTGTTAAACCGGTTGCAGAAGAGCCGTAATCTGGTGTACAAACATCATATCCAAAATACAAATACAAAATCAATAGGAGTACAGCATTCTTCCTACAAATGTTTTCCTCATAATTATTATTTTCGATAATAGTCAAGACCCTGTCATGAGACCGTGGGCGAAGGGCATAGGTAGTCGATTTTCCATCGTGGGAGCAACTTATGTAAAACATGCCCCGGATTGTTCAGAACAGCTGTGAAGAGACCAGTATCAGCCTTGCGACAGGTTGGATTGTCAACGGGGAGGTACCCCGCCGGATCATCCTACTTATCATGGATTGGAGCCTGTTTTTATCTTGCTCACGAGCAAAACCCCACCATGCCGGGCAAGCGTTCAGCAGGCGTGCCACAGTCGTGGCGCGAACCACACCAAAAAGGTTTGGGCCCTTGATAGTAGACTCTAAAGATCTGCATTCCGCCTGTGGGGTGGGTTCAATGCTAAAGCAATGCAACTTAGTTCTATAGGCAAAAGCTTTAAGCCATTGCCTAAATACATTTACAGAACGCAGTCAAAGTCCATCAAGCGCAACTCAACATACCATCTGCGGAAATTTTAACTTCCATGGCCCACTGTTCTGGATATTGGATGAAATAAACATAATATATGTTTACAGAAATTCAGAGGCCCTATTTGACGCAACAATTAGAAATAATAAATGACATCAACTACACGTAACTGATTAATTGAGAATGACGTCACTGCTAACTAGTGATGAGAATGTCATTGGTGACGAGTACCGAAAATGATGTAACAATGCAATACGTCAGTGAGTTTGTCCTGTGTTTTAATCTTCAGGAGTATAGGGAGAAAAGTGTGACGCAACGGTTTTGAGGCTAAAAAATGAAACAATGGATGTGATATCACGATTATTGTCCTCTGTAAGGATTTTGCTATTCGTCATATCAATTTTCTTTGTTTTAATAATAATCCTCATCGACGTATATTGATGACGTCGATGATTATTCTCTATTGTAGCTTTGAGGAGACAATCATGGGCTTAAACGTAATCAAATAATGACGTACCGGGTAACAATTTGATACGGTCAGTAATAAGTAAGTAAGTAAGTAAGTATATCCTTTATTGAAAAACCAACTGCTAACCGCATTTTGGTGTACAAAGATCATCAAATATTAAAAAAAATTTAGGTATAAAGCATCCGTGTGACAAATGTTTTACGAGATAGAGAGTTTGCCTTAGGTATTATTCTATTGTGGGTAAATGATAGCATTACAGTTACAAGTTATAATAATAAATAAAACTATGATACTCGTCATTATTTATTATTTAATTAGCCTAATATGTCGCTTCTGAACGCGTTTAGTCTTGTATTGTAGTCGGAATATTTGGCGATTGAGAGGGAATTTAAGGTATATATCTGGTCGATTCGCTAGCCATACAATTATTAGAAAAGAACTTCAAATGTGATACATCGAAGACTCACGCCAAAACATCAATCAATCGTTTATTTTTAAAATCCATTTGTCATGAACGCAATTGTCAATAACATAACGACAAACCATGCGTGCCTTGGTTTGCTACGTTCATTAAAGCGCACGTCAAATCGGGCGCCTCTGTAAGCGAGGAAACCTTAAAATTGCGTTGGTGCCCATACAATTAGGCGCCTGTGGCGAAGGGTCTCAACCAATAAATGTGTGTTGGTACATCCGTCGATGTTACCTCAATAATTTTAAAATGCTGCGGCAATTTTCTTGTCTCCTGTCTTAGAATGAGATAATTTTGATAGGTCTATTGAATGTGCTTTGGAAGACATGGCTTGCCTATTTTTCTATTTTTCTGTGCAGGGATACGACGCTGTTTCACATTTAAAATCTTAGATTTCTTTCTTTTTCTTTGTATTTTTTTCCTACCTACCCTTCGCTTCTTTGATGTCTCTCTTTTCTCTCTATCTCTCTTCTTCCTTGTTTTCTTCCTTTTCATTCATAACTTTATTTCTTTTCTTCCAATTACTTTTCTTAATGAACTTCCTTTCCTTCTCTTTCCTTTTGTCTTGAAGGCTTTATCTCTAAATGTGCACTTGTCTACCTCCGCTTTTCTCTGCTAATGGCAAAAGAACAAGTTCTTTTCGTTTGAAGCGAATCGCGTGGCTCCTAAAGCGAACTGTCAGCGCCGAGAGAGCAATATAATGATGGCGGGAGGGAGACCGGAAGCGGTGGAGAAAGACGTAGAGAAACGAAGAGTTGGATCCAATGAAACAACGAATGGCCGTCAGAGGACCTCCTTAAAATCGAAAGACATTTCCTCTGTACAATTACTGGACTGATTCGTTTATTGTCGTCATTCAACTCACTTTTCCGCGACCTCTTCCGGCAGCACGTGATCTATTTGTCTCGACCGAATTCTTATTCCATATACCATATACCATATATTATATAATATATATATATATATATATATATATATATATATATATATATATATATATATATAGAAAGAGAGAGAGAGAGAGAGAGAGAGAGAGAGAGAGAGAGAGAGAGAGAGAGAGAGAGAGAGAGAGAGAGAGTGAGTGAGTGAGTGAGAGAGAGAGCATTTCACATGCAGTGCCCCGTCATTTCTTCCTCGCTCAGCGAAGCTCTGGGCGGAGGCGAAAGCAGTGCAGTCTTCAACCGTTTTCGATGTTGTCTGTCTTCCGTCGATGGAGATGATTTTCCAAGTGGACCATTTGGGATCGTCTTCTTCTGTCAGACGATGTTTTGACGTCGTTCATGGACGTCGTTCAGTTGTGTCAGTTGTTGGTCTTTCATGTGCTCTCATTGGCAGTCTGAAGATTCTCGTCAGCACATTTATCAGCCAGTAAGATCTAATGGCGGCTGTCGCTTGTGACTCTCTTCGCCTATGACCTTGTCTGTAGATGTTGTTGGTATCTATGGTGTCCTTATCATCATCATCATCATCATCATCAGCGTCATCATCATCATCATCATCATCATCATCATCATCATCATCATCATCATCATCAGTGTGCGCCTTTCCGGAGCGTTGCCATTTCCACGGTTCGTGGCCAATCGTCTCGGTCGTGAGCTCGTCTCCAGGCCCCAGGGCCAGTGGGTATAGATCCGCCTCCACCGCACAGGTTAAGATATAGGCTACATTGGGCGTTCGACTGGTCTATTCTAGCTCCTGTACTGGAAAGAGGCGGAAATGAAGACTCGGAGCGCCTTAGCTGAGTCCTGCCAGCTATTACACTGTGCGAAGTGCTCACATATCCGGATTCCTCTAGATTCGAGCGTCTCCGAGAATGGGGTATGGTCTATCCATGCAGTGCACCTAAAGCTTTCTGTACTACTTTTTATGCTTATGGAAATCGCAGAATATTGCTGCTTCCATGCATAAAAAATTGCGTCTACAACCTTAACTGGATCAAAAGATTATCCATCTGATTGATTTATGCAGTTTTACGCATCGCATGCGTCGTATTTAATGGCCATAAACCAACATGATGGATGAAACTAAAACCAACGACAGCAACGTTCAAAATTATTGCCAATTCCAATTCAATCCGATTAAAACAGATCGAATGGAAGCGTAGCGGTTTTGAAAGGGAATCGTATTTCTCTGTCTCTATCTGAATGTAAGTACATCAGTTCGGCAAATAATTCAAATAATTAATGCACCACCCTGATGCAGAAACCACATGCTACGACAGCACATTTGCAATTGTTAAAAACACTTTTCGCATGACTGGATGTGTGTGTGTGTGTTTGTGTGTGTGTTTGTGTGTGTGTGTTTGTGTGTGTGTGTGCGTGTGTGTGTGTTTGTGTGTGTGTGTGTGTTTGTGTGTGTTTGTGTGTGTGTTTGTGTGTGTGTTTGTGTGTGTGTGTGTGTGTGTGTGTGTGTGTGTGTGTGTGTATGTGTATGTGTGTGTGTGTGTGTGTGTGTGTGTGTGTGTGTGTGTGTGTGTGTGTGTGTGTGTGTGTGTGTGTGTGTGTGTGTGTGTGTGTGTGTGTGTGTGTGTGTGTGTGTGTGTGTGTGTGTGTGTGTGTGTGTGTGTGTATGTGTATGTGATAAAACCAAATATAAAAACTTGCTCACTGACGAGACCGTGCATTTGGTCCTTCATATATAATATTAATACGAATAAATATGGCCATTCATTATATATAGGCCTCTGTGACGGAATATGCTCTTATTATAGGGTCCAGGTGCACGTATTGGTCTCTTACGATATCACCTCTTAAACTAATTAGACGACACAACGCCACTCGGTCATAGTCAAGGCCACAATAAAGGCATGGCATTGTGCCATCTTAGTTCTTCCACTCAGATAGATGGTATCGCTGAACTGGACAACATCTTCTGCAACCGGAAATCAGACATCGGATAGTGGAAGAGGCTATTACCAGATTTCCAATTAGACTATAAAAGTTGACAGAAGGCAACATAATTACAGCGAAATTCATATAAAAGTTTTTATATAGCCTATATATATGCCTATACCTTGAGATAAATATTGAGATAAATTTACTAATAATTTGTGTATTCACGTATATATGTTTGTGTCTGACCATTTATATAGCACATTTACCCCCTGCACAGGGTAATCTTATAGAGACGCATCTTTAAAAGGCGTTACTTTTAATTTAAGATCTCAGCCGTAATAGATTTACTATTGATGATGGTTTCCAACAGATAAACCAGTCGTCGTCGTCGATGCCCTGGTCTACCCATGCAGTGCAAGAAAAGCGTCGATTTGTCGTTTCGAACTTTGGCGGCACAATGGACGATTTGTTTCCACGAATCTCTCTTTTGCACTGCTCGCACTGTCTGTTCCAGAGTCATTCCTGTCCATTCTTTCACATCATCAATCCACATCCTACCAGGTCTTCCTCTCCTCACCAAGGGCGTAACTTTGCCACAGAAAGTGGTGGTGACCAATCCCCTCCTCCTAATTTTTAACGTATGCCTACTATTGGAACGCTAGCTAAGCGCAGGACACCAGCTTATTCACAAGCGCTGCGTTAAGTCAGAGAGTTGTCCAGAGAGTGTTCGATGGTGTTCCAAGTCCAGTTGCGAAGGAGACAAGAGGCTCTAGCAGCGTCGAAGCCTCATAGACACGCTATGCATTGTCCGGCTGCTACTGAGGCTCTTAGATGAATAGGCCAATCGTTAAGCTACTACTGTAGGCGGCAGGCCTACTACCAATAATCGACGTTATGGTACCGATTATCATTGTCAACGCTAAATGGTTATCCCGAAGTTTAGGTTGGCTAATTATTTCAACGTCTTGACGCTGGTAAGTAAGCAGTCTACCAATGTCTATGACAATTGTCATTAATCCGGCTTCCATTTACGAGAATTTTTTTATCAATCGAACTTCTGTTTAAGCAAGAATTATTGTCATCAATCCAACTTCTATTTAGCCAAGAATTTTTTTCATCAATCCAACTTCTATATAGACAAATATTATTCTCGCCAATCCCACTTCTATTTAAGCAAAAACACTTAATCGATCCAGCTTCAAATTCTCAATTGAAGCACCTTAAGTTTAATCAATCCAGCTTCTATTTATGGAAACAGTTATTTCAATCAATCCAACTTCTATTTAAACAAAGAATTAGTTTCATCAATCGAACTTTCATTTAGGATAACAATTATTTTAATCGATCCAGCTTCCATTTTAAATTGACAATAATTATAAGATTAATTTACCAGCCTAAACTACGGTTTTACCCGCTAAAATACCGTGTGCAGTAACAGCTTACAGCGTGTACCACGGAAACATGATACATTGCACAAACAATTATAACCTTTCGCGGTCTTTTAACAATGAATCGATCCATATTTGATCATTTGACCTTTCACAAAACAAAATTTATGACGTCACCAAATTACGAAACCAAATTACGAAACCAAACATAATTATGTAAGTAAGGTAGTGTGGACACACTGTGGAGGCACCTCTCAGCATTGCCGCTATTGCGATGCTAAGTATTCATGAATAGCCAAGTACAGCCAAATGCTTTCATGTTAAAAATATATTTCATTGGAGGACCAAAAAGTGGTGGTGACTATCACCACCACTTTTAAAAGTGGTGGTGACCGGACACCACCGTCACAATAGAAAGTTACGCCTATGCTCCTCACTTATTCCGTGTTTCTCCCATGATTATATCTTTCTCCATACAATCTGACGTCTTTCTCATGATGTATCCGAAGTAGGTCAATTTCCTTGTTATTATTTCGCCCCACAGTCTTCTTCCTTCGACCTCCCTCATCACCTCTTCATTTCTCCTCTTGTCCGTCCAAGGTATTCCCAGAATTCTTCTATAGAATGTTGTCTCAAATGATGCTATTCTTCTCTGCTCGCTCTTTCTGTATGTCCGTGATTCCGATCCGTATGTTGCCACAGGCCATATCAGAGATCGAAGCAATCTCAACTTAGTGGAGATTGTAATACCTCTGTTTTTCCACACTTTTCAGATTGTTAGCACGTTCTTGGCCAATCCCAGTCGCATTTTTATATCTTCTTCACAATTCCCATCTGCTGTGATTGTAGCCCCAAGTATTGCAATCTATACCTACTTGTTTCAACACACTTCCTTCTACACAGATGTCAATCTTCTGTCCGTCAGTAGCCGTGACTTTGGTTTTTTCCTATTGATTTCTAGTCCATATTTTCTCCCTGCTCTTATCAATCGTTCTACGAGATAAACCAGTATTCAGCCAGTATAAAGACGCCCTAGGCAGTGTCTTATATTTGGTTGATTCTGTTAGATTCACAAATAGGACCTCAATTTAGAAACGCAAGAGAAGTCAAGGCTGCCATTTTCTGTTCCATATCTGGTGACATTTACGTCGAACTTCGGTCGAAGTTTACGATGTCTGACGGACGGTCAGACGGCGAGAGATCGACCGGTCCCTGGTGGGTTGCCTGTGAAACGGGGTCCTCCTTAGAGTTACTGTCGAACTGTGCAAAGTCGAACTGTGATATATTGTCACATGCAGTCAAGTCTTGGTGTCGGACATGGCCTGGTCGTATTACGTTGTTACAGTTTTCTGTGATTATTTAAACAATTTCGGACATTTATAGCCTTTACAGAAAACAAGCATCTTTAAGTTCAAGATAATCTACTCCTACTCATCTAAACGTAGGCCTATGCATAATCTGTGTTACAGTACTAGTGTAGTGGCATAAGTAGGTCAGAAACACCGAGAAAGAATTAGGTAGACTGAATGGTTAGCTGGCTGGCTGAGTGGCCGACTAACTGAATGATTGATTGATTGAATGAATGAATGAATGAATGAATGAATGAATGAATGAATGAATGAATGAATGACCGATTGACTGTCTCACTCACTCACTCACTCACTTACTGACTGACTGACTGACTGTCTGACTGACTGACTGACTGACTGACTGACTGTCTGACTGACTGACTGACTGACTGACTGACTGACTGACTGACTGACTGACTGACTGACTGACGGACGCGCGTGGATAGATTGATTGATGGATTGATTGATATACTGCAGATGAATGGACTACTGGATGTCTGGATGGACGGATGGACGGAAGGACGGGCGGATGGATGGACGGACGGATGAACGGATGGATGGACGGAAGGAAGGACTGACGGACGAATGGACGGACGGACGAATGGATGGATGGACGAATGGATGGATGGATGAACGGAAGGACGGATGGATGGACGGACGGACGGACGGATGGATGGATGGATGGATGGACGGAAGAACGGATGGATGGATGGACGGAAGGAAGGATGGATGGACGGAAGGACGGATGGATGGACGGATGAACGGATGGATGGACGGATGAACGGATGGATGGATGGACGGAAGGAAGGATGGATGGACGGGAGGACGGATGGATCGACGAAAGGACGGATGGATGGACGGACGGACGGACGGATGAACGGACGGATGGATGTTTCTTCTCATTTGCTGTTCCGCATTCATCTGTTATGCACCCATAACCCATCGAGTCATATATCTAAAGATCCGATCTTTAGGCCCATGGCTTTCGAAACAGAGAAAGTCTGCGGCGACCTCGGCGCAGGGGAGTTTGGGTGGGGCGGCAGGGTGGGGCGGCAGAGGTTGAGGCGGTCGTCTCGTGGGTGATGGAGTGGCTGATGCCGCTGAAGAGAACAAAGCAAAGTAGACAAACAACAAACGGTAAGTCAGTCTTTGGGATCATAAATTCCATTTATAAGCCTTCGGTCGATTGCATGGTTATGCGCTGGCCATGTAAAATGGACTCTGCAAGTTGGAACCCTTGGTGTGACCGGTTCTTCAGATGACACACAACCATTAAGCGATATCTACTAAAGTTTTGGCGTTTATGCATGTCTGTTTCGTTTAAGGAAAAATGTAAGGAAAACAAACGAAGAAACGGACTTGATATGCCAATAAAAAAGACTACAAGTAGCTTATATTTTGTCTAAATTCTGGAGGCTTTTTAAGTTGCTTCCACTCTCTACATCTATTGGCTACATTCAATGACTTCCGCTTGTCTTACATCGACAATTTTATTGTTGATATTTGCTATCCACTGATATCCATTGGTTCGGTTACAGCCATCTCATAGATCTGATATCTTGCCTTTGGGATTCGTACTAGTTCCTAAACGATAATTTGAATGGATTATTTGCTCCTAGTGTGGGATTGGAATCTGGCCGTTAGCATTTAGTTGCGAACAACCTCAGCTGCGCTGGTCCAATGGGTCCCGTAAAAGTCAGACTGGAACAAAGAGCCGGACCGACTCAAAAGGACGATTAAACGACGATAGAGCCTCGTGAAAAGGAAGCCCTTTGGATAAGGAACTTCTGGACAAGGACTTTAACAGTGGTGAACGGGTCGATGGGTGGATGGGTGGAGGGACTGACGACTGGATTGATGATGCATGGAAGGGTGAACAGTGGACATGCGGACGGTTGGACGGATGGATGAATGGCCGGATGGACGAGGGGACAGACGGATCGACGGACGGATGGACGATCGGATGGAAGGACAGATGGACGGTTGGAAGGAGGGACGGATGGATGGATTGATGCATGAGCTGACCGATGAGTGGACGGACACTTGGACGGACGGAAGTTTGGGGTCTAGATGGACGGAAGGACGGACGTACGGACGGGGGGCCTTGCGCACTGGGAGCGCTTCTGAACGGTTCACGTTTCTACTAGAGACGCTTTACAATGCTTAAATACAATACAATACAATACAATACAATAAAGAAAGCATTAGCCAATGCTATTAAGACAGTAGGAGATAAAAGAGTTCTGATATCTGAATCTACGAATATCCCGTAAGTGAATTGAGATAAGCCGCATAATTCCAGAGTACGGTTAGAAAATGATACAGTAGCGTCAAACACAAGGCCCGCACAGCGTGTGCAATTGGTGCAGGGTTATCAAGTAAGCCATCCAACTGAACAGACTTAGCCGGTCAAATTTGCAGAATTGGTGGTCTGTGCCTAGAAGGAGAATTTCGGTCTTAGACGGATTCAGAAAAAGCTTATTATTGGCCGTCAAAGATGGTCATCGTCATAAAGAGTGGTTACGAATTGGATAGAAGGATTAAGCGTGAAGCTATATGACGAAAGGAGTAGCTTACAAATCGTGGATTCTTGGTAAGTAGGAAGCCCTGTGGAGTGATATATATCGTTAAAGAAGTGGGCCCAGTACAGAACCTTGTCGTTTACTTCAGTTCAAGACAGTGAACGCAGATCTGTATTGATTTATACACGAAATGATTATTATGGTGATGTCATTAAGATGCAAACCAACCGAGAGATGGATCAAATAGACCAGGGCTTCTCAATCCTTTCTATGCCCGCACCCCTGGGAAATGTTTGACCAATGTTCGCACCCCCTACAAAAGTATTATCACATTTGAAGACGCATATATGAAATTGTTACTACTGAAGATTGTTCTTACAAGCATTAGGCTAAAGCCTTACAGGCTTACAGTGTTACGTGAAAATAAATTTCTAATCTTACGGTCTTACCCATTACTCATCCAATGAGAGCTCAAAATTTTGTAATGTATTATCAATGCATTCTTATAATTCATACTTTCTATCTTTGTCGCAACCCCTGAAATAACATGTCGCACACCCTAGGGTGCGTGCACCCCAGTTTGGTAACCCTGAATAGACCGAACATTTGTTCGTGGCGGTGAATGAGTATATTATGATGAACGATATCAAAAGAGGTAAATAGGTACAGCAGAACGAGTGCAGTTACCTTTCTTTAATCAATGGAGCTGTTTTTGTAACTGTGACTGGTAAGTAGTGCACTTTCAGTGGAATGGCATTTGTGGTAGGCGAATTGGAAAGGGATGACAGCAACTAATAACTACTTTTTCCGATTGTTTTGAAGATGAAATTGAGAGCAAAGGTGAGGCAATAGTTTGATAGCTCATCAGGAGATATAGGTGTTTATAAAATAAAAGGATAATGGATTGGACAATGGATTCAGCAAAAACAGGCTGACCTTTAGATGTAAAGAATGGGCTCAAGATATCAAAGCATTCTGTTGGAAGAGCTGTAGGAATATAATCTAAGGCGCATTGCTTATCAGGAGATAAGAAAATGACAGATGGTAAAGATCTGTGCTAAAATGATCACAAAGTTAAAAAGGTCAGGGATGCTGATCGTTTCTACGTTAAGACTTGAAATGGACCTGATGAGAATGCAGCCATTTACAGCAATTGCGCCATAAACCATAATGTTAGTTGCTCGTATATCCTGCCGTTGCCCTTGGAGACAAGTAGTCTCCAGGAAGTCAGGTTCTGCAGTAAAACAATCATAGCTTCTGGATGCACGTAACCTTGGCTCATATTCCAAAGTTATTTATCGACAACTGAATAATTAATTGTGGCCAAAACCAAACTGCTTTAATTCCTAAAACAAGAACATCCACCTATGCACATGCAGACATAAGGTGACCAAAAAAATGTATCGTTATTTTTAAAAGTCCATCAAGAAAGAATTTCTTGTACATACAGACACACACAGAGCAACACCAAACGGGCCTAACACTTTCCCTTCCTCCCATTAAGACATCCAGTATACTATAGTATACATCCAGTATACTATAGTATAACAGCACATGGGTTAAAGGGCCAATCTCTGTGTGATGTAACAAATGCTACCACAGTGTCGCGGATGCTCTATGCGGCCCCGGCGTGGTGGGGCTTTGTGGGGGTAGAGGGACGCTCTCGTCTTCAGGCAACTATACGGCGACTGGTCCGGTCTCGTTATCTACCGGAATCCTACCAAAGTTTCGAACAACTTTGCAGAAAAGCAGACTCTAACCTCTTTTCTACCATCATCAGCAACCCTGCACATGTATTACATCAACTACTGCCTCCCGTGAAAACTGTTTCGTACTCGCTACGCCCCAGAACCCACAATAGAATAATACCTAAGGCAAACTCTCTATCTCGTAAAACATTTGTCACACGGATGCTTTATACTTAAAAATTTTTTTATATTTGATGATCTTTGTACACCAAAATGCGGTTAGCAGTTGGTTTTTCAATAAAGGATATACTTACTTACTTACTTACTTAGTTTACAAAATTTACCAACCGGCAAGGCTGTACCTAACGTCGCACACAAATTCTGACACGGCGCGTTTTTCGTCATCGGAACTTTTAAATTTCAACCACCAAATATTTTTGACGACTATTCTGTTAAACTGATTCTGTTGTAGTCATCAAAAACGCTAAACGATTACCTTTTAACAACAGTTTTAAGACCTTTCCTAATCTTGTACTTTGTCCTTCTCACTTTCTCAAATTTTGTAAACGTTTAAATTATTTTTAAACCATTCTTTTTACTTTTCTATGTTGTAGTACCTACATGTATTATGGTGTTTAGTTTTCCATAAGTTTAGTGACCCACTTTAGTAGGCAGCCCTCATCCATACCAGTTGGTGTAACTCATTGACTTTGTCTCGCGAAAGAATATAATATTATAAAATTAATTAATTCAGAATACTTATATAGCGCCTCTCCAAGATTCCTACTCAGAGGCGCTCCAGCACAGCTCCAACGAAAAACAGCAGTTGTCAAATGCTTGTAAAAGGCATATATAGAGTTTCTAGCTAAGACAACAGGCCGATTTTTTAAGGAAGGCTATGAGATGGGGTAATAGAGCTACTGGACGTAGCCAGAAGCATTCCTTAACTGGCATTACCAAACCCAGATCGAAATATCTAATTCGATACTTTGGGAGGGCAATAGCTAATGGCCCGATCTTCCTCTTAGCGTCCTCGTCCTCTGTTTCATCGTTCTTCTTTCTTCGCTTTTCGTTTCTTCTTTTATTCTTCTTCTTTTTCTTTTTCTTCTTCTCCTCCTCCTCCTCCTCCTTCTCCTCCTCCTCCTTCTCCTCCTCCTCCTTCTTCTTCTGTCTTCCTTCTCCTCCTCCTCCTCTTCTCCTCCTCCTCCTCTCCTCCTCCTCCTCCTCCTCCTCCTCCTCCTCCTCCTCCTCCTCCTCCTCCTCCTCCTCATCCATTTGTGCATTTACGATCCATCTTTGATGATGTAAACTTGTTCGTCTTCCGATTGATCAGCCAGGCCATTGCAATTATTCTGCAACAGTAGCCTCAGCCTCAGCAGCAGCGCATCATCTTAATCTCCTTCTTTTCCTATTCTTGTTCTGAGTTCCATCGTCATCGTTGTCATAATTCTCTGGTGCAATAGCCAAAGCAGAACCATTGTTGATAACAAACAAAGCATTCATCTTGTCTGTTTACTCAGTTTGCTATATGCAGACAGACAGACATGTAGACAGACAGGCAGAAGCGCTCCTGGGAATACAGGCGGATACACTTATAAACGGATAGATCGACGTAGACATTTACGCGGAAACGTGACAACCGAGACGAATTGGCGACTATGCAGGGACAGTGACTGACGTTCATCAAACGCTCGAACTCCGCTCGGGCGCACGTTCGGTCAGTCGGGCGTTCGGTCAGTCGGGCGTTCGGTCAGTCGGGCGTTCAGTCAGTCGGGCGTTCGGTCAATCGGGCGTTCGGTCAGTCGGGCGTTCGGTCAGTCGGGCGTTTGGTCTGCTCTTTTCTCTGTCGTCCTGTCTTTCGTCTTGTCTTCCATTTATCTGTCGTTTTCTCTGTCGTTCGGTCTGTCATTTGTTATAGCTTAGGTCAATGTGACCTTTGGTCTGTTGTTCTTCTGCCGTTCTTATGCCATTCTTCTGTCGTTCTGTTTGTCGTTCTGTTTGTCGTTCCTATGTCGTTCTGTTTGTCGTTCTGTTTGTCGTTCTGTTTGTCGTTCCTATGTCGTTCCTATGTCGTTCTGTTTGTCGTTCTGTTTGTCGTTCCTATGTCGTTCTTATGCCGTTCTTCTGTCGTTCTTCTGTCGTTCTGTTTGTCATTCTGTTTGTCGTTCTGTTTGTCGTTCTATTTGTCATTCTGTTTGTCGTTCTGTTTGTCGTTCTATTTGTCATTCTGTTTGTCGTTCTGTTTGTCGTTCTGTTTGTCGTTCGATCTATCGGTGTGTCTTCCTGTTGTCGCTTGGTTTTTGGGTCGGTTGTTTGGAGTTGTCTTCCTCGTGGAACATGGCGTGTTATGAGAAGAGATAAACGAATGGAGCCGAAAAGAACCGTCCTTCGTTTGTTAATAAGAGTTCACCTGGGACTGACGGTGCAACTATGATTGGACGCTAATTAGATTCCACAACATCGACGTTCTGCTTTAGTACTGACCACAAGAGCAGTATCCGACCATGTCAACATAATCAAGACCACCCCCTCGGCACTACCAAGACCCACGGCAGGCACACGCCTAGACGAACGCACACACATATACAGACGGAGAGACACAGAGGGAAAGGCTGACGTCGACACACAATCAATATCAAAACATGTCATCAAGGATTCAATTATAACTGCACCTTGGCCAAACACTGTTTGTCTATCGTCGTAGATTATTATGTCTTCATTTTCATTTCCTTTGCCTTCGGGAAGGGTTATGTCCCCAATATTTGTCCAGGTCTTCTCGTTTTATTGCCTATCATACTTCATTCGATGATAACTCCTTTTCTCAGTCTTTTCTCAGTAAGCGGTCAATCCATTTATCACAGAGTGCATATTTTATGGATAATGCACGGTTATTATTTAATAATACTATTTTGTGACCCTGAGAGCGGGACTTGTTTTCCATTAGGTCTCATTCTTAAAGCTTAGACGCCTTAAAAGGCTTAGAGGACTATTACAATGTTGCTTGAATGAGTGTGATATCTGTTACGCAAGTCTGTTCTGTTTGATAGTGAGCTTTCCCTGAATGGTCGGAAACGTTGCTGATGAGTATTTTCTTGAAGTTTCGTTTTACAAGTTTTCACTTATTTTATGTTATAATTATTATTGTTAGTTGGTGTTGAAAATGGCTTCTACTCAATTGAATTTCATAGGGTTTCATAACAATCAGTTGATGAAAGTCTAACAATTGCGAACGACAACCGAAAATATTCAAATGGTAAACACTCACATGGTAAACACTCAAATGGTAAACACGGTTCTATAACAATCAGTTGAAGGTCTTATAATTGTGAAGGACAACAGAAAAAACTCACATGGTAAGCACTCACATGGTAAGCACTCACATGGTAAGCACTCCCATGGTAAACACTCATAAGCACTCACATGGTAAGCACTAACATGGTAAAAACTCACATGGTAAAAACTCATATGATAGACACTCACATCGTAAACACGAACCTGTCATAATTGAGCAATCACTTTCAATACATCTGCTCCAAACCCATTGCACCCAACAGACAATCGATACTTTTAGTTGCAAGTTGCAATCGATACCCAGGATGTAATTCAACGCATATAGGCAGGCAATATTTATGGCATCAGACCCGTACTAAAATTTAATGTTCCTCGATCTGCAGTTGGTATTTTTAGTCACATCCATATTGGGAAGAAAAGGACCCCCGAGAAGAACGATATTAGCGAGGAAAGTTAATGGGGATAATCGGCTACGTCGATTACTTTTTGAATCACTGTGTGCCCTAGGGAGGCGCTATATAAATGTTCTGAATGAATGAATGCCTGTAGAGGTCAGTGGTCCGAGAAGCACTGCAGTGACGACATTATTTGGCAGAGCTAAAACATTCTATAGAAACTTAAAACATCGTATATAAATATATGGGATGAGATAATCGACTCCAGCGTCAGACATTTATACATGATGGGAATATATAGTGTACACAAGATATAGATACATTATAGAATTTACGGGCTATATATGAACAAATTTTATGAGAGATATGGGCGTCTGCATGCCTGTGTATAACTCATTTATATCGAGACATCGTATGCGTAATAGCGAGCTAAAAGTTAATGATTGGAACTTGAGTCCATGCACTGATCAATATGCACGGCTGGCCTGTTAAAGTGAATGCAATGAAGGAAGATAGGCTATTTAGGCTACCCTAAAGGCTGGTATGATGACCGAATGGCTGTTTATCATCTTTACGACCCGGTTTGGTTCCCAAGTGCGTCTTGTGAAGAGATCGCAATGTTGAATTAATTATTAATTAGTTAAATTCATTATAGATCGCAATGTCAGACTATATATATACGAAACTTCATCTTAATATGTTGAGTTGTGTTTTACGTCCAATGTGTCTATATTATGCTGTAGTTGCGGCGTATCTTGAGAAAGGTTATTCTATTCTATAAGTACGTGGCACAGCATCCTAAAAGATGATGAATTTGGTGACGAATTCAGGTTGTTAATCTGCTGAAGAAATCATCCATGTACACACATTATACAAGACCTTGATAAACATTGACTGGAATTTCGTCGAGGCTATCGTGATGCGTATGACGAGGGGGATAGAATGGTTCATCCCACCGGATACTCTAGACCGGTTTATTCCATCCGGGGGGATAAATTCATACATCCCCCCGGATAGTCTTAGGACGGATACTCTATTTCGTGGTACCGACACACACGCTATGGCACAGGGCGAGAGTGGACCACTGTCTTGTGATTTTCATTATTTGACTTCTTCAGAGGGAACTAGAAATGTTTTTCGTTGCTCGGCCTTTCGTCCACGTGCCTTTTCCTCTGATAATAGGGTTTTAGATAAGAAAAACGGTGTATTCATTCCTGCAACACAGCAGATCTTGAAATGTAGACACTACCAAAAAGTTTCGTCCGAAATTATGATTTTGACAGTCATACCAGGGCGCTTCACATTTGGGAGCACATGTCAAAAATCGGACACTGATTACTTATGCCAGATAAATATCCAGACGCTGTATCAAGTGATTATCTGTTCTCAGCCATCCTCGTTTCGAGGGTCGGCCGCATCATGAACAATATTCCTCCAACGTCTCCCCTCTTCCGTCAATCTTATAATTTCCTCCATTGTCAATCCCGTCGTGATGATTATAGACAATAGATAATTCGCTATGGAATCAACTTTCCTTTTATTCGCTCCAAAAAAACTATCCTGTGGACCTGTTACATCTTTTCACTACCTCAAAACTTGTCTTTATTCTCGAGGACTTTCGCACTGGGAGCGCCTCTGATTGGTGTGCACTGTGAGAGGCGCTTTATAAATTTTTAAATACGATACAATACAAAGGCTATGCATATGTATGTACAATTGTACATACATAGTACCTACATAACACATACATGCATACACTTATGCCTGCAGTGTTGTTCAGTAATTGAAATACATGTAATTGAATTACGTAATTGAATTACAAGTTCCGTAATTGTAATTTTAATTGAATTATATTTTAAGTCCAGTAATTGTAATTGTATTTCAATTACAATATTGCATGTAATTTGTATTTGAATTAAGTGTAAATAACAAATTACTTTCATAATGTCAGCAAAGATGCTAGCCTGCTATAGGTTGACCTGGGCCACCCGTTTAATTGAATAAACTGCTCTGCATCATGATTGAATGGCAACATAATAATTGTCAACATTATTCTATCCTTACACCTCTGTTACAATCTTACAACACCCTTTGATAGACCCAAGGGCAAGGGCTGACCATCACTATCAGACTATCCATGCAGCCACGCACTCATTCTTAGCTAGCTTACTGCGGCTGCCTACTGATAACAGAGCTTCCATGCACCTTCTGCTCCAGTTGAGCGTCTCTTTAGCGCTGCTGGACGAATTGACTCACTCACCCAGGCGCAATCAACTAAGTTCTGTAACAGACTATCATTTTGAAAAACTTCTGTTCCTAAAAATCAAGTAAACTCTAACTTATTTTTAATGGATCATAATTGTAAATTGTATTTTGGATACTTGACAAAATTACAATACAATTGAATGTATAGATTTCAATTTTAGACCATTGGCCCATTGGATATTTTAGTTTAAATATAGAGCAAATTAAAATTTATCGAAAAAAATTCTAAATCATTTGCCAATTTTAAAGTCCTGAATGATTTAAAAGTAATTGATAATTGAATTACAATCAAAATGTAATTGTAATTCAATTACTTTCACAATCAAGTAATTGAAATTGTAATTCAATTACATTTACAAGCATGTAATTGCAATTATAACTGAATTACATTTGCAATGTAATTGATAATGTAATTGATACAACACTGTGTGCCTGGACCCATAGTGCATACTAGCGTTTACGTGCACGCATTGTTAGCGCATATATAGGCCTACAAATATTTTAGTAGATGAATTCATCTACTACGCCAACGGTAATAGGCTACCTGCGTTCTATTGCACTATTAAAAATGTCGGTACCATCTGTTTCAGTGCATTAATGAAATATTTCTTTTTGCACTTGCCCGCTTCTAGATCCGAATAGGTCAAAAAGACGATGTCTAGAGCTCCAGTACACATTTAATTTATTTGATTGTCTGGCTGATAAAGTAGAAGTAGGACGGCGATGCGTCAGTATGAGCAAAGAAGTGCTGTCCTGTAACTTCAGTTCAAGAATTTAATCCGAATTGGAAGCATGAGATGAGATACAATTACACGCGCGGCAGGCAGAAGGAGCGACCGCTTCTAGAGATTGACATCAAACGCTCGTTTTTACGGCCAACCATTAAATGCACACCCAAATACTGAAAGAAATCGAACCAGTTAATGGGATGCGCACCCAGTGACATCCGATCAATTTACTTAAAGCACGTTTTACCGAACTATATAGACCTACAATGAGATTAAAGACAGGAAATTACAGAAAAACCGAGAAAGAAACAAGTGTGCGCAAGAGCAAAATCAAATAGCAGTCTACTGTTCCTATACGTTTTGCAATAGTCTCGATCCCGCATCATAGATGGACATACAGTCTATTCTTAGCGTTATTCTGGTCAGTGAATGGACTTGCATTGACCGAACCAATATTTATGGCATATTGATCATTCTCTTGGCCCTGCTGTCCATTAGACCATGACGTCATTTTGTGCCCACGCATAATATACTGAACTGGCTTAGTCTTATGTGGAGACAATTTGCCGCTAGAGGCAGAGGTCCTGGTCTACGCTGCCATCTCTTTTGATCTGGAACAGCGAGCAAACATTAACCCCAGTATAGACCATCAGCTGCCGCCCCACACTGCAGGCTATATACAATCAACCCTTTACTGGCCGCATTCTTTAGAGTTTAATAAAACACTTTAACGACCAAAGTCTACTAAAAGGGAAACCAATGCAGCTCGTCGCTTAAGTGTTAAATTGTTGTAAAGACATCATTTACCTAATCTACGTAGTACTTAAGCTACCGTACATCTTTAAACATTTTAGAAATCCAGGACTAAACTAGATCCGGCTAGTTCTTACAGTCAAACGCCTTTCATAGGGCAATGAACTGCACTTAGAATTGCGCGAGGATTAACAGGATATCAGAGCATACAAATGTTCACCCTGATTGAAGTAAACAGCTTACCGTAGCTTGTGTGACTCATGAGGGCAAAATTTAGAGGTCATAAGCAGCATATTGACGATGTTGTTCAGGACATGAATAGGCTGAAGCAGAATAGGCTGAAGCAGATTATACACGTATTGCTGGTGGACTGTTTTGTATGCATGAATATGAGAAGTGACATCGTCGTTAAATTCCTTTTTAATGGTTCATCATGCGCTCACTGATATATCAGTAAACCCAATATCAAAACATTTATTGGCTTCAAATATGTAGTTCCGATATCCATCTTCCTGTCCAGACTTTGTGAACAGCTGGAACAGCTTTAACGAAAATCCAATCGCATACACGTTCGTAGATTACATGTATGAACAGACAGACCACGAGATGGTCCGGTGCTCACTGCTAGATCAGTGAGGCGACAATTCTCCAGCGTCTGGCTTAGACAAAAGCTATAGGAGGCTGAATAGAAGTGGTGAAGCGAGGCTTATCTTCATCCAAATGTCGTGATTCAAGGATTCAATTGCGTCGTTTTGCAAGTGAAGCGTTCCCCGTTCGAGAGATCGATTATGCGTCGGGTGCCGTATGATCGATGACGTCCGAGCAGGAAGTTCACATGCAGAACGCGTGCACTGGAAACCTGTTCGATTATCATTCGACCTCTGTAACTGCGTCGCGGTGTCCGTTGGCATATGACCATACTAGCTCGTTGAATTGACCGTATACATATATAATATATACATATATACGTATATATATATATATATATATATATATATATATATGCACGCACGTCACGTGTAGGCTATACAAATAGATATGCATTTTTTTATCTGTATACATAATGTACCCATATACGGCCAACGCATGGGTGCACATTGTGAGATCTGTAGATAAGATATGAGCACATTATGCAGTGTTAGCATGCATCAGACTCGCTGGCGTGGAAGCGATGCTTGATGGTCATGCAGTTGTGACCGTTAACTGTCTTATTTAATATTATATATAATAATAAATAATAAATTATATCTGTCACGAGTGTCATCATATAGGACTATTATTTATTCTCCCCTACATCCGAAATGGAGAGCTGAAACTGGGTCATTTAATTAGTGGATAGGAGCCTATGCACTTTCATTGATCTCGTTCTCCTATAGTGGCCTAGGTTTCTGATCACCGCGACGAGTAGGCCTATACCTATCACATTGCAGTGACTGTAGCATAGGCGCTTACACGGTGTCGCTAAGAGCACACACCTTATGGCTAAATACAATTGACGTCTTGTGTGTGTAATTTATAATGCATATTATAGTTACTCGTACTAGAAATATAAACCTTTGAGTGCGATACAGATATACAAAACGATCACGGAATACTTGCAGTCAAAAACGGGAGTATCGCCCATGTCAGTTAGGCGTTTTATCACCGTACCTATTCAATCTAATTTAATAACAGCATTAGAGGCAGTAATGGCCATTGGCGGTGCTACAGCAGGGCAAGCCAGGGCAATTGCCCTCGTAAAAAAGCCTTTGCCCTGGTCGTTGCCCTGCCACAAAGGATTAGAACTGTTGCCTTGCCGATAATTATCTGGGGCATATATCTCCCTCTGCACTGTTTACTTGTATGACTGCTATGCCCTGATTACAAAAATGTCTGATGCCGCCTCTGGTAATGGCTTTCTGTTTAAAAAGATTTAGGCAGGAATCAAATTAAGCAGAGATGCGATGAACAATGTTCCATTAGCTTCAGATAACTGACCAATGCAGAGAAACTTAAAGCAATAGTTACTGAAAACCACAGAGCCGCCAATTAACATCAACATCCAAGGAGTACCGTACCTGAGAGGGAGATCGATACCTGAGAGGGAGATCGATACCTGAGAGGGAGATCAATACCTGAGAGAGAGATCGATACCTGAGAGGGAGATCGATACCTGAGAGGGAGAACGATCAGTTAGTCTATCTTCTAAGTCTGAAAATGCATTCATAGCAAAAAGACACACAAAGAAGAAATGGACGCACATCGCAAGCATTTCGAAGAATAATTGTCAAGATATAATATTATCAGGAAGAAGAAGCATAAAAACTTAAAAAGACAAGAAGAAGCCCCTATGAGACAATGATACGACCCATTTCTATGTATGGACAAGAATCCGGCACAATGAGAAAGCATGATGGAAACAGATTCATGATAACAGTCTGTAGAAAAGCGCTGACTGTGGAGAATTGCAGGAATCTTACGACTATATAAAACTAGACAAAAGAAATGCGGTATATAGCCCTTGAATGTGCGGACATCTCGGTTGGATGAAGTCGTTCATCAGATAGTTGGATTATATGGCCAAATGCCAACTGACCAAATCCTACACTGCAGCGTTTTTTGCAAGTAACGCGCTACATTAAGGCTGTCCTGATACATACATGTACATACATATATGCATACAAGCATACATACATATCTACTTGCATACATGCATGCATATAGACATACCTACTTACCTACATGCATACATACATACATACATACATACATACATACATACATACATACATACATACATACATACATACATACATACATACATACATACATACATACATACATACATACATACATACATACATACATTTAAGTATGTTTAAAGGATCCTGAGTGGCCGAGTGGGTTGGTGCCCGCTCGCCGCGCCGGCGCCCCGGGTTCGCTTCCCGGTCGGGTCGGATTATCAGAGATTAATTTCTCGGATCTTTACTGCGGGTGGCTCGGTCGCATTATAAACGTGGAGTACAATACAACACACAATACAACACATCACAATATACTGGGGCGCGGTGGTGTAGGGGTATGTTCGGTACCTTGCAGCTGGAGGGTTGCGGGTTCGGATCCACCTCAAAGTCGCCGCGTAGGGACCCTGGGCAAGTCCTTCACTCGCAATTGCTCATGCGCTTCGGCGTGAAACTCCGATTCAGCGTTCGCGCAGTAATCGGGAGCGCCTCTGAATGGGAAATCTGGTTGGGGCGCTATAACAAGTGTTCAAATACAAAAAAATACAAAAATACATACATACATACATACATTCATACCTACCTACCTACATACATACATACATACATACATACATACATACATACATACATACATACATACATACATGCATGCATACATACATACATACATACATACATACATACATACATACATACATACATACATACATACATACATACATACATACATACATACATACATACATTGTAGCAGCAATTGTAGTTGTAATTGAACACAACTATTTTGCGCCACTCAAAAGAGCAAGACTGTTTTTACTCTGCCTTCGCTAGCCTACATTAATTAAATTTGTAACGCGCGCACTGAACACCAAAATGTGAATCTTAGACGCGGATAATCAGCCGCCAGAAGAAGATGCAGTTAGATATCCAAATGCTTGAAAGCCAAGGAGAAATAGTGAGTTTTTAACCGCTTTTGAAGGAAAGAAGTGAATTTGAGCTAATAAGAGCGAGTGGCAGTCGATTCCATTCCTTGGGCAGAGGCATGGAATGCATGCGACGCCATTACTGTTCTGCATGGTAACTCAGCTAAAAGACCCGTACTTGATGATCGCATGCAACGAGAAGGGATATAAAGAGTTAATAGTCATTGAAGGTATACGGTGTGCTGGTGCTGAGGGCTTTGTAGGTCAAGCAGGTCAATTTTTATTTTATCCTAAATTCAACAGGATGCCAATGCAGCTGAAAGAGTAGAATTGCGGAGTTTGTTCGTAGTGGAACACGCAGCACTAGAGCGTTTTGGATGCGTTGCAGCCTTGAGGTCAAGGTCTGAGAGACCAACAAAAACCGAGATGAGAGGAGACAAGGGAACATGATGCATATATGCATAGGCCTACATGTATAATGCATTAATATAGGCGTACACATGCATGCATGCCGATATGTATAGACATACGTGCATGTATGTATATTTACATACATGCATGCATGTACATTTACGTATATTTTTACATACGTGAACATGTTCTAGTTCCTAGGACCTTTCCCGGTACCCATTCTGACTGCTGTTTTCTTTCTTCTGCTCATCTCCCTCTTTTAGCACACAGTCAAACGCACACGCACACACAAATCGCATATAGAATTAGAATAGCCTATTATAAGCCTGCTGCAAAACAAAACGGTTTCTGGTGTTGTTGTTGTTATTATGATGCTGTGATATGTGACGCTTCGTTGTTGGCAAGCTGCTGTTCAGTGTAGATTCAGCTTATCATTCAGTCTCAGCTGTTGACAAAGCCCGATGCATATAATGGTTTCTCGGTGGAGCGATCTGCCTAAATAGGGCGGCCTAATTCGCAAATAGCTGTGCCTATTATACAGGATGCTGATCGCTGCTTGTATTCGTAGAATATATAGTTATTACTTTAGCTCGATTACGGTTTCTTGAATGAAGCATTCACTACTGGACTGTGATAATCACATTTCATTTCTTTACTCTATAATATCTTTTGGTGACTTTGACATGATTCGGTGGAATGCAGTTGGCCAATATTCACTTAACCTGGAAGTTAGCTGTTCTAAATAACAGAATTGGCAACCAAACGCCAATAACTGTAGCTAGAGAACAAACGCCTGCGGCTCTTCCGAGGCTTTCAATTAACACCTATCGCAAGTACATACACACATACATAACTGTAACTGTAACTATCGAACATTTATAAAAGCGCTGCTCAATGATTCAGAGGTGCTCCCGACCCAAGTCGGTGCTATCACTAACAAATTAAATGGAATTAGGCTTTTCCAAAACAGAGGAAGAGAACGGATGAGAAGCTCAAACCGTAATTACTGCGGAAGACGGTTCAAACTAGAGGGCCAACATAGGTAAAACTTCTAGATTAAGCAGTAGCCCCACGCATGCAGGAAACAACCACAAGGTTTCTGGCGGCCGAGCGGACTTTGGAGCGACCAGATTGTGAAGACACCCAGGTACAGAAAGTAGGCCTACTGAGGTATGAAGAAGCTACCCCACCAAACAGATGCGCATTAGAGTTAAGAATTTCAACTGGATGCGACTTCTTCGAATGAAGGCAGATATGTGGACACTGGGCAAACCTCGGGAGACCATCAATTTTTATCGATCAAGATACTTCGATTGCTGCTGTGACCCTGCACAGAAATAGTATTGAGTTCTCGGTGGCTGGATCGTTGGAAGCTTTGAAATTCAATGTCCAACTTAAAATATTCTGTCAGTTCTCTGACATCATTCAAAACTAAACTTAAATGTCTCTGTTTCAGCTTGCTTACCATCCATAGCTCTGACTTCTGCATTTTATATGACTAATCGAATTTCTACAATGGATTATAAATTATGATAACGGCGCCATATAAGTCATTAGATGAGATTAGATTAGCATTGCCAATTGCTCAGATTGCTTAGTACTGCCTACTGTCACCCATTTATTGATCCAAGGATTAAACAATATCGGCTGTAGACAACTTCACTGCGCATCCCACCATCGTATCAACAGCTTTATGCTTTCATTAATGAACGTGAATGAATATGACGCTATACAGAGAAACAGATTTCTGATAAAGGCGCAACATCATTTGAGCAGGAATTAGTTTTAGGACTGCGTAACCGAATGAATGTTTCGCAATAATTTTATCTGGACTCAAATTCAGTATTCCTCCATTTTTCTCTCTTTCACCCAAGATTTCTGGTCCAGTTAATGTGTTTGTCGTACCCATTGTTTCCTCCATCACTTACTGGTGTTATAAATATTTTTGTTTCACTTAACCTTTTCTGTTCAATGTCATTTCAGATGTTCACTTGGCGCTATCATCATCGACGACTCCAGTTCGATATGTAACTGATATCGGTGATGATCGTAGCGATTGCTCCAGCGCCTCAAGACCATGCCTGACCATTGGAAGAGCTCTAGACAGCCTGGACGTCGTAGCTAACCAAACAACCGACGATGCTACCATCTACCTGGATAGTGTGCGAAACAATGCTTCGACCAAGTGGTTATGCCAGCTGGAACAACCTCTTCTAATCAGACGAAACGTGAGCGTCGTCGGTCTTTCCCGCGCTTTTCACTTCGGATGCGCAACGCACGTCAACAGTCGTCTGCTCGTCGTCAACGTCACAGGAAGTGACGTGGTTCGACTGTCTTTGTCACGACTCAACGTGCGTGGAGTGCTGTTTATCATGTGGAACTGTCAACTGATAATGGATGGGGTGAGGATGGGTCACGTCAGGTGGAGTTTTCCAGCGAGAAACCCGTTCTTCTATCTTTCCATCAAGCGCTTGACGTGGGATCTGAGTCATAGGGAAGTGAATCTGTCCAACGACGTCCAGATCACGACCGAAACCCTTCACCTGCACTGGACCGACTCCACCTTTTCGAACATCAAGTTCAGCGCATTGGTCGGTCGGTCCACCCAAGTCACAATCGACAACTGCACTTTTACGAACGCCCCTGGTCACCCGAGCGTCAACGGAGGATTCAACATCTTAGTAAAAGACAGATTTCTGGAGAGTTTCGTCTGGATCAGAGACAGTCGCTTCGTCCACCAGATGCACGAAGACCCCGTTCAAAGCGTCCGCAATCTCTTCGAGGCGGCACTCCTGATCCGTGTGGCGGACGCCGACAAGGAAAAGGAGAAGGACTTTCCCGTTCATGGTATTCTGCGAATGGACATCAGAATCGACCGATGTATCTTCAAAGACAACGAGCGAGGTCTGTCCGTCATCGGTCCCTTCCGGTTCGCCAACATCAGCGACTGCGTCTTCGTTGACAACCTGTCAATGCACGCGGGTGCGGCGCTGCTCGTGCTCGGCAGTCCGCAGTCGGAGATGACCGTCCATCGGTCGGTGTTCGAAAGAAACGCGGCTGGCTTCTACCGGATCGACAAGGTCCGGCACCACCTGGACACGTTCCGCATCGATCGCAACGAGGTAACGATTGAGTCGGCCTGCTGCAAGGGAGTGGTTGCCTTCATGGGGAAGGGAGGGGCGATCCGTCTGCACCGCAGCAACCTCACCCTCGTCGACTGTGTGTTCAGGAACAACACAGCACGGCTCCTTGGAGGCTCACTGTTCGTCGACCGCGAAGGAACGCTGGCCATTGTCCGGTCTGAGCTGGAAAACTCCCCGACGGACGAGCACTCGATGGAGGGAGATCTGCTCTATTCGAATGGACTCGTGATGATAGAGAGCGCCAGGATACGCGTCCTCACAGCCACCAGTCACGTGACGATCGTTCACCACAGCGGCACTCATTGGTCGTTCGATGTGGCCAGCATTTCGGTCCAGTGTCCGATCGGCTATCGTCTGCGAGTGACCAACGCCTCCGCCTACCAGGTCACGACCCTCGGCCTCCAGAGGTCATTCAAGCTCGACCAGTTGTCCTACTACTGCGAACCGTGTGCTCGCAACAAGTACAGCCTCGATCGTGGATTCCTCAACTACAGTCGCAGCCACGATGCCACTCTCATCCACTACACATTGAACGTCAACGGCGAGGCACCCACTACACCTGCCCTCGACCTGTACGTCTACCGGGATATCACCTGCCGCCCCTGTCCCTACGGAGGCCGCTGCCTTCAGCAGATTGCTGCCGTCCCCAACTTCTGGGGTTACAAGACCAAGTCTGGAATTCGCTTCCAGAACTGTCCCAGGGGGTACTGCTGCACATTGATAGACTGTCGAGGGTACAACAAGTGCGCCCCGCATCGGGCTGGTCCACTGTGCGGACGGTGCGAGGACGGCTTCTCAGAGGCACTGTTCTCTTCGGACTGCTTTCCAGATGACCTGTGCGATTCCACTTGGCTGTGGCCGGTGCTGCTTGGATCCGGTGTCCTGTATTTCCTCTTTCTTCTCTTCCAGAAGGACATCCGCGATCTGATGTTCCTCAATGGGGTAAAACTTGGAAATTTCAGCTGCGTCCTCTTCAGATTAAGAAGAACTGTGAACGATCATGAGGCACCGTTAAATGGCACTGGACATCAAGATATCAGGAACGAAATCTATCCACAGAAACTAAAACCTGCGTCCCAGAATGGAAAGACATCCTATGAACTGAACGAGTCGAACAGCGGCTACGAAGAAACATCAAGGTCCTTTCCGCTGAGAGAATCAATCACCAGTGATCCATCGACCCCTGCTGCTGATACTGCGGCTGATGCTCCAGCGTCTGCAGATCTCGGTGTTAGTTTCATCATAATCAGCTTCTTCTACTTCCAGGATGCTCAGCTGCTTCATATCAGAACAGTCTTCACGTCGGTCGATAACCGATTCAAGGCCATCTTCAGAGACTTCCTGGCCGGTCTGTTCAAGTTTCGCATCGAGATCTTTCAGTTCTTCGACCAGTACTGCTACCTGAGGGGCGTTACTCCGACGATGAAACTGCTAATCCGCGTTCTCTTCGTACCATACGTTCTGGCTCAGTTTGGACTCGTTTTCCTTGTCTACAAGTGGTGCACTCTGCGAGGGGCTTCGAAGCGACAGCCTACCAGCAACAACAGCGCCCTCTCGACGTACTTTTCCACTCGCCTGGCATCCGGTTTCGTCTTGGCGTTGCTCTTCGTCTATCAGAAGCTGGCGACGACCTCTTTCACGCTCCTCAACTGCGTTCCCATAGAGAATCGCAGCGTTCTGTACATCGATGGCACCATCACCTGCTACCAGGTCTGGCAATACTGGGTCCTGGCATACGCAGTGGCGTGCACCGTTCCGTTCTGTCTGGTTCTGCTGCTCGGACCGGAACTGCTGCGCGACTGTCTCATCTCCCTGCTGGAGTTCTTTGTCGCCTGCATCTTTCCCTTTCCTTTTCTACTCCGCTGGATCGTCATCCGTCTACGTCTACGCGGGAATCGACCGGTCGTCTCCAGCGGAAACCTTTCTGCGGAGTCGCAGGCCGTCGTTCAGATCCTCCAGGGTCCGTTCAAGGAGATTGAACTGCGCCTGCTCGGTCCAATCTGTGGCCAGGGTCTTCTCATCGGACGCCGTCTGATCCTCGTTCTCCTGTACACGTTCGTCAACGACAACCTGATCCGGATGCTCGGCATGATTCTGCTCTGCTTCGTCATTCTGCTGCACCACATCCATGCCCTGCCCTACAAGGACAGTCGCGGCAACATGGCCGGCAGCCTCTCCGCCTCTGCACTGATCATGGTGGCGTCCATCAACCTCGTTCGCGCCGGGTTCCAGGCGGCCGAATACGTTCCACATGGTCCGAACGAGAAACTGATGAAGGTCTTCGATGAAGTGGAAAGCGTCCTCATGCTCTGGGTCCCGGCCGCTGTCATGGCCTTTGCGATTGCCTGCCTCGTCTTTAAGCTTCTGCTCCTCATACTTCAACGCCTAATGACTGTTTCGGAGCTGCAGTCCTCCAGAAGAGCTACCACTTCCAGTGCGGCTCTCGTTCAAACACTAACCGTTGACGGAACTTCGTCCAGAGTCAATCTGTGACAGGTGACTTGAGATTTCGAAAAGGGATTCGTCTTTTGGAAGTAATTCTACACGCGTATATTTAAAAACCGATTATACGTACATAAATATCACGACTTTAAGCAACATTTCATCAGCTGCTAAGAGCCTATAGATACGACCCCAAATTCCGGCTAATTCCGATTTTAATACTGAGGCAAGATAACATGACGATCCTAATCGCTCGAACTATTCAACAAATCAACCACGTGCAGATTCAAAAATCAATACCAGACCACCTTACGTCCGATGGATTTGGTTAGAATCTAATTAATAGTAGACTTAGAATCTAATTAATAGTACACTTAGAATCTAATTAATAGTAGACAACTGAAGACAAGAATCTGGTAATAAAATCGTAACTTATGAAGCCAAGTCCCCAAAACCGATGAATGGTTGAACTGTTATCCTTTATATTCCGCTCATGACGTTTACACTTGTTTAATCGTTTCTTCATCAATTTATCTTCATTAACATTAATAAATGCGATAAAGATAACTGCTTTATTGTCTTTATCGTATATTTTTGGCGTGTACGTTCGATTTTGTCATTCCAATACGAAAGAAAAATATTTACAAAGTCAAAGAAATGCGTCATTGTATGAGATTAGGCTACATAGGCAACATCCCGCGAGCAGCCACAAGCGGCGCTCCTTCTAGCCTAGAAGGCTGCTAAGTTGCTAACAGGGCGTAATTTTTCATTTTTTAAGTATCGAAATATTAGCAGCGAAGACTATAATCTGTGTAGTCAGTATGGTTCTTTTCATAACGTATTTTATGCTCATACAGTGCACATTGCACAACTTGCAGTTTGCAGCGCGAAGAAATAAGTTCCTCGCATTTCAGCTTTGCTAAGCTGATGTAGAATATTTAGATTACATCTGAGTCTTGAAAGAAAGTTCTGGAGTGTTGCGTGTGAGTGTGACTTTGAGAGGCTGTAAATTTCAGCCTGCTTGTTGATACCTAAGGTATTATAAAATATAAACCGACATGCAACAGACTCTGTCATTTGAGAATATAAATTAAAGTTTTCAGCTTACTGGTTTAACCACAGTAACAAATATGTATGTATGTATGTATGTATGTATGTATGAGCACTTGTTATAGCGCCCCTTCAAGATTTCTACTCAGAGGCGCTCCCGACTACAGCGCGGACACTGAATCGGAGTTTCACGCCGAAGCGCATGAGCAATTGCGAGTGAAGGACTTGCCCAGGTCCCTACGCGGCGGCTTGAGGTGGATTCGAACCCGCAACCCTTCGGCTGCAAGGCACCGAACATACCCCTACACCACCGCGCCCCACAAATAGTGTTTGCAAAGGCTGGATTGACCTGGTGAAAGCCCGTGTGGGTCAGCAAAGAGCTGTGGTTTCCGGTCAGCTGAATGAGGCCTATAATTAATTAGCCGTAAATTTGAGCCAGGTCATAGAACGCTTGGCTGTACGTTGGGGCCAAATGAATGTAAGGCAGTAAGGTGTCAATGGATATATGAACAGGACACACAAGAGGCTTTCGTCTGCTGGCTCTTCCATGTGAACTGAGGTTTATTGCAGTGACTCTGTTTGAGTTAAGGAGAATGTAAACGTAAATTTCCGAACTTAGTGTAGTGGGCTTGACGAGAGACGTGAGGGGGTCCAGACTGACAGAAAGAAGACAATCTACTCAGTCTAGTAGGTAGGTGGAAACCCACTGGTATTCAGTGACCAGATAGCTAGTTGCTTGTTGTCTTGAAGGGTAAGAGACCAGAGTCAGAATGATGAATGGCAATCCACTTAATTTACGGGGGGGGCGCGATTTTTTGAGTGTCATTCGAGTGGCTACATACCTTTTTGTTCAGCTAACGGTCTTTTCCCTGGATCAGAAACATTTAGATCCCCGGTAAGGCTACCTTAAGCTAAGTTTGTAACATTTTCTTGTGTAGTGAACTTAATGTTCTAAATTTGATTAATTCGATCAAGTTAGTCTTGATGTCTTCCACTTCTAGTCTCGAAACTTTTCAACAGGGTCCAATAATTGGTATGCAGGGCATAGCGTGAACTCCCAAAGGGTAACATCCCACCCACTGGTCATCATAGATCGTTGCATCATCTGTGACGGGCAAATATATCGGCTTCATCATTCTACCCAGAACGAGTTGGGACCAGGCAGGTCCCATCGAAATTAACGTGACCCTCCACGAACAGTTTCCGATCCAATAAAACTTCGAATTCTGTGTGTAAGTTGCCGCAGTCAACACTGCAGGTATCGGGAGTTAGGGTTTCAACCCCGGTTCTCCTTCCACCCTCTCAGCTAAGTAACTAAGAAGATTTTGGGAAGGGAAGGTCTTGACTCCAGGTTCAGTTGTTTTGTGTGCAACATCTCAACAACATTAGGTTCGACCTGCGTTCGTGTACTCTGGTAGTCTATAAAATTTTCGACCCCCCCCCCGCTCTTTTTTACAACCAAAACACTGCTGCACAGCGATACCATCCTCTGCATAATCAGCGTCATTCTGGTCGAAGTATGACATGCCTGGACGTAATCTACGGCTGGACATTCTCACTTACGTATTCACATCCGCGGATCTGAGCTTTAAAACAGACTAACGATTCACAGTCAACAGTGCGCTGATTGTGTTTTGGTCGTTCGTGACACATAAACTAAATGGCCGTAGGCTACACCGCATGCGGGGAAAACGTGAACGCTGTTAAGCATACGTTTAAGACGCTGAAACAAGCTGCCATATAGACAGTCGCGAAGTCATACATAGGCAGAAAAACAACTACAGACATAGGCGCTGGGAGCGCCTCTGAGTAGGTCTCTCGAAGAGGCGCTATATAAATTCTAGGAATGACTGAATGAAATGCAGACATACAGAGACAGACACATATATATATAGAGGCAGAAAAAAGACAGATGGGAGACAGAGACAAGCTGCAAAGAGACGCAATGACAGGTAGACAACTAGACATAGATAGCAAACGATCAACTAAACATTAAAAGATGTAGAGACAGACAGTAGAAGAGAGGGACACGCTCCACTGGTCCCCCGTTGAGAATTGAATAAAGTTCAAAATTCTCCTTCTGAAGCGGATATTTTTGGTCGGCACTGCATCGGCATAAATCATTGAGCTCCATGTGCCAGTCCCGAGTTAACCGGGTTGTAGGCGATCGTTGCCTTCTTCTACTCGTAGATGTTTAAGATGTCATAATACTATTCGTGTTTATTGTAAATTCTAACTGATACACTGCAATATGATTACAATTCATAGGATGAACGAATGATTACAAGTTACTACAGGAGTCTAATTTGACTTATGACAGCCATGCAAGGCGCGCATCTGTCCTGTTGCCCATTTTACCAACGTCACCCAGCGAATGAAAGGCTGAGTCAACCTTTGGGAGGGTAACGAGAATCGATTCCGCGTCCATGCTGATCTTCTGCTCTTCGTGCTGAGAGTTAACCATTCTCCTAAACCCACCTCGCTCAATCAATTCGAGCCATCGTGCATTCTCATGTTTTGGAACTTCTTCCAGGAACAGCTTTTCACGCACTGTTGAATTAAGCTCTCTCTGCTCAAAGAACCTTTCAAACTGTTTTAAAATGCACTTGTTTAGATCAGTTGGTTACATAGTCATGCGTGCAGAGCATTTGTGAGGTACTTAATGTGTTTTGTGTTTTCCTACGAACATACATACAACGGGAGAGAGACAAACAAAATAGACAAGGACAGAAAGGAAAAATTGGAAGTCAATTAGGAAGAAATGTAGTCTAGACTATAAAGAAGAAAGAGAAGCAGAGGTCAAAAGACAATACATCCTAACCACGGTGGACCCTAACAACTGCCTCTGTGACTATTCCTCAGTGTCAAACTGGACACCGGTCGGTGTTGCAAGCGAAACCTCTTGGCTTACTTTATGGCGACCAGTCAGTCGATCGATTCATCATTATCTGTGCGGTCGAGATGGGGTTCGTGCTCTCTTCGTTCCACTGGTGTTCACTTTGCTGCTGCCAAGTGACCGGATCCAATTACGTTCCACTATGGAACGATGTTCCAGGTGAAGAATTCCATCTTCGCTGTCAACAACAACAGTCAGATGATATGCATACTGACAAGAAGGAAGGAAGCTGCTGTTACTGCTGCTGCTGCTGCTGCTGCTGCTGCTGCTGTCGCTCAGGACAGAAGCAGGAAATGATGCCAAGGCTTCGGCGGCTGCAGATGAGTCGAGTCAGCTCTTCTGCACATCACTGAATGATTAATGAGTTTCACTCTGTCACTATCGCTGTCCCTATCTCTGTATCTGCCTCTGTTTCTCTGTGTCTGTTTCTCTGTGTCTGTTTCTCTGTGCCTGTTTCTCTGTGTCTGTTTCTCTGTGTCTGTTTCTCTGTGTCTGTTTCTCTGTGTCTGTTTCTCTGTGTCTGTTTCTCTGTGTCTGTTTCTCTGTGCCTGTTTCTCTGTGTCTGTTTCTCTGTGTCTGTTTCTCTGTGTCTGTCTTTGTGTCGGTCTCTGTCTCTCTGTCACTGTATCTCTGTCTCTTTGTCTTCTTCTATGGCATGAATCGAAATATGCGTCCAGTGATTGATTTTGCTGACTATGATGAGAACGGTCCTTCATTAATGGACAAAGACGTAAACATGAGGACGCGACGATTCGAAGACAGGAATGTCTTTAAAAAAAGTAAGATAATAATAATAATAATAACAATAATAATAATAATATCTTTTCTTTAATTAAGCGCCTGACAAACGCACTGCACTGTACATTTATAGGTTATAACAATTAAACAATTCACAAGAACACAAATGACAGAAGATTTATCTTAACTACTAAAAGAACAGACAGCCTGCAATACACGGCGCTAATAGCAGCCTACAAAGCATGTCCGCCTACGGACTCGAACTCGGTACCTCTCGTTCTCTACGCCAGTGTGTTATCCAATGCGCTATCGGGCCACAGGAACGGTGCCATAAGATATCGTTAAACTGATGAAAACCAACGAATGGTTACGCCGCCGCAATCATTTTCGGGATGCCAGTCCGAAGTCTGCATGAGGGAGAGGGCGACGGTTCTATATTATGCAGTAGTAGTAGTAATTTCAGTTTAAGAACACTGTGATAACAAAGATCATTAGCGTCGCCCTCCTCTTCATCCAGGCATGGGACTGGCACTGGCAGAGTACGAGCTGTGGCGGAGTTTGCAATAATCTATAACATCATCTGGCACAATTTCAGAATACATAGTTGAAGAAAGCATTTTATTAAAGGTGTTCAAATTCAATATTGTAAGTCTTATTTCATTTAGGGGTTTTGGCTGTTTTATGATAGGCCTATCTCGTCGTTGACGTCGATAGAATTGTTTTACAGTTTCACCGTAGAAGGCCAGAGAATCAAAAGTGAACATTGTAGGCGGCTGGAAATTATAAATAAAGTCGTGCAAAGTGTTTTAAAGGTGTGCTGAGAGCATTTGGTATCATAATTATGCGACTGTAAACTGTTGATCATTTGCTTGAACACTTGATATTAAATTTGATTCTCAGATTGCAGATAGCTAGCCATGAATTTGGTTTGGAATGCGCCTTAAGCAGTAATTCTGTTTGGACTTAAATAATATCGAGATATTCCTAAAAGATGATATATGTATAAATAATGATTTATACATTCGTCACATGCTTATGTCGGCCCCTCTAGGCCTACTTGGAGCCATCTTCCACATGAATTGCGTCTTGAGCTCCTCAGCCTTTCTCTTCCTCTGTTTCGGAAACGCCTGAAGACTATCTTGTTTGTTAGAGCCCTGGGTCGGGAGCGCCTCTGAATCTCTGAGTGGCGCTATACAAATGTTCAATTACAATTACAATTACAATTACAATGCTGTCCGAGGTTGACGGACATTGGAACCAGTGGTGTAGTGGGGGGGAGAACGTGGGGAACGCCGTTCCCCCACTTTTTTTCTCACACTATGCAAAATTCTTGCAAGATTGCACTTTTTGCTTACTTCAATATGCAGGCGTTCCCCCACTTCATTTTTTAGGACTACACTACTGATTGGAACCACTTGACCTGAAGGCGTTTCGCCAGAGCATGCTCGATAGTCGCCTATGTCGGATAACTGCAGAGGCCGACCATTTGTGTGCATAGCTGTTCGACCTGTATGAAACTGCGATCGGCTCTATCATTAGGCTAGGCTAATCCTTCGGTTTTAATGATAGAAGTGTGGAATAATGTATTGGTTAGCGTGCTGGATTGTAAACCGAGAGATCGGGTTGCTTCGAATCCCCACGCGGACAGAAATTTGGTTTTTATGAGATTTATGCTTCACGTGCTCCCCCTAGCCAACGCATGCGCTACATGACAGGAAAACGTTTTAGATTTCCGTAAAGAGGCAGAGGTCTCATCAGCTCCACACACATGCTCATCGACGCAATTCCTTTCAGATCGGTTCGGATACGGTGAATAACATAGAACTATAATCGCTTCTCTTATATTAATCCCACCGAAAAAATGCGCACTTGCCACTTGATCCTATCGCAAATTCCTTCTGCACGAATTCGTTGATGAGTTGCAATCCCTGGTTGGCCGCAGGATGTCTCTCAACGGTAGGAAAGCGAGCAATTGTTATTCCACCCTCTAAAAGCCAGTTCTGGATGCGGAGGACATTACCAACTATCGAATCATATTATTTCCATCGAAACTCGTTGAGAAAGTAGTCGCTCAGAAAATGGTGCCGTATTTAGCAGCATGTGCAACAAAGATTGTCAAAATAATGTTAAACGCTCTTACAAGTTAGAGTCGTTATAACCACACATGTTCGGTGTTTTTGTGAGGTATTTAAAAGGCGCTATCTCAAATGCCTTGATACATACAATACATACATACATACATACATACATACATACATACATACATACATACATACATACATACATACATACATACATACATACATACATACATACATACATACATACATACATACATACATACATACATACATACATACATACATACATACATACATACATACATACATACATACATACATACATACATACATACATACATACATACATACATACATACATACATACATACATACATACATACAAACATACATACATACATACATACATAAAAACATTCATTCATACATACATACGTACATATATATACATCCATCCATACATACATACATGCATACTGATATATCAAAGGTCAAGTCCAAGAAACGAATTACAATCCTGAATCATGACATTTAGCAATAGTTGGTCAGAGTTCTCGGTCAAGTGTGGAGACCAACCTTTCGCTCAACGTACAACGATCGCATCTTTGTTTATCATCTGTACCAAGACGCCTGTTGCTGCAGCAGTAGCCAGATCAGCAGCCTCTACGACTGTGGCAGCCTCACAGGGTGCAAGGATGCACAACAGTGAATCTTGTCTCATCGTAAGAAGGCGGTTAGGGGCTGCAGCTGCAGCAGACAGGCGCGGATTTAGAGGGGGGCGGAGCCGGCGTACGCCCCCCCTAAACCTGCAGCAAATGTTCTCAAGCTAAACTGACCTAAAACTAATATAACTGCAATTTGGGAATAGGATGTTTGAAGTAGCTGTACCGGCAGAATGGAGCTCTCTTACCGTTGTAGTGTAAGAGAAATCCATGCAATGCTGGACATCGTTACACAGCTGGGGATTTTCTTCAAGTATTCGCCAAAGCGCAGCCGACGTCTAGAAGAGGCAGTACTTGATGCAAACCAGAGCAAATGCAGTGAGAATGAAAAAATTGTTAAACGAAAGGTCGGAATTTTCTGTGAGACGAGATGGATTGAAAAGCACACAACTCTGTCAAATTTCATGGAGCTGTACGAACCGATTGTTGCCTGCTTAGACGCAATCGGATCCATTGAAGCAGATTGGGACAGTAAGACGAGCACTGCTGCTTACGGACTTTTGAAGAGCATTACAGATCATGCATTTATCGTAAGCTTTCATATCGTTCGCCATTTCTTTGGCTACGTCAAAGGACTCAGCGCAAAGTTGCAAGGCTCAACTTTAGACGTGATCCAAGGATATGAAATGGTGACGAGTGTTAGAGCAGCACTAAACAATGCCCGACAGGATGACAGCGAATGGGAGCATGTTTTCCAGAAAGCTACTAAAATGGCAGAGACAGCTGGCGCTGGACCAATTACTGCACCAAGAATATGCTCAAAACAGATTCACCGAAGCAACACACCCGCTGCAACGCCAGATGAACATTTCAAACGAAACATTTATCTTCCATTTCTGGACAGTCTACTTCAGCAGTTTAGCCTACGATTTGGAGATCTTGCGAAACAAGCAATTCGTGGTCCAAGTCTCATTCCATCTAATGTTTCAAACATCGAGGCACTCACTGCTGATGGTATACTTCATTACTATCATGATGACCTGCCTTCGCCGGATTCGTTTCATCAAGAGTTAAAGCTTTGGCAGCAGATGTGGAGAAACGCTGACAGCACACCAAGCTGCCTGTCGGACACCCTCGCTGACAGCACAGGGTGCTTGGTCCAAGCACCCTGTCGGTCGCTGACACCCTCGCTGACAGCCGCTCCTGTCGTATTATGTATCCAAATATTACCACAATAATTCACATTTTGCTGCTCACTTCTGTCACGGCTTGCAGTGTTGAACGAGCAAATTCTAGTCTGCGATTTGTGAAGTCGTGTTTCCGAAGTACAATGAACGAGGACAGATTTAATGCACTCATTTTATTGTTTGTCCACAAGGACATCAAGTTAGACATTGATGACATTATCAATGCCTACGCCAGAAAGCATCCAAGGAGAATGACACTGCTTAATCCACTGGCATGTGACACTTAATTATTTTCTTTTTGGATCAAGGGTTGCATGATCAAAACCGATAACTGATTTATAATCGTTTCACTGTTAACCTTCAGTGGAGACCAGTTGTTTTATATGAGAAACTATATATTTTTTAAAGTTCCATAACATTTTCTATAAAAAGGATCATTATAGTTTTGCGTGATCTAATTTCATATATATATATATATATATATATATATATATATATATATATATATATATATACGGGATTGGATTGGTAGTATTTACGCCCCCCTTAACCAGAAATCCTGGATCCGCCCCTGGCAGATACCCATGTTTAAGAAGGTGGTCGTCTGGTCGATATAAGTCTTATGTAATGTCGTCTCTATAGAGACCAATGATATGCTTTATCAGGGATCTACATATATGCCTGGATATAATATAAATATATATATATATATATTTACATATACCGAAGGGCACATAATTATGATAATGAGGGGTCTGTGTCTACTTTTTCAAATGAAAAAAAACCATGTTCGGTAAAGTAGAAGATTGGATCCATTAGAACAACTTGAGAATATTTCTGTTGATATTTAGGGGCCAATTAATATAAGCATAAGACGCTATTATGGACTCTGCAAGAGGGAACCCGGCTCATTATGGACTCTGAGCCAGAGAGCCAGAGAGCCAGAGAGCCAGAGAGCCAGAGAGCCAGAGAGCTTACTTGAGCAATCTAGAGGAAACCTCAGCATTTGAAGTCAAGCTGTTGAATGCGCGTTTCAACGTCTTGCCGGTGTCACGAAATAGAGTATCCGTCCTAAGACTATCCGGGGGGATGTAGGAATTTATCCCCCCGTATGGAATAAACCGGTTTAGAGTATCCGGGGTATAAACCATTCTATCCCCATCGTCATACGCATCAGTCAAAATCACCAAAAACGAAGTAAATTAATTTCAGGTCGACGTACAAACTAAAGATTAACTACGCAACTTAAAATATTTTATGTGTACAATAAATCCAAACAGTACGACTGAATACACTTAGAAACTGCCAAAAATGCAAACTTAACCGAATACTCCATTTCGCTAAGGGGATACTCATGTATGGGGGATACTCTATTTCGTGACACCGGCAACATTTGTAGCATAATACTGGCAAGCAGTTTGAATGAGGTGTCAACTGTTAACGATGATCGTTATTTTCGTGTCGGCGAAGACATCCTCGAGCTCTGAGATCATCAACCATCAAATATGAAACGAATTCAGCCATAGGGCAGACACGTGAATTAGTGCTAATAGCATCAGCTGCACGGACTGCAGTTTGTTTTCGGCGCTCATTTCGGATCAATTGCTGGGAAATTCGATTCACAGCCAACCTTCGGAAGTAGACATTGAACTAGTTTTCCTTAGGAGTTCTTTGGTGACAATCACTGAATGTAATGCGATGCGCCTCTGGCCGCTAAGCTATTTACTATGGCGCACAGAAAATACGGTGTGATAATAATAGAATAATTATTGTAACTCACTGCGCTGTTTACTGTAGCCTACCATATCGATTTGTACCGTAGGGCTACTTCTTTGCTTTCGTCGAAAGATTTCTGAAGATCAGGCTTCGAACTGTCGACTCGCCCGATTTATGGCATAGCGTTAACTCGAGCTGATGCACAAAGTCTATGATTTTTGATTGAACTTTAATGGAACAAACAGTTCAACTCAATACTGTACCTAGTACCTACTTCAAGAAGTCTTCTATATAAAATTCTTTACACGTACGAAACTATTTGTAAGTTGTAACTCAAGCCGTCAACAAAACTGGTGCTTTCTTAACCATGCAGTTGGTACTGCCTCCTATAAAATCTTTTCCGCCAAGACAGCAGACCTCGTCAGACTGGTCTAAACCGGTCGATGACTCATCGACAGTTTCAAGCGAGAGTCTTCCAAACTTTCCGTTGATTGGACACAACGTAGGCTTGACGTATTCCCCCATTAGATCATGCAGCATGTAGACCCACTATAATTGCTGAAATTCTACATAACAACAACAACAGCAATTAAGGAAGACAGCCGACAGACGCCTGCATGTAAGTGTGATATTGGGGCATGCTAGCAATAACAGGAAAACGTGCAGCTGTTTGTTAGATGTTCTGTGTTAGCTGTTCTTGTTATGTACAATTTCAGCGGAACTAGACCTATAAGCCCCTACTTGCTGCGCGATCTTTCGCATGCTCTTAAACGAGCTTAAGTGGGGGATAGCAATTGGTGGAAAACAAGCAGATTAAAATGACGGGTAACTGACGTCGATGATGTAGGCCAATGCACAGACTTCTTCCCCAACAGATTACATGCACTCTTGACATGATCCCCTCCAAACATCGCCAGCGTCAGACAGGCTTATTCATATCCATCATCAAACTATCCTCACGCACACACACATTCTGGTGGTCACCGGATGGCTACAGACGACCGTCCATTTGCAGCCATCCATTCGGACACAAACCATGTACTTCGAAATCTGTTTCCTCCACTACGACAAAGCAGCTACCATCTTCGATCCACATAACTTTACACTTCCTCCCACAGACGATCGTAAATTTCATCTCACGTGACCTTTATAAGAGTGTATAATTTTATTGACTCTGTCCTCTCTATCTTCTTAGCTCTCTGCTGCTACGAAGCTGAGAGGCTTGACTCTTAATGTGACATTAGATACGTCTGACTGTAACAAGTTGCGTCTATGACAGCTTGGATTCATAGGCGCAACCACCCTATGGGACCCGTGGGACGCGTCCCCCCCAACTTTCGAACAGGTCGGGACGGTCCCCCCACTTTTGAAAATTTGTGAGGCAAACAAGAGCCCAAAATGCACTCCATTTGGTATCAAATGCTCAAAATTGCGTCGGCTTCTGGGCGGAGCCCCAGACCCCGATGGGGGAACTTAGGACGCTCCCCCACACCCCCTAGTCGTTAGGAGCTTCTTGCCTTCCGCAATCTCTCCACTCTGTACCATTAATGCCAGTATAGTACAAGGCTCTGGCCTTGGACCTACTGATTTTATCATAGCCATTTCTAGCCTTAAACCTTAATATAGTGGAAACCGTCTCCCTAAGTACGCCGACGATAGCTACTTGCTGGTCCCTGCTTTCTGAACTTGACTAGGCCTATATCTATAAGTGGGCATCCATTAGCAATCTTAAATTAAACCATGCTAAGACCAGAGAAATGGTTGTCAAACTTCCGAGGTCCAAACCTATTGCCCTCCCTCCTCTCATCCCTGGCATCGAGCGGGTCCAGGAGATGGCTATTTTGGGTGTCACCATCTCTGATCGGATTGGCTTTGGGGCACATATGCAAAGCCCGAAGTCCATGTTCGCGCTACGTGTTTTGGTCGTCCACGGTCACCATGGCCAACGTCTCTTTGACGTTGTTAGAGCTACTACCATCGCACGGCTATACTTTATGCCTCCTCTGTTTGGTGGGGATTTGCCACTACATAATCGCCTTAACGGTATTCTGAGAAAATTGACCCGTTCAGGCTTCCTCCGTGCCGATTTTCCTAGTTTTGACAAACAATGTTCTAGAGCTTATGTTCTACTCTTTTCCGTTCAATTCTCTTCAACCCTTGTCACGTCCAGTTTATTCATATAATAAAGTCATATTTTTCACAGATCTAGATGGTTTAGGTACTTTTATATCGACATCATCGGTGAAAATTTTGAGGTAAAAGTAAAGCCCAAAATGCACTCCAAATGCTCAAAATTGGTGGGGGAGCTTACGACGCGCCCCATACCCCCTAGTCGTTAGGGGCTTCTTGCCTTCGGCAATCGCAGCTTCGCGCCTTCGGCGCTCGCAATTCCCCTCCCCCCACTCAGACATTCTAGTAGGTCCCCCAACTTCTCGACCGTGGTTGCGCCCCTGCTTGGATTAATGAATAAACAAATATTGATTGATTGATGACCCCAGGTTTGCGTAGGCTAGGTCTATATCAAATTCTTTTGCAGTCCGCCCCTAAACCAAACCATGTAGAGATACACTTTATAGTCATTTGAATTTTGAACAGATTGTAATTCTCTACAAGTCGCTTTCGGATGCCGATCTGGATAATGGATGAAACTGCTATGAAACGAAAAACAAGTCGATGGCAGTATTGACGATAGACTTACTGTTGTGAAGTTTAGTTCGTCATATTTTCATCAGTCTTACAGTATTGATCTTATTGGGTAAATGAATGTAAAATGAACATTTATCTAACCACTAGACCATTGCACACTCTTAATATCATTGACTCCAGGATACCAATCATCTGTCTTTTTACCCAATACTAATGTAATAATGAGAATGATGACAATGATGAAGACGATGACGATGACGAGGAGGAGGAGGAGGATCTTTACTCTCAGTGTATTGGGCTGTTAAAATTGGTACTCCCACTCCTTAGACCAAAGTTACGCCTCTGCGTTCAAGTGTGTGGACACTGCGCGATATCAGTCATGCACTGTGTACCAAATTCTATAGTCTATGAATTTCCAACTAAAACAGGCTGCGATCTAACTAACATTTTAACCTATTGTGATTAATCTATTCGTTCGACACGTCCAAGTGAATGCAAGCGCTGTGTAGGCCTATTGTTGCTTAGGTCTACACTAAACGTGAGTTTCTTTATATGCATGCAGGCCTTGTCTTCATTTGGGCGCAGGTGAAGTGCAGTCAATGACCGATAGTCCACGGCCTATATTAGGCTAATAGGCTACTTTGGAAACGCAAAACAAGGCCATGCAAACTGTCAGTAGGCCTATAATGAGTTCGGCTGGTTCTTCTTTTTCTCGCCAGGTGATGTTAAAGATGCTTCTCTTTGCTGGAAAGTTTAGAGGTCGAGGAATGTCGCTGAATTGGCTACGATTTCTAGAATCAGAACGAAACTTATGCATTTCTTGCATACCTTGTAAAGTCTCTATATTTTTATTAGATAAAAATTGTAAAATATACTTTAAAAAAATAAATAAACATGCAAAACAGTTATTCTTCCAAGGCTAATTAACTAGAAGGCACAAATTACGAACAGGACAGAATAAGCTCCAGGTGGAGGTAACTATGTACATTTCTGCCTAAAACGATACCAGTACGGACTAACATTAAACGTCTATAGTGTATGCCGTCATGCAGCCCAAACATCTGGTAAGAGTTTCACTGCCATCGAGCATATTCAAACTAGTAACGAATTTCCTAATAAATTACTACCGTTTGTCAACATGGCTAAAATTTCCTACAGTTTGGTTTAATTGGCCTATTAAGAATTAATGTCCTAATGAATCACAGATCTCTGGAATATAATCCTACTCGGTGTCTCTATTCAGATGAAGTCCTTTCTTCTCTGGTGTGTGGCTGCAGTTATGCCACCAGCTGGATGAACTGCTTCAGTAGGACCGGAAGAGGAAGCTGATGAAGACCTTCGAGTAATCGGCAGCCAAGGTGATTCATCGATGTCCGAACTGTGCAGCGGCAGAGGTGCTGAAGGGAAGGCACTGGAATGCTGTCCATTCCCCACGCATCTATCATGGCAGTCCTGAGTGCTCCTCTCCAGTCTGGATGGAGTCCATAGTATCCCTCTTTTTCACGATTGACCAGACCCTCGAAATCAATCGTCGGCATCACCATTAGCAAATAGGAGAGGCACTTTTCGATGGCGGCAGTGTCTTGCGGACCCAGAAGGATCTGATTGGGAGAGAAGAGCAGGACCTGGAGAGCGTTCTCCAGACCCATCCAACCTCTGTTCACATCGGCGCCGTGCCTTAGCAGAGCCATGACTACGTCTGGATCGCGGGCTCTGACTGCCAAGACCAGCGGGGTCTCGCCAAACGCAAGACTCAGGTGGCGGAAATCGGTTTTATCCGCATCCTGTAATCCATTGGTGGCAAGAATGGACTCAAGAATAACAAGTCCCAAGTCACGCTTCGTTGTTCGGCTTCTCTTAAAACAGACCGAAGTCAGCAGCGACTCGAAAGACTGCGATTCCGTCAAGGTTATCAGTCCCGCAAGACACCTGGACACGTCGACAAGATCAGCCGATACGATGCAGCGAGGAATTGGTTCAGAATTACCTTTAAGAACGTTCTCCTGTACTCCGTCGCTGTAGTCTTCGATTACGTCATCGATAGACGTCAAAGTGACGTCATTCTGTGGTGGAGCCACTCTCTTTTCTTCGCTGCTGACCATCGACTCTGGAGTCAAGTATTCGGAGACTGGTCCGTTAAGAGCCAATTGTGTGTCTGGTTTCAAGTATGTCCTTAGTCCCGTTTCGTTTAGTAGAATTCGTTCATGGTGTCTCCTCAGAAACTTGCAGCATTCTCCCGCCAGTCGCCAGAAGCCCGTCTCAGGCGTTCTGTAATCCCGCGAACTCAGCAGCATTTCGTAAGCAGTGGGTCGAATCATTTCAAGAGCGAAGACACTTTGGGCAAGCAACCGTTGCAAGTCCTTTTCGAAAACCAACGAATCCGAGCCTTCCGAGGGAGACCAATCACTGAATGATGTTTCAAACATGCTCAACAGACTACTGAGCGTCGTCTTATAGGCTTCTTTAACAGAGCTTTCATCGTGACTGGTGACTTTCGACATGCTGCACTTCAACTGATATAAGTTATCCGTATCTATGGAACTAGATCTCCCAGGCGTATCGATCTTTCGAATTCTTTAACGAGTTGCAGAAAGTCCAGACGGATAATCCGTAGAACAACAGTTCTCTGATTATGTTCTGTCTCAATACGTGGATAAAATGCAGGCTTGGCTTTATTTCCTAAAGTACACAACAAATAATCGTCTGTATCAGTCACTTTACTATACTGCAGTGCAATTTTACTAGTGACTAAGCCTATGAAACAGTCTAATTATATTAGCAAATACTAACTGGTCTACATTAGGCTATATATTATCACACGATGAGTAATATTTCTTCTGAAATGTTGTTGGTTTTGGCCTAGGCTAAACCAACATCACTATCATCTACCCTAGGTTTATCCACTACCTGTTCGAGGAAATCGATGGACACGGTTACTACGTATAGCCCTGAACTCGAACGACCAGATGTGCGATCCGTAGACTAAAGTAAGACTAGTTAAACGACATACGAAAGGTTAAAAGATAGACTAAGCGATGACCTCGATGGCTCAATGGTATTTGGAACGACCAAGATAATAATATACGATCCGCAGTCTAAAACAGAGTTGACTAAACGATTGGCCTACGATGACCTCGATCGATGGGCTAACTATAGACTTATGCTGATTACAAGGACAGCCGATCATCCAACACCGATAGAATAATTTCTTGTACGCATGTACACACTTAAGTTTCAATAAGTTGTGTGTGTGTGTGTGTGTGTGTTTGCTTGTTTGTTTGTGTGTATGTATATAACTATATATATATATATATATATATATGTGTGTGTGTGTGTGTATATGTATATATATATATATACACATATATGTTTGTCAGATAAATAGATGTCGTAAGTAACGTTAGACGGTTTCGAGCAAAGGGCGAATGTGGAGCCTTAGCCTTAAAAATGACTAATTACCAGCTGCTGTCCGAAGCAGTTGATTTATCTTACCATAATAATATTATGTCTGTACATCTATCCTGAGGCAGTATCAAGGCAACTAAGATGCAGCAGTACACGAGTAGGGCGGACTGAAAGGCAACTTAATGCTATGATATGTAAGGATCTTCAAGTGATGTGTCCGTCCTTGATCTGGTTTTGAGACTGACATAACCACGCCCCTGTTTCTCATTATAGGACTAAGAGCTCCGTCGTATCATCATATCTGCCTATGCTCCTCTCTACACCTATCTAGATCGGTATTCCGTCCATGCATGTGAGCTGTTTGAACTTGTCTTGGCGTGCTTTGAATCTTAATCAGAAAGGAGTTTAATTATTAGTATACGACACCACTGAGAGGATCTCTGGACCTGTTCTAATTGCTATGCATTGCTTTGCCCTCTAAACCAGAGGCGTGATTTGTGGGGGTACGAGGGGCACACGTACCCCCACTTTTTAACTTGACGGTACTGTACCCACTTTTCATGGCAGAAGAAACATATCCCATTGTTATTTTCTTGGAGGAAGGCCTTAATTTGTGCCCTCAAGACTCAATACAATTATCGAGCATCATCATCGTCATCATCATCGTCATTTTCATTGTTATTATTATCATCATCACCATCACCATCACCATCACCATCAATAGCATCATCATCATTCCCTCCTCCTCCTCCTCCTCTTTCTTCTTCTCCTCCTCATCATCATCATTATTATGCATGTAGGCCTAATATAAACGACACCGTCATACTTATTTAACAGTCGCGAAGGGGAAGCAATGTGACATTTCGTACCCTTCACTTGCTAAACCAAAGTTATTATTATTATTATTATTATTATTATTATTATCATCATCGAGTGCCGAGGGTGGCGCGATCGGTTGCTTTCGGCACCCTCGTTGGTCCTTCGTGACAACAATTTAAAACTTTGCCCCCCCCCAAAAAAAAAGATTCCTGCGGACGCCCATGCCAGTCCTAATATTATACCCGTCCTTTTCTCAGCCGGGCGCCGCTGCTAATATCGACCGGGCCGAGCTCTGCCCAGCGAAGTCATCTCAGAGGAAGAAATCACGTCGACCTAATCCTGTCGAGGTCTGTTGCGGCCAACGACCTCTGATATAAACTAGACGAAGCATTCCTTCGTCTATCTGAATACAAGCGTTGAGGTATACCGGAAACAAAGTGCCTTGGGAGAGAGCGCTGAGCCTAGTAGGCTAATAAGCCAATGCCTAGGGGACCAGTATGTTTCCCTCTCGTATACAAGACAGCCGTCAAGATTGTTAACAAGATGGTTGCCAAGTAGAGTACATCAATCGCACTATGCGGTCTACGGACGTATCATCAGAACACCCTTCTGGAGCGCTAGCACTTGTTAGTTAAATCGCTTACAGAACTAGTTAGAATCTAGACACATAATTATTGCTTTGGTGAAAATAATGCCGTCCACTTTCTTCCTATCCGTATAGATCTTGAAGCTTGCTGAAGTTATGGTATAGATGTTGGCGCAATAACAGAAGCAAACCCAAAGAACAAGTATTTATACGACCTTAATCAAACTGAGGTGTAGCCTATACAGTTTGCATTGTATGGATCGGGCCGCCCAAAGAAGTAGAGGAGTGTGTGCAATGCTGTGCATACATGAAATACATGAAAGATAGGCCCACCCGTCATTCATCCCTAATCTTTAACAGCAAACTTGCTATAGCGGTATATAGGCTACATATGTATATATATATGTATATGTATATATATATATATATATATATATATATATATATATATATATAGGGGAGGGTGGGGCAAAACGCCCCCTTTAAGGGAAATTGTGTCCAGAGAGCAAAACATAATAACATTTGAAAAACATTTATGATCATCAACAACACCTGCACTAATGCTACAATATCACTAAATTTAAAAACTTAAATAGATTCAAATTTCGGCACAGAATTGTCTTAAAATTTTTTATTCAACATGGGCATTTTGCCCCATACATGGGGCAAAATGCCCACACCCTGGGCATTTTACCCCACAGGTAATATATACTAGATCTTTTTCTTCTTCTTTTGGTTTTCTGCCTTGCTATAAGGCAGGTTCGTACGTGCAATGTCGCCATTCATCACGTTGTCTGGCTCTCTCTTTCAGCTTGCTGTAATCCTCCTCCATCATCCAGTCCAACAACATCGTTCTCGGTCTTCCTCTGGTCTTCTTCCCCTCCATTCTTCCCTCAATTATAATTCTTAGAAGGGAGTCTCCCCTCAAGATGTGGCCCAACCATTTTCTCTGTCGGCTTCTGATTATCCCTATCAGGGATCTTTATCGTCCACCATTTGTAGTATGTCTTCATTTGTCCTCCGTTCCATCCAGCTGATTTTCTCCATCCTTCGCCATATCCACATCTCGAAGGCCTCCAGTCTTCTGATGTCTTCCTTCCTCAGGGTCCATGTCTCTGATCCGTATAACACCATACTCCATATCATAGACTTGATAATTCTTTTCTTCAGATTCTTATTGAACTTTCCTCTCATAAATTCCTTTCTTTTTTAGAAAGCATCTATTCCCATAGCTATTCTTCTCTTTATTTCTACATGACACTTTGCGCCATTTGTGATCATACTTCCTAGGTAACAGAAGTTTCCGACTTGTTCCAGTTCATTACCATCTATAGTAATCTTTGCTGTTGTTTCCTTTCCTTTCCTTAGCTGTGTCTTTGTGGTGTTTATTTTCATATCATACTCCTTCGAGATCTTATTTAGCCGATCCATCATCCTTTTGTAGCCCATTCTGGCTACCTGCCAACATTGCCTGGTCATCTGCAAATCCTAGTGCTTTCGTCAATCTTCCTCCTACCTTTATGCCCTCCTTCACCTCCTCCATCGCCTCTCGTACTAATTTCTCAATGTAGATGTTAAAGAGTATTGGTGATAGCGGGCACCACTGTACTCCTATCACTCCTAGTTCTGAAAGTTTTCCTTCTAATTTTATTCTATATACTTTCTGTCCCATGTATAGGTTTCCTATGAGTCTTCTGTCTTTCCAGTCCACCCCTATTCTGCTCAGTGCATGCATTAATTTCTTCCAATCGGCTCTATCAAAAGCCTTTTCATAATCCACAAAGCATACGTATACAATGCTCCAATTGCATTTCTTGTGCCCTTCCCTTTCTGAAATCGCACTGGTCCTCTCCTAAACAGTCATTTGTTTCTACCCTGGACTGCATTCTCTTTGTGACCAAGCTGGCAACTAAACCTTTTAGATGTCTAGTAAGAGTTTTACTTAAAACTTTATAAATTTGTTCTGCTTTTCTCTTACTAATTTCGCCCGATCTGACTTTTGTCAGAGCAATTTCCAAAGTTTCAAGACCATATTCTCCTCTCTTTGTTTTTCTCTAATAGTTTCGTACCATTTTCTGTAACGAAACACTTTAAGTGCAAAACATATAAAATGTTTGCAAACAGCAGATAACACAAATATTTAAATTGGGGTAAAACTGGTAGGCATCTTTGGTGTAGACGCGAAGTCAATCAGATGAGGTAAGACGCCCAGTCACATGAGGTAAGACGCCCAGTGAGGCAATACGCCCATGAGCATCTGACCCCACAACAAGAGTAGTTACATTCCAGACCATACACCAAACACGACTACTTCAATGGCGGGTTCAATTGCACTGTAACATTTCTAAATGTGTGTGAATCCAAGTAATCATACATCTTTGGGCAACTGTAAAACCGTATAATTTACACACACAAAATTAAAACAGGAAATGCTTACATCAGCTTTCGCAAAATTAGGTTTTTGTTGAAAACGAGTGATCTTTTCATAGGAAACACGAAAGTACAATGTCTTTCAACCGGAAATGCAAGTAACAAAACGGTTCCAAGTAAAATTTGGATTAAGTTTATTAGGTGACTGAAATAATGCTCATGGGCATCTTACCTCTAATGGGCGCTTTGCCCCACCCTCCCCTATATATAGCACGGATTGCAACAACGTCTTATAGAATAAAATCGGTAGCAACATCGAAATCTCTGTAAGCAGAGCCGGATTAACCTATATAAGCCAAATAAGCCATGGCTTAGGGCCCCACAACGTTTTGAGGTCCCCCAACTATCAGGAAATATAAAATCAGATTGTACCAAGGTCCTAATTGACAAAATGACAATGGTAAATGCATGTGTTATTATTTAGCCAATATTTCATTGGAAAAAATCGCTTATGTACGGATCGAACTTTGTGCACAAAAACACATATTTTTGCATGACTTTGGGGTTATAGGGCCCCGGATGTCTTAACCTTGCTGAGCTGGCTCTTGGCTTAGAGCCCCCGAAAGTCTTAATCCGGCCCTGTCTGTAAGGCTATCGCGATCATTTACCGTCAACCGCGTCCAATAGCTATATTGTTCTAGCCAGGTTTTAGATCGTCTGGAAAGTGACGTTGTGGAAACAGGTTTAGCCTGGTTTATCCTACTCCAGAGCCGTATATATGCCTACTCGTCCTCGGCGATAGCCTACTCTTTATAATCCTGGCCACTGCCTTCGCCAGCTTCTGCCACCTCTTCGTGAGGACAATTAGGCCTAAGCACTCCCCATTCTCTCGTGTTACCTACTAGGCCTATAAATTCTAAGTTGTTTTAAAATAGTTTTGGGAACAGTCTTATCTTTAGTTATATTGTGCATGTAGGCTATGTCTATAGGCCTATTATTTGCCAATATATTTTATAATATGTATTTAAATATTTTATAATATGTATCTAATCGTTCTATGCGATGTAATGCATGTGCGACTGTCAGATGCAAAAAGAGGCTACTTACTTACTTGTTTACTTCTTTATTTACTTATTAGAACATGAGTTAACAGAGGCCGGCTAAGATACGGCATGCCAGTTAGCCTATACCTTAACAGTAACCTTTAATAAAATGTACTAATAGATTCCTCACCTTAAGACTTGTCGTGACCAGCGTCTCGAAGAGATTAAACGAAATCTGTATTCGCCTGTTCTATAATAGGCCTAGCACGTACCCGGTACATTCTGAATAATAATCGGGCGTATGTTTACTATAGTACGGGGATTTTCCGTAGCCCAACGTTCAGACGTAGGCCTATGAACAATTGAGTCCTTGTTAACTGACAAATATCACGAAGCTTAAGTTTGTAGTACCAGGTACACTGGTACAGTGATTTCATCGGGTGTGTTACAGAGACCATCCTATATAAAACTAAATTAAATTTATTGACTATATATACCCAATATATATATATATAATTGACTATACTGCACATATAAGAATACATAATATATATACACATGCATATGTATGCGTAGGCCTACACCTGTGAAGAAGAAGAGAATAGCAGTGTACCTAGAGCTCTGAGGCAGCCATGGCCGGATATAGGTGTTGTCGACTTCATTACCTTATATGAGGGCGGATGGACCAATCCTCTCACTCGCCTTATGAAAGTGCGTCATGTTATGAATGATTGCCACTCATAGAACATTACCGAGGAATTGAATTCTGGAAACATCCTGCTTACGCCAGCCTCACTTTATGATATGCTCAGGCCGTGCACACGTGATTATATTTCCGCAATAAGGCAGAAACGCTATTTAATTAACTATGGGCCTAAAAAGGCTGCACGTGCTACTTTCATGCACCCGCGGCGTGCATGCCTACTTCATATTCACACAACTTTAAGTTGCTGTATTTACTGTCTTCGCATAATTTTAACGACCAATGTCTCAAGGTTACCCTGATGACCTCAAGAATCGTTGTAATATATAATACTGTGGCGAACGTGAAATTCGCCAGAGTTATTTACTCTAAAGTTTTTAGTCTATTCCTCCTGAACTGGCCTACAGCCTAACTATTAATAGCTACAGATAGAACCACCCTGGGGATTGGTTGGAATAAGTTGAGTCGAACGCTTACCGCTCGAATTAATTCTTACATGAGTCCTGGTTGGTTGCCGAGATCTCGTTGCCGAGATCTCGCCGCCGTGCGTGTGGACCCCTGACAAGGCACGCTGTTTTTCTGCGCAGTTGGAAGTTTAAGATGGCGGATTCAGGTTGTTAAGGGTTTTGTGCCTGAAGTCTTTTGATCTTTTGAGGGTTGTATTTTGATTTGGAGGCGGTTTACTTCGATAATTTTTACGGGGAATTTGGTCCGGTGCCTCCGGTGCAAGTTTGGTGATTTTCCGTGGAGTTTTGGTATCGAATTGAAGCATTTTCCTTTTCTTGTTTCGGTGTCGATGTCCCTGGGTGGACTTACTATACAGTGGAAAATTTCAACAGTTGATTACTGTTCGATGATCAGGAAAAGGCCTTGGCCTGTGGGAAGTTATCAGTTTGTAATTCAGGGAGTACAAGTTTTCCTATCTATAGTATCATACTGATCTCCAGATTTCTTAACACGTGATCGTACATGGTAAACTATAAAGTTTCTGTTCTTTAGTACGCAAAATCTTATGGTACACTCGAGAATCTCTGTCAGGCCGATAGTTGATAAGGTAGTGAGTTTTGTTAATTGTATCCGACTAAGACAATAGGAACTTTGCGTCGTTAGATTAGTGAGAACTCTTTAAACACTTTGTTTTCAAATTCAGTTCTGTTCACCTTTAATTTGTCTAAAATAAAAAGACAAGGAAATGTCTGAATCACAAGATGCAAGTGTGGTTGGTGACGAAACTTTAGAATTAGACTCAAATCACGAAAGTCACAGTCAAAATAATGAACCAATGATAGATTCGCCAGAGGGAGCCAACGAAGCTCTGCACCAGAAAGGAGTAGAAGAACTTCTAGGAACGCTTCTAGAGCGCCAACACGCTGTCGAGCATCTGTTGAGCCAAATCCTACAACAACAAAAACAAACAATTGATAATGAGATTAACAGAACAGAAAGGTCTGGTCAGGCAGTCACAAATCAAACTGTCGGTGGAAATGAGAACCCAGCTAGCATTTATGCTACAGCCTCAGATCGAGCAGCTAGGGACATATCTGCGGCCCAATCCTTGGTACAGTTGAGAGATCCTGGTGGTTTTATGTTAGCAAGACCTTCGGTGGATTTGAACCCGAGACTTTATTATCAGACCCGGATTGACGAATTTCCCCGACAGTGCGCGCGTTCGGTAGAGGGCGCCACGCACGCTTCAATTGGTACCAGAAGTGGGGTAGATAATAAAGAATATCGGGTACTGAATAATAAAGGATATGAGGCCCCTGATAAAACAAGAAAGGTCTTGGAGGAAGAAAGAAGAATCTTGGAGGAGGAAAGAAGGCTTTTTGAGGACGAAAGAAGAAATTTTGAAGGGACAGGAGTTAGACCTAAGAGGGTCACATATAGAAGAAATGAACAAGAAGCAGAAGGTGCTCATGGTCTGGATTATCTGAGCTTGAATCAAGGGGACTATTCTTCAGATGAGGAGGTGACATTTAGAAATGCACCTAGGAAGCAAGATAGATTAGAATCTAAACTAACTTCTAATTCTAGAATTTTAGATCAATCTAATGTACGATCATGTTCTAATCTGGAGTTTTCAGTTGCAGGAGTTAATCAAAATTCGAGGGATCAGAATGCATTTCAGACGCTGCTGATTACCCTCCGATTAACCCGTCCTCACTCCTAATGATTCGCTCCCTCCCTGGAGAGGTAGAGTGCCCGGGGAACCCGTCCCCGTTGAAAATAAAAGGGATGGCTTGGATGGCTCTCAAGACCCTATACGATCTGGGACGGTTATCTCTCACCGAGGATGATGTGCGTGCCATAGCTGACTGCAATCCTACTGTCTATAGATACTTAGACGTCTTTGGAGTAGCGCTTGCCACGGTACAAACGCTTGCAGGTCTCCCCACTCTGCGGGAAACCTTGTCCCGGTGGGCCGAGGAACAACCGCGTATGATCATACCCGACCTGAGTGGTAGCCTGGGATTCAGCCATGGGTTGAGGCCATGGGAAGAGACGCCATGGTGGAATTTTGACACATGGGTGCTGCTGATGGAAATAATCCCTAAATTCCTCGCACTAGACCCCGCAGTGTCTGAGGAGGAGTTTCTCCAGAGCTTGCACTCGGAGAACGAGCAAGCGACTCCTAGTCAATGGAGAGTTCTGGTAATGGTGACCTCCCTCTTCGCTGTGAAAAAGGCTCCATGGTTTTGGCCGTTCCTTCTGTGAATGTGTTACGAAACAAGGAAATGTTTCACCTGTTTCGGTTTTAACAGTTATATTATGCATAACTTACGAGTGTTTGATTTGTAAACAACCAAATATGTTGATCTCATAGGAGAAGCCTGATAACAGCTGAAGCTGTTTAATTTGTTCAGTTTACGTTCGTGATTTTGTATTTTCGGAAATGTTCACCTTATCTTTAAAGACCGCTGTAAATGGTACAGCATCGAGCACTTAAGGGTTGGACTTCGTAAATAATGGTTCGTCGATTGTTTAATACCGATTTAACCATAAAACCTGGAGATCACTTGCTTAGTTTAGTAACAAATTTTCACCCCTGGGTAAAAATTTAAGCTAGGTGGGTGAGGGTGTGGCGAACGTGAAATTCGCCAGAGTTATTTACTCTAAAGTTTTTAGTCTATTCCTCCTGAACTGGCCTACAGCCTAACTATTAATAGCTACAGATAGAACCACCCTGGGGATTGGTTGGAATAAGTTGAGTCGAACGCTTACCGCTCGAATTAATTCTTACATGAGTCCTGGTTGGTTGCCGAGATCTCGTTGCCGAGATCTCGCCGCCGTGCGTGTGGACCCCTGACAAGGCACGCTGTTTTTCTGCGCAGTTGGAAGTTTAAGATGGCGGATTCAGGTTGTTAAGGGTTTTGTGCCTGAAGTCTTTTGATCTTTTGAGGGTTGTATTTTGATTTGGAGGCGGTTTACTTCGATAATTTTTACGGGGAATTTGGTCCGGTGCCTCCGGTGCAAGTTTGGTGATTTTCCGTGGAGTTTTGGTATCGAATTGAAGCATTTTCCTTTTCTTGTTTCGGTGTCGATGTCCCTGGGTGGACTTACTATACAGTGGAAAATTTCAACAGTTGATTACTGTTCGATGATCAGGAAAAGGCCTTGGCCTGTGGGAAGTTATCAGTTTGTAATTCAGGGAGTACAAGTTTTCCTATCTATAGTATCATACTGATCTCCAGATTTCTTAACACGTGATCGTACATGGTAAACTATAAAGTTTCTGTTCTTTAGTACGCAAAATCTTATGGTACACTCGAGAATCTCTGTCAGGCCGATAGTTGATAAGGTAGTGAGTTTTGTTAATTGTATCCGACTAAGACAATAGGAACTTTGCGTCGTTAGATTAGTGAGAACTCTTTAAACACTTTGTTTTCAAATTCAGTTCTGTTCACCTTTAATTTGTCTAAAATAAAAAGACAAGGAAATGTCTGAATCACAAGATGCAAGTGTGGTTGGTGACGAAACTTTAGAATTAGACTCAAATCACGAAAGTCACAGTCAAAATAATGAACCAATGATAGATTCGCCAGAGGGAGCCAACGAAGCTCTGCACCAGAAAGGAGTAGAAGAACTTCTAGGAACGCTTCTAGAGCGCCAACACGCTGTCGAGCATCTGTTGAGCCAAATCCTACAACAACAAAAACAAACAATTGATAATGAGATTAACAGAACAGAAAGGTCTGGTCAGGCAGTCACAAATCAAACTGTCGGTGGAAATGAGAACCCAGCTAGCATTTATGCTACAGCCTCAGATCGAGCAGCTAGGGACATATCTGCGGCCCAATCCTTGGTACAGTTGAGAGATCCTGGTGGTTTTATGTTAGCAAGACCTTCGGTGGATTTGAACCCGAGACTTTATTATCAGACCCGGATTGACGAATTTCCCCGACAGTGCGCGCGTTCGGTAGAGGGCGCCACGCACGCTTCAATACAAGCATATTTATAGGCCTACTAATACTTTTATTACATGCCTATATTGCAATACATGCGTGCTTATAATTGTATACGAGGGTCTACAATTATGTTTAGACCTACTAACCAAAATAAATATATATATATATATATTACATATATATATAGGCCTACTATATATATAATATATATAGGCCTACTATATATATATATAATATATATATATAAAGCAATCTTCTCAGTGACGCATGATGAATAATGCACATAGCACATGTAGGCTATGCAGTGCAAGAAATCTAGGCTAGTGTTGCGGGGGAAAATTAATATTTAAATCGAATATGTGGGTATGGCCTAAAGATATCTATATCACGGGCGTATTTAGGGATGTGTTATGGGTTCAAACTTCAAACCCCCTGAAATAAACGCTGTTATCAAAAACTAAATAGCCTAGGTAGCAAAATACGACCATGTCCAACAGAAACCCCCCGGAAACGAAACAACCCCGAAATTGTTACCTGGCTACGCCTCTGATCTACGTATCTTGTAATTTCTTTCTACATCAAATAGTAAGTAAGCAGTAGGCCAAACCTTCTGCAGTATCATTCACAGAATGCAGCCGTGTCAGCCAGAAGCATACCACTAGGCTACCTATCTGTAGTGACGCCGAATCGGTTTTTATAGGCCTAACCTATGTAGAAGTCTTGACAGAGAATATACCCATCGACGTAAGCCATCTGATAAACAAGCCTTCAGTCTATCAAACTTTTTTATTATTATTATTAAACTGTCATTTATAACGCGCCTAAACAAAATTGGAATCTTGCACGAAGGCGCGTAACAGGAGAAAAATAAAGGAAGATAATGTCTGTGCTAGTCTCATGATGTTAAGTGTTATATTTCAGATGGTTAACATTTCTCACTTGAAGAGGAGTCTCTTACAAGTGTTTGACTGCATTAATATGTATTTGTGGGTAGCCCTAATGGATTACTTAGGCCTGTGTGTAGGCCCTACAGGTCTATACATCGGCTAGTTGTGCTTCAAAGCTTGGTTAATGCAATTTGTAGGCTATGCGTAGGACTACGTGACTACGTCTACATAGTAAAGAGGCCCCGTACCCGGCGTACCGTATGTTTAATGATGCGTTTCGGTGAATTTTTATGACGAAATAGAATTCGTCCTTCATTCAGCTTCACCTTTCTTCTGTATACCACGAACTGGTTTCGGACGGTTTGCCTTTTATGCCTTACGTGACATATTTCACAAAAGCACACCCGGTTTTTATGCAGGATATATCTATGCGTTATTGTATTTGCACTCACCGATACAAAGCCTATTTACTAGATCGGCTCAAATGGCCTATAGGCTATAGACCTAACAATTAATCCTCGACTTGTAGACCTCTGGACTAAAATGACGGCTTCCAAGAAAATAAGCAATAGGCCTAGATCTGCGCCTACACTAGTTTGCATCAGATAAGAAAACAGGACATAGATTAAGAGTCATTGTCCTATAGTCTGCGTGAAAGTTCGGTTGTGTCTCTGAAATGGTCTGTGTCCTTTTCGATATCTGATTTCATCCAATGATCCCATCTTACATTTACAGTAACCTTTACTTTGATGCTCACCTCTAGCCTACTTTACTCTTACCTTTACCCTCACTCTTACTTTTACTCCTATTGTACCAATATATACAAGATTTACATTTCTTGTCAAATGACATACTTTCTTTCAGATATCCAAAATTGCTCTTGACATCTGGACACCTGACTACACCTCATGTCCACATTTCCCAGACCTTGCGTGTGTTAAAAACTTTCATAATAATAATTACAGCGAGATAGAGCAGATGTTGTGAAATGTGCTATGCAGCTTAGATATTCCATTATTGACAAAAATTATAATTATAAATTTCCATTATAATAAATTCTAATACATCACTTCACCAAAGACAAGAATCGATCAGCCTTATAGTCAAGTTTTGCTCGTCTTTGGCTTGGCAAAAAGTTTATGACCATTTCTCCTATTTCAAGTTTTTTTTAACTTTCTCAGCTTCATGCTTTTTATTGGATTTTTGCTACTTACTGATTATTCCTCAGATATGTGGCACCAGTTTTAATTGCCTAGAATTTTGCCTTGAATTTCCACGAGTTTTTATAAGCAAACTCTTGCAGAAATCAATAGCGTGCCTCCCAAATCGAATGGGGCATGGCCAGATTGGACCGTTGATCTGTCCTAGTGAGTGAAATTCTTTACCATTGCAAGGATTTATGTAGCACCTCTTCAAGAGAAACTCACCAGAGATGCTCTGGAAACCAGGATTGGACATTCTGCAGTGTAGCAGTCATGTGGCTAGCCACATGGCACAATTCTTTCTGACAGCCTCTCCGCCTTGCTCTTTTCTCAAAACCTGCTTCTTGAATCTCTCTGGGTCTTGTGCACTGGGAGCGCTTCACAAGGGGCGCGCTATAAATGTTTAGATGCAATACAATACAAACTGGTTTTCAAGCGCTTACTGAACAGAGGTGCAGAACGACCAAGGAGCCCATGTCGTAAGATTAATAGATAACCTATTCAAATGCAAGGAAGAGAAACTTCCACTTTACACAAGTAATAATTATTGCACACCGTCTTTCTTTTTGGAAACTTATCTTTCATTGAGTACAGACTGTTCATGAATTCGCATTCAATAAACACCAAACAGTCCCCGAAAATAAAATAGTAAAACATAAGCCATGTGGCTAACCACACAGCAAAGTCTCCGATAATTAAACAGGAAAGCGCAATTCATGCGGCGAACAACGTAAACTGCTCAATTAAAAACACACACAAAATGAAACTATATGCCGTATAACCAGTTGCACTGCCTTAATAGTAGACATCAAGTTGCGACTCCTATGAGATATTGTAGCTAGCAAGCTCTACTTGTCTACTCATAACATAAACAATTACATGTGCTTGCAGCATTGCATCAAATGCAGGTTGTCTTCTCCTGCCAGTTCAAGCACAAAGAATATAAATACAATCACCATTGTTCTTGGTTATACATCAGACAATCACAGTATTATCACAAACATCTCAACCGTTTGCTCTCATAGTTAATTTACGTTATATTCTACACTGCAAAATGGCCACTGATCACAGACAAAAAGGCCAGTTTAAGATCATTTACAACACCAACTAAAATTTCGATCTAAGATATCAGGCTAAACTGACTGTATTATGAGGGACCTAGCACCAATTAGAACAATTATGACACAAGTACCACACCAAACTTTTCAAAATATCATAAATTTAACAGTAACAGCCTTTTCAAACAGCAATTATTGTAGCTAAACAGAACTCGAGGCCTATATAGGAACTTTTATACAAGGTATAGGATCATTGAAAACATTTATCAAATCTGCCGATGTTCACAGATTTGAGTTGCTACATCTTTCGATGACAGGTTTTAAAGGTGCAAGTGTCTGTCATACCGTGATGAACAGATTAAATAAAGAAAATTGCAGGTCATGTAAACAGTCTGACAGTAATTGCAACAACTTGATCTTAGTTCACAAAGACGAAGCATAAGCATGATTTCTGGAAAAACTGTCGCTGAAGTCATTGTCCAACCAACATTCCTCACTCTGCCATTATGTACAACTCAGTTTTCTGTGCCTGAGTTCGTCACACTCAGTGGCTTTTTCTAGAAAATAAGCAGAAAAACTACTTAAAAAGGGCAAATATATTTTCTTCAGCAGAAAATTTAATTTAGGAAAATTTGAAAAACACATCTGATAGCTTGAGAGCTGATTATGCATAAAACTGATAATCAATGCTTTTAAACTAAACAGCACTTAAAAAATTCTGTACTCTGCATGCTGTCTAAAATAGTTAGCAAGTCTTCTGAAATTTGAATGAATTTGGGTCAACTGGCCACTAAACAGGTGGTACAAAAAAGACTGGTGCTGACAGATTCGGAATTTTGGATGGAATTGCAGTAGTCCAAATGCATCATGACAAAGGAATGTTGGGTTGTGCCGCTAAATGAGAGGTTATGCTGTACTAACCGAATCTGATGCAGCTGATAGAGGCTGACCTGCACAACTAGTTCATGTGGTCAGCCAAAGATAATTCACAGCCAAAGACAATTCACAGCTGATAAGCACTCCCAAATCATGGACAAGTCATTGGGGAGACTGACATGGATATGACGAGGAACTCTTCTTGGTTGATTTTAGCTTGTGCCTTTCCAGTATCAAGCCATAGATAATTAGATATTGCATTCTGGGTGATGAGCACTAACTTATGACAGGAGAAGAATCAAAAAGATGACAGCTGGAATAAAGCCAGATGTAATCAGCCTATGATGGACACGGGATCCAAGTGCAGATCTGCAGAATTTATGTACATGTACAATACTGTATATTGTTCATGTATCTTTTATCTACATCTGAAATAGCTCTGTAATTGTTTTGAATGCACGAATGATGAATCAAACAATAAATACTATTATAACTGAATGGAAAATTGAAATGCAAACCTTTCTTCCCAGAAGTCTGCCTAAGGCCTTCTTTGGTGTGAATCCAATACTGAAGGACACATTTTCTTTAGGAACCTGCAGCAAAAAAAAATTAAAATAAAGAACACAAAACATGCAATAATTTTTACAACTTTTAGCAGATTAAGGTGTTCTCCATGTATCCAGAGTCTGGCAGCTCCGAGACTTGCCAGTTATCAGACATTCCACGTATTGAAAAGAAGTGGTCAGCAAAAGGCGCAATTGTCCCAGATGGCCCCCACCATAGTAGCACCAGGATGTGCTTCTTAATCTGTGTAATGCAGCACAGAGAAGAAGCTGCAACTGGTCACATGAACATTTCTCTGTGTAAATTTCCCTCAGGACCATCGTCTCCACGGTCGTCCGCTCCCTGGCCACCAAGGTCATCATCAACCCCGGACAGGGAGCTTCACTATCCCTGAGCTGAGGAACTGGATCTCCAACAGATTCAGTTTTACCCACAAGTGGTGTCCACCCCATGACGTGGATGCTTTTGCTGGGAGTTACCCAGATGCACATATTCTTGGCTGGCTTTCCACACCAGGAAATAAGAAGCTGTTGACAATTCAATGTTCACAAAGATGTGTCGACACGTTTCTACCATTGATGTTTTATTATTTTATTCACTTCACCTAATATAAACCTACGCTGCTGCACGTGATTTTATGGTCTTTTGAAAGAGCAACTCTTTCTGCCTGTGCTCATATTTCCTGTGAACCAAAACCAGTTAAACTTCTAGACAGGAAATAACCATGCACTATGGCAACCACAGAAACCTACCTGCACTGGTTTCTGTTCCTCCTTTGCAACAGATGCTCTTGGCGGATTCCTGGAATGTATGCTGCTAACGTCACGGACTGGAAGTGAAAGTCGAGAATGACTGCCGGCTGCATGACTCGAGGTCGGTTCACGACTTGGTGCCTCCAAATTCAGACAACGCACTTCCCTGCCATTTATTTCCTTTAACTGGAAGAATGAAAAGGATGACAAATTTACATTGCAGTGATATTAAACAATTCTGCAAAAAAGACAATGCTTAAGTCCCAAGGCAATTTTAATACTTTCCCTTTTACCCTTTTGCTAAGCGACCTTTCTTGCCCAAGGGTTTGAAAGACTCCCTATGTTACCCTTTGGGTAGAAAAGCTAGTGAACTACAACAAACTGGTTTCCAAACAAGCTGCAATGGTACACGTGCACTAGCAAAATAATTAAGACAGGAATTACGTTGAGCTTACATTTTGTTCAGACCCAGAGGAGGCCCTGTAGCTTCGGTACAACTGAACACCGGACGTAGATGGCAGAACGCCCTTTTTAGGTGACTACAACAGAATATTTCCATCTATTGCTAAAACTACAGGAAGACGAGGGCTCAGTTATTTCTAGAGGGATCAAGTACTTTCAGTTAAGAGAAAATCTCTAAAAGTAGAGAAAAATCAGATTTTCTGTTGCAAGAGTCACCAGCGAAAGACTCAGTCGCTTAAACAGTTCACATTGCCCTGCAGATAATTCGTGTACTCATGTTGAAAAGAAACAACCATGAAAATATCATCAGAAAGGCAGCAAACAAAATCAAAACCACAAAAATTAAATTAAGTACACCACAATGTCACAGCTACTTGGAAATTTGAGTCAAAGTGGTTGAACAATTCATAATTCTTTGCTCAGTTTTTCACAGTATGAAAAACAAAGAGATCCGTTACCTTTCGTTTTCCAGCAAGGAATGATTCCTCTGCAATGCTGCCCAGACCAGCATCAGATGTTGTTCGCTTCCCATGTGACTTCTGCATCTTGGAATCGTCAATTGGAGCAAGTAGAACGTGCCTGTCGCATGACGGATCAAGGCTTTCCACAGGGTAGATAGACTTCATATGTGGAAGACAAAGTGTATTTCGTCGTTGCAGCTCAGCCACACGGTTGCTGTCCTCGGACGGCTGCGTCAGAAGTTTTCGTCGTTGATTTTCTGTTACTATTCCCCAGTCGAACTCCTCTGGTTCGTTAGTTTCAAACAGCAAAGCACCAGTGCCACCTGAAAAATAATCAACTGGTTTTCATCACAGCTCAGGAAACACTCAGAATACGCCATAGATTAATCTAATTTCTAACATACTTAATCTGGAAGCTTCTAAAGAGCTGTTATCGTAATGCACAAGGCATCAATCAAAGCTTCCTTCTACACAAACTCACATTCGAAATTCATGAAGTCCCAAAGACCAAAATACAGGTTATCGCAGAAAAAAATTAAAATAAGATGAAAATTCAGCCCAAACCAAAACAACATCACAGCATGCAGAGTGGAAACAAGCAGTTAGAGGATTCCAGTACAGTATTTCATCGGTTATGTCTCTGTAAGACAGCCTGTATTACCTCTGGGGCAGTAAACGATAAATACATGGAACCCAGTACCATTCAGGCTTACAGTACAACAAGAGCTATTGCTATTCTTATAAATTTAAGCATTTCATTACAAATATTGTCACTTAAATAAAGAACTGGTATACAGTTGTATTATAACAACAGGAATTATTAATATTTATTCCAATAATATATTTATGTGTAGAAATGAGGACACATTTGCAAAAGTGAGAAGCATTTTCCTAACCTAAATATTGGAAGAGTTGTAAAAAGTACAACATAACTTTCCATACAAATACACAATAATTCAGCCTTTTGAAGTCACACAGTAAAATTTATACTGGACTTACATGCAGGGCTTCAAACTTAATCCGGATTTGAAAGGGTTGATAAATAACAGTAAAACACCAAGTATCAAAGAACTTCACTGTCACTCATAAGAAATAAAACCCTAAATGTAGAACTTACGAGGAGGCAGCCTGGTAGTCTTTGATGAATGACGTGTTGAAGCACTCTCGTTCGAACTGGTTGCGTTTGAAGTACCAGCCGAGGCCAGGCTGCTTAAAAATGGCAATAGATAGGACAAATTACCACTAGGTAAACTCAAAAACGTGACAATGGAACTATGAAACAACATTAAACTCTTCACTCTGAACAGTAACAGTGACGTAATGCTAGTAGTATGCATAGGTTGCAGCTGTCCAACTTTCAAACACTTTAGATTATGGACATTACATGAAATATCTCATTAGTGTAGTCAACATTCCCAAGTCCATTTATTTAACAAACTGTTACAACTATTTAACAAAGCTTCATTGTGTATTGGTGCAGCACTAACACTAGACAAGAAGAGAGTGAGAGGCAGAGAGAGAAAATCAGAGATATAGAGAGACAGAGACATACAAACAGACAGATAGACACCTCACAAATCTTACAAGAATTCAAGTCACACTGTAGGGAGTACTTATCATTACCTTGATGAAGATGAAATATTTCTCTTCATGGAACCAGCCGCAGACAATGTGTTGGTACTGTTGGATTTCTTCATTACAGAGTCACAACTCGCCTTGTTTGCATCACAAACTGAAAGCTCTAAAATCAATGAATGCAGTACAGTTTCATTTTGATCATACCTTTACAATGAGCATCTTCCAAGTGCATAGGCAGGAATAGTTTGTTGAGTTTGAAATGAATTATACAAGACTCCTAGACATGCAGAGCGAAAATTCAGCCTTTGTGAACGAGTCCTGTGCCAAGGAATTGGCATGCACACAAGAGAGAACATATCTTCCAGAAGTAGCTACCTACAGCAACATCACCATCGGAAATTGGAGATTAGATAGATCATCCTCCTCTCACACAACTCCAGGTTTTCTAATTGCACTCTTAAACACTTTGCTGAAAGCTTCCATGAGTCAACTACATCGATGAAGACACAATAAAGGACGTAGCTGGCCTAAAAAACTAATGATTCAAGTAAAATTCATGTCTTCACATTCTGCCATCTCATAAGGATTTCACTCTACAGAAGGCATTTGGCACAATTACAAATTCATATTCGAGTGCGCTATGTGAATGCGCCCTTCTAGCCGTGTTATGGTGCCATATAAATTGACGCAATTATTGTTATTATGTGAACTCGACTAATTGTTGTGCCATGTAAGCAGGAAGAAGTTGTCATTGGGTTGGAATGCTGCAATCATGTTGCTGATAAAGGGAAATAATAAACATCTAATAAATATCCAATAGCACATCCTACTTGCCCGCATGTGCTAACGGATGACAAACTATCAATGCCAAACCACATCAGTTTTCTATGCATGAACCTGCTTCTATCAACAACATCACGTTACATGTTGCTATGTTTCGTCCAACATGTGTATGTATCAAGATACTTAGTATAGCGCCTTTTAAGTACCTCACAAAAGCGCAGCTGGAGACACAGTAATAGATAGTGCTTCCTGTGGAGAAACAGATTCAAGATTCTCCTACTGGGACAATCTTTCTTGGTTGGCACACCCCAGCACATATCAGACAGCTGCGTGTTCAATTGATTCAGCTTGGTTGCCAATCACTCTGCTCTGCTGCACATGGAGTTCTGCAAGTGCCTAGATTCCTCACATCGGTTGAAGTGCATTAGGATTTCCCAAGCATTGGAATTTCCAATTTTTAAGTTTGCCTTAAGTTACACAGGTCTGTTTAATCCAGTTAGATAGCCATACTTACAGATAATTCTGAAAAGACGTTTTATAAATGCTTTGATACATTCACATAAGCAGTCTTACAATCCTTCCCCTTTTTACCAGAGCTATCCGGTATAGTTACTGGAACAACCAAGTGCTATAATAGGCTGTTGGCCATTAGCACAGTTCTAAGCAAAAGATAAACTTACTGTCAGAGTTTCGATCTGCAGATGGTAAAGCAGTGGAGCTATGGGAACGTGGTGGTGGTCTAGGTGCTCGAAATGACCGATGGCTTGAGTCAGATGACATGCCATCCTTGGTCATCTGCTTCAACTGGCGATCAGCATAAATCAGTTGTTGGTTCTCCAGTTGAACAACTTCTGCACCTATTCAAACAGTTATTTAATTATATTTACAACAGAGGAATTCATTTAACACATTATACCTCCATAAAGAAACATGACAATACAAATTTAAAAACCAGCAACCTATTTGCCACTTTAAACTTTGAAGCATGAATACTGTTAAGCAATTCCAGCGCAACAAAAGGCATGCCAGTTGGTTAAAAGTTTTAAGCACTCATTTTTATTGGAAAATTCCATGACATCATGGGGTTCTTTACTCCTGCACTCATTAATAAGCTGGCGCTCTGTGCTAAGCTTTAGAGTAGTGCTTTATAAATTTGGAGTGTACGATTATGACCTGCATGCATGTGCTGCTCATGCATCTGCAGTTACTGGGATGTGTCTAGCTGACATGCAGTAATTAAAAGCCTCCACTTGCTGGATGCGTCAAATGGCTGTGCTGTGAACGCCTGCAAGGGGTGGTAACAAGCTCGATGGCACAGTATATATAGCACTCAAACAGGAAATGATGCTTCGATGCTGTGTTGAATCATGGACCAGTTTAGACCAGTCTGACCTAGTCTGCTAGAAGACAAGTCTGACCTGGCCTATTGGCTTGATGTGAAAAAGCCTATACAAGACAGTCCCACATTCATAAGGAGAAAGCAAGAAAAAACATTCTGCATATGTACTCTGATGTGCGCAAAGTTTTGTCTTATGTTTTGTCTTAGTTACAAATGTTGTTAATACATTCACCTGTGCAGAGAATTTTAAGACAAACTCTGAAGTACTGTTGTCATTGAACAGTTTATTAAAATTATTATACTACAAAAATTAAAGATATCCATTTCCAAGTATGTCATCTTCTCTCAAGTCTTTACTCAAGTTAACACAATGCTACAAATCAGGAGAGTCAATGGTTCAAAACTGTTAACTTCAGAAGTCACCGACACAAATTGTTCCAACTTTTTGAAGGTTTTCTGCTCTAAATTGCATATCGTTAAATAACTCTTTCACAAATGCATTGTTTACGTTAAAGCTGGTTGAGAAACTTACTTATTTCAGCATCCACCCAATAGTATTATACCTATTAACTGCTCCATGAAGACAGTCCTGTTTATTAAGGAAACACAGTATGCCTACATGTACCTGAAATTGAAAAGTGAACAAAGCTTACTCTTTTTCTTGGCCAGGTCCTGTTCTATTTCCAACTGTTCCTGGAGTTTTACGAGGTTAGCCTGTGCCTCGATGTGCTTCTCCTTCCAACTCAGAACACTCTGTCGTGACACCTCAAGATCCTCCTCCAAGAGTTGCACAGACTCAACAACACGCTTGTAATCTTCTTCCACTTTAGATAACCTTGCAACATCTATTTCCAAGTTCGTTATCTTCTCTCTTGCCTAGATAACCAAAAATCATAAAGAATACATTTTTAAAATTCATCCGATAATGCACTAATTCATTAATCATTTCTCAATAATTCTCATGCTATTGTGTGACTACATCTGAAGTGTTAGTCTCATTTTTTTAAAGTAACCTACTACCAAGTGTTTACTTAGCAAAAGAAATTAAGCACAAATATTCTCAAATTTGAAACACTCCTGTTTTCAACATACAATAAGGTGAGGAAATATCAATGTCAAAGTAAACAGTCAACACCAATGTGAGGCAACGGCAGAGGGAACGAAGGTTCGACCCAAGCAATGCCACCAAAGGAAAGGAAGAAGTTGACCAGCCTAGAATCCATCAACTTCTGACAGGCAGCAAGGCACAGAAACAACTGGCAGTGCTTTCGAGAAGTTCTTAACAGATGTGAAACAAAAGTCCAGAAACATACATATGCAAATATATCCATATCTGTGTAAATACATACATACACATTATGTTCTTAGATTAAATTCGCCTTCACTCATCAGTCATGTATAATAATTCAACAACTTGATATGAACCGTACAAGTCTGAAATATAGCGTCATTAACTGTTTGATATCAACCAGGAGCAATCGCAACCCACAACAGATTACAGTGGGAATCCAGCTGACCCTTAAACTGTTTTATTATCATATGTACTAAAATAAAAAAATTATAGCACCAAATAAAGAGAAATGAAGATCCGTTATCTACGCTTTTCAATTACTTTACAAAGCACATTGTATATAGAAAGCAAATTAATGCACTATAAACGTGATAGCACCACCATGCAATAAGGAATTTAAAAAAACATACCTTTAGTTCACGCTCTTCACTTTTCCTCACTTGCACCAAAAGTCGTCCCTTCGCTGTCTCTAGCTCTTGAGCTCGTAGTGCAGATGCTTTTACTCTGGATTCAGCTTCTTGCTTGATATTTTCAATTTCAGCCTTTGCTGTCAATAGCTCAGCCTCCAAGGTATCCAGGCCACTTTCTTTGCAGTGCGAACCTTGCTTTTTCTCTTCCCGTTTTGTTGTGACTTCCTGTGCCACTGAGAGTTCTTGGACTGCAAGCTTTTGACTCCATAACAGAACCTCTTCTTCCTTTTCAGTGAGTTCAGACCTTAATGTTAAGCTTTCAGTCTCCTTTAGCAAACTAAAGTGCTCTCTTTCCAATTTTAATGCCTCCACCACTTTCTTAAGCTCAGCATTTTCTTCCATCCACTTTGTCTCCAGTTGCTGCTTATCTTTCATTACATCTGCCAAATAACTTTCTAGTTCAGTCTTTTGACTGCGAAATTCTGCCAGTTCTCTGGGCAGCAGTTCCATCTGTTCTTTCTCATTTATCAGGTCTATCAACCTGTTTTCTATTTCCATTTTCTGATTGCAAATATCAGTCAACTCATTACGAAGGTTGACAACCACCTGTTCCTTTTTATTCATAGACTCTAGGAACTCAATTTCTAGTTCAACCTTTTTATCACATTCGTCTTTCAACTTGGTATGTAGCTCAAATTCCACCTGTTTCTTTTCATTCATAGAGTCTGTTAACCTCTTTTCAAGTTCAACCCTTTGATCACATACTTCTGTTAATTCTTTGTGCAGTCTGAGTTCAGTTTGCTTCTTCTCATTCACAATCTCGGTTAACTGGCCCTCTACTTTATCTTTTTGGCTACATACTTCTGTCAACTTGTTATTTAGTTCTGTATCCAATTGCTGCTTCTCACTTAAAGCATCTGTTAACTTGCTTTCTAGTTCAACCTTTTGGTCAAACACTTCCTTTAATTGTTGACACAGCTTCATTTCCAGTTGTTCCTTCTCATTCAATGCATCTGTCAACTTTATTTCCAGTTCAACCTTTTGGTCAAGTACTTCCTTCAATTCCTGACATAGCTCGATTTTCAGTTGTTCCTTCTCATTCACCGCATCTGTCAACTTAATTTCCAGTTGTGCCTCCTCATTCACTACGTCTGCCAACGTGCTTTCCAGTTCAACCTTTTGGTCAAGAACTGCCTTCAATTCTTGACATAGCTTGATTTCCAGTTGTTTCTTCTCATTTACTACATCTGACAGCTGAATTTCCAGTTGTGCTTCCTCATTCACTATGTCTGCCAACGTGCTTTCCAGTTCAACCTTTTGGTCATACACTTCCTTCAATTCTTGACATAGCTTGATTTCCAGTTGTTCTTTCTTATTCACCGCATCTGTCAACTTAATTTCCAGTTCAACCTTTCGATTGACCATTTCCATTAAATCTTTATCCAGCTGGTTACTCTTGTTTTCAATTCTACCTAGCTCAAGTTCAATCTGCCCCTTCTCATGAATAGCTGAAGTCAACTTGCTTTCCAGTTCAAGGTTTTGATTATGTGTTTCTTTGAGTTGATGGCACAGCTGTTGTTCACATAAAATGGCTGCCTCTAGCCTTGATTCCACATCACTTCTATTATCTAGCTCAGCTTTCAGCCTGTCATTAAAATCAGTCTGAAATAGATTCACTAGTTTTTCAGAGCTCTCTTTGCCTGATTTTAGTTCTTCACTTCGCTTTTCTACCTCCGATTTCAGAGACGAAATTTCCTGATGGAGTTTCTGAGATAGAATAAAAATTTCTGTATCTTTTCTTGTGACTTCATTCTTCAGCAGCAAAACTTTATCCATATCAGCTGCACAGCTCTGTTCTTTTTCAATCTGCAAGTCATCAATGGTTTTCTGAAGTGTAGCCTTTTCTTGAATCCAAGTCTCCTGTAAATGACTTCCTTCATTGATGTATTTCATTAACTTGCTCTCAAGTTCAGCATTCTTAGCAGCAGTGTCTTCCAAACTCTTTATTAGATGATGTTCCTGTAAACTTGCTCTCTCAAGCCTCATTAACATGCATTTACGAATTTCAATTATCTCCGATTCTATTCTAGAACTCAACTCAACTTCCGTCATTTCTGAAGTTCCATTGTGGTTGCTGAAAGCATCTGGCTCTGAACCTTCACTTGCACAGAGCTGCGACCTCATGATCAACAATTCATCCAAAAACCTTTTGTTCAGTGCCAAAGAATGCTCTTCCCTTTTAGTCAAATCTGCTTTTAGCGATGTAATTTCACCATCTTTAAACAGGACTGCACTTTCGTTTTCTGATTTCAAGTTGTCAATCATCTCCTTAAGCTCAGTCTTCTCTACCAGCCAGTTGTTTTCAAGACATTTCATCTTGTTCACAGCGTCTGTCATCTGGCTTTCCAGTTCAGCTCTAGTTTTCATTTGTTCCTTCAAAGACGCGTCAGCATACCTCATCTCAAATTCACAACGAATGCTCTCTAACTCCACCATCAGTCGAGCCTCTGATTCAGTTTGAAGGTTGCCTAATTCTTCCTCATAGCGAGCTTGACAAGCTTTGAGGCGTTCAGTTAGATTCTCATTTTGACTTTTCACTTGCAAGATTTCTTCTTCATGGTTTTTGATTTCAGAAAGGTAATTCTCTAGATTAACTTTACTTTCAGATTGCAGTTTGGTAACTTCAGTTTCCAGCAGTTTAACCAATTCCTGCTTTGTTGTTTCCGACAGATCTGTTTTTTCCTCCAGCTGTTTCTTTTCAGCTCTGATCAGCTTAAGGGCATTTTCAACTTCGATATTTTGATTCAAAGCCATTTCCAACTGTTCCTCCTGCTGTTTCTTTTCAGCTGTCATCAGCTGAAGGCAATTTTCCATTTCAACATATTTCTTTAAAGCCATTTCAAACTCTGTTGCCTGTTGTTCCTTCACAGCTCTCAGATGCTCTAGCATGCTTTCAGCTTCAACATTTTTCATGGAAGCCACTTCTCGTTCATTTTCTTGCCACTTCTTTTCGGCTAAGATTTGCTGAAGCTCATTCTCAAGTACGGTGTATTTGCTGGAAGCTGCTTCTAACTTGTCTCGTTCCTCCTTATTCTCAGCTATGCATCGTTCGAGCCCTGTCTCAAGTTCGGCACATTTGCTGGAAGCTGCTTCCAACTCTTCTTGTTGCTGTTTCTTTTCGAATGTGAGCTGCTTCAGCTCTTTTTCAAGCATAGCATAGTTGCAGGAGGCCACTTCTAACATGTCATGTTGCTGTTTCTTCTCAGCTGCAAACTGTTCAAGCTCTATTTCCAGTTTAGCTGATTTACTCGAAGCCTCTTCCAACTCCTTGTGATGCAGTTTCTTCTCAGATGTGAGCTGCTCAAGCTCATTTTCAAGTTTAGCACAGTTGCACGAAGCCACTTCTAAGATGTTTTGTTGCTGCTTCTTCTCGGCTGTAAACTGTTCGAGCTCTTTCACAACTTTCACATATTTGCTACAGGTTGCTTCTAACTCCACTTGTTGCTGCTTCTTCTCAGCTGTAAGCTTCCCAAGCTCTTCCTCAACTACGACATATTTGCTGGAAGCCACTTCTAACTCGTTTTCTTGCTGCTTGCTTTTGGCTATGAGCTGATTGAGTTCCGTCTCAATTGTAACGTATTTGCTGTTAACTACTTGTAACTCATCTTGTTGCTGCTTTTTCTCAGCTGTGAGTTGCACAAAATCTTTCTCCAGTTTGTCATTTTTCCTGCAAGCCACTTCTAATTCATCTTGTTTCTGTTTTATCTCAGCTGTGAGCAGCACCAAATCTTTCTCCAGTTTGTCATTGTTGCTGCAAGCCACTTCTAATTCATCTTCTTTCTTTTTCATCTCAGCTGTGAACTGCACAAGATCTTTCTCCAGTTTGTCATTGTTGCTGCAAGCCACTTCCAATTCATCTTGTTCCTGTTTCATTTCAGCTGTGAGCTGCACAAAATCTTTGTCCAGTTTGTCATTGTTGCTGCAAGCCACTTCTAATTCATCCTGTTTCTGTTTCATCTCAGCTGTGAGCTGCACAAAATCTGTCTCCAGTTTGTCATTGTTGCTGCAAGCCACTTCTAATTCATCCTGTTTCTGTTTCATCTCAGCTGTGAGCTGCACAAAATCTTTCTCCAGTTTGTCATTGTTGCTGCAAGCCACTTCCAATTCATCTCGTTTCTGTTTCATCTCAGCTGTGAGCTGCACAAAGTCTTTCTCCAGTTTGTCATTGTTGCAGCAAGCCACTTCTAATTCATCTTGTTTCGGTTTCATCTCAGCTGTGAGCTGCACAAAATCTTTCTCCAGTTTGTCATTGTTGCTGCAAGCCACTTCTAATTCATCTTGTTTCTGTTTCATCTCAGCTGTGAGCTGCACAAAATCTTTCTCCAGTTTGTCATTGTTGTAGCAAGCCACTTCTAATTCATCTTGTTTCTGTTTCATTTCAGCTGTGAGCTGCACAAGATCTTTGTCCAGTTTGTCATTGTTGCTGCAAGCCATTTCTAATTCATCTTGTTTCTGTTTCATCTCAGCTGTGAGCTGCACAAAATCTTTCTCCAGTTTGTCATTGTTGCTGCAAGCCACTTCTAATTCATCTTGTTTTTCTTTCATCTCAGCGGTGAGCTGCACAAAATCTTTCTCCAGCTTGGCGTAGTTGCCGCAAGCTGATTCTAACTCTTCTTGTCGTTGTTTCCTCTCTGCAATAAGTTGCTCAAGCTCATTCTCAAGCTCGGCATTTTTTCCACAGGCCACTTCCAGCTCTTCTTCCAGTTGTTGCTCGCGGCTGCCTGCTTCCTGCATTTCTTTTCTCATCTCTTCCTTCACAATGCTTATTTCCACACCAGAAGCCTTCAGTTTCTCTTCCAGTTGTGCTTCACGATTTTGGAAAATTTCGACCATTTCCTCAAGTGAAACTACCTCTTTCCTTGACAAAACAAGCTTCTCTTCCAACTGAGTAATCCTTTCTCTTGAAGCAACCTCCAGACCTTTAGCCTGTTGGCTCATAGCAGATAAGTCCAACTCCAATCCTTTTGCCTTTTTGCTGTAATCGGCAACTTCTGTCTGAAGACCATCATTCAGCTGGGAAGAAGCGGCAAGTTCTTCCATCATTACAGTTTTGCAGCTGATGACTTCTGCCAATTCAGTTTCAAGGCACTGAAGCTTGTCATCAGATGCCATTTGTTTGTAATCACATTCTTTTAGCTGTGTTTTGAACTCATCATGAAGTTTCTCAGCTTCTCTCACCTTCACCTCAAGTTCCTTTGCCAAGCAGTGAGCAGCAGTCAGCTCTTGTTTCAAGTTCTCCATCACCTCAAGTTCTTCCTCAAGTTTCATCACCTTGGCAGAGTGCGTCTCCAGGTTGGATTCGGCTGCTGAAAGTCGTACCCGATAGCTCACAAGTTCCACTTCCAGGTCTTCGTACCTTTCTTGAGTCGCCTTCAGTTCTGTAACAAGATCTTTTTTGTCTTTTTCCACCTGCTCAATAGACAACTTCATTTCCTCCTCTGCTTCACCAATTCTTTTCTGAAATTCATCTACAAGGCTCTCTAACTTCTGGTTCGACTCCTTTGCAATCTGAACCTGAGACTCCAGCGCAGAGACCTGCTCTAGCGACGTTTGCTGAGCAACTTCTAAATCAGCCTCAATTTTCTTCTTTTCTTCACATTCTTTATTCAGCAGCTTTATTCAAACAACAAAAACAAAGCCACCTTTTACTATAAAATTCATAAATGTGAACATGGCCAAGGAAATTCTAACAATGTTTGAAAAGTTAATTTGCAGGAAATGTTTTTTAACATTGTCAGGACATGTAGGCTTAAAATGGTCAGAACAAGGTCTTAGAATATTTAAATTTCTTGATAAATTTAGCCATCAATCGGAGTCCTTACATAGAATTTCACTTTCTTCAAGTTCTCTGCCCTTGGACAGGTTCAAATGTCCAGTGGCACCACTGCTCTCGATGATGGTCTCTCTCCTTCAATCTTCCATCATCCAGTCCAGCAGCATCCATCTAGGTCTTCCTATCGTTCTCTTTCTCTCCATTTTCACTTTCAAAGAACTTCCAATATTAACTTAACGATATCCCCTTGGTGCCCCAATTCGAAGTCATGTTGCATCGATCATGATGCAAATGACTAAGTTGCAAAAATATTCATATTAACCAGTTTTTATGGGGATATTGTCAATAGCAGCCTCAAAGGCATAGAAATATGTTTCAAGTTACTATATTCAGAAGCATTAATAACTCATTGGCATAGCACCTCAATCATGGTAAACTCCAACTTGTGAATACTCAAAAGTAGCCATGAAAAGACCGACATCAAAAAAGTTGCTTTGAAAGTTGCAACTTTTTACTAGTTGTGATAGAACATGTGGTTTTCACCTAATTTTCCATTAAAAAAGCTGAAATCTGGTCTAGTATGATTACAAAAACAGTAATGATAAATTCATACCTGCTGCAGCTCATCCAAACGAATGATCCACTGTCTCTCAGATTCCAGCAATTTTTCTGCATTCACCTTCTGAAGAGCATCCTGTTCCATTTTCAAAGTGGACACCTGTCATCAGATTACAAGAATGGCAGTCTAAGGAACTACGACAAAACTTGTTAATAAGCTAAACCAAACAGTTCTGCTTTCATAATTTCACATAAAATAGCAAATGACAACCCAGAAGTTTCAGCCTGCTTGTCCTCTCTATATAGTCTCTCCTGACTGACCTTATACACTGGACTGGATTTGCCAATTTGCAGGCCTTGGTTTGCCTTTGTCTGATGCTGAATTATTGCACACTTTTATAATAGTTTTGTGAAACAAAAGATTAGATCAGATGAGAATGTCCCTAGAACACTGAGACAACAATACTACATGTTCTTATTTGCGCAAATAAGCTCTATATTGCCATAATCCTAATAATCATAACAATAACAAAAAACTCTATGGTCAGATGTCTGTCAGATGTACTTCTGCAACATCAAGGCTTCACCAACTGCATTAATATAAGAAAGTTGGCTGAATTTGCCATTTCTTTCTATAATTCATTCGTCATTCGTTTTATTTGGTAACCAAAATAATACAGGTAACAATTCCATCCGATTGGCGCGAATTCGTTAAGGTTACACAGGAAACCCAGAAGGGACCTAAGGCACTGCTAGCCAAGGCCATCTGAGAATAGTTATGAAGTAGATAAGTAATGTGGCCAACTGTAAAAAAGGAATGAAATAACGGTTAGTTTAACTATCAATAAACTAATAACTTAACTAATAACACAAATGCACAACTACTGTATGTTTTATACTCTACGAACCAATGTACGAATGCCTAGACATGTGTATACATTAAAACAAAACACACTTAAGTTTTCCTGGTTCTACAGTCAGCACTTTTATAAATCTAATCTTATCTAAATTAAAGCTGCATGTAAATTAAATCAGAAATTAATTTAGTAACAGAACTTGTTAACACTAAGAAAATTTACCAAATAAAATTTGCAAAAGCAAAGATGATCCTACCTCTGAAACAAGGATTTGCTCATGATCCACTTGCTCTGACAATTGGTGCTACAAGAAAACAAAAGACATTCAAATCATTCACATGCTTCTAAATACTTTGTCATCACTACAGTTTGAAAATGTTTTAACTAGATAATTTGGCTTAAAGCCTGGGAGTGGTTCAAAAGAATGACATGACGAAGGAGTGACATACATACCATATAAAACGAGTGACAGCTGGAGAAATAAAATAAAATTTCAAAAGAGTGACAAACATGCATTTAATTAAATTTCATCAAGAGACACGAAATTAATCACTATTAATCAATTCATCTCCCAATATGTGATTTGAGCTGAAATGGGTATTGTGTGCAACCCTTTGAAGGTATTCATTGAGAGGGCCAATGCCATGTCTCCTGACAATAGCAAGCCTCTCTTCCCTCTGGATTTGCCCTCTTCTTTTTTACTCCAATGTTCCCTGCAATCAGCCTCTCGACCTCTTCATCTGAGCAGTGGTTTTCTTTTATGAATTCCTTTACCATTGAAAACACCCCCAAGTGGTAACACTCAATGCCATTTTGAACCTCCTGTGTCAAGCCTCAAAGTTATTTAATCTTGGAAATTATGGACTTGAAGATGGTGAATATTCCATCAGGAAGTTTGCCACTTCTTCCCATCATATTTATGCAGTTTTACTGTGCAAAAACCAAAGACAATAGGAGTCGATTACATAGCTATATATCTAGATATAGCCATGTTATGTCGCTCTTTCGTTACATCACTCTCTCGTTATGGCAATATTTCTGTCACTCTTTTAAAGTTCTTCTCTCATTTGTCACACTTCTGTTATGTTAATCAAGATTTCGTTATGCCACTCTACTGATAAAGCCTCAATGCTTAATTTAAAAGCTTACATTAATGCCAAAACAATTGAGTTATAATATGTTGAACCATTTAAGCTTCAGAGATTTAATCACATCAAACATTTCTCAATATCAATGCTGATCGATTTCACTTTCAAACAAATATTAAAAGCAGTAGTGCTGATCAACTTAATTTGTAAACAAATATTAAAAAATTATCAGTAATCATGACACAAATAATTTAGATTAAAAAAATTGCAATACCTGAACTGCAGCCAGTTGGTCACGCAGATTTTGTTCGATTATGTCGCCCAAACATTCTCCAGTTTCTGATACTCCACCTAAGTAATCAACATTTCAAGAAAACAATAACCAATCAAAATCTTCCATATTCCAATGCTTGCCCGATCCTTCACGCCATTTTTCAATTAAATTAGACAGGCCTATAATTCATCTGTTGGCTTTAAACATTAGAATAAGCTATCCTGTAGATGCTTATTATTGGTCACAATTCTGGGCAAAACTCACATTTTAAATTTTTCACTGATATCTGAAATGTTTGTATAAAAATTGTCCTTTCACTTTATGTTTCAAAACCTTAAGAAATGACTTCAATGTTCTTATAATAACTGTGCTCAGTGAACAGATTAAATTAGGCCTAAAAAAGCTACAGCAAGAACACTAATCTGGCAGGCCAAATTAGTGTTCTTGTCCAAAAAAGCTCTAAGAAATATTGAATTTGTATTTCAAGTATCAATGATCATTACTTTTTTCTAATTTTCGGGTCAGTTCCTCGATCCTTTGGAGGTACATCTCGCGCTGTTGGTCCGTCTCTGTTTTTAGTTCTTCGTACGCCGACATGCAGCACTTAAGACGTGTCTCGTTTGTTTTAAGTGCGTTCTGGAGATCAGAAACGATGAAAGAGAGGCTGTCGCTAGAGCTCTTTTCCTGATAACCCTTCTCCTTGGTCGACATCTGAGACTTTAACTGGTCCAACTGGTCATACAAAGAGTTATTGTCTTTCTCCAAAAACCTGTTTCTGTCTTTAAGTTCTTTTATTTCCGTTATAAGCTCTTCATTTCTAAAATGAACATAAACATTGTATCATAAATTAACAGCCTACAACATTTCCAAAAAGCACCAATCACGGTCCAAAGAGCAATTACAAAAACACCAAACATCTACAGCAACCAGTAGCTCTAGGTGATTGTTTCCTTAACATGACATCAACAGTCAACTCTTGATGGTATGCCATAGTAGGTTGTGTCTATTTGTCAGCAAATCCCATCACTCTAACTCTCATGCAAAATTGCCTACTGTGAACTGCCCCATCCTATCTCAGGATCCTATCCTATACCCGTGTAGCTTTGCCTTATCTATTCCTGGTTGCAGGTCCCTCTGATCGGCTACTCATGATAACCTTGTCGTTCTTGGGCTAGGTCGTCCACTACTTTCCCATTGTTGGTCCCATATCCTGGAATTGTCTTCCTTTTAAAATCAGAAAAATAGTTAGTCTGTTCATCCTTGTTTCACAAGTGCTTGAAGTCTGTTCTGTTTAATTGTGGGATTCCCTCCTTGGTCAGGAGTGCTACTGATGTGCTACTGATGAGTTTTTTTCTTGAAGATGTACTTTACAAGTTTCACTTACGTTATGTTTACTAGCAAGAATGCAATCATTTTATTAGAATCTCAAGTCTAAACAACATTTGACTAAAACTTTTCTAATATTCCAAGAAGAAAACATTGTTTTTGATTTCCACTGCATAAAATCTTACTCCTCTGTCATTTATTGAACCTGAAATACAGAAATAGTAGGATATAAATGCATTCAGGAAGCGGATATCATTAGACAATAGACAGAACAGTGTAGTACATATACCTCTGATGCATGGTGTCCTTTTTAACACTTTAACGACGAGTGTACTAAAAATGACTAGGACACCAATGCAGCTCGTCGTTAAAGTGTTAAAGGACAGTCATAAAATAGTCAAAGCTTCAAAAAAGTAAACAATATGTAATCAAATCTTTAGGATCCATCATTTTGTTAATAAAAATGCAATAAAAGCAACACACACTATACCTTAACCATATTAGTAGTAATATTTAATTTTTTTAATGAGGCATTTTGGAAAACTCAATTTTTAACAAAAAATGAAATGCGTTTTTGCTACTTAAAGCAACCTCCCAGGAAATCAACTTCTGGCAAGAGAACTTTCCGAAAACTGCATGGGTAACAGGTTGGTGGAAGAAATTTAAACAGTCCTCTAAAAAGGATGCTTTATTTAAATTACCCTCATTTTGTAGTACCATCCTTTGAGATAAGCAATTACTGCAAACTACTAAATGAAACAGACAATTTCCTTTTCCAAACTTCAGAATAAGTAGGCAATGAAGAAATTAAAAACTTCATTGAGTAATTTTAATAAAATCCACCCACCGTTTTCTGACTTCCTTGATCATGTCCTTCCCAGGTGTGGATGATGTTGTGGCGTTCAACGCATCTTCTTTCAAGCGACCTAGTTTTCTGTTCAGCTTCTCTACCTGTTGGCTCAGTTCTTTGTTGACTTTTTCTAAAGAGAAACAAATAACAATAGACTCATTTGTTGCTTCTGTTGTCCTGCACCACTGCCAAAAGACATATCTCTTTCAATAACTTCATCTTACAAAGTCTACCTCTTGAAAACTTATCAGATTTGCCAAATGACAGTTTGAAACACAGTTATGCAACAAAATGTGGAGCACCAGAGAAGCCACAAGACTAGATGGTAGACAACAAAATTAATAGACTGACTGTTTTCTTCCAGCTCTTCCTCTTTTGTGGTTAGCTCAGTCAATGTCTCTTGCCGCCAACGTTTCTCCTCTTTCAATTCCTGCTGAATACGTTGTATGTGTTGTTCATGCTGCTGAAGCTGGATCTACAAAACATCACAAGGAATTATAATCCCAAGTACATTAAACAGCCTTGGCATAGCTGTACTTATTTCAACAAACAAGAGTACCTTCTTTGTGCCAAGGAAAATGCAGACAAACATAGCACATTTAAACAATATTGACCATGGTTATAAATATGGCATAGCCTAATTATTATCACAAATTTATATAGTGACACTTCAACACAAGGTCATCACAAGTACTAAGAGATAAAGATCTATATCCCTCTGTCTCTGAGGTAATCAGATAGTAATCAGTAAACTTCGATTGTCAACATCAATTTTATTCTTGCACTCAAAGACAAATTTTATGATGACACGATGCTTACTTTGGTAGCCATTGTCGGACTGCTGACTAATTGCTGGACAGGTGAGAGTGGACAATCGATATCCTTCACTAAGCCAGCAGAGCAAAACTGAGCAACAATGCTGCTGCTGTCCTTCGATGTCTTCGAATCTTGATTACAAGCACCTGTGAAATCAAAATAGTTCTTGAAACACAACTCAGACAGTCACTTTCGCAACATTAAGAAAACAACCGGAACAATGATAAATTTGAGCTAAAAATAACAATAGTTAGTTGAGACATTTGAAGGTGCAACTAAAGGTAGGCTAAAACTGTTTCTTGAGCTGTCCCTGCAGGGCATTCTCATTTTCAGTGAATGTTTCAGCAAGGTACATCTTCTAAAAAGATGGCTGTAAGTATTGGTTCCAAAAAAAAGAATTACTGAAAATGTCTGAAGCATTCTTACTCTCATAGTCCAGTGGCATTCGCCTAATGAATCTGCGGTTGAAATCACCATGAGGCGTTGAAGTAACCACTGGCACCATTGCATTTGGAACTTCGGCTACACAATTACAACCAGAAGATGAACACCATTGTTAATTTCCTGTATCTTATTTTACGAGAATATTTCCTTATCAAGTCCTAACAGGAGCAACTATAAAAGGGAAGTTAGTATAATGTAAAGACATAGACATAATGAAAATTAACTGCTGCTGATGATTTGAGAAATTCCCTCTTTTTCATATTAATTAATTACTTGAATTTGTATAGCGCCTCTTCAAGGGAACTACTCAGAGGCGCTCCCAACCTCAGCGCGGCCAAATAGGACCATTTTAACATGCGAGAGGAATGCCTGAGAAGGGGTTCAAGGAAGGGAGCGGAGTGATAGAGGGAGGCCATTCCAGGTCGAGGGGCCAACCACAGAGACAGCATGGCTTTGCCTGGTGGAGGTACGAGCAAAAGGGACACAGAGAAGACCATGTTCAGCCGAATGGAGGGCGCACGAGCCCCGAGCACTAAGGATGGGGCTACAAAGCTCAATAAGGTAGGCAGGAGCGAGGCCTAGCAGGCAGCGCCAAACTAAGGCAGCTATCTTCAGCTATCACAGAATCTAGCAGTGTTTAATTCTAATCTCAAGACAGATCAGAGATTCACAGCACAAACTATCATTTCAAATGAAGAATCAATCAATCTATAAAGATTCATAGTTTCAGTACATCAAACAGATCTAATTATTAAAAGAAGAAATGAGTCAGTACTTACAGGCTTTCTCAAATAAAACTTTGTAGTAGTCATCATCTATGTTTTCCAACTTTTTGTCTCCGCGAAGAATGAATGATATCATATGGTAGATATGCTGTTGGCTTTCATATTCCAGTTTCACAGCAGGTTTTACAAATGTTTCATGGGCAACCATCAGTCCTGCTGTTATTAAGAGCAAGCAAACCTGAAACAGTTGCAAATTATTCATAGAAACACAATCCAAATAATCCTTCAACCCCAAATGATATAATATGCATATTCATTAAAAAAAGTTAAATATAGTCAGTTAAACCATGGCAAATTTCATAAACACTCCATTATTAAATTCACCTAGAAAGAAAGTCTCAGACCTTGCAGTTCTCACATTCTACAAAACATCAATCCTAGAATCAGCAACATCACAAGGAAGCCATAAATAAAAATTTAGTAAGAAAATGACTACACTACTTATAAGAAATTATTTCGAAGTAAATGCGTAAAAATATATGTATCCTAGCATTCATACCCGGCTTCACCAGGGTTTTTTCCCAGGCATGACTTTTCACGTCTTTGCAACTAATGACTAATCCACTTGATTTGCATATTTAATCTTGCTTTCGGATTCTGCGCTTCATCTGATTTTGTTCCCAGCCAGAGTGTTGCATTGGGGATGTGGGATTTTCAGTGCCTCGCCCTGGTATCGTTCCCATGCTTTCATGTATTTCTACCCTTCTAATCGTTGCACACATCATGTGTTTTATTAAAATTACTATTTTTCAGGGCTTTGCCTTGGTTCTGTTCCAAGGATTTAATGTAAACATATATGAACCTAAAATGTTCATATATCAGAATAGAAACAACATTTTCAGCTGAAAATAGTTGTCTTGACCTACAAACTCACAGGAGAATGTTCTGTAAAAATGTCATATCGCTACAGTGTTGCATTTGCACGTTTTTAGTGGCACAGACAAACATATTGTCTAATTGTCTAATTGCTAATCACTCCTTGGTGTACAGACATCAAATACACACACATGGAATCATGGATATGTATATTTATACATAATACAAAGATTTACCAACCTTAGCCAGTTCAATGTCATCACCTTGGTCCAGTTTCTTGAGGTCCAGTTTTGTATCCATCGGACATTTGTAGAGATCTATTATGTAAATTGTAAAAATGAGCAAAATACATCTAACAAGAATTATAATTTACAATAATCGTTTCTTAATTCTGTTTTAAAAGCTTCCAGGTCAGCAGTTTTAAACCAATGATTAAATTTATACAAAAATCATAAACATAACTTTGCAACAAATAAATCACTAGTGATGTAATATTCTACATATCTATGCCTAAGGAAGAAAAAACATAAGCATTTGGCTATCTTCAAAGGCAAGTGCAGATTCAGATTCATACTGTACAGATATACAGGATACATGAAACTAGATGCTCTAATACTGTCAATCTGTGAAGATGTGATTGGGCGCTGCCATATATAGTTTAGTAGTCATCGTTAAGTGATTTGAAAGTGAAGCTAATGTGACTTCAGGCAAAACCCTAGAGGTGGCAGCTAGACACTTTGGATACAACCCTTCATGCTCATGAAATTAAGTGCCATTATCATAATATATATACAAGGTATCATCTGATAGTTGCTTCTTAACAAACCACATTATACAATGCAGACCCGTTACATAAAATCGTTGGGGACAAGGTATCGGACACAATGCAGAAATCACACTGCGTGTAAAATGGACTAATACAGATATCACCTATTGTCTGACAAAATCCGTCAGTTCATCCGACCATTTGTCCTTTCATTAGTCCAACCGATCATCCGTCTGTCCATCTGATCGTCCAACCGACCGTTTGTCCCATTGGCTGGCCGTCCAACCGACCGTTTGTCCCACCATCTGACTGTCAGTCCATCCATCCGATTGTTCATCCCACCATCTATATAACCATCTGTCTGTTCATCCGATTATCTGTCCATCCACCTGACTGTCCGTAAGTCCATTTAACCGTGCTACGTCCGACACGTTAACCGATACTGAGTGCTAAGTTAATAGCTTTGGGGAGCAAAATACTTCACGTTAAGTGGAACAGTGTGTTATCCAGAAGCATGTTAACAAGTCCACACTGTATAATCACAGTCCACTACACTGCCATTCCAGATCCAAGAGGTCACACAGATCCGAAAATTGGCAAAGGAAGACAGCAATCTGAAAATGATGGTATCACTCAAGGCTGAGTAATATCATGCTGATGACACGCAACTCTACATTTCCTTCAGTAATTCCTCTACCATTAAAAGATAAACAGTGCATCACTTACTTTCAAGACCAGACCTAACAGCTGTCATGTAGTCACTGCATGCTTCAGAGGAAAGCTGATTCTGCTGTTCATTATCTCTAAATAAGTTAAATAAGAAAAAATCAGTTACTGTTATCCAGAAACAGGATTTTACGTTGAGTTACATGCTACCACATATTGGAGGTCACCTCTTTAAATCTTACAGATAAGATTTTTTGCCCAATCTTACAGATAAGATTCTTTGCTCTATTTCATCGATTAATTGTATATAGCTTTCTTGGGAACAAGTTTAACCAACCAGTCCAGTTTTTACCAGTTCCAAGTCTAACAAATTTGCACTTCCGCTAGATTGCACCAAACACCAGAACTTCTTAATAATATTCTTCTTTATTAATTCAAACTGACAAGTACGCAGTGTGATTACCAGTCACAGCATGAACAGATTATTACAAGTTATTACAGGATTCAAATTTAACTGTATGGCAGCCATGCAAGGTGCCCATCTATCCTACTGCTCATTTTACCATTGCCAGCTAGTGAATGACAGGCTGAGTCAGAGTCGACCCTTGGAAGGGTAGCGGGTATCACTCCTGTTTCCTATTTCACTTTCTGCTCTTCACGCCAGTGTTATTACCATTCATCTATCGCAATAACTGATTTCTTTAGCTGTCTGAATGTAATTGTAATGACTCACATGAGGCATAAAAGCCGATATAATTCCTGTCCTTTCAGTTCACGCATAGACTTCACGTCAGTTTTCAAGATGCCATTCAGCTATAATACAACAAATATTCTGAATATAAAAAAATGACAATTTACATTCAGTCAGTTTGGTAAACAAATCTCCAATAGCCACTGACATTAAGCAATTAGCAATCAAACTTTGTCACATTGTCATCTTCTGTATGGGCAGAGAGCAAAGAATTGGCACTGTATTTAAGGGAAAAGATTAAAAAAATTATTGCCAACTCTTTGGATGTCATTATACATATTCCGAAGAAAAGAAAAACCAAAACAACTCCTTGGCTATCGAAAGAAGCTATCAACATAGCCATGTACAGAAGGGAAGCAAAAAGAGAAGGAGATAAAGATAAGGTAAGACAATTGAACAGCGCATTCCAAAAACAAGCACGCATGGACAAAGAAAACATCTAAATGAATTATGCAAAGAAATGGAGGATGAGGGAAGAAAAGGAAGAACTAAAACAATGTTTTCAAAAGTGAGGGAAATAACGAGAAAAAACACACCAAGAATGGGGTCACTGAAAGCAGGTGATGGACACATAATTGCGGATGAAGAAGGAATGAAGAAAAGATGGAAGGAATACACAGAAGAGTTGTACAACGAAGATAAAAGAGTAAAGGTAGAAAAAATAGATGTAACAGAGTATGAAAATGAACCGGAAGTCATGGAAGCAGAGGTAGAATGGGCTATCAAACAATTGAAAGATAATAAGGCACCGGTCAAGACGGGATACCAATAGAAATGGTAAAAGCTGGGGATGGCGTGATGACAAAGACAATAAAAAAAATTTGTAATAACATATGGACAACTGGAAAATGGCCAGAAGATTGGAAAAGTTCAGTCTTTATCCCTTTATTTAAAAAAGGAGATGCGAAAGAGTGTGAAAATTATAGGACAATAGCAATGATATCACACATAAGCAAAATATTACTTAAAATAATACATAAAAGAATGGAGAGTACAATAGAGAGAGAGCTTCCTGATAGTCAAGCAGGATTTAGGAAATCTCGTGGAACACGTGATCATATTGCCAATATGAGGTGGATAATGGAGAGACAAAGGCAGTATGGACAGAAAGTATACATATGCTTCATTGATTATAGCAAAGCATTTGACTGCATTAATCATGAATTGATGTGGAAAACCTTGGGAGAAATGGGAATACCGAAACACTTGGTAAAACTTCTTAGGGGTTTGTATGAAGATCAGATAGCGGTGATAAGGACTGAATATGGAGATACTGAAAGATTCAAGATAAGGAAGGGAGTGCGGCAAGGATGCATGAATTCTGTCTCCTTTCCTATTTAACATGTACGCTGAAAGGATAATGAGGCAGGCGGGAATGGATGAGGCTGAGGAAGGAATAAAGATAGCGGGAAGAACAATGAACAATCTGAGATACGCTGATGATACAACACTATTGGCGGGTAAAAAAAACGATTTGGTAGAACTGATAAGAAAGCTCAAGAGTGAAAGCGAGAAAGCAGGACTCTACTTCAATATAAAGAAGACAAAGATCATGACAACAGAAGAGGAGGACAGTTTTGAAGTAGACGGAGAGGAAATAGAAACAGTAACTAGCTTCACGTTTTTGGGATCAGTAATAGAAAAAGAGGGAAAGTGTGATATGGAAATAAATCGTAGAGTGGCGATAGGAAAAGCTGCAATGAATGGTCTGGAAAAAATATGGAAGGACAAACATGTGAGTATAGACACGGAAAAAAAGATTGGTGAAGGCTTTGATCATACCAACAGTAACATATGGCAGCGAGAGATGGACAATGACCAAGAAAATGAGAAAAAAGATTAACGCATGTGAAATGTGGATATGGAGGAAGATGCAGAGAATATCATGGATAGAGAAAAGGACCAACGATTGGGTGCGCAGGAGTATCGGAATTGAGAAGGAAGAGACACTACAACAAACAGTGCTAAGAGCAAAGTTGAGGTTTTTTGGTCATGTCATGCAATCAGATGGATTGGAAAAGGAAATGATGTTAGCATATGGAGAGGGAAGGAGAAAACAAGGACGACCAAGGAAAAAGTGGATGTACGAAATACATGAAACAACTGGAATGAATTTGGCAGAACTGAGAGATGCGACGGCGGACAGAAGGAAATGGAGAGGCTTGATCATGACGGTCGCTAAAGTTCAAAGAACTGACAGCACAAGGTAACAAGGTAATACATCTCCTGCCAGACAACACCAGGTACAGGTATGTTGTCTACTAACTACTGGAGAGGCATTTCTACAACTGTTTCAGATGGTATTTATGTTCTGAGTGCAGGTATATCCACCACACGTCGCCACTGCATAAAACTTATTAGGTATGCATTGGCTACGTATTACTACGGTATTAGCATGTCCGAGTTTTTTTGGGACTGGAAATTTGGTTGAAGTGGCTCAGTTTATGCCTCCTAGCTGGTATTTTATTATTCAATAAATACAGGATTAATTATTTACAGATAAGGACAACCCTTGCAGAAATGCTTTGATACCTGCGGTAAACAAGAATGCATGGTAGGTAAGACATATTAAAATAAGCCCACACCTTCTACGAATTATATTTCTGTGCAAATTATCCTCGTAACGTCTCAAAAGCAATTGAGATATTTAATTTAATATATAACACATCATACTAACCCAGCTGAGTAGTGTCCGTTCCTTGCCAGGGTTCAGCATTTTTTCACCAAGTCTGAATAAGAAAAGCATACAAATATAGTCAAATTGAAAGCGAAACTTACATAGTTCAATGGTTTAGCACTTCACCGAACAAAATGTGTCTAAATATTTTTTAGTGCCTCACTAAACATTTCTAATCCAATACCTCCAGCAGCAGAACAGTCATAATCTGCACAGTTTTGTGACTACCAGAGCATACAGCACACGACTGTCAAATTTATTACTAAAACCTTGTTCTGAAATAAAAATTTCACTTTTACATTAAAGCGACACGAAGTCAGATAGAATTACATCTACTTGATGAAATACTTGCTTTACTATTATGGACTGACACCCAATGCGAGAAACCTTCCTGCTACATGGAAAGACTTGTATAAGAACTGCCTCACCAAGTAAGACAACATTCAAAATGTGTCTTAAAGTGAATAAAACTCCTCATGATATAAACCTTATTTCGCTACAATATAAAGGATAGACAAATCGCTACAGTACCACGCATACATAATACAAACAAACAAAGCCATCAGTGTATAGTACCGTATACTAAGGTATTCATGCTGTTTCACTTTGACATCTATTTTACAGATCATCAAGTACCAGAGGACACAATGTAAACTGTCAATGATGAGGCAATGTACAATTCAAGCATTGTTTTTGTGTAGGAATGGGGAAACGATTAAAAATTTTAATCGAAATTAATCGCACGATTAAAATTTTCAATAACACGATTAATTTAATCGCATGTCACAATAGATAACAAGTACAACTACTCTACCAACTCTGAGCAGTTACGTTGAATATGCGCTATATAAATGCATGCAGTCAATAAACAAAAAGCAAACATGCTTTTATTACTTGTTTTAGTCTTTAGTTTTTCTTGAAAGTTTGAAGTTTAAACTTAAAGTTTTTACTTTGTAATAGCGATTTTATCAAGAAATGTCACAGCTCATTTATTAAAAATAATTGGGCACAGTGACAATAGCGTTAACTGCGTTAAAAAATTTAATAGCGTTAATTGATCAACACATTAATAACATGTTAAATGCCCAGTCCTATTTTTGTTACATTCCCACAAATTTAATGCATGACAATTTCTTCATAATAATGTTATGTATACAAGCTTCAGTACCTGTGTTTGCACTAATTCAACTATTTTAAAAGTTATTCGACACTTCTTGCATCTACATAAGCTTCATGCAAGGCTTAAAATTTTAGTCTTCATCAAAAAGTATTGCTTTAGTGCAATTTATTCTATAGTAACATTTTTTTAAAAATTTGTCATGACATACGAAATATATGTAATTGAATAACAGAAATAAGGCACACAGACTTTTCTTAAACTAAAGTAAAGCAAGACAGTTCAACCAAAAATACATTCTGCATTGCAACCTTGCTGCACGCATAACATCTGTCGAGCTTCGGTGCAAGTTTTAAATAAGTTTCTTACCTGGATTAAATGTTCTGCAAATCTACGTTCAAGTTTGGCTTCTATTTCAATACGCTTACCTTTTGGGCCGATTCCACAGAAGCTTGTCTTTTATGAGATATCCAGTGGATAGTGGAGATAGCATACTATTATCCAAGTTCGACAGCTCAACAGATGGTGTAATATGCTTAATGTCTAACTAAAATAATAATTTAATCTTTAGTTTGTGTATGTGTTTGAAGTAAAATGGCTGCCTTGAAAGACACTAAACTGTTCTTGTCAGCCATTTAATCCATCAGTAAAACCTCCCTTGTAAAACAAAATTTGGTGTAACGTTGTAGTGAAACTGCAGCAGAAACATTTATGCTGACAAATACACAAAAGAAAAAACTGTCAAGCATAAAATTATTTTTTCTGAAACAGCGTGTTACACAAGAGAAAAATATATTTAAACACATTCCAACAGCAGTGCATCCAATAGGGTCAGCCCGAATCCCCAAAACCCGAATCCCTGAAAACGCTGAAAATAGACAAAAGCCCGATTTCCCGAAAACAGTTTTCTAGAAAGCAGCCGAGCTTTTCAAAGTTAAATTGTAAACATGACAAAGACCTAGCGTGGCCTTGACGTATATCGATATACTGCCTATTCAAATGTTTATATCTTAATTATGTTCATTATAGTCGGACTTAGAAAATCAATTTCGGGGATCCGGCCGAAATTCCTTTCGGGGATTCGGGTTTCGACCCGCACCCCATCCAATTAGCCTCCCTCTCTGTGGATCTGAGCCTCAGTCTTAGCTAGGGATTAGGCAAACTTATAGTATCTAGGGCTTAAGGATAATACAGTATCTTTGGGCATGCTGCGCGAACGTCGGACGGTACCAGGTTTTCTAATGACGACACTAGCCCTAATCCTGACCCTAACCGACCCTCATGGTGCCTAACCTGACCCTAATCAACACTCACGACGCCAGTAAACTTAATCACTATATCCTTCACCCCCAATACTATAAGCTTGCCAGGGATTCTTCCCGCGCTTTCTACAAACACTTGAAAACTGTTGTTTTCCGCCGAGGTTGGGCCTTCAGACCCTCTGAGTAGTTTTCTTCCAGGTGCTATATAAATGCTCTGAATGAATGAACATATGAATGAATGAACGAATGAATTTCCTACTTACATATCGCGGTGACCAAACTCCTAAGTTATCTAATTGTTCGAAATTCGTGAGAATCAAACGCGTTTCAGGCAGCGCCTAAAACACCTCCAACTATTTAAATGCTAAGTTCTAGGTTTAAAACCAGTTCACAATTAAATTTGAAGGTTTTCAAACATTCCGATGAAATTACGAAATTCAAAGTTTGAACGAACCTCTTTCTCGTTTTCGAGCCTCGTTTTCGCTAACCAGTGCTACCCCAGGGTTGCCAGATGTTGGAAGTGGTTGGTCGAGAAAAAGTAGCCCAAAAGTCGCGAGAGTCGCGAGCTGAACAGCTTAATGAAAACATCAAAAAATTTTTGCTTGCGGCGCCAGGATTTCAGGTTGGGCGGGCTAAATTCTTCCTCTGCGGATGCGATGACCTTTTTTTTTTTTGCTTGTTGCCTTTTTTATGCTCCAAAAACCTTCCCTTTTGTCCCCTCCTCGCTGTTTTATCACGAATAACAGTGACCCAGTAGCCTACTGCGGTCAATTTATGAGAACTCATAATGTCGCCGTCGCGACCGCGGGACGTTTCAAAAGTAGCCCAAATATCGCGAGGTCGCGAGGACGAAAATTTCAGTCGCGAGCGCATTGAAAAGTAGCCCAACTCGCACTTTTCGCGACGACCTGGCAACCCAGCTACCCATCAGAATCACGCACGCCAGAATTCAGATGAAAGAAAAGTAAGTATGCTGAGGCTTAACTGTACATTTTATTTTGATAATCCCCTTCCTCCATCATGTAACGTCTATAGAGGAGTTACGACTTGGATGGCAGATAACGTTTTACTCTTAAACCCATACAAACATGAATTTTACCCTTTTGGAGTTTCACAGAAACTGAATACTTTTTAAAATTCTATCCACTTTGTCAAACAACGCGCAGCTGCTAATGAAGTCCGTAATTTGGGCGCTGTGTTTGACTAATCGAACACGCTAACTCGACGCAGGTCTGCGAATTGCGTAGGGTTACAAACACGCAGGCCTACCCCTGTTCTGCCCTAATTTCAAAGACAAGACATTTCTCCATAATCAACTAGGTTTTCTGACTCTCAATCCTACTTTTGCCTGAATAAGAACAGCTCTCAGCAGACGCGCCTTGTCTGTTGCTGGCTTTAGACTTTGGAACTCTGTTCCCAAAAAAACGTTCACTTCATTCTGCAAATATATAACCCAGATGACTGCAAGGTATCTGCAGGTCTCGACTAAAAACTCGTCTTTTGAATTCTTTTCCTAACCTCGTTTCTTCTGCACACTTTTCCGTGCCCTCTCGGATTCCCTTCTTGGTCTTCGACTGGACTCGTTCTGGAATTTGGCTTGCAAGATATAATTGCTGATCAGTAGCAACCAGATTCGACCGATACTTAGAATATTATTACGGCAACGCTACATATAGAGCAGTGTTTACCAGCCTGGATGCCGCGACACTCAATTGACCTCTTACAGTATATGCTATTCAGAAGCGCTCTCAGCGCAACAGCCCCAAGACAACAAGTCTTCAAGCAGCCGGCAGATGAGGAAGAGATCCCAGCCGAAATCTTACGAGTGTAAAGAGTCGGGAAGGTCATTCCAAGAGGAAGGACACAAAAGCAAAGGCACGATGTTGGGCCACAACATTATAATTATATACATGTATAAAAAATATAATAACTATATAAGATTTTGTATAGGACCGTATCTCAGTCAAGGCCGAAGGAAAGGGCACTATACAGTATACACGAGTTCAAAAGCTAATGACAGTCATATGAATCTTTAAAAAGATAAGTCTCGCGGTGTGATTTATGTCTCCAGAGTTCTTCACATGGTCTGAAAGACTCTTCCATGCAGTGGGACCTGAGACAAAGACTGTGGGACTTTGTGTGCATGTGTGACCTCGACCTACTGAGACAATATATAACCCAAATGACTACAAGGTATCTGTATACATAGGCTTATACCAGCTCTCACAATGACTATGCACCTAATCCATTTTCATGTTAAAAATCTAGTAAGGTATTTGTTAAGTTTCTGTTACCATCAAATCTTTACAAAAACATGCTGTTTCTTGTGACTAATATGTTTTGTTGTGTTGGTAAGGCTAGAAGACAACAGATATCTTAACCTCTTGTTATCTGTTCATCAACCATATCTGTCAGTGTAATTTGGGGGCCAGGCACCAGTGTTGTGCACAAGACCAAAACTCCAAGACCAAGACGTCCAAGACAACAATCTCAAGACCATACACGCTATTCTCAATTGAAGTGTTACATACATGATTGTAATCCCATCATTCAAGTCAGATGTATATTACATTTTATGCGTCCTGTATTAAATCATACACGGTTTTGTCCCCAATTCTTGCCCTGTGAGGTCTCAGTTTGGGCAAACATTGCAGATCAGGGAGTTTGTGGACTTTTCCCACACTGGAAAAGCTTTTCTGTATCCCAGCAACATTTGGACCTGTTGAGAGTGTTTAGCTGCAGTGGACTTTTCATGAGAAAAAATTGGGAAGCACTGGGCTACAGCCCTCATGTAGCATAAGTGCAGCACAATCATAACACAGCCTAATGTTACTGCTTTAAAATTTGTGAATGAGAGATTACTCTTCACTGAAAAATGCTGGATGAAAACGGTTGCTTCGAATTGATTGTGCACCTACAGAATAACGATGCTACTGACCATGCTGAAGAAATGACAAGTTAAAATGTAATTACCTGTAGTCCAGATGAAATCTTGGCTTAATCAAGATTAATCTTTCCTATAGGAGACTATACTTATGCAACCAGTAGTTGACATTCATTAATTGTTCTTACAGGGACCCAAACCTATGGGTGGGGGATGACAATACATTAGTTCACTCCTCCATATTTGATGCACTTTTACTACTTGTCTTACCCACTTACATATTGGCAAACTATTGTAATCATAATCTCGTCAACCAATAAGCTTCATAGTTGTACCTGCACATTTATGTAGCAACTCTACACAAAACTAACCTCTAGGGATAAATACCAATGCCTTCCTATACCAGTGCTAGTTAGTAATTGGATGGATAATATTCTATGGGCCTCTGACCATCTGGCCTCACTTTAAGCCTTCTTTAAGGGTTGGTGATCAAGTACATGCACCAATATAAGCTTGAAGGTTAATCAAGGTGCCTCAATGTTGGAATTCTATGTTCACTATTAAAAAGTAAAAATCCATCTTCTACATAAGTTGTGCCAGGCATGTCTTCAAATTCAGTTCATTATAGTAACAAAATCATTTATCTATTTGCTCACTCCGTTCTTTGACACTTTTTCACGCAGTAAAGCATTAGACATGGAAATACTGAACTCAAAACAGTAGTCTATGTTCACATTGCCTTACATTTCTAGTCTCACAACAGATTTCACATAATAACTAAACTACACTTATGGATGTGTATAAGCCAAATGAAACCTGAATTTTTAAACTTTTAAACCAAGTTGTAGGAATTGTCACACTACTTAACAGCATTTAAATCCATTTGAAGAACACATCTTTTTTCCTGCCAACAGTTTGTATCTCTAATTTAACTGGACGTTTGAGAAGATTTGAAAGTAGCTCTTCCGTGTATCCCTGAAGAAAGTACATCTTCCGTGCTGCAACACTCTGAACAACAAGCCCAGTGATGATGATTAAGTTCTGTCGTCTCTTGACAATGACTTCTGACACAAACAGATTGTGCCATGTGCCAGATATAAATTTTCTAATAAAAACGTCTTCCCAAGTTGTCTCCGCTCTATACTTGTCCTCTCCATCAAGATTGCCTAAAAGAAATTTAACAGGCATCAATTAAAACTAGCTTACATCTCATAAAAAATAAAAACTGCAAAAAACACATCTTAACTTACCAAGCTGCTATTCTAAACTCCTACCGCTCCACAATCCTGTTCATGGTGACTGTAAAAGAGAAGCTTAATTTTTTGAATTTTCAACTGAACTTTGGTCTACCATCAGCTGATGCCCTGCGTTACGAAATTAGGATAATAAAAGCTACTAGATTGTTAGTAGATACTTTTTTGATCATTCATGCACTGACTAGTCAACACATTATAAAAGTATTGTAAAGACGTTGACAATGAACTGAATACTACATGATAAGATTATGCTATTAGATATTTGGTCACATTTATCACTGGCAGATTAAAAATCTGTCAAAATTTCTGTAGACAGAAATGAATGGGTCACACAATACAGCCAATGCCAATTTTCTGTGATGTGATATTGTCCTTCAGAATAGACAGTTTGGTGACATTAGAAACTGAAAAATGAGTCCCCAATATGGAGTTCTTAATTATCACAATGCTGCAAGACTGAACACACATGATGTAATATCTTCTTTCACTTTCAGATCTTCTGCACATTAGCAAATCGATCTGTAGTTACGATGGACATCGCTTTGTCCATCATAACTACAGATAATTTTCCTCATTGCTCCATAGTAAAATCAAGCTACTAATTATGTATAATTACTTACTACAACTTTACACTGTTAACCTATTTCTAAAACTTGAATATATAAAAATTAAATGAGGTAAGTATACATTCACATACTTGCATTCCACGAATTCCATGCTTTTGTCACACCTATGAGATGAGGTTTTTGTGCTTGTTCATACGTCAGAGGCTGGCTTCGATTATTTGTAGTCTTGATTACACCACTTCTAATATTTTTTTGACAGCTAGCTGTCATTGAAATCCACTTTACAGAAAAAGAAAGGGTGGGAAGATTTCGGGTCACCAAAAGATTCTAAAACATAGAAATTTTCACTAACTGTTAAAACATAAAAAAGGTTTAACTGTATCATCATAAAGGTAAGCTTCATTTTAAAATTATTACAGAAAAGGTGCAGACAGCCAATTGTACAATTAAGACAAGACATTCATGTAGCATAAAACAAATAATAATGTACAGTATTCAAGTCTCAAAATACATGACATCATTAGTAGCAAATAACAAAATCAACACAAAATATGGGGTCCACCCGAATCCCCGAAATCCGAAAACACTGAAAATACACAAAAGCCCGATTTCCTGAAAACAGTTTTCTAGAAAGCGGTGGAACTCCAGAAAGCTATTGACAGTTAAAATGTAAACATGACATAGACCTGGCATGGCCTTGATGTATATCGATATACTGCCTATTCACATTTTTATTTGTTTATTATATTCATTCAAACTCAAAACTGTTCTTTTTGGGCACGTTGGAGTCGGGAGCGCCTCTGAGTAGTTTCCTTGAAGGGGCGCTATATAAATTCCCGAATGAATGAATAAATGAATTCGGGTCGGACGTAGAAAATCAATTTCGGGATACGGCCAAAATTCGTTTCGGGGATTCGGGTTTCAGAAATTCGGGCCACATCCCAAAATATCATGGATAAGAATTTAATACAAACTTACATGTGTATTCTATCAATTTCAATAATATTTCTGATTTCACCCAAAATGCTGGAAAAATCTCCAATCTTCCAAAACTGATTTCCATAAAACTAATAACAATAGCCTTATACCTATACAGAAAGCAAACAGCTATCTCGCTTTACGTGGACAGCACTTTTTACAAACCAATCAGCAATGTTCTTGTTCTGATATCGATTCAGTGCTGACCAGAGTCATCACGGCAAGTTGAAGACTGGAGGACAGAAAAATGGCTCAGCAATGAGGGAGTAGTTAGTGACATTAACTACAGAGATCTGGAACTGCCAGGAACTGAAAGGGCGCTAAGTACTCATGCACAGTGTGACCACTCCTTGAGATTTTTCCCAAGATCTTGGGATTTTGGGTGTCGACTTGGGATCTGGGAATTTCACATAGCAATCTTGGGAATTTTTTCTTAAGTCTACAGATTAGTTTTTACTGTACTTTTCAACAGTGGCAGCTAATCAGATTAGAAAAACGCGCTCAGTCTGAAAGTCGTTTATTATTATTGTTACTTGTAAACATCGTAATTTGTTAATTCAATGTTATGCTCCGTTTTTTTCTTTGCCAGTTCTTGGCTAGGCATTTTTTCAATAATTGTGATTGTTAATACACATTTCACATTTCAGCACAACTCTTTCCTTTTCAGTAACTTGGGATTTTTTGGTACACTTTTGCCCAATCTTGGGATTTTTCTGGCAAGAGCTTGGGATTTCCGAAAATGGAGAGTGGTCGCACTGCTCATGCACATCCACGCAAACAGTAACAACAAATGACCGGAAGACAAGATAAAAGAAAGAAAAAATTACAGCATATGACCTCTGGGCCTTACTTATTTACTCCTACAGATTCTAGCCTTTCACATTACAGCCTCACACCGCTCGGGAATACAGATGACAGAATAATTGACACTGAATTAAAAGCTCAACAATTTCACTGAATACGAAAGCATTACAAGAACATCGTGTCTTTTATTCTACTTACCCCGCAAAGTTGAACCGCCATCTTTCCGAAGCTACCAAGTTACCAACATTTCCTCAAGCATAGATGATATATTTTTTGAGTAGGGATGATGCTCAGTAATATTTTGGGTTTGAATCAACTCGTTCACGCATGATTGCACACGTGTTTCAATAGCGACTGTATACGTTTCGACCATGCTGATTTTTCATTTACAAAAGCTGTACCAAGAAGAGAAAATTATTCATCATACATAAAATCGTCCAAGTCTATGTTGTTGGTTCAATAACTTCAGTTCTAGCCCCACGCTAGATCCGAAAAAGTCAAAATTTCAAGTAATGCTTTAGATATTCTGAGTCCAAGATTAATTTAAAGTAGCGCTTTAGATATTCGGAGTTTACGATTACGATTATGAAATGAATGCAATATTATAAATCACTGAAATGTCACAGATTTGAAATCATTGTACCAACAATGCAAATTGAACTGGGTTCCGTATTGGGTTTGAGTCAGAGGTGCAAAAAACCAAACTTTTTTCAAAATGAAAAGTTGGTTTTTTGGTTTTATTTGGTTTTTTGGTTTTATGGTTTTTGTTTTTGAGATTTTCTTATTTCGGAACATAAAACTCATAAAAATGGAATAATACGGTAATACCGTTCAAATTAATCAGATGCATATAAAAATGAAATTAACTAGAACAGTAGAACCGTAGAATGTCATATAGAACGAAGTTAACAAAGACCATACAACAATTGCCAAGAGAGTTGAAGAGACGAAATTTTTGGCATTTATAATTTTTAAATTTGTAAAAAAAAAAACCAAAATTTGCAGGTTTTTTGGTTTTTTTGGTTTTTTTAAAAAACCAAAAAAAAACAAAAACCAAAAAACCAAGCCTTTAACAGCCCTGGTTTGAGTCAAAGAGGGTTTGAGTGTTGAGATGTTCAAGGATAACATACAAGGAATCAGAAAGAATCTACAAATTATGATGAATAGGGAGTCTGTAAGCAGTTGCTTTAAGGTGTCATTTATTATTTTGAATACGGATTTGTAAAGCAGTTTCAGTTTTTAAAATAATATTGCTTCCAAATTTAATGTTCAATTATTATAAAATAGTCATGAAATAATTTGAGCTAATATAATAACGCTACGTTGTACGTGTGCGTTTAGGATCTTCCAAATAAGATGAATAATTATACAAAAGTTGAAGAGGACTTCCGATTGTTGCGTTGAAGTTATTCTGTTCTTACTTACATATTTTACTCATGGCATGGTAGCACCGACGATAATGCTGGTTCATTGTTGTTGTTTTTAATCAGCTGCGGATAATTTATGGGGCAAGTTTACTAATATAAATGGACATGGCATTGGACAAAGTATCTTTTCTTGGGAAGGTTTGTTTTTATTATTATTGGCTGAGAATTGCGCTGTTTAAAACTTGTATTCCGTGGACAAGGACGGCTCTCATTTGGCGCACCTTTTTTGTTGCAGGCCCACACTCTGGAACTCTCTTCTGGAAATAAATCGGGCAAACGTGTGGTGTAGCGTCGTAAATTAATCGCCCATTGTAGCATCATTATTTTTCATCAATTATTTTTTTACTTTGGCAACAATCGTTTTCATCAATCCAGCTTCTATTTATCAGGAATTCATTTAATCAATCCAGCTTCTATTTAAGCATGAAATATTTTTCATCAATACAACTTCTATTGAATTAAGAATTATTTTTATCAGTCCAGCTTCTATTTAAGCAAGATTATTTTGGCAAGCATTTTGTATGGGGGGTGCGTGTATTTTCTCCCGTCATTTTAGGCGTCGTGAGAGTCGGTCAGGGTAAGGTTACGCGTCGTGAGGGTCGGTTAGGGTCAGGGTTAGGGTTAGTTTCGTCTTTAGAAAACATCGTACCTTCCGCTGAGCATGCCAAAAGATGCCGTCCGATGCCCGTAAACTTACGCACCCCGATACTAAATGCTTGCCATTCTTTTCATCAATCCTACTCCTTTGAAGAAAAAAATTATTTTCATCGATCTCACTTCTATTTAGCAAGAATTCTTTTTGTCAATTTGACTTATATAAGCCTCTTTTTTGCAGGCATTTGAAAACCATTCTTTTCGATCGTGGTTTGGTGTTGTCAGGTCGGGAGCGCCTCTGAGGAGTATTTCTTGAAGTGGCGCTATATAAATTTACGATTACGATTATGAATGAACCAATGCTGAAACTACACGTTTACCGAAATTCGCTCTGCAGTCTGTTCTATCCAGTTTAAAGCTAAGAGGAAATCCGAGAACATACGGAACAGTCTATGGAAGAAATGTTGTTGTCTCATTATGTATATATTTGTCCTTTGTACTATCAATCATTTCATTTTTTATTTCTGTAACCATCAGAAGAGAAAAAAAGAACAATGAAACAGTAAGAATCCTAGCCTAAACAACCTTTGACTACAATAGCTGGGTTTTGCAAAACACAGCATTATCCAGTTTCATGAAAGCAGCAATTTTGATGCTTGGTCAAATAAGGTAAAAGGTGAATACGTTGAGGGAAGATGGCAGAGTGTTATAAATATTGATTTATGTAGGTAGTGGATGAAAGGAGTCTTAAATGATTTTTGTCAAGTAAATTTATTGAGCTTAATTCTAAGAATTCTAAATAAATCTAACAAATGACTGTGATAATTATAAAATTGCAATTTGCCAAGCGAATTCATTGATTCTAAAAGCTTTTGCTATTTTTTCTTTAGCTTACACTGCTATCCAGTGCCACATCAGACGATGCACAACCAACTCCAGGATACATGTTTCCAGCTATTTGCCGTATCCTTTACGCTCTGTGGTCTTTGTTTTAAGTCATGTCGTATAGTAATCTGCAAATCTATGTGAAGGCTAAGTGTGGTAGACCGACTGTGCATTGCCTCACTCAGATTAGCTGCCTGTAATCAGTCTTATATGCTACAACTCACTGGTTTGTGAAATTCCAAGTTTAGGCATTGATTTAACTTTATGTGGGAAGAGCTGGATTGGATGTCCATGGAAACTATGTTTTGAATTTAAGAGGTCTATGGTTAACTGATTATGGTTAATGAGCACTCCCACCTACTTTCAACTACTATTATCTCTGTACGTCCCTCCCCACGGTCTGCGATCTTTTGGTTGGGATGTAGCTCTGTCATGGGCTCTCATGCATGCTGTGTTGCTGCTTCCAAGGAATGTAATCACCCACCAATGTCTGTTTGATGCTTGAGCTCTATTTCTTTCTTTAAGAAACACCTATTTCTCATTGGCCTTCAAACATCTGAATATCTAACTGCTCTACACCTGGCGACTGACTAACCATGCTTCAACTGATATTTCTATGTGACCTTGCGCACATTAGGTTAGGAATGTTTGTGATGATGATGACTGTCTGGCTGACTGCACGGCTGCGCATGCTGTCTTATCTCACTATGCAGCAGAGAACTTTGCCGTGGATGGCTCATCACTCATCAGAACCATTTCATTTTGTGTTGCCTGGTTAGGAGCGCTTATTAGCAGTTTCAGTAGTAGAGGTACTGTAATAATGTGCTCTTACAATTATGATTTAAATTGCCTGTTGCCTTTTACATTACATTGTTGCCTGACATGTGTCATTGCCTGTAGGTATCTATCTGGTAAACCTGCTTAACAATAAATGAGGTAAATAGCCTAGGTTGAATAGTAAAAGTAAATTGAAATAAAATAGTAAAAGTAAACTAGTAAATTGAATTTGTATCGAGCATGTGAAGAAAATCTTGTTTACATTCAATTTAGGGTTTTAGTAACAATCGAGAAAAATGTGTGCGGAGTTTTGGAGGTTTAGATTAAACTACCACTTTAAGCATAATTGTACCACTTGCAATTACACATTTCTCCAATGATTTTCTGGTGTGGAGTGTTGATATTGTTGTCTTGAGTTCTCCCGTTATATTTGAGCATCATATTAAATTTGCAAACAAAGCAGCTTTTGTTTAATAATATGCGGCATTACCTAGAAAAAACTGTTTTCCTGAAAGTGCTTTAACATACAGAAATCACTTTTCAGTCTGGAGGCCAGAATCAAGATCTCATAGATTGGTTGGATGACCGACTTGCTTCAAAGTCATGCTACAGCAAATCAAAGGTTTCAATTTCTACTTTATCTTAAACTAATTTTATTCCAGTTCATAACAATGGTGATTAAATCATTATATCAGAGTTGTTGTATCATTAATAGGTTGGTTTACTGGAATGCTAATTGAGTGGTCATGGCTACCTTATCCACTAAGATAGTAACAATGCTAGGAAATTTCTGTTCCTCTTGATCCCATTAGAGAACTTTGATCATGTAGCCTTCAAAACAAAGCATGTAGTTAGGCAGGTGACTGGCCACCCACACGCGTCAGATCATATGCCATAGCTAAGAAAATGAAACTGCTATAACTGTATACTGCCTCTCGTGGTTGGCACTGCACTGGTCTCTGCTACTTCTAATTGTGTTTAAAGATTTAATGCCCAGGAAAGGCAGGAATTAAAGTGATATGATGTATGATAATAATTTGTGATAGATATGGAAGATAAATTTGGGATACTTGTTAATTTTTTTTATTGCATTGCTGTTGCATCTTTATATTTCCAAATGAAGATTAAGTTATGAGATTGTGCCATTTAGGTTCTCCGTATTATGAAATATCTTGTGAATCATGGCCATCCAGACTTTCGACAGGGTCTCCGAAAACGTTCACAAAGAATTTCAGAAGCCATTAGTGAGTTCTGATGTGGTCTGTTATTTGTTATCAGTAACTTTTTGAATAGTGATGTCAAAAAGCATTGCAAGTGCTAGATTTCACTTATTATTTGCGATTTAAGTGCACTTTGTTTGTTGAGTTCACTGTTAGACTGCTTTGTTGACTTTGTAACTTGGCAACTACTATACCTCTGTAGATTTTCATAGAATGTGACGTCTCCCTTGATTAAAAATTGTCAGGAACCAGTGAGATGATCATAAGGTTTTAATGTCTAGTTAACTAGTTTGAACTACATGGTAAGTTTTGTTTTATGGAGGAATTTATAAGTGTTGGGACCATTCTCTGTGAAGTTCATACAATCAGTTGATTAGCCTGTTTTGACTCTAGACAATTGATGCCCACTAGTCTGTGTGCTTGTTGATGCACCTCAGTCTGACATTTTGTTCATACGTCCATACGTTTTAATTTTTCCACAGTTTTCTAGAGTTATCTAATGAGAAGAAAATTGTAAGAATGATGTAATGTAACAAAGTTGAATGTACTTTATAACCCACACAATAACTCGCCTGCTTTCAAGTCCAGCAGATGCTGTTGTTATGAGGTATGCGAACCAGAAGGCTCCCATCATGGAGTGCACGTGCGCTCAAAGCTTTTACTTCTACTCAAGCTGCTGTGACCCTGATGCATGCATTCCTTGCACCAGAATTGCCTATGGTATTGCCATTTATGCGGGCTTGGCTTTTTCTCGAATTAATCAGCTACAGTCTGTTTTAAATGTGCTAGTATATGTAGATCTAGGCATATTTCCAATATATTTTAGCCTGAAGGAGGAAGAATGTGAGAGAGAGAGACAGACAGAAAGAGAGAGAGAGAGAGAGAGAGAGAGAGAGATCTTGCAACCCCCATTCTCGGACCAGATCTGCAGATTGCCAAATCGTTCACAGGCGTGGCCACTAAAGGCCCGTTAAATGGGTGACTGGTCTTTGATGTCTGTCTACTTGGTCAGGTTACAATCTTTATTACTAATCAGAATCGGCAAATAATGACCTGTATTATCCGGTATCCGGAATTTGCACACACAAAATCAGTTATGCTCCAATTTGATCTTGTTTTTGTATTGTCATGTCCAGAGCACCTCTGATTTGTTTCCCTATATAAATCTGCGATTAGAATTTTAAAAATGACAATTACTATTGTTTGTCTGTAATCTTAGAATACAGTGGACCTCCCCATCAACTCCATGGAAATGCACTCTATCTGCAAGTTAGACAGGATGCTAAGGTGGGTTTTATTTCGTCTGATTGGGTTTTATCTACTGACTAGAAATATCTAATGTCTTAGTTTTGATGTTGGCTGCTAATTGAAACCAATGCACCAACAAACTGTTAGTTGTGTTGCACTGATTTTGAATTGCTTGTGCTATAATGTAACAAAAACTTATACTCATTCATTCATTTATTCATTCTGGAGGTTTATATAACGCCTCTTCAACAAATCTACTCGGGAGTGTAACTTTGGAAAAGCCACTCAGAAGCTTCTGATTCTCTTACTTGGTTTTATGTTTTTTAATGCTTTATTTCTTGAGACTAGATTTAGATTAGATTAATTAAGACACTAATGTAGTAATTTCTCTTCTTCTTTGCTTGGCCGCCTGTTGTTTGTGTTATGTGAATATTATTTTGCGGTGTTATGTGTATATTATTTTGCGTGATTGTGTTATTTTCTGATTTATGATAGAGCTCTATGTGTGTGTATGTTGGCCTGCCTATTAATCATATGTTGCTGCCAATTTGTACAATTGCTTTAGATTTACTGTTTGATTTGAGGCCAATGTTGACTGTCCAGAGCAAACACAAAAATGAATTCTGTTGTTAATGTTTAACACAGTTTTTATAACTCATTTTGAGAAATTTTTCATGAGAAGGAATTAATCAATTAAGTTTTCTGATTTATTGATTAGCGTGTTTTGCATGTGTTTAACAGGAACTGTCGGAATTGTTGTTCATGGTCTCTGAGAATGACTCTGGTGACTCAGTGACTCAATCCTTGAAACAGCCCACAGGTATTGACCACCTGTCCAGTTCTTACAATGCTTAAAGGCTTTGTTCTCTTTGTAATCCTGACAAAAGAAGCCTGATTTCTACCCATCATGACCTGACTTTTAGCTGCAGTAGCCTGTCTTCTGGTTTTACTGACCTATCTGATTTTCTGCTCTGATGGAGCACTATAAAAATCCGGAGATTAGGTTATATTTATTGTGACTTGTTACTCATTGTGCTGCCTTTTCCACTGTCTCCTTTTATCTCCCTATTGCTTCAGCTGTGTGCCTCTTGCTGTATGCTGTTTGCTCTGCGTATGTTTTACTGTCACTGCATTTATATTATTTGCCTTAATTTTTTGGGTAATTTTTTTTCTGCAGGCTTTGGAATGGGTTCTTCTGGAAGAGGGAGGTTGGAAGGATTTGGTAGCACACAAGTTGTAACCGACAGTAAGTTCAGTCTGTTGATTTGAAAATGCCAATCAGCTATGTTCTTACAAATTTTGTCGACTGTATTATGTTGTGTGGCATGGTGGCCGACTGGTTGGTGCGTTTGGCCTGTAACGTGGAAAGTACGGGTTCGATTTAGATTTTGTGATCATCTCCTCTGATCAACATTTGAAATCTATCCCTGATAGCAAGGAGACCTTATGCACATAATGTGCACATGTACACTTAGTTAAGAGTATATATAAACTGAATATAATTTTATGTACATGAATTAAATATTATTATGAAATGATTAGTTCATGACTTTGTGCAGGATACATTTGCGAACTGTCGTAAAACACAGTTGTTTAGATCACTTGTATAGTCATAGGCTGTTCTGAGTTATTAAAATGTGGTATGTTAATTGTCTTAATACATTATTGTTTATAAATGCTGAAACATTTGCTTTTGAAACAAACACATTTTCTTTTCCATGTAGTATCAGTGATTTTACATTTGATTTAATTGTTATTAATTCATCAAACTGCTAATTAATTGGATTCATGTAATCTGTATTGCTGTCAATTTCAGAGTCAGTTGGTGATAGCATAATTGATGGATTGCGTGATCTGGCGCAACGAGTGGTTGACCTTACATCTGACCCGAGAAATGATATGACTTTTGCCCCAAGCAGCAGCAGTAGTCTCATTCCGGGCTATAGACCAGCTGCGGTTCCTGATTCTGAGGCATCTTTAATTGATTTGAATCAAAGTGTACCTCAGCCGTCAAGCAGAAAATCACAGAAGCGTAAGTTTTACAGTTAGTAAGTTGACAGAACATCTTATTAATGTTCATGTAAATTTCTGAAATTTCTCAGCATCACATAAATGCCATGTCATAGAGACCAGCGTATTCACTGGCTTGATTTCAAATCAAGCTGCAAGAGCCAGGTTGTTTGGTTTCAGTGTGAGGTCAGAACCCAGAGGTCAAGCTGATGAGATGGTGTTGTGCTAAGGTGCATATCATTGTTAATGGTGGTCATGGAATGGTGCTGGAGTGGAATCAGGATAGGATAGCTTGAAGTTTTAGTCTTTAGTGAAATGCTGTTGGAGAAAGGGAACAGCAGAATGCTGAGATTGACAGGCAAGAGATGTGGATGAGCTAATAGGCAGAAATAGTTGGCCTAGCATAGATTAATGAGCTGTTTCAGGAGAGGAGACTGGAGGCTGAGATACAGAAAGGTAGATCCCGGAGGTTGGATAGTGAATAGCCTGTGTTCAGTAGCAGTTGCCGATCCCTCTATCTGGAACTCTCTACCTCCTCATTTTCACAACTCGTGGCGAGACTGTCTTTTCCTCTAAACTGAAAGCTTACCTCTTCCAGTCTCCTTGTGGCTCTTAATGGTTGCCAGGCTTAATTGTGCACTTTTGAGCTTTGTGAGGAGGGCATTATAAAATTACAGTTGCATTACATTGTATTATGAAAGCCAGTGAGAGAAGAGTGAGGACAACCCATTTTGAGAGTTTAGATAGGATGGAGAGATTTGAAATTGAATGGTAGTTGGAGAGAATTTTCTTGTCTAGGGACAGTTTTTAGAATTTGTTTAGCAACAGTTTTGAAGGGCATAGGAAATGTGTCATTGATAAAGGCAGGATGATGATTTTGGTTATTTCTGTTCAACGAGAAGGGTTGAACAGTCTCTGAGTAAAGAGGTTGGGATTGGGTCAAGTTTGCATTGTTTGTTTTGATAAGACTGAAAGACATCAGTAATTTCAGCTTCAGAAACAGGCTCAAAAAGATGAGGAGATGCATTTGATGATGAAGGTGTACCAACTTCGTGTTGTTAGATTACATAGTGAAATAATTAGTCAAATAAATTCTGTTTTTGGCTCACAGTGCATTTTTAAAAAGTGAATTTCTTAGTTTGTATGTAAGTAGGCTTATGTATTTTGAGATCTGCGTTGCACTTTCTAAAATCTAAAACCTTTCTGAGGTGCTCCTGTGTATGTTCATAATTTGTTGTGTTCTATTTTTAGGTCACATAAGGGGAGTTGCTGGTGGTGGTTGGGATGATGAAGATGCCGGTTCTAAGCTGAGTGGATCTTCTCAAGAAACCACCAGCAAGGATGAGGAGAAGTGTGGCAGTACAGGAGGTCACAGTGGTACCAGTTTTACCGATAAACTGGAGAGCGATATTTCAAAATCTGATGACTGTTCAGCTGAAAGACAATTAGTCAATGCTCTAGTTTTTAACGAAGATAACAATGAATTGATCCTGAAAAGAGACAACATTCAAAAGTTTGTAACGAGGTAAAATTTATTACTCATTAGTCTTGCACCTAAGACAGTAATAATGTGCACTACCTAAGCTTATTGTTGCATTATTTTTTTGTTATTTTGAGCAATCTTGTTTGAGCGCCTCTGAGTAGCTTCTTGAAGAGGCGCTATATAAATGCTCTGAATGAATGAATGAATGAATTAACATAGATTATATATTATTTTGGGTTTATCTTTGAAAACTAATCTGTTACTGTTTTTGTCTTAGTTGTTCTCATATGAACTGTGAGAAGATGATCGAACTGATCTGTACTGGTTTGGATCCACTGCAGATTACACACTCCATGGTTAATTAAACTTAGATTTCTGTATCTGTCACTGTTTTTAAAAGCCATTCAGTAAATTTACACTGTGTGAGATTATAGCATTATAAAGTTAAGACAAAGACAGAATGAGTAAGTAAGTAAGTGTGTTCTTTATTAAACGCTGGCAAACGCACGGCGCTGTACATAGTGTTGTGAGTAGTACTCCAGGATCTCCTTATATTATGCATTCCTATAGTGTAAATTTAGATTAAGTCAAGTGTTAAACATGGATCCCAAATTTAACTCGGCTTTAGAACAAGACCTTATTACAACACATCTTTGTTACAGTAAGGTTTTTATTTAGAGGCTTTCATTTTAGCAGTATTGTTCCTGTGAGTCAGAGGTTTGAGCTAGTCTAGCAGTTAGTGTGCTATACTGTTAAACAAGAAGTCAGGGTTCAAATCCCTGTCAGGGCAGTGATATTTCAAGATTTTTGCTTCATTTGTGCCCCTAGCCAACTCGGTTATAAAGTATACTGACCACACATTGTCTGATCGGCTGCATCTCAGAATTTGGCAATACCTTCTCCTACTCATGAGACACTCTGCACTGGTTACCTCTGCCTCAATGCATTGAATATAAGATTCTTACTCTCATGTGAAATTGCCTAGTGGGAACTACCCCATCCTGTCTCAGACCCCTGTGTATCTTTCCTCATCCATCCTGGTTGCAGGTCCAATCAGCTGCCATGGCATCCTTGTCATCCCTCAGGCTAGGACTTGCACTACCCAGCACATAAGCTTTGCCATTGTTGGTCCTGTATCCTGGAATAGTCTTTTTATATTCAGAAGTGAGCTAGTCAGTCTGTTGCCTTCCTCGTTCTGCAAGTGCTTGAAGTCTGATTTCCCTGCGTGGTTGGGAGTGCTGCTGATGAGTTTGTCTTGAAGTTGCAATTTACAAGTTTCACTCATGTTGCGTTCTGTCACTGTCAGTGGAAATATCAGAGGATGAAGGAGGGAATTGGCCACTTGCTGTTTTATGCTGAGGCTAAAAAATATGAAGTCGCTGACACTTCATAGCCATAACTGCTTATCGGCACTAACTTAAGAGACTGCTCTCCTTCCCTTCAACCAGAGTTGACACTAAAGCAGTGTTGTAACTTCTGAATGTTTTTCCAACAGAGGTCAATGCTGTTGCTGGAGGCATTGCTACGAACTGATCTAGCGAGTCCTGACTTTGTTGCAACAACTTGCGGACATCATCTGATGACACTTTATACAAACACGTCAACTGACAACCGAGTTCGGCAAAAAGCAAGGAAGGTTAGCATTTTATTTTGTTCATGGTTTGACTTTGCAGTCCATTAAGGAGCAACAAGTGAACACTTGGCAAAAACAGCAGACTCTGTTGAATGGCCTAGTCAAAAAGCAGATTGCTAGCTAGCTTTAAGGCTGCGTTTTATTAGAAATGTAGCCAAATTCCGGCATCACTATGTGTAATCAGCGTGGATAAAAATACCATGATAGGATGGTGCAGTGGCAATCACATCAGCGGTGTAGTTATAGACGAGCCTATCAGCTTGCTTAAACATGAAGGCGAGCCTCAAGATAGGCCTGTAACATGTTACTTTCAGTGTCAAATGGGTCATCATTTGTCTTCTTTAGTCTCAGTGTGATGATGTTTGCACAGAAGCATTGTACACTGGTGACGAAAAGTAGAATGTTATGGAGCATGGTTGTAGGTAGTGGATTGATGGCACAGCATTTCATTTTGTTGATCTACTGCACTTTGACTAGTTGTTATTAATGCTAATAATGAGTGTTATATTTTTTGTAGATTATTAGAATTTTAGAGAAGCTTGCACCAAACCAAAGTTTACTTTTCTGTGACATTGGGATTGAGAACAAGAATGCAGATGCTGCTGTACCACAAGTAACCAGCAAAACTGCAAGAAATGACAGCACAATAAACAGTTTACTGATAAATAGTGCAAAGGAAGAGGATAGCTATTCTGCTTCAACTTCTGCTTTTCATTTTCTGTCTTTGAACTCTTCCATGCAGTCATGAACTGGCAATGATATAGAGTACTATGTTGCAATACTGATGAAATAAACATTGAGGTCTCTACACTCGAATTTACCCACGCATTGAGCAATGGACTGACAGGTCGGTCTTGCTTTTGGCAGAAAACCAAACCATGCAACAGTTTGGGAAGCCAAAATGATTATCTTGCAAAATACAGTACTGTGGAAATAATAACAATCTTACGTACTGATGTTGATAATTTGTTGTTTTAAAGCAGTGAAAATTGTTTTGACTTTCTTCTATCAGCTGTTGTCAACAGTCATTACATGTACTTCTCCTTTAGATTTGCTTTTATAACAGTTCACAATCATATGAATTGTTTTATAAGTATTCGTATATAATTGTTTATGTAATGCCATGTGTTATTCATCTACTGTTGCATTTGTTCTCTGCATATGCATAAATTATTTCCCACTTCTTCAAGGAAAGTTTATCTTCAGTCTAAAACTGAAATATAGGAAATTAATGTCAGTTCTGAAGTTTTCATAACTGCATAACACACTGTCTGTTTTAGTAAATTTACCCCAACTAATTAATAAATAGTGTTTTAATTCTTCAAACGTCTGGTTAATAGACATTAGGGGAATATCTTATCAGCCATAAAATTAGAATTGACCATACATTGAGTAAGGAAAGAAAATGCAACTGAAAACTCTGTTCGGTCGGTGACTAAAATTCGCATTTTCCACGGACTGGATTGTGGATTTAAGGCATTGTGAAAATGAGTTATAGTGTTGGCATTTTGAGAGCCTGGCAGCTTTGGTCAGTTGGAAGCTCCATGTTTGAATGATTGTGCTTGCTAGCTTTGTCAGTTTCAACTTCAAGCTGCTACAAGACACTGTTACTGGACACAACTGTTTTTGTATGTTATTAAAGGGCCAGGAACTTTCAGTTAGATATACGTGTACCGACCCAGTCACCCACATCCACTGGGTGCAAAATATGCTCATTTAATCCATTGATGGGTCAAATGTAGACCCAAAGATTGTGCGTTGTTGGGAGCATTGCTGTGTAACAATAAATTATGAGAAAATGTGAGGACAACAAGGTAGTGTATCATAGTGCAAACACATAATCAAAGAGTGTCAGTAACTGCCAAGGAAAACATGGCTGGGAGCACTAACATGAAAGAATTAGACAGTAGTCAACTACCAGAACCCCATCCCATACAGGACATATGTGTGCTAGTTCAGCATAATGTTCTTGAGAAAATCCTGTTGATCCCGTGTCTCACACTCTGTTCTGCCTCCACAACTTCCTTTCCAATCTCCTTCACTTCACATTTCCCCTTCTTGGTCTCACTTTCCATCACTTATCCCACTCCTCTCATGTTTATGAATTGCATTTGTGCTTTCAATTTCTTTTTCTTACTATACTTTCCCTTTTCTCCCACTCCCAACGACTTTCCCATCTCCAATAATCCATTGAAATTTTCCCTGCCCATGTCTCTTCCTTTCCTCTAATTTGCTTTCCCTTTATGGCCTGTCCTGCGTCTCTTGCATTTATAACATTGCTTTTCTTGTCATTCCTCCCTCTCACTCTTCATGCTCCTATTTTCTTTCTGCCCTCTGCTCTTTAATGTTCCCTCCTTAATATCACATTACCCTGCCTTTTCTCTAAAATCTCCACCTTTTCTCTGTCCTTCACATTTATGTACAAACCTCTGTTGCTCTCATTACTTTGGGACCCGGTGAGCAATTAGTAACATTGTTCAGCATAGGGATGATCACTGACCTAACATTAATATCTAATGTACAATTGGAATATCACATGCGCATACATGCTTAACATCAACGGGCTGTAATCATGACTAATTGCTGCGTTAACTTGCAAAATGCCTAAACGCATTACAGCATACAGTGACTAAGGTTGTATAGGTATTAATTAGAGTTTGCATTCAAGTTTGGGTGACCTAGCCTAAGGCAGTTCAGACATATTACCTGAGAACGGTATGGCCATAATGACTGCTTAAAGTGTGTCGAGTAGGCCTATTATAGATTAAGTTTTTTCTGGACAAACTGTAAAAAGCCGAAACGTCCAGTTTTACCTTATAACCATAATCAGAAACAGCCTCGGACCAGTGGCGGCGCCAGGATTTCAGGGTTGGGGGGGGCTAAAGCTCAAAAAGCCATGGTAAGTTATTCCCATTGGAATGCGACGACCTTTTTTTAGCTTAAAACCTTTCCTTTGGGGGCTGAACCGCAATTCGGGGGGCTAAGCACCCCCTAGCCCCCCTGGCGCCGCCACTGCCTCGGACTCAGTTTTATGATTTTAATAAACAAGTGGCTGTCAAAAGGTCTCTTATTCAGCACCATCTTCCCTAAACAAATAGTTGTATTACTAAACAAGATAACAAACGGAGATTGTATTACTCAAAAATGATAAGTGAACAAAATCAATTTAACTGCTTGCTATTATTTTTACGGACAGTAGATATGAAAAACGCACTGTCTTATTGCTCGTTTAACGACGTCATCAAGTATAGACTCTGCTGAGTAATATTAACGTTGTGTTTACAACAACACAAGAAATTGCGCTAAATACTATAATGTAAGAGCTGCTAAATATACTTCATTATTCTTTTGTTATTTTGGTAAAGGTAGGAAGTATTACGAGATAGAAAAATATGACAGATATTATGCTCTTCGATATGCGCCAGAGGTCTTGATTACTTGTGATTACGAGTGATTGCTAACGCCGGGTTTTCTCGTGGTCTGCTGATTGACTGCATGTGAAATTATGTAGCGCCATGATTACAGAATATACATTTGTGTTGTTTCAATAGAGAGTAGTGGAGGTCTTTCGTTTGTTTGGCTCAGCCAAAGTCAGCTTAGCTTAAGGGGAGGTTGCAGAATATAAAGAAGATTGATCAAACAACCATACTGAGAGAGAGGTGTGAAAAAATGAATAGTTAGAATGGTTGTATAGTGTATACATGAAAAGTTTGGTAAACTTGCGCTTTAGGGGTCCCGAATAATGACACCCATATTCGAGGGAAGTGTGTATTATAATCAGTCTAGTTCAATGGAAGAAGTTTAGCACTAATGGCGTCGTGAGGGTCGGTTAGGGTCAGGTTAAGCGTCGTGAGGGTCGGTTAGGGTCAGGGTTAGGGTTTGTGTTGTCATTAGAAAATCTTCAAAATCGGGACCCCTAAAGCGCAAGTTTACCAAAAGTTTTATGGTTTCATAGGTAGTCTGATATAGGAAACTAAATAAGTAACATCTTGTGATGACAGAAATTTTAATTAATTTGCATAATACAGCACCATTAACATAACGCTTTGTAGCATTAACTTTACAAGTAATAACCATAATTCACGTTCTTTGCTAATCAATCATTGTACTGTTAACATTTTGGAATCTGAAACTGCATCGTGGCATGATCTGCGTATGATGACTTCTGGAATATGTGTAAACAAGAGACTGTTTTCCATTAAGTGGAGGTGAAATTTTTGAACACTTGTAGAAAATCGCAGAATGATTGAATCAATTGCGTTGTGTTGAGGCATTTGGATATACAGCTGTTAAGTTCACCTGCTTTGCAATTGTAACGCTCTGCGGGGCTTAAGTGACACACAGCCAGCCATTGCTGCCTTATATTCAAGCAGCTATGCACAGCTGATACAGGCTGTCTAAAATAATTAACAGAAATTATTATTTATTTTGTTATTGACTCATGTTATTGTCTTTTCATACACCTGTAGAAAATGGAATCAGAATCTGGTAAGCAGTTATCAGCAGTAGATGATGCAACAGAAAGTCTTATGTCAATGGGTCCTTTGCTTCCAGCAAACCCGGAAGATACAACATGCTACTGGTTAGTAGATTGGCCTCTGGTGGTGTATTTTTACATTAACTTTTAAATTTTGATTCTGTTGATTTATACAGGACCACTTCAAGTTATTTACTTAGAAGCCTCCCATAGTAGCTTTGGTAAAAGTGAACAGTGTATTGTTTTTTTTATTAGTGATTTATTGTATGAGACCTGTCATGTTTTAATGGTACCCCGTCAGAACGACCCAGGACAAAACGGCCCTCGTCAAAATGGCCTCGACAAAACAGCCCCGTCATTTCGGCCCCCGTCATAACGGCCCCATCATATCGGCCCCGTCAAATCAGCCCCAGTCATATCGGCCCCAGTCACAACGGCCCCTCACAAAATATCCCATCTCCCAAGTACTTTTAAGTTGGATTGATGAAAAGAATTCTTTACGTAAATAGAACTCGGATTGGTAAAACCGTAGTTAACGTTGCCAAATTATTTTATGTGGTCAGTTTAAAATGGAAGTTGGATTGCTGAAAATAATTTTGGCGTTAAAATGGAAGTTGGATTTATGAAAAATAATTCGATGCGTAAATAGAAGAACTTTGGATTTATGATAGTTGTCATTGAAAGCATTTAAATAATTAAATACGCCAACCAGTTAAGTAAGTAAGTATATCCTTTATTGAAAAACCAACTGCTAACCGCATTTTGGTGTACAAAGATCATCAAATATAAAAAAAATTAAATATAAAGCATCCGACGATGGACCCCGCAGTCCATTGTCCAGCTGAACCGTCGCTTGAGGCCTCATTTCAACATAGTTCATCAGCGTAAGCTTAAAAGTACTTGGAACATTGGATATTTTGTATGAGGCCGATATGACGGGGCTGTTTTGTCGAGGCCATTTTGACGGGGGCTGTTTTGTCGGGGCCGATTTGTCCTGGGTCGTTCTGACGGGTCACCTGTTTTAATACCTAATCAGGTTAATGAATATGGAGTTTTAGCTATGTAATGCCTTCTTAGTTTGGAAACTGTATAGTTTAGTCTAAGTAGGAGAATAACCTGTGAATGGGCATTGAGTAGTGTTTATGTATGTATGTATGTATGGCACAATGAACTTTGATGAGTCCATTGTGAGTCTGTAGCTTCACTTCATTTAGCTTAGGCATGTATTAAATAAATAAATGTTAGCCACAAGATGCAGGATTAAGTCAGTGGCCTTTTCATGTCTTAGGTAAGATACTGTAAAGGAGTAGACCAGCAAAATCAAGAACATGATAAAGATTGACATTGATTGAACTGTGCAACTGTACATGTACCATTCATTGACACTGCACCAGTAAATTAGGGTGTTACTTAAATATAAAACTCAGACTTATTCAATATTCATGAATATTTATTGAATCATGTACATTGTAAATGTAACATTTAATGGCATACACTTTTTAAAGATCTATTTGAACGTGTGGTTGTGTGAGTGATTGTCTTTAAGTTTGAAGAATATTGTGGTTTCAGTGGTAAAGATCGAGATTTGACATTAAGTGAATTCCAGTGTGGGATGTGTCTGCGATATTACCATGAAACTTGCATTGGATGTCTGCAAGGGTAAGACATTTTTAATGTCTTATTATATAATATCCTTTACTCTAATATTTACCCTATCAATATCCCAAGCTGTGCTAGTTAAAACTTGGTCTTTTCAATGAGAAGCGTGTATACTTATGAACGAAATCTTTGTTCTCTAGTTGGAACAATTTAATAGAAATGACTTTGTGCAATGTTTTCTGATTCTGTGTAACTTAATGATAACCAGTTTTGTTTTAAATTAGTGACTTAAAATTTTTGTAGTATGTTATTTCTGTTTGTCCAGGATATACAAAATGTAGCATTTCTGACAGATTTCTGTAGGGTAGTTTTGCAATTGTATATTATATGTATCATTATTTTACGGAGTCAATCAAAAATGGATTATGTTTCACATTCTTGTGTTAATTTTCAGTGGACATGTACCTTTTATGACAAACTACCAGTTCTTCTGCAAGAGATGTAGTGGGCAAGAGAGCTTTAACAAGCGCCCTGCTAGCTTTGGTCAGATGTGTCTAACAGCATTGGCCAATCTGACACAGCAGAACTCAGACCGAACTATGTTCTCCAAAGACAAGGTGTGTGCATATAGGACATTGTGCAGGTTACAATTGACACTTGAATACTGTGATAAAAATGCATGCGAGCATTTATGTTTATTGTGATAAAATGCTTGCATGCATTTATATGTGAGAATGCCAGCTGCTGTTCCTGTTACAGGCACTACATAATTAATTGTTCTTCTTGTATTGGACTCAATATTGGACTTTTAAAGTAATTTATTTTAAACATTTCAGTTATATTTTTCAGTAGTTGATAGTGAATTGATGCATTTTTTAATATTGCAGTATTCCTGTAAATCTATGATTCACTGCCACTGGTGTGGTAAGAGCACATGAAGAGTAATGTCCCAGTTGCATATCTGGCTCCCTCTAACAACGTGGTTGCTGTGTTTTTTTCTGTATATAAGGTTTACGTTCTAGGCTAATAACTGGCAAAGATTTAATTAGTTGTTATGGTCCAGAGTTTCTTGTTTTGTAGGGACACTGGGCAGTCTGACCTAGTGTGTCCAGCTTCTAAAGAGATTAACTCTCTGTTGTTGTCATGTGTGCATATTCATGTCTGTGTTGTTTCTAGGAGATCATTCCTTACATAGAAACTCACTGGGATCAACTGACGTCTGCTGCTAGAAGAGTTAAAAATACATGGCATTCCTCAATTGCCAAAACTATGGTTAGTTATGAAAGTTGACTGCAATATTGGACAATATCTTATTAATTCGACTCACTTGACAGATGTTTTAGAGGAAAAATGAAACTACCTGCAGATATTAAGTATTATTTCAATTTCATCTGACGAAATTGCTGATTTTCTCTACTTTTAATACCGTTGATGTATCAAATATTTAAATAAGCATCCCTGTATGTATAAGATGTGAAAGGCAATTATGTGGCACCTGTTTGTCAGTCAAAAGCTAATTATATATTGCATTTAGTTCACCTGCAAATTTGTGTTTTCTAGTCAAAAGACTCTGTCATATTTGTTGGCAAAGAAGAAGCTGGAGGAGAGATGGTCTTTGGTCTCGTCAACCAGGTCTGACTGACATTTACAGCTGAATAATTTCGAATGCATTATAGACTCGTTAAACTGCCACCACCACATGTTAATGGATGGCTTACTAACAGGACTTTGCTGAAATACAGTAGTGTATGATTTACACAAGTCTTATTGTGGCTAAAAAATACAGGATGTGATGTGCAGTCATTTGCACTGTAGTCTGCTATTAGACGAATTTGAAAGGCCAGGTTTTTTCAGTTTATGTAGAAAAGTGATTGTGGTTTAATACCAGACAGTTTATGTTTCTGGCCACAATAATATAATACTGTTTCTGGACATTATTTTAAAGCCTGGATTGAACTGCAAAGTGTAGTAGAGGTGCACAGCTGTTGTCACTGTAACAGACACCCATGAGCCCATGCCTGTGTTAATGAAGTAGGCTGACAGTGGGAGGAGAGGGTACAAGTACCATACTGTATATCAGTTACAACTGTGGACACTGGACAGTGTGGAGGAATGGAGACATGTGCAGTTGTATGTTAAGTTCACCTGTTCTGGAAATGTCCTTCCTTCTGCAGAACTTAAAGCTAACTACCACTTACTGGACTTTTGCCCCATCCTATGCAGACTGCTACACAGTAATTTCCTGTACCATGTGTCAGTGGATATCACATGGTAAATTATTTGTCGGAAGTCATGGTATAATGATACATTAGGTGGATTCGCATGTAAATGTGCCGCACATAAACAAGTCTTCACTGTAGTTACTACTTGCTGTTTAGTGATAAAGATTTTAAGCATTTTTTATGACCAGTGTTGGCTATGTAGATAACGACACACCATGAGTTTAGACAGCGAGTAAATAGCCATGTGTTTAAACAGCTAGTGAATGGCCGAGTATTTAGACAGCTAGTGAATTAAGGGTCTCAGAAACGATAGATCTGTGTAATACAATGCAAGACAGCATTACTTGACATTTGACAGTGTTTTTTATTTTGTGCTATTGTAGTACTAACACAGCAATACAATGTTATATGAAAGTTATTTAATATGCTCAGGATTTAACAAAGATTGGACCGAATTGTGAAAGTCTTTTCCGACTCACTTGTGCTCGACCAGCAGAAACAAAGACTTTTGTACCACCAGAATGTGAGCAATTTTTTGACATTTTTTAAAAATTGCCATGATGTCTGCCATTGTAGATTAACTTACTGTTTGACAGCCACTTGTTTATACCCTATCATTAGCACCTAGATGCATGTTGTGTATCTAATCATTCTTACGTGGTTTGAACTGAAATAGTATTGGGTTTTAAATTGTTCATTGTTATTTGTTGTCTTTGGCAGCTAAAAGTCGTGCAGCAAAACGAAAAGCTCCTGGAGATGCGCATGTAACTGGTGCCAAACAGAGAAAAGGGTAAGTACATGTGTTTCAATCACTTCTTTCAAATTGCTTATCTGCCGCCATAGGCTGCCAATCTGTCTTGTGGACAGATCTTCTGGATGTTGACCTGATTACAGCTTGGTTTTGGTGTGCAATCAGTTGATGCCTTGTGCATTAGACACCAGCACAATAGAAGTTACTAATTACTTAAGTGAAATCATACTAAGATATCATGTGTTGAAGAAACCAGGTCAAATGTGTTGGATCAGAGAAAGCCAAATCTTTGATGCTATGGGTGAGCATGCTGAAACAGTCAACAGATATTTAAGCTAACTGGCTAATATGTGATGTTGCACCACTTGATTTTACCTTTCAGTGATGTTTCCTCATCCACTCGTCTGACTCCGGCTAGCTATCCACAGGAACATCCTTTCAACAAAGATGGGTATCGTTACCATTTGGCTGAGCCTGATCCACATGCTCCAAACTGGCAAGCCTTTGATGAGAGTGTGGAATGGGCTGGAAAACCAATTCCCGGCTACCTGTACCGGCTCTACCTCGAGTCTTGTGTCATGCTTTCTCTTCATGACAGAGGTAGACATAGACCCTTTCCTCGTTACATTTTCGGTTCACACTGGTTAACAGGAAAGCAAGCATTTGAAATCAAGGGAGAATAGATCTTTTTTCAGAATGTAGAGGATTGTATTGCAATATTATCGTGAAGTTGTAATGCTGTGTTTCAGCTCACTCACCCATATTGTGAACAACACTGCATTACAAAGTCAGTCAGGATAACTACAAGTTTCTTAAGCAAGTGCTGGAGTTATTTGCCATTTCTTACATGAATATTGGGAATTTTTGCTTAAGTTAAAAGTTTATCTAAAAGTCGTTTATTAATGCCTTGTGAACATTTTGATGCAGCTCCACAGTTGAAAATTTCTGATGACCGATTCTCAGTGACTGGTGAGAAGGGATACAGCATGGTTAGAGCAACCCATGGTTAGTCACAGCTTTTCACTTCTGAAGCATTTTATGTTTTTAAAAGTAGTTTATTAATGCCTTGCAAACATTTTTATGCAGCTACCTGTATCGGCTCTACCTCAAGTCTTGTCCCATGTCATTCTAAATGAACCTTTTAGATAGTTACTTAATATGGTTTTCAGTTTTTTTTATTCTTAAACATTATAAATTTTGTATGTGACCCATCTTTTTAATCTTAAAATTATTAGAAGTAAAAGTTATTTTATCAATAAGTGTTATAAGTGATTGCAATAAGCAATATCACAAGATGAAAATGGGAATTATTCACGAACGAAATTTCATAATTTCTAGATGAAAGAAATTTGCATAATGAAAATCTCTAAGGCTTTTGTGGTTAGAAAAATCTGTGCAAGCTTTCTGATTAAAGAATTACTTGCCTTTTGGTTCTCTTTTGCATGATTTTATTCGAATGGATGACTTTTGCATTTTATATTGAATTTGGAGTTTACGATTAAGATTATATTAATTTTTATGTGGTTGTCACTGTGTGGATTCTGTTTTATAGGTGTTAAGTATGGTGCATGGTATTATGAAGTGACCTTATCCGAAATTCCACCAGAAACTGCTGTTAGATTGGGATGGTCTCAGTCTCTTGGTAAGAGAAGTTTTGTGCTGCAGAATTACGAGCAAACATAAAATATGTGAATGCCATGCTAAGAATTAAAAGAAGCCCATCAGTTGGCATTTATAGGAGCTTTTGACCCTCTGCACACCAGATATATGTAGAGTCCACCGACAGATATTGCTATGGTGTTGATCATATTTGTGTCTTATTTTACACACGGCATTACAATTAAATCAGTGGACCTATCTCTGCTTTTTGCCCATCTCTTATACCAGCAAACAGTGTGCTCAATCCATGGCTACTTGTGACTTGCTGTGCCTTGCATCTAAACTATACAGTTTAGGTGCAAGGATCCTGAGTGGCCGAGTGGGTTGGTGCCCGCTAACCGCGCCGGCGCCCCGGGTTCGCTTCCCGGTCGGGTCAGATTATCAGAGATTAATTTCTCGGATCTTTACTGCGGGTGGCTCGGTCGCATTATAAACGTGGAGTACAATACAACACACAATACAACACATCACAATACAACTGGGGCGCGGTGGTGTAGGGGTATGTTCGGTGCCTTGCAGCTGGAGGGTTGCGGGTTCGATCCACCTCAAAGTCGCCGCGTAGGGACCCTGGGCAAGTCCTTCACTGCAATTGCTCATGCGCTTCGGCGTGAAACTCCGATTCAGCTGTACAAGCAGTAGTCGGGAGCGCCTCTGAATGGGAAATCTGGTTGGGGCGCTATAACAAGTGTTCAAATACAATACAATACAATACAGCAAGTCACAAAGTAGCTCCTGGGCTTTTTCAGTAGGTGAACTGAGGCTTTGCTCCCCTTGCTCTGTTTGTTCTGTTGATTCTCTGTTGTTTTTCAGGTCTAAACTTCAGACTCGCCTCTTTGAACTCTCTTACCCACTGTAGCCTGATTCACTGGTGTCGTGATAATTTTGACCATGCTTCTGCAATCGATTCCAATTCTCTACTGTGATTTCACTTAAACCAACCATCAAATCATGCCTTGTGCATTATGATAATGGCACTACAGACATCGTTATGGTAGATTTGTTCTTGTTTAACAAGCTTCTGTAATATGCTCTTGTTTAATATGTGTTAACGTGTTTTTCTGTAAGCATAGTCCTTGAGTTTCACAACTCGCAAAATAGAGAATATATACGACCGTTTATTTACACTGGTATAATCCGAGAATTCTCCTTGTGCTTGACATAATTTCTTGACAGCAAATTGTGCAAGATGCACTAGCCGTCTTTCAGATTTTAATGTGTGCCTGAATACAACTGAGTTAATGATTAGTATTCACACTAATTCCTGAAAATTTCATTTAGGGAATCTTCAAGCTCCATGTGGCTATGACAAATTCAGCTACTCCTGGCGATCCAAGAAAGGAACAGTATTTCACCAGAGTAAAGGAAAGCATTACTCCAATGGATTTGAGGAGAAAGATGTTCTTGGCTTCTACATCTACCTGCCAGCCTTGGAGAGTCCAAGCAATCTGACACCAGCCATCTATAAGGACAATGTAAGTAAAAAGTTTTAATCTTATTTACGTTATGTGTATGATAAATTCCTATTCTACTAATTGTGGCTGCAAGTACATCAGTCGTAATCTCATCCTCAACTCAGGGCCGGCCCTAGCCCAAATGGCGCCTCAGGCAAAGCTTACATTTGGCGCCCTCTGATCTCCACTCCGCGGTCCACCCGACGTCACAGCCCAATGATGAACCAGCAAGAATGATACGCTCAACTGAGTTATTTATTTTTCATAATTTTTATTAGTACATTCAACCCTGGATAATTTGAATTCTGGGGAATGGTAAAATGCATAGACACTTCGGATTACCCAAAAAATCGAATTGCCGAAATATGAAAACTTACAATATTTATTTAAAAAATTATTTGTTCAAGTAAAGAGAAATCTTTTTCTGCTTGTAGTTTTCTCCATAAGGTTTCAGTTTATCAAAACACATTTAAGCTGAAGGCAATTTAAGCATATACCTGCGATATTAGTAGGCCTAGGCCTATATTACAAATAAATTACTACCTGATGACTGGGTACTATGTAACACTATCAGCTAAAGTAATTTCAGTCTTATTGAAATAGTTGGAAAGTCATCCTTTTTGCTTCTTGATACTAACTTCTGTTTCTTGTTTTTTTACAATTTTGAGCAGCCGATAACTTTTGACGCTTTATAGGGTTTTACATAATTTATTAATTTCATAGGAACAAAACAATAAATTGATTTAGATATATTTAAGACAAGTATTATTGCAATGTAGGCCTAAATGTACATATTTTTACAGATAATTAACTAATAAATTTTATGCAACTTCGATGTGTCCTCGGCAGTCAACAAACTTTATTTAATAATGATTGGCCTACATAGAATAAATATACTTTACAATATTTCTTCAATTGTTGTCATTTTCATTTTCAGAATGTCAGCATCAGATTAACGGGCAGTCAACAAACTTTATTTAATAATGATTGGCCTACATAGAATAAATATACTTTACAATATTTCTTCAATTGTTGTCATTTTCATTTTCAGAATGTCAGCATCAGATTAACAGACGGTCAGGTCTATTACAGATACAGACTACAGAGTACAGACTGACGTGAAATAATTCAATTTTAATGGCGAAAAATAAATTTGTGCGGTATTGAAATTTACTAGAAAAGGTGCAATGAAATAAAAAATTATTTTATATGTGTTCGATGATCGAAAGTTTTGAATTCAAATGAAAATATTCATTATAATTGAAAAATGGCTAAGAAAAGTGAGAACCATAAAACTGTTAGAACACATTTTTTTTTTAAATGGCGCCCCTAGATTTTGGCGCCCCAGGCAACTGCCTGCTTTGCCTGTGCCTAAGACCGGCCCTGCCTCAACTATTCGTTACCTTTGTTGACTCTCGGCAAAGATGAATACTATACAGGTCAACATTTGCACTTCTGATTTCTTTACCATCTGTGTTGATATAAAATCAAAATCAGCACTTAAGCCCCTACAATTAGGCACTCCGAGCTTCCTGTATCTGGTGCTACCGTAATTTAATCTAATCCATATGAAGCAGTATAGTTAAGGAGTTTCACAGCTGCGTAACTAATTTACTACAATTTCTTTTTGTTTTCGCTATAGCCTCTTGTAAAGTTCAAAAGTCATCTGTATTATGAAGAGAAAGACAATGTTGCTGATGCAGAGAAAAAGTTGAAAGTTTCAAAAGGGAGTAAGGTTAGTAAATAATCGTTTTTGCTTCAGAGGAACATGTAATAAGTAACTCTTAAATCTGACCAAAACTGTTAGTAATAATACTAAGTTATTCTTACATTTAGTGTCATTTTCTGTAGGTCTACCTGCATATCAAAGTTTCATTTATCTCCAGACTAGTACAGTATTTTAGAGACCAAACCTTGTTTTGTAATATTGAATAACATGAAATTAAGAATGTTTTCACTGAATAAACTTTGTTTGGTTTTGTCCTGTCATGAAAACTGCAAAAGACATTGTTAGTCACTGCCTTTACTTCATATAGCACTATGCACATGTGTAAATAAAACAGGATTGCATTACCGCTAAATTGTGTACACTTTTTGATTTTAATATTATTTTCCACGTATCTGTAGACATATTGTAAATTATTTTAATGCAGATTTTTAGCTTTATTTGTTTTCTGTACTTTTGTTGGCAGATGATAATGTATAGAAATGGTCAAAGTCAGAAGGTGGCTTTTGAAGATCTATTTAGTGGAATGTATTATCCAGCCATTTCTCTCTACAAGAATGCTACGGTTAGACTTTATTTATTCTTTGCAGCCACCACTTCTTATTGGAATAGAAAATTAACTTTTTCATAACAGCATTATTTGCAGCTGTTTCTACTGTAGGAATGATGTTAAACTGTACTTTGTGCAGAAACTACTCTGCAAGTACTCTCTGCTTGGTAATTTAAAAATCAACTTTTTCATTAGATATTTGCCTGAGCTCTTCTTTTAGCTTTATAAAATGTTCCTAGTACTTAAGCAATGGTCTTTAAAAGTACTTCCAACAAATTAGGTGTTTTACAGCATTATCAAAAGTACATACAAAAAAAGAGAATTCTTGAAATGTATCTGTATGAACGTTTAGTTGATAAACCATGCAGGTGAATTCATGTCACAGGAAATGTCAGTTGGGTAGTATAAATGAGAATGTATCTCAAAATTTGGAAAGTGCTGCTCAACACTTTAACGACGAGAGTGTACTGAAAGTAACTGGGAAACTAATGCAACTCACCGTTAAGGTGTTAAAGCCAAGTGCAGGGTATTTACTATTCACAAGCACTGCATCAAGCTACAGTCGAGTTGTCCATATGTGAAGGGATGTACAAAACTTGAGCTGAGAGACTGGAGTTAGACACAGGATCTATTACAAGGCATGTATATAGGTTGAAAGGAAGTCAGTAAATTGGATGAATCATGGTAAAATTTCTTGGAAGATATGAATGAAATGCCCGAGTGATGAATAGAGGCTCTTGTGGTGACTACTATTGGGGAGCCAACAAGTGAAGTTGTTAAAAAGGAAAATTTGCAAGAAATGTTTAACTACTTGATTAAATTGCAAAACATTGTTCCTTTTCAGGTAACTGTCAACTTTGGTCCAAATTTCAAGTATCCTCCAGCTGATCAAATATATTACAAACCGGTAAATGACATTTGGAATTAGTACAAAGTTTAGCCTGAATGGATTCAAATAGAATTTTTATTCAACTAGTTTAAGTATTGCACTGTAACAGCTTAGCTGAGGAAGCTCAAAATGTGATATACATATTTAGTAAATTTGTGTTATTAATTTTCAATATACAACAATTTTTTACCATGTGTTTTTAGATAAAAGAATTTGTTGAACACAAATGAAATTTATTCGTCGATTTGATTACCTTTTTTTATTATTTCTTGTTGTTATTATCTGTATTGTGATTTTTTTTATATGACCATGTTTTTACTGCCAGATTTTGAGATTACGAATTTTAAAGTCCGAGATTTGTTGACTGTTTGGTTTCAAAGATTTTTCACCTTTTTAAATTAGCCAGGATTTGTAATGACCTTATTAAAGTTTAATGAGAGGTTTTTGCTTTCCCAGGATTTCTCTTAACCTATTGTTAACTGGCGTTTTCTTTGTATGTTCCAAGTTCAGCATTTAAACTACTTTTTAACGATTGATTTTGAATGGCTGGAAGACACCACTGTAATAACGGTACTGGTAATGAAAAGACATTGCACACTACGTGTAGATATTTACACTTTTTTGTTTACTTTTAGATGAGTGAAGCTGTTATGGAAGTGAGCATCCAGCACACTCTTGGTGACATGCTTTATCACGTAGACCATGAAGGACAGCAGCCAGAATTCTAAAACCTGTTAACATCCAATGCTTGTAATATTCTGAGACAGTTGAAAAATTAGAAGAGAGCACTTGCTGTTTGGATGCTCAGTGGAATTTACAGCAATAAATGTGTAAAAAGCTTTTCAAGTCATCTGTATTCATAGCAACACATGGTTGGATCTTCAGCAGTGGATCAAGATCTGGATGAATGAAACAAACCTAAATTCATGGCTATTCTTTTACAGCATCAAAACTGTTGACATTCTAAATGTCTCTGCATGTGCTTTTGGTTGACAGTCACGTGATAGGGTCTGTAAATGTGTTTTAAAAACAGGTTACAGCATAGATGCAACCATCTTTTAATAATTTTTTTGTCTGGGTAATGTCGCAGGGTTGACAATGAAAACAGCTTGCTTTGAGCATATCTTTCAAACCGGTATTGTGTTTTATATTTTTGTAGGTCAGGCAGAAATCTTGTATTTCTGAACCCTTTCATTGTATACAAAGCCAACACTGGGCATGCTTCTTACTCTGTTGCATGTTTTTACAGTGGACTGAAAGGAAGAATGTTGGTATGGTCTGCAAGTCTTCAATTGTTGGTGACACAACGTATCAACGTACAAACTTTTAATCTTGGATGAAGCTCGATGTGTTAAATCAGGCAGCCACCTCCCATTATATGTTGATTACAATTACTTTATAGCCACACTACTGGCACATAGCAAGCCTGCTTGGTGGCCTGCTATAGCCCCCTGCTGTTTCCAACGAAAATGGCTGTGGGGATCAAAGAATACATGATGAATTAATTCATTCTGAAAATTTATATAGCACCTCTTCAAGTAACCTACTCACAGGCACTCCCAGCCCAATCATGGATAAAATGTGAAGGTTTGACCAGCTTATAACATGTAAGTGCATCATTCTGAGGTAACAAGCTCAACTCCTCAAGTGGGAGCCCATTCCAAGTGGAGGATCCCACGACCGAAAAGGCCCTGTTCTGTCTAATGAAGGAGCGGGCTTGCAAGACCAAGAGCTCCCCTAGCTGACGAGCGAAGACTTCTGCATAAGTTCTGTTTGTAAGCGCAGTTTTAGGCATCTTGCAGGACTGGAATACCAAGGACATCACTTCCAGTTTTGAAGAACCCGAAGAAACACTCCATTAATCCCAGAAGGGCACAGAAGTGTTTGGGTAAATCAGTGACTACTGCAGTGTTTGGATAGTGAATAACTGATGAAGATAGGAGGGCTGGGAGGATTAGTGTGTTGTTAAGTAAATGATCTAGCCTAGGCTTTATATGCTATTCGTTCAGGTATTTGAAGCCATTGGAGTGATCAAGGACAGGAGTGATTTTGTGGTGTATTGGGGTTTATGCGATGGCAGGCACATGCATGCTGGATAGCTTGAATGCAGTTTATTTATGGGAGTACACTATTCAGGAAGTGAATTGCAGCAGAGTGTAGGTTAGGATTAATGATGTATGTAGCAACTGTAAATGCAGCTCTGAAGTCGAGCATAAGGCAGATTCTGTAAAGGTTATGGATGTTCATAAAACAGGAGCAGAAAAGATAGGTATTGTGATAGAAACAAATGTGTGACAACCTTAACTGGCTACACGTTCCTCAGCAGATTACCTACAAACTGCTTGACAACTTACAAAGCAATGAATAATTTTATGCCAGACTACATCTCAGACTTCTGCATTCGGGTAGCAGACAACTGAACAGATGTCGGATAAGATCCTCTTTTAAAAAATCTGCTGCGAGTCTTGGAAGTCTTTAATGAACTTTTGCGATGGTTCTTTCTGTCACAGGTGACAGGACCCAAAAGTCTTCCCGACCATGTGCCTTCTCTGGAGACATTTAACTGAATACCTTATCTTTTTAAACAATCATGGGACCATCATTGACTTTTAGAACTCTAGTGCAGCACCCTTTCCTTTTGCCTCAGCTGAGCTACTGCGCTATGCAAATCATCTTATTATTATTGGCTCTGCTACAGTGCTATACAAATAGTCTTATTATTATAATATGGCACTGGCAAATCTGTGGCAGAGTCATTCATGGAGTAGGGATGGATTATTTATTTTTCATTAATTTTTGTCCTATACTCTTCAGTTACAGTAGTTGTAAGTGCTCAGGCATTAAGAATCCAATATTTTAGCCGTAGTCATCAAAATAACGCCAATCATGCTCGGAATGTTTCAGTTTGTTTTACATTTCAATTACCATGCTGCAAAAACTCCAAGCATTTTAATTGTAAAGTATAAAAACTCGGCAAGAGCCACAGTGGTGAACAGATAACTATTACCAGCACTATTAACAGACATACTTATCGACCTATTCAGAGTCTAGTATTTGAGCCTGTTGTTCAGATAGTTGTAGAACAAAATCATGAAAAATCAAGCATAAAGCATTAATCATCATCACAACAGTTAATTAGATTAAAAATTTTAACTTCTTCTGTCAAAAGCATCACTACAGTATAGTTTCTAGTTATATAAAACGCGTAAAAATTCTGATTAAAAATATGAATGCGCCACTGCTATTCAGATAGATAAAATATAAAATCAGATGTCTGTACAGACATCATTACTCTAGCCAAAGAGTCATCATTATAGCAGTCTTTAATATGTAAGATGAAATTTATGGCATAGCTCTTCAATTTAAGTATATTACAGTTCTAATGCATTTAAAAGTAACAGTAGTAAAAATCTAAATTTTACGTTTAACTGATTTTTAATCTAAGCTTGCTGCCACTCGCTAAACAACGCTGCAAAGAAAGACTGAATCCGTCGTCGGAAACGGAACTGATTAGTGCATGTGAATTCGCCATAGATAAAAATTGCGCTCACTCGTAAGAAATAAGTATGATAAACTACTTGTTCGTATTCTGCCCTTATAAGGCAGGTTCAAGAATCAAACGACTCCATTCTTCTATGTTTTGTACGTTTTCTTTAACTTCGAATATCATCGGCGCAAAAATTAAGTCGTCTAACGAACAAACAAATCATGGGCACTCGGTCAGTCAAACCACGGCTTTCTAAAATGTTATTTAGAAGGCTGGTGGTCAAACCATAATCGGCAAGGCACAAATTGAATTCAGTTCATAATTTCCTAGTCGAAATTGAATGCAGGCGGCAAGATAATTAGCACGTGTATAATTCTCCTAAATTTCTCAATGCAAAACAAAAGCCGCGTCAAATAAACGGTGGGTGGAGTAAATGTTCGCGTTTTCTATGTTGACCGTCCATAATAATAATAATAATTCTTCCTTTATTGAAACAATCCGGTTGACACATCGCAACCGGTACAGTTTACAGTTATGCAATTGAAACAATTCACAAGAACGCAAATGACAGAAGACATAAATCTTAACTACTAACAGAACAGACAGCATGCAAAAGCAGCAAAACACGGCGCTAATAGCAGCCTACAAAGCATGTCCGCCCTAACGGGGCTCGAACTCAGTACCTCGATATGCCTCGACCCTGCTCATTTTTCAATGAATTGATCGGGTGAGATCCTTCACCAACGCTCGCCCGTTTGAATGTCGATTTAAGGTGCAAGGACCGCACGTGCTAGCCCGAGATTTAAACCTCTGAAATAAGCCAGCATCGGGAGGCGAACTTCAATCCGCATGCTCTCTTTCACAGAGGCGCATATGAGACGCACAGCCAATTATGCTCTTTCACTGCAGCTAACTGTAGGCCTATTGAAAGCCAGTAGGGCCTATTGTGGTCTGGCCTTATAGGTAACAATAAATTTTGTTATAAATGTTTTGAATGAATTAACGACATAATTTTTTATTAAAACATAGGGAAAAATTAGGAGAAGATTTAATACGTGTACACTTACATTTACCTTTAGCCTAAGTATAGGCCTATATGGAGGGGTCCATAAACTTGGCATAAAGTAGTGGCAACATCACAGGCGTGCAGAGCAGTAGGAAGCGGGTTCGTTTCCCGCAACCCTCCCGCAAAGGTCCACTCAGCCTATCATTCGCGAGATGGCGCGTTGGTAAAATGAGATGTTGGGCGTGATGGGCGCCTTGCATGGCTGCCGTATACAGTTAAATTCTACTGCTGTAATAACGTGTGATCATCCATTCATGCTGAATCATACTGCGTTTGTCGGTTTGAAATAAAGAATAGGATTATTATATACCAGGCGGCAGATGGCAAAGGTTTCGCATGGTATGTTATCTCGCTACAACCAACGACCTCTTTCAAACACCGAGTTATTATTGCTGCAAATAGCTATTATTAGATCGTGAAGCAAATAGAGCGATAATTGCGGAGCTTTGAATCTCCTATAATTATAAGTTCGAAACCTGTTTAATGACTTCCTTAAAGTTTTCTTGTACGACTCAAGTTTGTTTATGGTATCTTTAGGCAGTGTCTAAATGGCACAGTTGACAGGCTATGGCAGACTTAATGATTGAAAACATGACCGGTGAGATGCGAAAACGAATATTGATTCAAAATAATTATGTAGCGCTTCACTTTTATCTGCACTGCTTGTAGTTGTATACTTCTATTATCGATTGGCTTCACATACATGACCCCTTCAATCAGAACGATACTGCTTTACGATGCATCTCTTCCGGACTAACAGCAAGCAAAGAAGATGGAATCAACTGTGAAATGGCTGATGAGGTGGGTAGAAAGATTCATGCCTTGATGGATGACAAGTGCTTCTCCGACATTGTGCTTAGAAAAAAAACACAAGTTAAAACACTGATACATCTGCAAAAAGCTGTTTTAATCAACAATAACAAGAAATTGTTCATATCAACTACTCGTCTGTTTAGCCGGCTCATTGTTTTAGTGGAGAGAACTGCAGAGATGGCACCTTTCTTTGCATTTGAATTAACACCTCTTCCGTCATCCCTGTTTAAGCATTCATTTATGAGGAAGCCCGACAAGGCTGCACTTGGAAAACTGCTGTACACGAATGCAAGACACACTGAAGAAGTGTCATCAGCACGTTTTGTTTTGGATGGTGGCTCCCTGTTACACAAAGTAAGTTGGCCAAAGGTGGGACACTATGCAGATGTTGTTGATATGTATGTTGCATATATTAAAAAAAATTATGGTGCAAACTGCTGCATTGTCTTTGATGGCTACGATCATGGACCATCGACAAAAGACCACGAACATGACAGAAGGTCAAGAACTTCATGTGCTGCTCCCAATATTGCAGTAAAACTGGATAACCCGATGTATAAAAGGCAAGAAGCTTTCCTTGGAAATGGACACAACAAAGCTGAATTAATAAGTATTCTCAGCAGACGTCTACTCCAAGAAAACCACACAACTGTGCAAGCTGCAAATGATGCAGACACAGTTATCATTAAGGTGGCCATTGATCTTGCACGACAGGGAAAAGTGGTTATTGTAGTTGGTGAGGATACTGATGTTCTAGTGTTATTGGTTCATCATTTAGAAGCTAATATGCAAGACATCTATATGTTGTCATCAGAAGGCATTAAGAAGGGTTCCAGACTGGTGAGCATACGTGCGGTTCAGAAGGAAATTGGTGTTTTTGCTGTTAAGCAATTGATATTTATACATGCTCTCACTGGGTGCGACACTACATCTGCATTATACAATCAAGGCAAGGTGTCAGCATTTTGGAAGATAAGTGGCAACAAGGATTCACTTACTCTTACAGACATCATAAGCAGCAACAATCCCACACAACAAGAGATTCATGATGCCGGATCCAAGCTGCTGTCGATGATATATGGTGGCAAGGCAGGCCAAAGGCTCAACGCTCTACGGTACTCCACCTACATGACTATGTGTGCCATTAGTTCAGCAAAGGCAATTCCAGAGAGGCTACCACCAACCGAGAGGGCTGCCTACTTCCATTGTCTAAGAGTTCATTATCAGGTAATGCAATGGAAGAAGTTGACTGAAGACCTTCCTATCAATCCTGTTAACTGGGGATGGACATTACTAGAGGGGGAAATGTCAACCTATTCCAACAGACATAGAGCCAGCCCCTGAAGACGGGGGTTGTCAGATGAGCCTGTAAATCTACATCCAAAAATCGGTGTGCCAGTAACATCTGCTCATGTCGAAGGAATGGCTTGCGTTGTGTTGCTGCTTGTGGCGGTTGTCATGGAGATGCCTGTATGAACTGTGAACAGTTGGAAATGTCAAACAATGTTGTTGATGAAGAACCAACTCGTGATGCTTTTGTGGGAACTGTTGAACTAGGCGAAGCAGATGTTTGCTTCTATGATGACCACCTGCAGTGGATGGGCGAGGAAGAAGATGTTTATTAAACTTAAATATATTTTTTTCTGAAAATTTAGTCGTAATTTCGTGTACAGTGGTTTCTGTTCAGTTGGGCAATTAATAACAAATTCAACTACTAATTTAGTACTAATACAGTACCAACTTCATGGAGCTGCTGCTTATTATATCTGCATATCAAGAATTAGTAAGTAGCATAAATGTTTACTTAATTATGGTGTCAGTCAGTTGCGTGAAACGTTGGGCATAACTTAATATGCATATATAATCAGGATTTTTTTTATTTGGTTCACTAACTAATTCTGACCAGAAAAAGCCCCAAAAGTCTTTTGCCTCTATTTTGGGAAGGTCACACTTCTTCACAACCTGTCTATATACCAACAGTTAGACAGATGATACAGTCGTTGATTTATATACTCCATTTTCGCTTTAAAATTTAAATATTCTTATCCCGTGTAAGGTAGTTGTTTTTAGTTGGGTTACTGGTCAGACTGTCTTCCCCAGTAACCCAACTAAAAACAACTACATGGAATATGAATGCAATTGGTGTAATAATTCCTTCTCTCTGTCACTATATACTCTGCAAAGACTAACTTCATCATACACTTTCAGCCCCAAGATTTGCTATGCATATACCAGCCAATGAAGAGCCAGTTTGCATAATTTGATGTTAATGAAATGTATATCTATTGAACAAGAGTTGCTGGTGTATCTAACTTCTTGCCATAATTCATTCATTCATTCATAATGTATTTGTTACAATGAAGTTTCACTGGTGCCAAACTTACAAATGTACAAGTTTTGACAATCTGAAGAACTGTTGTGTTTGCTTTAAAAGGCATTGCATAGATTATGTAATAAGTATGTGTGCAATCAAACCCAGCTTGAGAGCTTTTACAAGAATCTTAAAATCTTTAGTGTTTGGCTATTTAAAATTATGTTACACTGCATTACATTTGACTTAGAACAGACATGTGTACTGCAAATGGAAATCATTGGCATTATTCATTTTAGATGTGTTTGTTGTAGATTTTACTTTTTTTCTTGCTTCATTTGTTGTAGATGTACCACCAATAAATAGGTACCTTAGTGCAGTAGCAGTTTGTAACAGCCTCGCACTTTTGGCATCACAGGGAACACTTAATGTATACTTGCAACGTATGAAGTTACTTAAAAGTATTCAGAAAACTTGGACGAAAGGGAACAGTGTTGACGTTGCTTTGACGAGTGCTGCAGATACAGATTCGGACGAAGAACTGCAGCCAGTTAGACAGAAAGAGACACGGAACATTCATCGTGATCTGGAGTCCATGAAGATAGAAGTGGATGAGGCAGGTATTCTTACTGATGGCTGCCTTCTGGAACCAGTAAGGGAAGATGTTAAAGATAAAATTCTTGACGACATTAAACAAGCGAAGGAAGGTAACAAACAGCTGAATAATCGAGGCTTGCGTTCAAATGTCAGCAGACTCCAGCGATTCAAAACAAAATCAAAAAGAAAGCAGAAAACAAAAACAAAAGCAGGAAAGTCGTCTTCTACATCTAATACTTCACGTGGTCGAAAGGATCAGCTTGTTTCGGAAACATTAAGCATGGGATCAGCTGGAGAAGGAAGTAAGCAGTTTGATTTAATCAGCATAACACTGTTTAATTGTTTTGTATTTAGTGCAGTGGAACTGAACAGGCTTTTTTAGTTTAATTATTAGTTTTGTATACATATATTTTAGTTTCACTGCACAAAACAATGCATCAGAAGTGTCAGATTCTGATTTACCATGTTTCTGTCATGGATTTGATTCAGTAACATTACATGGTCTTGATCATTAACCCTTTGAACCTCAATTCCTCAAGAACACAGTATCAATTTCTAGCGTCCACAGCGAATTTCTGTGCAGAAATATGTACGGTTTTGATCAGTGTGGTCATTCTTGTAAGTAGTAGAAATAGGTTAATATCGGCATTCTTGTAAATAGGAGAAATGGGTCAGTATGGGCATTTTTTTAAATAGGAGAAATGGGTCAATGTGGTCATTCAGACTAGGTATATCTGATTCTTCTGACAGCAGCTGATGATGCAACTGGTTCAACAGAGTTTGACTTCATCTGCTCTGAATGTGGACTGCATCTCAGAAGTTTTGTTCAGCTGAAGAATCACAGACAGCAGGAACATGGTGGGATTTCTTGATGGCATCACTTAATAAGATCTTTTGCAAGTTCTTTTGCTTGATTTTTACTACTGTGCATTATCACAGCTTTTATCTTCTATATCCAACCCAATTTGAGGGGCTAAACTTAATTTAGTTTATCTTATTTGTAGCAGCATCAACCCTGGGTTAATCACTTGTAAGGTTTTGCATTTGGATCAGCTTCATTGTGTTCGTTGTGCTTGTATTTTTGACTGTTAATTATAGCTTGCTAGTGTCTTCTTATCTAATATCTAATCTGAGAACTTCTGTAGGCATCACTGTAGTGATGCACAGTTGATGATTGCTGCTTAGCAAAATTTGCATGCATGCGAAAATCTGTGATGAGTATGATTGAATATCAAAGGAAAGTTGTGAAGACTTGCAAAACGTTAATAGAGAAAATGAGTCGAGAGATCAGTTTTAGTTAAGGTCTGTAGACCAAAGCAAACTCTGCAGGATGAAAGAGTTCTAATCTGGGGCAGCGATGGAGAAGGCATGTCAGCTTTCTTTGTCCTCCGTATTGTCAGCGTGAGGCAATGGGGAACTGGTCAGGTAGTGACAAGTTATGGGAGTCAGCATAGTCTTAGGGTATTGAATTTTGCAGATTGAGATCTTGCTTACCTGTCTGCCATAAGTGAATGCCTTGATGGTCTATAATCAGAAGAACCCTAGATTTCTGTTGCCTATCAATTTAGTAATGACGACCAGAGCTTGATGCCTTTTGTATTTTTGCAGTGGTGCTATAGCTTTGGAATCACTGCCAGTTTAAGAGGTTTGCTTATCTTACCAAGCTGAGAGATTTTTTAGCTTCCTGAAGATCTGTATATATATATAAGAAAAATGACACTGTCCAATATCAGACTGACCAAAAATCTGATTGATAAGATGGCTAAGTATCTGAATTTTTACTGATGTGTTGGGGTTTTGAATCATTGTTGTATTGACATAAAATTCGCTATTATTTTTTAGTGAGCATTGCTTAACCAAGATGATTAAATTTTTGAGTTCCCAATGTGATGTTTATCACGCCTTTGTTTTAGTCGGAGATTCCTGCAAGATGATGGTCTTTGTTTCACATATGAAACATTGATTTTTTCAGTTGATCTGTAGGCTAACTGTAATTGTTATTAGAAATTTTTTTAATTTAAAATTATCATTTAAAACATGAATTTTGATAATTCTCTGAACTATTGCACTGAACTGTAGCGCATAGGATGGCATTTGACGAGACACAGTGAATATTTTATGCAGAAAAATGTGCTTATAGTGCAGTGTTGGTTATGTAGTGATGGAATTCTGATATTTTAAACACTGGCCATGTTATGGCTGCCATGAATATGCCTTCTTTTGGGATTCTGGGTAAATATATTTATGGACTATGTCTTATATCTTTGCTTTTCAATGTAGCTTTGACAATTCTTTTTAAAGAAGTTTTGAGGAGTTCAGTTAACAAAGTCTGTGTACAATTAATATTTTCTTACCTTTGCTTATGGATTCTGTAGAACTTTTTTTATATGATCAAGTTTACAGGACTCATACAAAATCATACCAGAGGTCTTAGTTCTTTTGTGCTGTGATGGATAACACTGTCTAGCAGTAAAATGTTTTACTATGAGAAGAAACCGCAAGAATTTCCATGCAACAGAAACCAGAAATAAAAGAACTGTTTTTGAATTAGGTTTAAACTGAGGCCAATGATATCAAGCTGTAGGATGAATGGACCATTTAATTCCACATCTGAGTCACCATTTTAACAGAATTTATGTTTTTTCTCGTCAGCCTTCAACTCTGATCAACAGATGCTTGCTAATTCACCAAAAGATGTTATCCGAGGGGATGGAAATCGTCTCGATGATTCAAATAGACCTAATAAGCGCAAGAAACGAAACAATGACCGTGAACTCGTTTGTCCAGTTTGTAAGAAGAAATTCTCGATGAAGTACGAACTCCGACTGCATCAGATGATACATTCGGGGGAAAGACCTTACATGTGCAGCGTCTGTGGAAAAAGATTTAGAATACGGTCTGTTCTTACTGGGCACATGAAGATTCATCTCGGGGACAAACGCCATTCATGTTCTCAGTGTGGAAAGTCTTTTGTGCAGGCCAGTGGTCTCAAAGATCATTTGGCAGTCCACTCCAAAATCCGAGCACACGTCTGTAACGTTTGTGGTAAGGATTTCATCCGTATAACAATGTTGAACTATCACATGCGATCACACACCGGCGAGAAACCTTATGTCTGTTCGGTCTGTGAAAAGAGATTTGCGCTCTCTCGCCAGCTCAATACTCACTTGCGAATACACAGTAATGAGTGGCGGTATTCATGTGACGTCTGCTCAAAGAAGTTCAAGTTTAAGGGTGGGCTCAATCGACACAAGAGATTGCATCAGGAAATGAAGCCATTCAGTTGTAGCGTCTGTCCAAAGGTATTCACCCAAGCAGGGAATCTGAGGGTTCACATGCGAACACATACAGGCGAGAAACCATACGTCTGTAGCAACTGTGGACAGAAATTTTCACATCAGCCGACGTTAAAGAAACACCGGGAGTCTTGTCACTGAGAAATCTAATATAATTTGTTAAAACTGGTGCAATTCTTGTAGATTTGTTTAGACAAAGTCATTTTGATATTTCTGAATACATGTACATGACTTCTGGTGTGATATTGGTGATTCTCTCCTTTACACAAGTAATTTGAGGTATTGGTTATTAATGTCTGTGAAGATGTACATGTTTAGTGTTTGTTGTGCATTTACATTACGATTTATACACCTACTTTTATTTACTGTTGAAGAATGGCTTGTATTGTACTGCAACATATTTATCAATGTATATAGCACCTCTTCCAGGGCAAACTACTCAGAGCAAGGATGCCAGCCTGAGGGACCTGACGTGTTAAGACTGATTAGTCAGATTTCTGTAAATCTACGAAATGATCACATGAGCTATTTAAAGTTATATTGGTCCAAGTGTATCAACCTGATTTCGGAAAAGCTGCTCCCAAGCTTTGCGGCAGCCTCTTCTTCCACATGTGCATGCTGTGCATCTACTTGATCTCTGTGCAATCTGTTGCAGAATGTGGGACAATTAGAGTGCTGAGAATTACTTGCCTAATCAATTTTCTATAATTACAATATGATGTGTAGTTGAAACACTATAGCTTTAATAAAGTTTTGTGAAAATTGCTTTTCAATGGCATCTTAAACTCAATTTTGAAAGAAATTTCACTTGTACCTATGTAGTGGCTATGATAATTTATACTTAATTGACACATTTACTCTGCTGAAGGAGCAGCAATGTTGCTTTACTTACTTCACTGGAAGCTATCTGTACAAATTTTGCAAATTAAAAATAGCATTTTGAAAATTCATCTGGAATTGTAGGTGAATTGACTTTGAAATACGTCTTCTTATTGTTTAGCTCAGGCAGTTGTTATGGGTGCAGAATCTGTTAATTTAATTAATCAGAGCTGTATGGTAATACAGACATGACATGAATTAGACATGAATTTGAAGTTGAATCAATTTGAACTGATTTTAAAGTTGAATTAACTGAATCACAAAAGTTTATGAACAAAGTCACAGGTATTGTAATGTCAGATAAGACATGGTGTTCACTTAGGGGCCAATGGAGCATTTTGCTGTGTAGGTAGTGATTGTTGTTCTTTGCTAGGCTAAAAGTAGAAATATGGAAGATTAGCAAATTCAAACTCTTTATGTAGGAGCTGTGTATCATTCTAGACTTGTATGTACATAGGCATTTTTAGTGTCTTTAATGTACCTCACAAAAGTGCTTCTCTCCTGAAGTAGAGACATTTACAATTGAAGGGTTCAGAGCAATAACCAGGTATGTCGGAAATTATGAGTTTTTGGAAAATGGCTTCAAAGATCTGCCGGATGCACAATTCCATATTATGTTTACATATTTGTTTTTCAAAAATGACTATCAAAAATATTCGGATCTGCACGAAATTTACAGGGTAAATAGACTACTACATTCCAAACACACTGGCATACTTTTTAGCAAAGAAGTGGTATGTCGACATAACTGGTTATTGCTCTGAACCCTTCAATTTATACTATACATACACAGTCAGAGCTTCCATATGTCAGACCAGAATTTGGGAGGTACTTACCATAATTCGAATGGTGCACACAGCCTAAGTTTAGACCTGGTATTTCCATGGAGGCAGTGGACAGTTGTGTAAAAACCTTACATTCGGGAAACGCTAGTCGCCCAGACAACTTATCTGCAAAATTCATACCTGTTCTATGCCTATCCTTATTGTTCTTATTAAATAACTGTTTACATACGTGTATTACCTAGTCTCCCAAGAATTTGTACCAGAGTTTTGAGGGTGAAACTATTGTTCCTATAATTAAAGATAAAACTGGAAATTTTAATAATGTTGCAAAATGGAGATCCGTAGCCATGATCCCAGTAATCCCAAAGCTTTTTGCTATTTAATATAGTATTTGCCAGATGACAATATGCAGATTAGCTTCAAGTCTTGGCTGCACGGAAGCTATTTTTGCCATAAATCAACCATCAGTTATTTAAGTATTAGAGGTATGCTGTGTTTGATCTCACAGCAGCATTTGACAGGACAGTGCAGTCATTTACAAGTTGTTTAAGGAGTTACTTATACCTGTAGCAATTGTTGATATTATCTGTAATTAATATGGTAAGATTGTGTTGTGGATGGATTAAATGATGGCTTGTCTTTGCAGTTCTAATTAACCTATTGAATGCATTAATTGCTAATATAAGACATACTGATATGGCTGTCATGTAAGCATTTCTTGGTTGCTTCATGTATGTGGACATTATTACACTTTCCCATCTGTGCTTAACTTTCAAGTCTTTCAGATAACCGTGCCAAGTCTCATTGCATACTGTTTTGTAAAACTTGCTCCAAGTCAAGTGATCCTGTAACGAAGTTACAAAATTTTATTTCTTTAATTGCATTGAAAGACCGGTGGCGCTTTCGTACCGGTGATTTTCTGTACTACTACCTCGAGCTCGGTCCACTTAGTTCGCCGCCTCGTGTCGCCGATCGATAGGAAAGCGTGGGATAACAATTGTCGCTCCAACGACTTCAAACGCGATACCGGCGTCCGAAAGTTAAATATAGCTCGGTTTCTGTCTTTTTCACACACTTTGCAGCACCCTGCAGCGCTTCTCTTGCAGCGCTTCCCTTCAGCTCTATTGCAGCGTTGCATTCTCTTGCAGCCCCTGCAGCGCTACTGCAGCGTTGCATTCTCTTGCAGCACTTTGCAGCGTCCTGCAGCGCTGCATTGCCTTGCAACGCCTGCAGCAGACAGCCTATATAAGGAACGCGATCTGAACATTGCCAGCGACGCACACCAGGAGACGCACACCGGGCGACGCACACCCGAAGACGCACACCGGAAGACGCACACCGAGAACGCAGCAACACGGAGAAAGACGTCGGTCGCAGTTGTCGAGCACACGCTGCGAACATCACGTCGAGAGTAGCGTGGTCGAATCTCCGCTTCGCTAGTCGTGCGTATAGAAAAGTTCGACGCGATAAGAGTCTAGCGACTAGGGTTCGACGTCGGGCTTCCGAATCTACGCTGAATTAATGTCGATTCGTCAATCGCTCGCTGTCGATCGAAACTTACGTCGATTGAAGGATTGGGAACAATCGCTTCATTCTCTGCGAATCGTCTGAGCGTTGCGTCTTTGCGTCACGTCTTCGTATGCCGAGACCGAGTGTGTGAAGTCGTCTCTTGCTTCGAACCTTGTCCGTATAGAGGTAAATCACTTAGCCAAAATTCATTGGGGAAATACTTTAATTTCTGAGTTTGATAATTCTGTTGATGATTATTTTACTCCAAGTTGTGCTAAGGCTGATAATTGATTATTGTGTATTGAACAGAAATTGCTCTGATTTTGCATTGGTAATAAATCTGAAATAACTTAGAAACATGAGTCGTAGTCTTTCTCAGTCGCCTACACTTAGGGAGCGCCATCGTGAGGACGAAGAAGATAGAGCTTCGCTAGCGTCCGTAGGATCTAGGGCAGGTTCGGTCATGGACTTAATGTTCGAACGGTTAGATGCCCTGCAGTCTAATATACAGTCACAAGTGGGTTCCATACAATCACAGGTAGGCTCTTTAAGGTCAGATGTGCAATCCCATGTAGGTTCAATGCAATCGCAAGTAGGTTCAATGCAATCGCAAGTAGGTTCAATGCAATCGCAAGTAGGTGCCTTTCAGTTGAGCTTACAATCACAAGTAGGTGAAGTAATGACCCGTTTGGAGAGATTAGAAACATCGCCTACACCAGAATTTGCTGTAGGGCAGGATTCGAACCCTGATTGCAGCGTAGGAGCTGCGGTTGCTGCCCATCCGGTAGCCGCGACCTTCCATTCGCGCCATGGCCTGGTAAATGTAGATGAAGATCCTGGTATGTTGAGACGCAGTGCTCGTCTCTTACACAAGCCTCGTGTTTGTTACCGCGAGAGCGATAATCGATGGAATTGGCCACACGATGTGGGCCGGGATTTGAACTCTGGCAGGGATGCAGGTTTACCACCTCGGAACTCGCCTACAGCCCTACAGCGAAGCGAACCGCCCTTGGCGATAGCGAAGACCGTGGCGACGTCTGTCGACGCGGGGGCGGGCGCCACAATTGGTACCAGAAGTGGGGTAATGGCACTTGGCACTTCCGGTAAGGGCACTTCCGGTAAGGTCACTTCCGGTCCAGGAATTTCCGGTCCTGCAAGGTTAAAAGTATCCCGAGGAGTAGGTGATGACGAGGTTGACCTGGAAATTAGGAATTTAGGAAACGCCATAGGTCCATCATATTTTGATAGCTTAGACGTAGATGAAGTGTTAGAAGACGCTCCTGCTAGCGCTAGACTAGAACCAAGTAACTGTCAGTCGTATCACAACTTGGAGTATGCAAAATTGGGGCTTACTAATAGAGAAATTAGTCGTCCTACCCAAGTCTTTAACTCACGGGAGGGGGATGGTCTCTCTAATCTTGTCTTTGGCACTCGACCACCCATCACGACCACGGTGCGCTCACTCTCTGAGCCCCGCGCTTCTCATCGCCTGGCTGATCGAGACCAACAACTAGGAGCTGATCGACGGGATATGGCTAACGAGCGAGCCACACGAAGCCGAGACGAGTCTACGCCTCACGCATCGATAAGTCTTGCGACGACCATGCCTTATCGGCCGATGCCTGTCTTCGCTCCTATCGTCTCGAATACCGCTTCTGCACGACCAAGCGTACTTCCGCCTTTCTCGATGTACGATCCTGGCCTAGCCTACAACCAACCTGCCTTGTCGACAGCCTGGTTGATGCCTGTTCCAGTCTCTCTGCCTGGAGCCTTCGGAGAAAACTTCGCTGATGGCTTTGGTGAATGGACAAGACGAAACGAAGCCATGCGACGATGTGATGGCTTTGGTGCTCAAACGTTTGGTCAGAGTCGCGATGCTACCTACTCTACGCTTCCTACTCGACCGCCGCCATTGGCTACCGAGGGAAACCGACGTGATCTCGACCGAAGGCCAAGACCTGATGACCTGAAAGCAGAATCGATATGGCAACCTACAGCTACGAATGAGAAGTTGTCAGTCACACCGATGACTTCCGTTGCCACTCAGACGTCAGGAGACGTCATCGTTTCCATGAAAGCTGAGACTGAGACTGCGATTGAGGAGAAGAAATCAATCTCAACTACGAAGGGAGATGCCGGAAACTCTGCTTCATCGACAAGCCAGTCTAGTAAGCCAAGACAATGGATTAAGCTGGGAAGCTACAGCGGAAGAACCGAAGTCGAAGTGTTTTTGCGTAAGTTTTCTATTTGCGCTAAAAACAATGAATGGACTGATGAAGAACGCTTAAATCAACTGATGTGCGCGCTTGTCGAGCCTGCGAGTCAACTTTTGTGGGAATCCGACGCCGAGAATATCACGACCTGGTCCGACCTGGTTCAACGATTACGCGCCAGATACGGTAGCGCTGACCAGGCTGCTCTGTACCAGACGCAGCTGAGTACCAGAAAACAACGAGACGGGGAAGAACTCAATACACTGGTGCAAGATATCCGTCGGCTGATGACTCTCGCGTACCCCGGAGCTACAACGGTCCACAGCGAAACAATCGCCATCCGCGCTTTCGTCGACGCCTTATCCGACAAAAGCCTGGCTTTGAAAATTCGAGAACGCGAACCTCGTTCCTTGGACGAAGCGTACAAGGTCGCCATGAGACTAGACAGCTATCGCAAAGCCGAAACTGATACGGAAGGACTTGCTGAACGACGTTACGGCCGGGTTAAGACTGTGAAAGAAATCGATTCAATGATGGACGCTATGACAAGACGCTTCGATCAAATGGACAAAGTCTTGTCGCAACTACTATCGTCTTCGAGTCACGCAACGCAAGCGCCGACGAATTCTTTCGGAACGGTACAACGGGGAAGGAATGGAAACTGGCTGAGACCGAGACCGGATGCCCGAGGGTTCGATAATAATCGGCGTGGGCCTCGGCGATGCTTCGAATGCCAGTCTCTCGACCATATAGCCAGATTCTGTCCGCTGCGTCAACAAGCGAGTGAAGAAACCCCGGCAGCAGTAGGTCAATCGGCTGGCGCTACCTCTAATCATATTCGAGGCAGCAAGAACGCCTATTTACCGATACAGCTATATGGGAAACCCGCCTTCGCACTCATCGACTCGGGAAGCCAACTTTCCCTGGTCCCGGCCTCCATGGTGAAACCCGGTGATATGACTGCGTCCGAGCAACTTCTGAATGCCGCCAACGGAACCGAGATTCGAGTACTCGGTGAGACGGTGTTGCGATGTCGAGCTGGAGACTTTGTGTTTGACGAGCCTTGCTTGGTCACTGCCCAGGTGAACGAGCTGATTCTCGGAATGAATTGGCTAGAGAGTCACCCCATTGTGTGGGATTTCGGGACAAACTCTCTCCTGATACAGGGTCGTCGTCTCCTTCTTCAACGAGCGTCTACAGCGGCCGCCTGCCGACATATTACCAGACCGTGGAAGCAACACGACATCTGCCGACCGATAGCTGAGGATCAACCAATGATCGACGCGCCAGGTGCTCTTGCTGCGAAGGAAATGAGTGACGACGATTTCTCCGAGCCGTATCCGACTCACGCGATTCGCCCCAGTTCCCCGAGGCGAAAGAACATAAACAGTGGTCGGGCCACGTCTTCTTTGATCGAGAGTCATGGGTCTCGATCTCACACTTCAGTTGCTATGAAACCGCGACATCCTGGATCATGGATGCCGAGGAGAACAAATAACTTACGCCGCACCTTCAATAAGAATTTAATAGTAGGATGGCTAATGTGTTGTTTTGTTTTCCATGCTTACAGGATGAGTAAAAGCGATTCATCCCCAGATAGTTTAGTTCTGGTTGACTCGCCAGCCGTTAGTCTTTTGCAGCCGGTGACTAAGGGTTCGAATCTAAGGTGTGCTGAAGCTGGAGGTCCTATCACTCCGGTTTCCCATCGAACCGCGTAATGGCGGGTAGTTAGTATTTGCAAAACCCCTGATATGTGGTTAAAGTTTTGTTGGTTTATGATGAAAATGAAGATAGACATATCTTTCCTTTCTGTTAAAAAAGACTTTCTTGTATAAACTGTTATATGTGATGATCTGTGCAATTACTTGAGAGTCATTGGATTAGCTGACAGCTCAAGTCAGTAACACACCGCGTAATGGCGGGTGGTTTGAGATTAGTAGAGTTCTACGTTTTTAGTTTGATTGTGATGATGACTTCCTTTTCAATTTCAGGATTTCTTGAATGAACATTTGCATTAACTGTATGTCTTTATTTGAATTATGATGGACAAGAATTTCAGAACCTAACAGATCAATGTAACGGGTGCTGATAAAGCTTGATGATATGTAATTGTACCTAATAGTTAACTGATGCCTGTTAATTCATTGTATAGTGCTATAATTATAGAGGCTGTTGAATCAATAGTTATGGACAATCATAGGAATGCTATACAAGTAGAGTTGGTCATTGCACTTGGAATGAGCGAGTTAATGATGATGGAAATGATTGAACTGCGTGTTGACAGAAGGATAGGAAGGTCTTGACGTATGCTTGTGAATAAGCCTGATACTTAGACCTATAAAGCCTAATAGTTTTCGATAGGAATTAGTGTATGTTCTGAGGGAAGTTTCGTGAATTGTTTTTGTGCTAACCTTATTTGTATTGACGTTTCGCTATGATAACTGTTGATGTAATCTGTTATGTCACTATGGATATTATAAAAACTTTCTCTATGTCCCTTTTAAAATCTCTTCACCCAGTAGAAGAGCTTTTAAAAGTTGAGAAGGTTGGGGGCAGTGTAACGAAGTTACAAAATTTGATTTCTTTAATTGCATTGAAAGACCGGTGGCGCTTTCGTACCGGTGATTTTCTGTACTACTACCTCGAGCTCGGTCCACTTAGTTCGCCGCCTCGTGTCGCCGATCGATAGGAAAGCGTGGGATAACAATTGTCGCTCCAACGACTTCAAACGCGATACCGGCGTCCGAAAGTTAAATATAGCTCGGTTTCTGTCTTTTTCACACACTTTGCAGCACCCTGCAGCGCTTCTCTTGCAGCGCTTCCCTTGCAGCTCTATTGCAGCGTTGCATTCTCTTGCAGCCCCTGCAGCGCTACTGCAGCGTTGCATTCTCTTGCAGCACTTTGCAGCGTCCTGCAGCGCTGCATTGCCTTGCAACGCCTGCAGCAGACAGCCTATATAAGGAACGCGATCTGAACATTGCCAGCGACGCACACCAGGAGACGCACACCGGGCGACGCACACCCGAAGACGCACACCGGAAGACGCACACCGAGAACGCAGCAACACGGAGAAAGACGTCGGTCGCAGTTGTCGAGCACACGCCGCGAACATCACGTCGAGAGTAGCGTGGTCGAATCTCCGCTTCGCTAGTCGTGCGTATAGAAAAGTTCGACGCGATAAGAGTCTAGCGACTAGGGTTCGACGTCGGGCTTCCGAATCTACGCTGAATTAATGTTGATTCGTCAATCGCTCGCTGTCGATCGAAACTTACGTCGATTGAAGGATTGGGAACAATCGCTTCATTCTCTGCGAATCGTCTGAGCGTTGCGTCTTTGCGTCACGTCTTCGTATGCCGAGACCGAGTGTGTGAAGTCGTCTCTTGCTTCGAACCTTGTCCGTATAGAGGTAAATCACTTAGCCAAAATTCATTGGGGAAATACTTTAATTTCTGAGTTTGATAATTCTGTTGATGATTATTTTACTCCAAGTTGTGCTAAGGCTGATAATTGATTATTGTGTATTGAATAGAAATTGCTCTGATTTTGCATTGGTAATAAATCTGAAATAACTTAGAAACATGAGTCGTAGTCTTTCTCAGTCGCCTACACTTAGGGAGCGCCATCGTGAGGACGAAGAAGATAGAGCTTCGCTAGCGTCCGTAGGATCTAGGGCAGGTTCGGTCATGGACTTAATGTTCGAACGGTTAGATGCCCTGCAGTCTAATATACAGTCACAAGTGGGTTCCATACAATCACAGGTAGGCTCTTTAAGGTCAGATGTGCAATCCCATGTAGGTTCAATGCAATCGCAAGTAGGTTCAATGCAATCGCAAGTAGGTTCAATGCAATCGCAAGTAGGTGCCTTTCAGTTGAGCTTACAATCACAAGTAGGTGAAGTAATGACCCGTTTGGAGAGATTAGAAACATCGCCTACACCACAATTTGCTGTAGGGCAGGATTCGAACCCTGATTGCAGCGTAGGAGCTGCGGTTGCTGCCCATCCGGTAGCCGCGACCTTCCATTCGCGCCATGGCCTGGTAAATGTAGATGAAGATCCTGGTATGTTGAGACGCAGTGCTCGTCTCTTACACAAGCCTCGTGTATGTTACCGTGAGAGCGATAATCGATGGAATTGGCCACACGATGTGGGCCGGGATTTGAACTCTGGCAGGGATGCAGGTTTACCACCTCGGAACTCGCCTACAGCCCTACAGCGAAGCGAACCGCCCTTGGCGATAGCGAAGACCGTGGCGACGTCTGTCGACGCGGGGGCGGGCGCCACAATCCTACATTATGATACTGGGTGTGCATAATGCATCTTTGTCAACCAGAGAACTGAATGAATTGAATGAATGTTCGAACTCTATATAAATGTATCCTGTTATAGTCATGTTTAAGAAATGGAAAAGTGAGACAAGTTAAATTATTGAACTGGGGAGATTAATTTTTTATTCCAGTTGAAAGTACGTCACTGTAAATTTTACTCCCATTTGTATGTTCCTCAAATGTTATACATGACGTATACTGGACATACTCAATTGGCAATTACCATAATGATGATTGCCCTAAGTTGGTATTTATGAATCAGCATGATGCCATTAGCCTGATGTATATTGCTGTTTTGCCTCTTTGGTGTAATACTTCTAATGATGCATTTGCTGTTTTCTTTTCATTTTATTTCGCTCTGCATATTGCTGTTTTGCCTCTTTGGTGTAATAGTTGACAAGTTAGTTGACTTAATTAAGTTAATTTACTGTACGGGTTTTCAAATGTTTTATATTTTATTATGCCAGATTTTTATATTTTGTACAGAATGCAAAGTAGACATCAAACCAGTCAAGAAATATGTCTGCACAAGTTGTGGAAAAGGTTTTGACTTTCGTAGCAGTCTGGTGCAACACAAGAAACTGCACGAAAAGAAATCGTTAGTCTGTAGCATTTGCTCAAGGTCGTTCACTTACAAACGACACCTCAAACAACACGTTGCAAAGCATATGGTTGGTGAAAGCCAATCGACAAGTAGTGCCAAAGACCCAAAGCAGTACATCTGTAGTTCATGCGGTAAACACTTCACAAGTGTACGGAGTTTTTCTGAGCACAAAAAGTTGCATATGGGTGTCAAGCAACACGTTTGCGGTGTCTGTGGAGAGGGCTTCATGCAGGCCAATGTCCTGGTCACTCACATGCGCTTCCTACACACCGGAGAACGGCCACACGTCTGCAATGTCTGTGGAAAGCAGTACATCCGATCAACCCTTCTCAAGTACCACATGCGCAGCCACACTGGAGAGAAACCTTACACCTGCGTAACGTGTGGTAAAGCATTTGCCCTGCAGGTCTACCTCAAGAGACATTTCACGATGCATACTGGTGAGAATCCCTATTCATGTAGCGAGTGTTCAGTGAAGTTCAACACAAGGTCAAAGTTGAAACGACACATGATGACTCATTCTAACACTAGACCTTTTGGGTGTAGCCTCTGCACGAAAACCTTCAGTCAGATGGCTAACCTTAGGACACACATGCGAACACACACTGGGGAGAAACCATATATGTGCCAGACTTGTGGAACTGCATTTGCACATCAGGGATCGCTGAAAAAACATGCACTATCCCATAACCAAGAAGATCTGTGACATCTATTTAATATTGCTCTGGTTATTAACACTAAAATTTATATAACTTGCTATATTTGTTGATTTTGATTATTCCACATACTGTACTGAAGAATTTATATGAATGTAAGTTTAAATTTTAACACTATATACAGTACTGGTAATGCAAAATCTTGAAATTCTTCACTACCACAAAAATTAAGTTAAGAGAACCATCAGTGCCTAAATCCCTGACACTCTGATTTCAGCCTGCAAAAGTGCTTCTGAGAGAGTCTTAAGGGTTTCTGTACAATGCTGTACTAGAATTACAATAATAATTTATTATCATATTATAATAATAATATTATTATTATAAATCATGCATATTTGCAGGATGGAAAACAATATTACAGTTTAAAATAGAATAAAATAAATTGCCACATACTATGTAAACATCAACACTTTTGCCTGATAAACATGTGTGCTGTTTTAATTGGCCCTATTGTGATTGATTTTCTGTAATAGGCCAGTGCCACTATTCGCAACACTCCGTGCAATCATGTTTGAACATGACAAGTGCTTTTTGGAAATTCAAATATTAAGGTTATTTAGACAAAATTTATATTTCAGTTGTGTTAGCATTACATTTATTAATAGAGAAATGTTGCTCCTGCTTTATTAGTATTAAAATTTTCCGTAGGAATACTGTAGATTGTGATGTGTAGATTGCAAAAACAAATCAATCAGTACATCATTCTATCATAGGCCTACACTTTATTCAGTGGCATTCCACATTTATCTGCAGTGACTGCTGCATTTATAGTTGAAAGCACTTACTGTTTGCAAAATCAGTAAATCTGATTTTATTAGTTAAAATTTAGTACAATTTGAATCTGAATTTCTCAAGTTGTGGAGCATTTGTATTTGTGCGCGCGCTTGTGTGTAAGCCTGCACGCGCGCTCATGTGGCACGTGCGTGGTCATGACTGATGTCTATGTGTAGAATAAAGTTGAACGTGCGATTCCCACATAATGCAGTCACCATTTTCCCGACACGGTGAAGTCAAATGGCAGGCCTGATTGACAAAAAAAGACAATTGCTTTACTCAACAATACTGAATAAAATTGCGAGACTATATTATTATGCATGTGCGACTTTAAGGTTTTTGCATCAAGAAACTCGGACCTCGTTCCTCATCAAACCTTTCTATCTCTGGAATACTGCAACGTTTCCAATCTACGGTGCACCATCTCTGCAACTTTCAAAACATCACCAGTTTGCTCATCCTCTTTCGCTTTCTAAACTCTCCTCTGCTACCCCTTCTGCAACTTCCAATTCACACGAGTGAAACTGAAAACCGAACTGTTAAGCAAACCGAACTCTTAAGCAATCATATGCTAGTTCTCTTACGCTAGTAACGCCACTCCAGGACCAACGATTTCCATCGTAGCATTATGGTGTCTACCATGGGCGTATTTAGGGTGGTTTACGGGTTCAAACCCTCAAATAAGTTACGGAAAAATGTTTTTTTGCGAAATACAAAAAACCTAACTTTTGCGACCGTGTCCAATGGAAACCCCCGAAATTGTTTTCTGGCTACGCTACTGGTGACTACTGGACTTGACCTCAGTCGGATTCTGACTTGCCACCCAGACGGACCAAACAACGTGCTGCACCAAACTTACATGCAAACTTACTTGCAGTTTTTGACATCTGGTGGGAAATCCCATCGAATTTTTCGACGGTAATAATCTATTTATAGAAACAAAATACCGGAGGATTGTGCGCTGGCTGTAGAATTTAGTTCAGGAAGCAATAACTGCGAAAACGTCTAAATAAAACGAAACACATAGAAACTCGAACAAGGTAAGTGTTTCGTAATCTTTTAATGTTGACTTTGGACGAAGTTTCATGACAAAAAGAAATTTGTTAGCGTGTATCCCTGATGTTGGAACGACTTTTACTCTTGCTTAAATCTAATACAGCGGAAGATTCCGCCGCACTAGCAATTATTCCGCGGCGGAAACCGCGCGTGCGCAAACCAAATATTTTGGCAAACCTTCGGGCGAACATTTAGTATCGGGGTGCGTAAGTTTACGGTCGTCGGACTGTATCTTTTGGCATGTGCGCGTTAGGTATCATGTTTTCTACTGACGTCACTAACCCTGACCCTAGCCGACCCTCACGATATCTAACCGGCAAGCTTATAGGATCGGGGGCAAACTTATAGTATCGGGGGCTGAAGGATTATACAGTATCTTTGGGCAATGCTGCGTGGACGCCGGACGGTACCAGGTTTTCTAATAACACTAACCCTGACCCTAACCAACCCTCACGACGTCTAACCTCACCCTAACCAACACTCACGACGCCAGTAAACTTACTCACTATATCCTTCAGCTCCCGATACCATAAGCTTGCCGGATCGGGGGCTGAGGATATTGTGCGTAAGGTTGCTGGCGTCGTGAGTGTCGGTTAGGGTCAGGGTTATGGTTAGTTTCGTCATTGGAAAACATGTTAAAACACCTTCTGCCACTTTAGTAATTTAGGCAGAAGCACCACACTTTACTTTGCCCTGGCTGCTGTTTCCATTTAGTAGAAAAATACTCTGTCGTTAATTCGGCCTGCTTTTCCTTCTAATTCTTCTGTTTTGCTGCTTTGGCTAATCGTTATCTTGGTGAACTGACAGCAGACTAACAGCTGAGACTTGTGCTATGTTTGTTGGCAATAAACACATATTAGTTATCTATTTCCACAGTTTATAATGTAATGCAGTGTATAGCAGTGGCAGTTAAATGTAATGTCATGTAAAATATTTCGAAATAAGCAATAAAAAGCAAGCAGCCAAGATGGCAGTTAGCCTAGTCATGGGAACCTGATTATTCAGCTTATATTTTCAGGTGCTAATTCAAAATTACTACTGATCTGTGTTGGCTTTAGTTCATTGCATTTTGATGCCTACAGTGCTGACTCTTGCACACTCTTATTTATAAGTTCTAAGTTAAGAAACAGATGAAAAAATAAATAAGGCTTTGGTTATTACACTGTAAAGAATTTTAGTAGGTTACCATAGAGAGTACTCTGATGAATTGCCTGGAGTGATGCTAAGTAATTGTTCGTAATAAATAAGTTAATAAATATGCAATGTGCTTGTTTGTTTTCAGATGGCAATGGATATCATGGTTCCGAATCCTCTGCGAGACAAAATTCTTGCAAGGGCCAGGGTATGTTTCATAAATGTTGCTTCGAATGTTACTGCATATTGTTTTACAATATTTCTATCTAGCAATGTGTCTAGACTTTTCTTAGCACCCTTAGAGTGGTACTTCATTTATTTATTTGTTGAACGTATTATATGTGTGAGGTCTGGGATGTGAGATGTGTTCACAAACAACTTGTCTAGGGTTGTTACATGCAGTTCTGAACCAGCAGTCATTGGATTAATTATAGACCCACCAGTGGGCCAACATGCTTCCAAAGATCACCATGCTGCACAATTGCTGCTGTGAAACAGAATAGTCTCTTCATTAAAGCAAGTTGTTTTCAACATTGCCAATGTCATCAACATCAGTGTTGCATCATTATCATTGTTGTCCCTTAGTTGAATGACAAAACATTTATTGATTTACCTTACCAACAATTCCATCACAGACAATATGACATAATACAATCTTAGGCTTCTGCTATCAGTATCATATTCACAGAACTCTTGAAAGGTTCTCAGAGCATGCTATACAAAAGCTCAGATACATACTTGTTCAGATACATACAGCGTGGACGCATTTATGCTTTTCTGATGTTCTATTATTTACACACTGGTGTTGTGTCCTCCAAATCTATTAATTTAACATCTGGTATTGGTTAATGAGCCATACAAGAACTACAGCATAGCGCTAACTATTCACTATTTCAGCCTGGTTTACATGCTGTGTTATAAGGCATGTCCCAGTTGTCCCTCGATGACTTTCCGTTAATGGTTTATATACAGTCTGCTTCCTGAATTCTCTTCCAGACTTACATTGTGTGGTAATAAAGCATGCTAATTGCAGCCATTATTTGAAATGAGTTGTTGAATTTATTTAGACAAAAGTGTTGGCAGCATTCAACAATTAATGTGTTTCGATGTAAGATAGTTTTAAGTCTATAGTTTGTCTAGCCACCGGATATTCTCCTGAGAAAGTCTAAGTGTTTACTAGAAAACTATATACTTTTAGTAATAGTAATGCCTTTTAATATCTGTCAGGATTTTAGCCTCAGATTCAATATCTTTGAAATGTTTAGCCAAACATTGGTACTTTTAAAACATTTTGATTTGAGCCTTCAAGTATCTGTTGAAGCACTCTTGTGTTTGTTTACCAGTTGATATTTGAGCTTTCAAATCAATCATTCGCTTCATATACATGGACGCTCTGTTTGTGTGTTAAAGCAAGGAACGATCGCCCAGTTCAAAGTCAAAGGCGATCTTGTCTATCAGGAGGAAATGAAAACATTTAAAAAAGCCTATGTCATCTTGGACATGTTCAAAGGTAAATGTAACTGCAGTTGAAGTGTTAAACATAAAAGGGTCCTTAATGTGATTTTGTTGTGGTTAGTTTTCATCGTGGTTAGTTTTCAGTTTCCCTATATTGTGTTGCTCTAATAAAAACACTTTTCTTTAATTATGTGGCTTACTTGTAAGTTAGTTATACCAAAAACATGCTTATTAATTTTGACATTTTAAATTGTGTTTTGGTTTCCTGGTCATCATTTTGCAGCAATGTAATTTTCAGGATATTTTCAGCATACGTAAGTAAGTATATTAACCAATTGCTAATTACACTTTGGGGGCATGTATTTGAAAATCTGTGAAATTGACAGATACGGATACACAGTGCGTGGTAAAGGTGTTATTTAATGTCATGGATACTATGTGCATTGTGCACACTAGTTCATTCAGCAGACCAGATGATTTTTAGTTTTTTGTCTTGCAAATTCACATTTCTGTGGTTCTTCTTTGTGCCAAGTCTCCTCACTCATATTTATAATCTTCCAAGTTTATATTTGTGATGGACCCACATAGATGCAGACTCAAGGGTGTCACTAGGTAATCTTAATAATGTTTTTCTGCAACTGTGAACACTTTGCAATCATTCAAATAGCTTCTTCAACACTTGAGGTCTATTCCATCCTGTTGAGGCTAGACTTTGAGCAAGAATTTTCCTGGTTAGTTTTCTTGAAGGGTGCTCTACAAAGGCTCAGAATGAATGAATGAATGAATGAATGAATAAAAGGATTGAATGTACCTGTGTATCAGTTCTGTGTCAGTTGAGCTTAACATGCCTTTCACTTAGGATATTTACCAGCAATCAACTTGTACCTGTTGTAGATTTTGGGATTGGTTGTGGAATGCCAGAGGGCATGACAATTGATCCGATCATTATACCTCTGCCACACATGACTCCAGAAGCCATGGAAGCTCTCATCAGGTGGTGTTACCATCACCAGGATGATCCAGACATGACTGTAGAACAGCTGAATGATAACTTATACCACTGCACTGGTGAAATTAAAGACTCATGGGACATCGAACTCTATAACAGTTTAGACGAAGATGCATTGTTTGATCTCCTTGTTGTTAGTATTCTTTATATCTATCATTCTGAATGTATCAGTAGTCTGTATTGAACAGTAACATATGAAAAGTATGCATTTTACTGTACTAAAATTTTAGCTCTCTTGCCATTTTAATATGGGTTAGGAGGCACTTTCGTGATTAAACACCCCACCCAGTCTTTACAGAAACTTAATTTGTACCTGTAGGAACAGCCCTGATTGATAAGGGAGAGTTTGTTAGTTTTAATGTAGGGTTAATGCTAAATAATTGACACTAGTAATTGGTTTGTCAGCTTTTTGAGAACTTTACATGGTGTGTTCAAATTAACTAAATATTAGTAGTTAATCGAAGCATCATAGTTGTACTTCACTGAGGATGCTTGGTCAAAAAGTGCCTCTAATAGGCTTCTTAAATAATTTCAGTGTCATTTTATCATAAGAGAGCAAAGCTGCACTAAAACAATTATATATATTGTAATTATATATCAGGTGAATACAAGCGTTGGTTGAAGATGTTGCTGTAATCTTTGAATTTAGTCTGCCAAGTACCTGGGTATTCCAGAGATGAGGGACTCACTAACAACCTATATAGCCAACTGCATTGTCCAGGCTGCAGAGGATAAAGAGAAACATGGTGAGGGCGGTGAAGAACAGGAAGACGATGAAGCAGAAGATGCAGAACAAGTAAGTTACTGGGAACAATGGAATTGTAGTTTAATTAATTATTACAGTTGTAAATTATGACAGTAACTAAACATTTCTATTCTGTTCTGCACCACTGTGCATTAATCAGCTGAGGAAACATGTTTTGTTTACTGTAGTGCTCTGAATTCTTACAGTTTGATTGTTTCCCATTAACTCTTTGAACATTTGGACAAATTTTGCTTCCCACTGAGCATTTAGAAGAAATTGTAACACTTATCTTGAATTTTGAGTGTTGCCGTCAAATACTATCAGCCCTAGGGTGATCATTGCCATCTAATGAAAATATATTGTTAAATGACAGGTCACATAATTCATTTTGCAGTGTTTATTGCTGCAACTTGACAGGTTGTCCCGAATTGTCCCACAGGCTGACACTTTAATGAGATAAACGTTTTAATAAGAATGCTTCATAATGTGTAATTTCATGTAAACCAAAGTGCGGTTATGCTGTTGGATAAAATAAAGAATATTCTTACTTACTTACTTACTTATGTTGATACTGTGACAAAACAGAGGATATACAGCAAAACATTGGTATTTCGAACTTCTGGTTATATCGAATAACAGTCAAAGGCCCAGCTACAACCAGTGCAAATGCATACTAACATAACTCCATTGTATCAAACCTGCTTATATCAAAGTCTCACTTGTTGGCACTTTACAGTCATTATTGAACTTCTGACTGATAGATGTATCGAAGTTGCAATGCCACTCTGCGACTTGATACTATTGCCTAGTTGTAGCTGATTGAATAGTTATCAGATGCTTTGTTTGCTGACTGGCTCCAGGTATGAGACAAAGACTGACGCATGTGTATGTCTGGTCACTGGGAGGGGGTCAGTCAGTCGAGGCTAAATGGTATCTAATTTTGCCTTCATACCTTAGCCTCATTGTATTTACCTAAATCCTAGAGCTTCTGAAAGGTGGTATGATGAAGATGAGGGGATTTGATGACAATGACACTACTGACACCACCAAATGCATGAGAAGCTTTGAAAGCGCTAATAGTTATCAGACGGTGTATAGAATATCACAAAACCGAAAATGGATCTATGGCTCGTTTGGCTACACTGGTTAAAGCATACACCCATGTGCCTCGGTGCGTTAGCATGCCGGCTCCCTTACTGATAGCAGCTGATTTAAGAGATTTGAATCTCGGGCTAGCGCAGTCTGTACGTGGGGATTTGTAAAGGCATGGCTCCAATTAAAATTGGCAGTTTGGACGAGCAGGGCCAAGGCCTTATGGTCACTATATGTAAACATGTACACTGTACACTTCCATTTGGGTGAAGTAATTAAGAGCTTATACTGAAACCTCAGATGTATCAAACTGTTGGCCCTTGAACTGTGATGTAGCACCTAGGTCTACTATCAACTGCAGAGGGGTTTCCATTAAAATGTTTACTAATTTAAAATTACCAGACGTGGGCAGGGTACGAGTTAGTATTACACTTTGAGGGAAAGAAGAATTGTACAACAGTGCTTTTGAGAAGCTGTTGGCATTAGGTTTCAGTAACAAATGCTAAACTGCACCATTGTATGTGTAATTGTATTATCTGTATTGAAGACTATGAGATAATTATTGATTAACCATTGTTTTATAGGAAGAGGGTGAGACCCCTTCTGGTACAGATGATCAGCAGGAGCTAGTAACTTTAAAGGCTGAAGAAACAGAAACCGAAGAAAAAAGAGAAGGAGGTTCTGTGGCATCAACACAAGGTGACACCAAAGAGGTGGAAAGCTCGTCTCCCAAGCCAGCGAAATAGTTTTTAGGGTTAAACCGTATTTTACGTTGCTAAATTATTTGATATTGTCACTTTAAAATGGAAGCTGGATTGATGAAACAAATTGTTTCCCTAAATGGAAGTGGGATTGATGAAAACATACCAGTGTTTAAATAGATGCTGGATTGATGGAAATAATTTTTCCTGTAAATAGAAGCTGGATGGATGAAACTAAGTTTTCGATTCAATAGAAGCTGGATTTATGAAAATAATTGTTTCCGTATTTAGAAGCTGGACCCCATGAGAATATTTCTTTGCTTAAATAAAAATTCCATTGATGACAAATATTTCTTTCGTTAAATAGAAGTTGTATTGATAAAAGTAATTTTTTCCAATTAAATGGAAGTTGGATTGATGAAAAAATTTCTTGATGAAATAGAAGCTGGCTGATAGTTATCATACACTTAGGTAGACTGATTACTTACTAACATCGAGTACGGCATTGAAGACATTAGAATAATTTAGCAACGTACAATACGGTTTTACCATTTTTTTTGGATACTGCACACATATGAATGACAGAGATGTCACAAAAACAGCTTGTTAACAAAGAAACTGATTTCTGTCAACTAATGACTAACTGACTCTTCCTTCACTAGTATGTGATGCATTAGCCTATGTAATATTCTGTGAATAGCATACATATTGTAAAATTAAATTTCTGCTCTTCATTACTTGATGTGGACAGGGTCCAAGTCCATACTTGTCTTTCAGATGTATCTATGAAAATGTACTAATCTAATGTGAAAACATTTGGAATGACATCATTGTATCCCTTTGTTATTAGACAACTGAGCAGGTTTGCCGTTAAAACTTGCTTTGACCAGGAGTTTGTGTTATAGGCAGTAGTCTAAAATTTGTATCTTTGCTCTAAAAAAGTTTCGTTCCTACATGAAATTGGCAACATGGAAATGAAATTTTTATAATAAGACATGCATACTGATATTGTAAAAAAAATTCCATCAAAGAAAACTTGCACATTATTTTTTTATAGCACTTTAAGTGCATTATTGGGGCATTCCAGCTCAAGTCAACCAATGCCTTCTACCCGACCACCTCCGAATTGGCTGAAATTTTAATCACATGTTGCAAGATATATTGGATGGAAAAATCCAAAATCTTTGTGTGATATTTGAAATACTTTCTAAGATATCGTAGATTCTGTGACTCCACCCTCGAGAGGCATTTCGTGAAACTTCGAAATGTCCACTTTTTAAGAATTGATATCTCTAGAACTGTTAAAACAAATTAGATGATTTTATTTTTACCTGTACAGTTTCTTGCATAGATTACAAAAATATAATAATTATTATTGTATGTCCTATGATTTCAGCTGAATTAAATGTCAAAGGTGCCTTCATATTCATCTTTCATATAAATTTTGCAATAGTCATTGATCAATAGCGCCATATATGTTGGGCTCATTGCATTCATATTTTACAGATTTTTCTCTCACACCTATGTTTCTTGGGCCAAGGACTCCAATAAAACTGTTTATAACATTGTGCCCTTAATTGTTGGCCCTCAACAACAATTCAGGGCCACTCCTGAAAATCTTAAGTGTGGCATTTCTGATGATAGCAGAGAAATTTTTCTCTCACACTTTATGTTTCCTGGGCCAAGAACTTCAATAAAACTGTTTATAACATTGTGCCCTTAATTGTTGGCTCTCAACAACAATTCAGGGCCACTCCTGAAAATCTTTAGTGTGGCATTTCTGATGATAGCATAGAAATTTTTCTCTCACACCTATGTTTCCTGGGCCAATGACTTCAATAAAACTGTTTATGACATTGTGCCCTTAATTGTAGGCCCTCGAAAACAATTCAGGGCCACTCCTGAAAATCTTAACAGTTGCTAAGTGTGGCCTCTCTGATGATAGCAGAGAATTTTTACTCTCACGCCTATGTTTCCTGGGCCAAGGACTTCAATAAAACTGTTTATAACAGTGTGCCCTTAATTGTTGGCCCTCGACAACAATTTGTATGTATGTTTGTATGTATGTATGAGCACTTGTTATAGCGCCCCTTCGAGATTTCTACTCAGAGGCGCTCCTGATTACAGCGCGGACACTGAATCAGAGTTTAACGCCGAATTGTTGCTTCTGTGTGAGCTTGGAATTGTGATTAAATGAATATTGATTGGTTGATTGCATGCACAGTTGCACATTCAGTCCAAGTACTTAGCCATGTTTCTCTAACCGTTTCATGCAATCCACGACCTCTCCTTAAGCCATCTTGGCTTTTAACAGCTCTCATCATAGACTGCTCAATGACCAGGTCAAGAGCTAAACCTGCCCAAAAGCGATCCAAGCACCTTATGCTGTGATGGCCATGCAGTAACTGCTCGTACAACTTTGCATTGTTCAAGTGGTCAGTTGCAGCAAAGAGACCTAACATACCATGCACAGCATGAAGGTGTACTAAGAAATTGTTTGTTCAATCAGCTAACAGAAACAGCTGTACCAGGTCAATGCATCTCATGTAGGCCTATAGAAGTCACAGTGGAGCTTTGCCAGATTCTTCCGACAACACTTTATTCAATTTCTTCAAAAGTTCACTTAAACGAGAAAGGCTTTCAGATTAGAGTGGATTGCACTCATTAGCAAACACTTTGTCATTGATAGGTTGCTGGAAGAGTAATTCCAGATCAGACATCCTGGTTCTTGAAACAGGTAAGTGTGTGAAATCCATCCAAGTGCACAACAATGTCCAAAAGTGCTTTCATTGCAATTTCGACAGCTTTTACATACAGTGGTTGATCAAATATTATATTTGGTGTTTCAATGTTTGGGCGTACATTCATAGTTTCACGGGGTGAGCTGCCTGCGTGCCACAGCAAATTAAGATTAGTTATTGCAGGCATTGTAATAGGTCGCTGTAGTGATCAGAAGGCCCGGAGATTTCCACCTTTATGTTCCGTCCCATAGAATCAGCAAAGGTCATGATGGTAACACACTTGTTTTGTATCCGTTCACACGCCTTGATAGGCTTCTCCAATCTACTCACTCTACGTGTGTTACCAAAAAGCACCTCTTTGCAACAGTTACAGATACTGTGGAAGGTCCCTAAACCATCCAAAGTCCTTATGTTGTGGTCAACATTATCAGCGACAAAATTGCGTGGGATCTGAACATTTAAGTAAGTAAGTATATTCTTTATTGAACCAGTTGCAATCCGCATTCCGGTGTACGTACATCATATATAATAAACAATCAATAGTCAATATGAATAAAGCAGTCTAACTATAAAAGTTTTTTTCATAATTTTATTATGGTTAGCTAAAGGTATAACCTAAGACGAATATAACAAGAGATATGTCGCGGACGAAAATTACGTCATTGAGCTAGACTATGTTTGTGGCTCTGATTTTACACCCGAAGCTTTGCAGGTCAGATCAGTTTTAGTCCCGTTTCTTTTGTGGACGATTGTCGTAACGAAACGAAAGCGACTTAATTGAACAATAATAATTTGCAATGAATGTATCTTGTAAATTACTAAAAACAACGTCGAGAATGATTCATTTGGCTTTGTTTACGTTTGCTCGGTCGAGAGTTCTTTCCCTGCCGAGTGCCCGGATGACAGTGTAATCTAAAACTAGATGGCCACAGACATCGCCCGCTATGTTTCAGAAAAGACGATCTCTGATTGGCTGACACGTTGCGGCTGCGTATCTCTGGTTATATTCGTCTTAGGTATAACACGGTCATGTACTGCAGTAGAATTATCCTGAAACTTTTCATAATCGAATGTTTAAATCTGACGATTTCATCAACAGACAAACTTAAACCTAATGCATTTCGTTAAGTCCGCATTGAGTTACATCCACTCAAACACCAAACAGAAGTGGTAGCATACAACCCCCAAGAGGTCAGGCGGCATGGAGTATGGCCTGCCCAATGGACGATTGCTTCAACGGCGACTTAATTAAACGTTTCATGAACCTAGTTTAATTCCAACGATCAGAGAAAACCGAAGCCTACATCTACATATTTTCCGTAGAAAACATTCTTATTAAATCCAACGGTAAGGCGGCCATAGCGGCTAGCTTCATTACCACCGCCGAACATCAACAACAGTTACAATTGCCCAAAAAAAAACACAGTAAACGGTCGAAAATGTGCGTATCCTTCACTTTCTTATAAAGTATCTACCTCTATGAACAAATTCTGAAAGTTATATGCTTGTCATAATTTTTCTAAGGTTCCAATAGAATTTGTTTATAAATCTAGCGTACTAAAATGGAAGACTGAAAAGTCTGAAATCATCTTGATAATGATGAAAAGTAAACCCAAGTTCGAAACTTGCGTAAAATAAGTAAGTACATTACAGTAAAAAATAATTAAACTATAAAAGTTGATTTCTCAAAAATGTGCAACTTTTCGTTGATGGAAAATGAAATGTAAACAGTTCAATAATAGGCAAATATGTATTTAAAATTCCATTGTGCCAAGTGGAAGTATGAACGAAAAATCATATTTTTTGTACTCGGACTACCGTCTATTAGTGGCTTGCTTCAACTTGTTGTGTAGGACATTTTTCAACCATGGAAAGCACAAGTTCCATCATAACTTTGCTTATGTCGGCCCCTCCAGTTGGAACCATCTTCCGCATGAATTGCGTCTTGAGCTCCTCAGCCTTTCTCTTCCTCGGTTTTGGAAACGCCTTATTTGTTAGAGCCCTGGGTCGGGAGCGCCTCTGAATCTCTGAGTGGCGCTATACAAATGTTCAATTTACAATTACAACTAGGCACTAGAGACAGAGGAATTTTTATCTTACAATTTGTGGTTGTTTCAGTCAGTAGTTGTTTGTTTTGATCTGTATTACATGTAGTTTTAATTCTGAAAAGTCAGGTTTCTCTCAGTTCCTTGGAAAAAACTTAATTACAAAGACTTTATGGTTTTAATGGGGTCAAATTCATGATTGTTAGCAGTGGGGGAGAGGCTTACATCCTAGAGCAAAATGTATTGCTGAAAAGTATCTTCAATCGGAGATTTGTATTGGTATTTAATAGTTTATTTATCTGTCCATTTAGTATAAACCAGTGATCAATCAATCATCAAGAATAAACCATCATATAAATGTTGAAATTGTCTGTGAATAAATTAATGTATAAATAACTACTTGTATGTTTGGTGTTTGGAATAAAGCAACAAACTACAATTATTGTTACAACTTGAATCAGTCATATAACACTTTAACGATGAGCTGCATTGGTTTCCCAGTCACGTCCAGTACACTCTCGTAGTTAAAGTATGAATGGAGTCAAATGGACCCTTATAATTCCTCAATTGCTCAGCCATAATTAAAAAAATTTGAAAAATGATACTGCTTGGTGCAATTCAAGTTATATTTCAAACGTTATCATGGGAAGAAAATTTTTTTAGATGAAAAATTGACTGGACAATGTCTTAATAAGGGTTAACTACAAAGTTTTAGTGTTTCCAGAAGCCAAATCAAAGGAACAGATCAAATTGGACTGGAAGCGATGCATAATGTCATTTTCTTTTACAAGAAATTCATTGCAAAATGAATGTAACAAACTTGCAACAATCACAAAAAACTGTAATGTTACAGTCATATACTTCAAGAAAAAATGATTTTGTGCAGACATACTTTTCTCACTGTAATATTATATACTTTGGTATTTTTACGGGTAAATACTCGCCCGTATACAAATACACATGCTGATGTATTGCTTCTTCCTTCTGAAGCAAACCAAGCATTTTTCTACTGCAACTACTGAGGTCGATTTGCTGAAAAAATATAGAAGTAACTGTAATAACATATTGCAGAAACAAAAACGTGTTCTGCATAGTATAAATACTATAAAACATTTGAGTGTACCAAAAATAAGTGCTGGTATACCATCTACGTTTACGTGCTAGTTCTGGCGTGCCAGGTTCATTATCATGTCTTATCTAGCAAAGAAGTAGATTTTCTGTAAAATTCGAAAGCCAAAAGTCAAATTAGCACCGTTTTTTAAAATTGCACCAGTTCCTAGTGCAGCTTGAAAGCCCACCTTTCGGTGAATAAGCTGGTCTCCCTGACGTGGCTTTTGTGGGCACTGGAAATTTTCCAAGATTTACATTACCTTAAACCTCGACATATGCCTCAGAAGTCAGAACTACTGTAGGAGGGAGCGAAAGTATGTTAATTATATACGGTAAACTAATGTGTAGTTGTATTTTGGGGAAACAGTGTTTAGATATAGTATTAGCCTACTGTTAACCTGAATATAACGAGTAATTTTAAGTTATGCTCAATTTAATTGGCAAGGTGGCTTGATCAGTTGGAGACGTTTGCTCTATGTTTTTGCGCCTATTATAATATCATTGGTAAATCAAGTTTTGGAACAGTGACTTCCGGTTTATAAAATATTGTTTATTATTATTGTTATTGTTATTATTAGAAAAAAATACAGGGTCATCTACTGTAGGCGTCAATGATAAACATTATATACTTCCATGCTTTGGCCTTTGATTATGGCGTTCGTAGCTTATGGATGAGGTGATATTTGCAGAAATAGCTCTGAAGCAACGCGCACATGGGGACTTATATTATTCATATCGTTTTAGAGATCAGTTGGAATCGTTAACATCTTTTAGCCGTAGACCTACACCCAATGCAAGCCCTTGATCGGAAATAAGTTTTTAGTATGCTTTTAAAGAATTTAGTATGCCAGATTTTGCCGAGACGACTGCCGTCAGTGTACAGAAGAATAACCGTCGGCTGCATCGTTCTTGCCCTGCTGTACTTGGCTTTTCATCGTCGGCGATCATGGAGCCCCGTTTCTAGCCCGGCCCCGATGCCCAGCTTCATCGTGCGCCCAACTCGAAATCAGTCGACAGAGGGCAGCGGTAGCCCAGGAACTGTACCAAAGATCATCCATCAGACGTGGAAGACGAGAGACGGCATTCCAGAGACGTTTCGACCATGGATGGAAAGTTGGATAAAGCTAAACCGTGACTGGAATTACTGGTTTTGGACGGACGAAGATATGAGGATCTTCATGGCAACAATGTTTCCTCAATACCTGGCACTCTATGACAGTTATCCAACACACTATTATCGAGTGGATGCCTTCAGGTTGCTTACATTTTATCAGCTGCACAGAACATTTAAATGTGTTACACACATACACATGCACATCTACATGCACACGCACGCATAGTTTGTCTGTTGTTCAGGGATAATCATGGCCTACCAAATGACCATTATGTACAGTAGTGACTAACACTATCTATTCTTGTCCTGCTGTACTTGACTTTTCATCGTCGACGTTCCTGGAGGGACCATAGTTTCAAGAATTAATTCTAAGTAATTTTTAGCTTCACTAATGATTTTTGTTAGCTGACACTTCTTAGGATCTTTAGAAACCAAGGCATAAAATCTAGTCTTGATATTGTGGCTTTTGTTGTTGTCCTCCTGGAACTGCTGTTCTTTGATAGAAGTAAATCTGTGAAGTTAACTGTTAACACATATAGATCTAGATAAATGCATATGTGTCTGTATATTCAGCATATTTATTTATGTAGGTAGGTATAGGTTTGTATAAAAATATATTTTACAATTATGTTAGAAGAAATATGATGAATTATAATTAACAGTGAATTGTTGAACAATGAGCATGCACTTGGTTATATAATTATAGATTTATATTCTATGTATATATATATGTACATACAATATGTTTTTGTTTGCCACGCCTCCTTTTTTATATTAATTTGTTCAAACTGGATGGGAACTGTTGTCTTTACTTTGAATACATGGTGTTCTTAATGTTTGTAGGTACTTTTTGCTGTACGTGCATGGTGGAGTGTATGCTGACCTTGATATGGAATGCCTTCGACCTCTCGATGACATCGCTGCAAAAGACGATTGTGTTCTGAGCCAGGAGCCTCTGGAGCACGCACACTTCTTAAGTAGTCTTGGTCCACCACTTGTTTCCAATGCCCTGATGGCTTGCAAACCAAAGCATCCATTCTTTGAATATGTCATCAACCATCTTAATTCGTACACTGGCTTCTTCACCTGGAGTGACATCCTGCATTCCACTGGTCCTTTCATGCTGACTGACGCCTTTAAGAATTACCATCATGTCTGGCCTTTTATATCCAGTGAAGTGGCTAACAAAGTAAGGCTTGCAAACCCTGAGGAATTCCACCCTCACCCAGATGATAGTATGATAGACCACATGCGAAAGATGTGCAGAAACTCTCAGGGAAGGGTGCTTCCATCTGAGTCATTCGCTAACCTGCAGAAGACGCTCTGCAGTAAGCTCACGAGTCATGAGTTTGGCCGGAGGATTGATTCCTCAGCATACACAAATCATCATTGGACTCATACATGGGCTGGGAAGTTTCATGATCCTTGGGGCGTGTATGACATGAGAATACGCTTCCCAGTCAGTGACTTGCTGTCGGTGCGCTAATACATGTTGTGAATTGAGTCCGGTGCTTTGATTTTTTAGAACTGGAAATCTAACTTCTGAGACCATGTGACGAGTCCTATCAATATAGTGATTATTTGGGAAATGCCAAGCAGAGTCATATTGGAAATTCTGTGAACTAGAGCACAGGTATGTAAATGTACCAAGAGTAATTGGAGATGAGGAATGTCTGCTGTGACATCAGATTTACTTTCCAATCTTAGGTTTTCAGGATGCTGAGAGCAGCCAACTTACATGTAATTAAAGAGATTGTAGCACACAAAAGCACAAAATAGGTAGAATGAAGACGGTATTAGTAAGGCTTGCAGGCGATGTACAGGAGAGTGGAAGGTCAGGTGAGCACTTGCTTTATTCCCAGAAAGTGCCATCATATTATGGTCTCAATAGAATGTGTTAGCTAAGACCTGTCGAATGCAATAAATTGGAGAAAAATCGTTTGCTGTATACTGTCTAACAGAGAGAACTGTCGATTTATCTTGAGATTTTCATTGAAATGTGAGTAAATACTTGGTATTGCAATGAAAAGGTGCTATGTAAAAGACTGATTACATTGATTAACTCTTGGAAATTTCAAAACAGAAATCATAAACCTGTTTTAATGAAACTGATTGGACATGCTTTGATATAGTTTGATTTTACATTTTGTTATTGAAGAAGCATTCCACAGCATTTCCGCTTGATCTAGTATCTAATCTAATTACTTCAATAGTGCTATCGTCCATTGAGGGCTCCCCAAAGAGGAAAAGGTCACCCAAATGCAGCAAGGGGAGTGGGCTATGCCTAATACGAACGTCCGCATTCAACTTGGCACATACAGTTACCAGGGCCGGATTAGCAAATGTGGTGGCCCTGTTCAGTAAGACTGTGGGGGCCCAGCCCCATAGAATCACAACAAAAGGACACATAAAACATGTACGTCATATTCAGCAAATCAATATTCTTCTATTATTATAATTCGTGCCTTTTTTTATTTTTGTACAATATCAGTAGGGTTTATAATTATCCAATCTGGTGTTAAAGACTTTAACTTAAAGTATACATCTTTTACGGTTTAACAATATTAGAGTGACTCGTGGTGGGAGTCGTGGTAAAAGAGTAGGCCTATTACAACTGCAGGCTTACCACAATACAGAAAATAAAAACAGGCCTAATAGGCTTAGGCTAACAATATAGTCTTGACTGATTGGACACAGTGTTTGCAGCTAGTTTACATTTTGTAGCAAAACTAACAGCCTAGAGAGTTAAGAGCAAAAAAAATTATGAATTGACAATGACAATCAATATCGCTAAAACTGTCATGGAATGTAGGCCTACACACATAGGCCCATACGTTGCGAGCCTTTTGGCTGTGTCGTCAAACAAAATGTAGCTCACGTTCAGGAGAATCCGCAAGCTTCGCTCTACTCTTGACACTGCATAACTGAAAACACTGATATTCTGACGCGACTTGACTACTGCAACTTATCTTTACTCTATGGTCTCTCTGAATGCACACTGCTTCCTCTAAACAAAATAACGCATCAAGCTGCAAGACTGTGTCTTGGACTCTCGTATACAGAGTCCGTATCACACCTGCTCTTCGTTCTCTGCGCTGGCTTCCTGTCTGTGAGTGTGTCCGCTTCATGCTGGCACTCCTCGTGTACAGAGCACGCGCAGATCATCTGCCTTCCTACTTATCTTCCATGCTCCTCTATTCAGTCAGCATCTGCTGGAAACAATAATTATTGTTGTTTCCTATGTTGTTTCTGGTATACGTCTTGTCTTGTCACAGTTGTCGGTCCCTCCATCTGGTACTCTCTACCAGTCTACCTCCTCATGTTTGCTCTAAACTGAAAACTTGCCTCTTCCAGTCTACCTACGGCTCTTAATGGTTGATCGACTTCAATGTGCACTTCTGAATTTTTAAGTATGGTACTGTATTGTATGTCACTTTCGATGCTCGACAATGTCAAACTAACGAGTCTGTCTTCGACATTGACGCTCTCGGTCTGTTTTTAATCAATTTGAGTTTTGTAAACGAACGTTCTCTGCTGCAGTTTGTCTCCATCAGAACAGGATAGGCCTATATTCACAGTGCTGTCTCAATATTTGGAAAGGTGTCATTGATTCCTTTTTGTGATTACCCAGTAAAGGATGTTTCATTTGTCTGTTCATGAGCAAATGACTTTGCTAGGTCAGCAAACTGAATCATTTCGTTTTCGGCTGATTTTGAGATGAACCTGCCTGATAATAGAAACTTTAATAGGGACCCACACAAGTGCAAAAGTCGTTTGTTGTGTGTATTAAAATGAGCAGTTTCTAATAATTTATTATGAGTTTTTTGCTCATTTTTACTGTTAGACTTAACAAATAAGAATAATAATTCTAAAATACTGAACACAATTCTTTGGCATTTGTGGGGGCCCCTCAAGTGTGGGGGCCCCTGTTCGGCCGAACATGTTGAACATGCCTTAATCCGCCTCTGACAGTTACATTGGTATACTTGGTACAGTCTGTGCCTCAAACAGCCACTTCAGTCGGAAAACCGTCTGTTTAGCAGTCATCCTTTAAAGACGTCCTCCATAAGGGAGAGGTCATGCAAATGCCCAGCGGGTTATGCCTAATCTAGGGTACCCTGTTGATGTTGCAGAGATGCGCTATGGGATGGATACTTTGATATCCCTACTCCACCTCGTAACACCCAGATTGGGTATCTTGAGCGCCTCTGGATGAGTCTCTCGTGAAGAGGCGCCATAAAATTTGTGATTGCAATTACTAGTAGGCCTATAATCTACACCTTAATACTCTGCTAAAAGTGTGGACGTCCGCAAAGGGGATGGAAGGGTAGCCTATAATGTCAAAGGCGCACAAATGCGGATATGGGAGGGCAGGTAAACCACTTATGCGTGCATCATTTATGGACCTTACCTAGTCTGACAGACCAGAAGGCAGGTTACGATGAGTACACAAGTTGACAACGATTAGTCTGAAGTCTAGATCTGCATACAACTCGTAGCTGTGAAGGTGGGATTGAATTTATTGCTGTTAACAGGTGACTCCGAGCAATGTTTATAACTTTATATTATAAGAATTATTATAGGCTATGGCTATTGGTAAAAGTGCATTTTAGCGTATTTTATTCTTGATGCTGCCAGGCAGTGCCAGCTGAGTAGTTTTAGCGTATTTGATTATTTCCTCCATGTGTCTGCGTAAATGGAAGCTGGATTGATAAAAATAATTGTTTACCGAAATGGAAGTTGGATTGATGAAACGAGCTATTTGCTAAAATTGAAGCTGGATTGATGAAAACAGCGTGTAGTTTAGGTTAGTAGGCTAGGCTAAATGACTCGCCATTGCATGAGTTTCAGAGTTGGTCGAATAGCCTACAAGTTGGATTGACGAAAAGAATTCTTGATAAATAGAAGTGGGATTGATGAAAATAATTTTATGGTAAATAGAAGTGGGATTCAGTGGCGTAACGAGGGGTTCGTGCGCCCGGGGGCAAGAATTTCCTACAAATTTTTTTGCTTTTCCGTCTTTTATCCTTAAAAAGTGGTCAAATTGTCAGAAGCCCCATTTCGCGCCCCCCCGCGCCCGCGCCCCTGTGCAAGACTCATGTATAATAGTTACTTTTTGACTTTTTTAGCTATTCTTGCCTGATTTCTTTAAAAAAACTTGTTTTTAAAGCCTAATTTGGCGCCCCCCTGTCCTGCGCCCGGGGGCGGCCGGACCCTGCCCCCTCGTTACGCCGCTGGTGGGATTGATGAAAAGAATCTTGCTTAAATTGAAGCTGGATTCATTACAGTTAGCCTATCACGAAAATCATTGAAATAATAAAATACGCTAACATAGGCCTATCCTACACGTCTACCTACAGTGTCAATAAAATACGATAAAATGCACTTGCCCGGCTATTTTGATCAGACTGTGAGCTTGTAGGCTGAAGTAATCTTTATTAGCACGGTCGAGACAAACGCCCATACTTTAGTGGAAAGCCCGAAAGGTGATAGAGCATCTAGACCTAGAAACGTTTACAAAGTGTTGTTTGAATCTGTTGTTACATTAGAAATCAGTACGCCACTGTCTATACCTCGGGCGATGCTCAACTTCTGAAGGTGCATGCGGTTTTAGGTCAGCAATAATTATGCTGACGATGTGCAATCGTACACTCACTGCCAACCATCCAACGCAATCTCAGCAGTTCGGGTCATTAGCGGGACTATGGGTGCTCTAACCGTCTAAGACAAAATTCATCAGGCTAGGCACTCGGAAACAGCTAGCTAAACTTGTCTTTACCACTCTTACGACTAAATTCCCTGATTATATATTTCCTACCACGGTTCGTGACCTCGGCGTCCAGCTGCGTCCAGCTGGACCAAGAGCTCACTTTTGCTCCACACTTTCATTGTGTTGCTCGGGACTGCTATTACCAGCTGCTTCAGCTTCGTACTGTTGCTCGCTTACGTCTGCTGCCACCCTTACTCTAGTGCATTCCTTCATCAAAGCTCACCTAGACTACTGCTCATCACTACTCTGGCCTCCCATCTAGCCGCATAGCATGCTTGGACCGAGTTTTGCTCTCTGCAGCGCACCTCATTGGGCAAATTCCCAAGTATGGTCACTTCTCTAGCTACATGTTGAAAGTCCTTCACTGGCTCCTTATCTGCCAGCGCATCGAGTACAGGGCAGCTGCCCTGGTTTGGCGCTGTCTCCAGGGCTTAGCTCCAATTTATCTCCGTCAGCTCTGCTGTTTGATTTCATCATTTCTGGTGTCCCGGGGCGTCGCCTCCTACGCTACGCAGAAAAAGTAGTTCTGGTTCCGTTTGTTCGTACCGCAACTATGCGGAATCGAGCGTTTTCAGTGGTAGGCTCAGTGATCTGGAATGGTCTTCCTCTAGAGCTGTGTCTACACCCTGGGCCTCTGCCTGAAACTTTTCTCACTAAATTCAAAACTGTTCTTTTTGGGCGCGTTCGAGTCGGGAGCGCCTCTGAGTAGTTTCCTTGCAGGGGCGCTATATAAATCCCCGAATTAATTAATTAATAACGAATCAAATTTGGCTATTATAGGCTCCTTATCGGGCCTTTGGCAAGTTGTCACCTAGTTGTCCATAAAGGATTACCACAAAAATGGCTTAACTCTATCGAATGGCCTACCTATTCTACCCCACAATTTCGCACATTTGATATTGCCATCTTTGAGTACGCTGGCACTCCAAAATAGCAGGTCTACTAATAATAAAAGCCTTGTTCTGTTTTCCATCTGACTGAAGTTGGTGTCCAAGACACAGGCTCTACTGAAACAACTAAGTACCTAAGTACCTGAATTAACTATTACTACCAACTTCAGATACTGACATTGGACATAGACCTTCTCCAATTGTCTGCATTTGAACTGATTGGGATTCAGGCATAGGCGCAACCACCCTATGGGACCCGTGGGACGCGTCTCCCCAACTTTCAAAAAGCTTGGGACCGTCCCCCAACTTTTGAAAATTTTGAGGTAAACAAGAGCTCAAAATGCACTCCATTAATTTGGTATCAAATGCTCAAAATTGCGTTGGCTTCTGGGGCTCCGCCCCAGACCCCGATGGTGGAGCTTACAACGCTCCCCCGAACCCCTAGTCGTTAGGGGCTTCTTGCCTTCGTCATTCGCGGCTGTGCGCCTTCCGCACTCGCAATTCCCCCCTCACTCGGACGTTCTAGTAGGTCTGTCCCCTAACAAATCACTGGACCTGGCCGATAAAATACAGGTTAGGGCCTAAGGCTAAAGCCGCTAAACTCAATTGAGTATGTAAGAATTCATGGCAGAATGTTGCTGTATAATTTCACTCTAAAACTTTACTTATCTCGATTTTTAAAATTCGTCTAAGGCTCGCGGTAGAAGCCTAGGAGGACATTTCAATTTTTAATGCTGCGACTGCGAGTGGTGTTCTTCTAAAACCTAAAATCTCAGTTTATTTATAATAATAAAGTCATATTTTTTCAAAGATTTAGATGGTTTAGGTACTTTTACATCGAAATCATCGGTGAAAATATTGAGGTAAATTAGAGCCCAAAATGTACTCCATTTGGTATCAAATGCTCAAAATTGCGTTGGCTTCTGGGGCTCCGCCCCAGACCCCGATGGGGAGCTTACGACGTTCCCCCATACCTCCTAGTCGTTATGGGGCTTCTTGCCTTCGGCAATCGCAGCTTCGCGCCTTCGGCGCTCGCAATTCCCCCCGCTCACACATTCTAGTAGGTCCCCCCAACCTGTGGACCGTGGTTGCGCCCCTGCTTTCAGGACGTCCGTTTGGACGACCGCCAGTGAGTTGATATCATGGCGCTAAAATCGAAAATCAATTAAGAAATCTAGGTTTGGCACTAAACGCCACAATATCGGTTCTATTAATTTCTCTGGGTTTATGATATTGCAATTATTAGGTATGATCTAAATTTATTCTATCATGGAAGCCCACGCGGCTAGGCTATATTCAACGATGTCTGTTTAGTTAAATATATAATCATCTACATATTAATATTATTACATATATAGTAAACTTATATTAATTCATGTAGCCTTGCTACATGAATGCAGAAACAGCTTATTCACAGGCGCTTAGACTTGCTTAGCCTAAACAAACTCGATAGGCGGGGAATCGGTTCCAATATCCAAAGGGGTCAGGCAGCCATGGATTGACAGTGTTATGGTATATCCTATACCCAATTCCGAAATAAGAATAGTGCACACGTATAGGGTTTAATACTTGCATTAATTGTTTAAGTGCAACACGACAAAGGTTAATAGCTACCTTAGCCTGGATTTTTTATATTCAAATGGTATTTATTGAGTGCTGAGTTCTAATTGGAAATCATCTTTAATTTTCGTATATTAGAACAAATCATTAGACTGAAATAATCAGTACAATTTCTAAAAATGTCGTTTTTCTTTACATTAGACGTCCTTATTGGATGACCCCTGCAATGTTTTGATGTTGTTGCGCTTAAACCGAAAATTAATTAAGGAATTCAGTTTTTTCACTGAAGTCCTAAAGATAACATGAAGTCATTAACCTGACTCATTGAATTCAAAAGATGTTTATTGAGTGGTGAGTTCTATTTTGAAGTCATCTTCAATTTTCGAGTGTTAGGACAAAGCATTAGACCGAAAAAATCAGTACAGTTTGTGAAATGTCGTTTTTCTTTACATTAGACGAATTCGGTGCAGGTGGTGCTTGTCCACTCGCAGCGTTTCACATGGTCATCCCATAAGAGGCCGCTAGGAGCACATGGGCGTTGGTCGTACATGTATTGGTTGGAACAAGTGGCATAGACGTGACATCCTTTGCACGATTGGTAGTCTCCGTTGGACTTCCCAGCGCACGACTTGATGCAAGATGGACCTGTACTTTGTTCAACGCTGCAATCTAAAATGACAAATGACCTTGTTACTGATGAGCTTGATATTTACATCCAGGGCCTAAAGATGCCCTTGTAGGTCTAGAGCCTGATTCTGATAAAAGTTTTATCATAAAGCGCTTCACTTTTTACTAGACAGATTAGGCCTATATATAGGCCGACATTTTAGTTGTAGGCCTATTTCATCATTTAAGTTACTTTTACGAGCCTAAATGCGTCGCACGTACTCTCTCGTGCATCTGGCGATTCTTCTGCAGCTATCGACATTTGAAAACTTGTCGCTGCATTCGAACTGTCCGTCCAAAGCAGATCATGAATAGTCTTCAACTTGCATATTTATAAATGTGGCTTCTATTCGCTTATTAAAGGAGCGTGAAGTCATTGATATTACATGTAATAATTATTTTGAATACCTCGCTTTTTGCGGCAGTAGACTGTTTTGTCCGAAGAGTTTCCATATGTGTATCTCGGAGTCCAGATCCACTTCGCATCACCGCTGATACCTGAGATGACTCCCCATGGACTGTCTCCATTGACTCCAATCACGGTGGCTGCTGGCCATGCAGAGTCATCGTAACTCACTCCAGCCCCGCTTTCGTCGGATGTGTTGGTGCATTTCCAAGATCCATCGGTTGTGCTAAATGCACCGGAAGCAAGAATACCGGCCACAGATCCAACATCGACTCCCTTGATGGCGATGACCTTGGCTGAAGCTGCTACCTGGACTCTATCGGCAGCAGTCCATGAGTCTGCATTCGTCAGACCAGATACTCGAGAACCGTCGATGTATAACTCGAATTGATTGTCCACGGTAACAATGAAGTCTGAATCCGTGCAGAGCGGCAACTGCTGCTCTGCTGGGATTGGATCGGCCAACAAGTTACTGTGCGCACAGCTGCAGGAACAACGCCAGACCTGTTAAACAGTCAAAAACTTCGTTGGAAAAGCAATTTATTGTCGGAAAAAAGTCACGAAAAACGTTCAGAACATAGAGGTACGAGAAAGTGAGCCATGAGGTGACTAGTAAGAAGTGGCAACGGTTACTATCCTAGTCTTGTTTTTGGTTTCTTTATTTTCATATTTAATTTCGTCTTAGTCATTCTCTTCGTCTGAAATGAGTGCTTTCTCTTTTACTTGTATCCAAACTCGTGAACCCTTTACGATGTAGCCTACGCACTGTTGTAGTCACATTCTTAACGTCCTCAGCGCTTATATTGTGCCAGTTGACACAATACTTTTTCCACTGCATTAATTAACCTGGCTTTAAGATGGTTCAAATAGCCCTTTACGATGTACGCAGTAGGCCTACTGCTGTTGTCCACACTCTTAACGTCCTCAGCGCTTATATTATGTCAGTTGACACAATACTTTTTCTGTTTGTGTGCTTTCTGAAAATTTTCATGTCATCGTCGTCTTATATTAAAGTCTTTAATAAAATTTCTTCGACCGATCTATGGGTCTATACGAGCAAACCGAATTACGTTACAGAAAGAGCATTTCTTAAAATCACATCCTAAAAATTGTAGTGTGACTGTGTGATAGCCTATGTTCAGTGTTTTAGTTGTCAAAAACTAACTGGGGGGGTCGAACATTTTTCAGATTTCGAAAGTACACGACCACAGGTCTAAATTAAATTTTAATGTTGTTAATATGAAACAACTGACGACTCATGAGATATCTTAGTTTCTTCTTTAAATTTAGGCCTATCTATGCGACATAACAAAGAAATTACATAATCATAGGGGCGTAGCCAGGAAAAAAATTTCAGAGGGGGTTTTAACTTTTAAGTTTTCGGGGTTTTCCATTGGAAATGGTCGTATTTTTCTACATATTTAGTTTTTAATAACATAATGCATTTATTTGGGGGGGTTGAACCTGTAAAACCACCCCCTAAAAACGCCCATGCATGACCACATAGACAAAACACCTGGTTTTGGAAAGTAATTCAATAACACAAACCATAATGCATAGATTCTTACACTATACCCGGTAGTTTACAAAAATAATTTTGGACTATGTTTTGTAATTTCTGTTTTCTTTGGTAACCCAATGGCTTTGGACAAAGCACCATGTCTGCCAGCTTTAAGACAAGAAATAACATATTTTTCTACATTCCATGCAGTAAGAGGTGGACCATTGATGCCAATCATCAACAGATCATTCACTGAATTCACCAGAAGCCTGTTTCTTCCACTAGTGTGACATAAATTCATCTGACTGAATCCTCTTTCACACTCAGCAGATGAAACAGGTAGAACTTCCAACAAAGTAATAAGTGGCTGTAATTTCTGCCCAAGCATTAAACCATCGCTCTTTTTAAGCATAGACATATTCAAGCAAAACATCAGCTGCGTCAGAATTACTCATTCCAAACTCTACTCAATGCAATATGTCTTTCTCCACACACTAAATAGCCTCAACCATGTGCTCGAACTATAGCATGCCATAAGAGGAAAAGGAAATAAACGTGTTACAATTCTGTAGACTAGTTCTCCTCTCTCAGTCACAAACCATAACAGTAAGTAAGTAACTAATTTACTTAAAAGTAAAGGAATTGGGCTATATATTATTTTGTACTTGATGACAGAGCAACAGCCGGGGGGGTCAAGACCTAACCCCCCCAGCATCTTTTCAGTTACTTAGCTGAGGGGGTTAGTAAAAGAACTAGGGGGGTTGAACCCCCCCCCAACCCCCCGACAACTAAAACACTGCCTATGTTGAAATGAAACACATTTATAATCTAAACTTACAAATCGTGAACGTCATTTCTTTTTCCGTCGTCTGCGACTTGTAAACAAACTAAGTTGAAGCGTGAAGAACGTCTTCTTTCGACAGGTATTCAATGACAATTGCAGTTTAGGTCGTCTGTTATATAGCAACGGATGAGCTTATCTTGACAGGTTTTAAAGATTTACGATTCGACGGCCGCTCAAGTGAAGTAGCGTTATCAGTTATGGCGTGCTCATTTTTGTGCATGTCCAGAGAAATGCAATTAATTAAAAGTTCGAGTTCTGGTGAATAACCAAATTTTACGTAAGGCTAGTTGACCTTAGTAAGTCAGCGCATTTCGTGTGTTTGATTTTAATTTATTGCTGTTTGTGAATTTGTCACAGAGGCAACTTCGTGGAAAGGTCAACATAAGGTACACGGGCGACTTAGCTGAGGGTTTCATAAACACATTGTTTCTTGCGACTTGAAGTTCACTAGAAATGATGAGGCGTGAGAAGGCAGAGTCCATTGTTGCATAAAATGGGCCCTATTCATCATGATTTTCAGTTAAAGTCGCAATATAGGCCTATGTGGCATGTGCAGTCCTACGCTGCACTCACTGTCACATTTTAATCTGTTCTACAGACAATTGCACTCTCTTGAAAAGTATTTGTTTGGATGATAGAAAAGCGGATGTTTGCACAGAGGATGGGGTGGGTAAGGGGGAGTGAGGTCTTCAGAGTAGGTTATTTTGTCGACGTTCTTTACTGGAAACCTAGTACTGCGTTGGATATAATGAGAATCTGCTTGACACGGCAATCTCAAAGTACTCCACCTCGTAGGTACAACATGAAAGAAGTAGCCTAATCTAGGCCTTAGTATTCCGATGAATTGCGCACATAAGCTACTAAGGGGATGGAGAAGGGAAATGCCACACGCGGACATGAGGAGGGAGGTATTTCCCAGATTTTATAGTCCACAGCATTTAGATGTGGACTGTTTGAAGGTCAAAGTGCAGGACGCACGGTGGCAGAAGTTTCGTTCGTCAGCAGTTCGACGGTATCACAAGCTCGGTGGGTTGGAGACGATAAATTATTTGATACGATACTAGACGAAACATCTATGTTTATGAAACTCTAACCATTGATCTCATATGGTCTATTAATGATAGTGCATTCGATATTGTTGCCTTGCCCACCCCGATGGAATTCGTATTATGAGTTTTACTCAATGCTGAATCTAAGCTGAAGTGAGTGTGCGCTGCAATATTATAGCCTGCTTTTTGCAGCAAAAAGTAGCATATATGCAGGAGTAGGGTATGTATCAGTTGCGTCACTTATGGAACCAGTTTCGGCTGCATTCGATGTCCTCCAAGGAGACAACATGTCATGCCCTTTGTTTGTGCTACTAACACCGCAGACGCTGAAAATCATGTTACATGCAGTGCCAATTACACTGACTGAATGTTGATGCTGCACTACTGGCCAGGATCGATATAAGTAGTTAATTGGACGTCTTTTTAACGATAGTTAGTTCCTCATAGCAGCAGTTTGTCATCCTAAGTTCAAACTCAGATTGAAATCCGGAAGTGAAAGTCTGATGCTCCATGATTCTGCAGAAAGCTATAAAGAAAAACTAATGCTAACTATAACTGTAACTATAACTAAAGCAAGAAACCATTAACTATTACTGTTTTACTGTAACTAAAATAAAACCTGTAAAGAGAATCACACTGGGGAAGGTCATTCCATATGTAGTGACCTACCATAGCAAACGTCCGGTGGTGGGCCAGAGCAGTCCCAGTCCTAGGTACAAAAAGATCAAGCCGATCTGAAGAGCGCAAAGAGCGAGATGAGGATGCAAATAACGGTTTTTGCATACAGTCTGAGAGGTATTTCGAGGCACTGCCTAGCAGGAATTTGGAGACCATAACGAGGATCTTAGACTGGATGCGCGCAGCAATAGGGTGCCAGAGTAAGACTTCAAGCATATAAATTATGTGGAGATTATTATGAGCAAAGCGAGGGAGTCGGGCTATGAGCCTAGCTGATGCATTTAAAACCGATTGAAGGGAAAGAGACGCTGCTTTAGGAGGCCATGAGAAGTGAGTTGCAGTATTCCAAGCGGGAGCAGACAAATGCATGGACTATGGTGGTATTCGATTCCTGTAATAACTTTTGATCATCCGTTCATTCTATGAATTGCAATCATACTGCGGTGTGTCAGTTTAAAATAATAAACGAAGATTATTATTAAATATAGACAGTGGCGGCTCTAGACTTTTGCAACGGGGGGGCACGGAGGGGCCGGGGAAACAGATGGAGGGCCGGTCTATTTTCGTCAAAATTGAGAATGGTGACAAGAAACCTGTATTGGAGCTACATGAATTGTTTAATCAACAGCCTCAAGTTAAGACACAAATGGAAGCAGGCTAACTTTGTTAAAAGTGAAACCTATGAACTACAAACAATACATGCACTTTTAATTAAGTGCAAGTTTTATTAAGACTGTCATGCCTAGAGTCAAACTGTTCCACAAAGGCACCCATGGTAATCGACTCTGCACGAACACATTCAACTAACAGCATTGATAAACTGCTCTCTGAAACGAATATCAGACATATTTGCTTTGCAAATATGTCTAATATTAGAAAAGACTTGTGTTTTGGCGTTAAAGATTGTATACCAATCATAATAGTAAGCTAAGCGAATGGTCAGAGAATTGTCGATTTAGTTTGGAATGATATAATAACTGGATGTAGACAAGTTGCCTAAATGCAGTCTGTGGGATCCACTTCAGAACGATGCCCAGAGTTTTATCTGCAGCCGAGCCCGAAAAGCGCCTGGGCATTTTATGAACACACTGTTTGGGTAGTACAGTTTTAAGTTTGTTTAGGAATGATTCAGATAGAGTCTCGGTGTGTAGGCGTAGGTCTAAAGGAAGGGCGTTCTACACCACTGGGCCTACCACTGAAAAGGCTCGATTCTTCATAGTTGCAGTATGAGCGAACGAAACCAAGAGAACTCCCTTTTCCGTAAAGCAATGGGGATGACGTCCTTGGATACCCGAAGTCAGACAGCATTGCTCTCGGAGGTAAATTGGGCGAAGCCTTAGCTGGTGATGTCGCCATACCAGGGCAGCTGCCCTGTACTCAATATGCTTGTGGATAGGGAGTCAGTGATGGATAGCACGAAGTAGCTTATACGACAAGAAAATAATTAAGACTCTAAGGAAGTAAATAGGTCGTGTCTGTGAAAACACCACGAATAAAATGACATCGGATTTCATCATGCATCATGCTTAGGCAAGTAAGTCATACCTTTGAAAATATCAAAATTAAATGATACCATATTTCATAATATTTTGGAATAAAATATGGGGGTGCCACTGGGGGGCCACAACCTCAGTTGGGGGGGGGGCAAGTGCCCCTCTGGCCCCCTGTAGAGCCGTCACTGAATATATAAGGATAGATCGATCGTCTGATGGCCCTTAGAAGTCTCAGCTGAAAGAAGCAGGAGCGGGTCAGGTTCGATAAGTGACCTGTGAACGTAATAGGCCATATAGAGTTAAAGAACTTGAAGTTAGAAATAAGTGAGTAATTAGGCTAGGCCCCTATAGAATAAAATATTAAATAGGCAGATACTATTTCAGTAGGTCCTTTTCACTACTATTTTAAATAGTGAAGTAGATAGTTGTGAACTATTTAAATACTATTCTTATAGCATTTACTACTTAAATAGTACCCAACATTGCATTTCTCGTATAGACATCTGGTAAGAGCTTCTCTGTTAACAGGGTATTCCGGTAGTATGTACCACTAATTTCAACGTCAGGTTCCCCGAAGTGTATCTCTGTTCTACCAAGTGCAGACACGTCGACCAAAGCCATTACCGATTAGTCAACTGGTGTGACTTCAAAGCAAAGGTTTTCCACTTTTAGGTTTCCAGCGGCATCATAGAAACAATTATTTAGACAATTCGATGATGCAGCGACAGTGACAAGTTTTGATTCAGAGAACCAAATTAAATTAACCACTTGCGCAGGATAACGAGTTGAAAAACGTCCCTAGGGTTCAGGTCCTGACTGCTTGTTGACCTCCGTGAGTGCACTCGATTTACACCTTTTGAAACATTTTAATCCAATAACTTTCCTGACAATGTCAAGTTCTCGTGCAATTTCTCTCTGTGTGAGACAAGTTTGCGGTTTGTGCTCTTGATTCAAAATAGGATATTGAACCTTTTCGATATTTTCGTTACATTTATCTCGCAGTTCCTTGTCTGTCGCTCTTTGACTGACGGCATGTCTATCTCGTTCTATCAATCTTCTTAAGAAAGGCTTCCAGTTTACCAAGTTTACAACCATTTTCTGGAAATTTTCTGAGTAAACGTTTGGCTTCAAGCTTCTTACTTTGACCAATACCGTAGCGGGGAGTGTTCCAGCGGTTCCATGGAACCGCTGGAAACTCAAGAGGTGGGGCGCAAATTTTGAGACGGAATGATTTAGTTACTAACCTAATTAGGCCTACTTTATCTTGAAATATGAAATATCCATCATACATGTAAAATAAATGTAATAAAATGAAATAATAACAAATTAAAGTGATGATTGGTTGAATTTACGCTGGGAAACGTGCGCTTGCGATACTGCGCTGTGATTGTTGGAAAAACGAGCGAAAAGAATACGGTTCCTTTGACCTTTAGGCGCGTAGATTAACGTATAAAACGAGGCGAGGCAATGAGAAGGAACTCTTAGATGGTTGTGCATGTATTGTCCCTGCTTACTGAAAAAGTGCATTGCTATTGAATGGGCGTTTGCTAATTCTATCCCGATGAAACTGTAATTTTGGAAAAGACAGACAACTTATCAAGCGGACTGATAAGTATAATTTTAGCGTAGCTAGATGTGGAAACCGCCATCCCGTATATCCCGTGAATTTCTTCTAATTAGACTATTAATTAGAACTAGCGAAATGGCGCTTGTTGAGTTGTCAGTGCCAGCTAATGCAGAGCTAGATGATTTAATCCAGAAAATTATACAGCGTCCAGAAGAACACGCAGAAGTGCCAAGGAGTGTAGTAATTGCTAAGACACGGAGTGAATCGCAAACCGATAGTGAAAGTATTGTTGTAGAGACGAGGAGTCCAATTAGAGCGGACAAGCATGCAACATAGCCTACATGTATACGTAAGCACATACTTCTCATGATCGCAACTCCGCCACTACCGCTTTCAAGTGGTGCCAGTGACATGTCTGGCAAGGGATGAGGGCGACGTTAGTCATGTTTGATATGATACAGCGTCGCTAAACAGGAACTACCGACCGCTCATGGTCGTGTTCAACCTAGGAACTGCGCATCCCTTAGAATTGCTAGCGAGTGTCTAAGACACATGCAGCAGAAGTGTAGCCTAACTTTGTACTGTATTTGTATTTGTATTGCATTTGAATGCTTATAAAGCCCCTCCAACTGTAGTAACTGTTCAGAGGCGCTCCCAGAGTGAGCATCCAGAGGAAACAAGTAGGTCTTTAGACAGCGGACAGAAATGAACAGACTACCAGCCAATATCTCAGCCCCAGTTTGTAGGAGAAGGTTATTGCACGAGGACGGACCCTTAATTGGTCTAGAAAGTGGAGGGTACCCATTTTTACACTCTGATAATTATGATAGTTATTATCAGCATAATTTAAACTCATTATGATTGCTATTCGGGTAAAGACTTTATTATTTGAAAGATTATTAGTGTTGGATTATCAATGCAGGTGTCGGTGACTAATATCCCAGAAAGATAATCCAAGATTTGTGAGTCACTGTATACCTTATAACGATTGACTTGTAACTCGGAATTTTCAATACAATGCAATACAACTGCATTTTGATATTGTTCTTCTTCCAAAGTTAAGAATTACACACGCGCACAGAGGCGCAGATGCAATAATATTGCAGAGCAATTGTGTGCAAAGGACATGCTCACGGTCCCCACACAGTAACCGCCTCGGACGATGATCGAACCAGTACGCTGCGCGTTACAGGCCGGCCGCTCTAACCAATCGGCCACCAATATTAGTAGTATTACTAATACTAATTTTATCATGATCCGTAAATCTGTTTTCAGATTTGAGGGATCAAATATAAGCTAACTCGGGAAAAGTAATAAAATTCGCGGTCGGATGAGCTAACACAAGCGCCCAAGATGGACGAGACCAGACCAAATGAACGTTAACTCATTAAGAGTACTGTGTTAATGAAAGCTAGCCATCTTCTAACTATGAAACAGCATCTATGAAGCACTTGTACATTTAAAATAAGTAGACCTACTCATTTATTATGTTGTCATCACAATGAGGCAGTTATAAGCCCATATAATTCACAACCGTTATGCTCCTGTTTTATCTACCTTAGTGGATGAGCCAATATAGTGATTTTATTTCTCGAATCGAACGCTGGATAACGAACTTTCACGACTGTACTATAAAATCGGCATTGTAAGACCGATAAAAAGCTGATTAGCTAACCTCTACAAAGGAAGTTTATTATGACAGCTACTGGTTTCGTTTCATAGGAGTGTTATCCATTATCCAGCTCGCCACTCCGAAAGTAGCCTACATTTAGCTAAAAATTCAAAATGCCTAATTCGCACCTCCACATTATTGGACACACTCCGCTCAGGGTTATTGTATTGTATTTTCGTTTATTTCAGAACTTGCTGTCAAAACGCGACAAGTAAGTAAAAGTAAGTAAGAATATTCTTTAATTGACTACAAGCAAACGCACAGTAGCTAACAGAAGAAATAAATAATACAAACATTTATGCAAAGTCATATAACATTCTCATAATAAAACTTCTTTTTGCAAAGGCATCAATTCTAGGTAGCGTGAGATCATGTGGTCTGGGTCGCGTATTGTATGGAGTGACCTTACAAGTAACATATCAATGCATGCCTATGCAGTTATGGTATTAGACACTATACTATTTATAGCTTTAGGCCTAGATCCAGCACTGTTCAGCACTATAATAGGTATGCAGTTCTAATGGGGCAAATTGAATTGGATTATAGTGTTGAGAGTTAGGCTAAACGAGTATTCAGCCAGCAGCTAGTAAATGTCTTTGAACATCTGGCGTGGTAAAAAGTTCTTGCTGTCCTTGGCTGGCAGGGCGAAGGGGTGGGGCCTGAGTCGCAGATTATGGATGACAGCCCGAATGTGTGGAGGCTGGTTTGATGAATAAGTTTGGCCCCTCATGATGCTGAGACTGGCGATGTATGGGGCCGATAGTCCTATGTATACGGATTTAGAAGAATGAGCTTGCTTTGTACCTTCTGCCAAATTTAGGTTACCTGTGTGGCTAAAAGTCTGGTCGTCTGATTGTCTGTGATTCTGTTCGTCTGGCTGCCATTTTCCTCCTGCCTATTTGAGTGCTTACATACTTATGTAAACCTAAACTCATTTATATTTCTTACTGTCGTTCTGTCTGTCTGTGGCTCTATGCTGTCTACCTATCTCAATGCCTGCATCTGTAGAGGTAGCCTAGTTAGGATGAAAGAGCACGCTTTGAGAAGCGCAATTGGAGGAACTGGGCGGTGGGAAGTGATGGGCATTGTTATTTTGCGGTATGAAAAATAGTGAGGTTACGGGATTACCCGTACCCGCTTATGAACATAGTTACTTTGTTCAGGCTTAGAGCTTGTGTAATTGCATTGGTCTTCTTGCCAAGGATTGATAGAAACCTTACACTATAACTGGTGCGTTTCAGAGTTGGCTACAGCAGAAGCAGCAGATCCATCGCGTCTTTTGCAAGTTGTCACGGGGTTGTCCATAATGGAAGTCCACATAAATAATCTATACCTTGATGCCCATCTAGGTTTCTTCGTACTTTATCACATTTGCTAATACCATTCCTTCTCTTCTCCTCTGCTCTTCTTTGAGAACGTTGGCCCTCCACCGGAATACTTATAAACCCTAGATCTATGTTTCATCTGACCATAGTTGGCGTTTAAGACATAGGCTGTACTGAAATAATTTTAAGTACCAACTTCATATGCGGACATCCGCATTGGGCATAGACATGCTCCTTTCGTCTGCTTTTGAATGATCCCTCTTACATAAAGTCCTTATTGGATGACCCCTGCAGTGGTTTGATACTGCGGCGCTTAAACTGACAATTAATTAAGGAATTCAGTTTTTGCACTGAAGTCAGAAAAATAACAATAACCTGGATTTGTTAGAATCGAAAGCTATTTATTGAGTGGTGAGTTCTAATTCGAAATCATCTTCAATTTTTTACAACAAAGCATTAGACTGAAAAATCAGTACAGTTTGTGAAATGTCGTTTTCTTTTTCATTAGACAAATTCTGTGCAGGTGGTGCTCGTCCATTCGCAGCGTTTCACATGGTCGTCCCATAACAGGCCGCTAGGAGCACATGGGCGTTGGTCGTACATGTATTGGTTGGAACAAGTGGCGTAGACGTGACATCCTTTGCACGACTGGTAGTCTCCGTTGGACTTTCCAGCGCACGACTTGATGCAAGATGAACCTGTACTTGGTTCAACGCTACAATCTGAAATGACAAATGGCCTTGTTTCTGATGCGCTTGATATTTACATCCAGGCCTAAATATACCCAATAGGCCTACGGCCTGATTCTAATAAAAGTTTTATCATAAAAAGCTTTACGTTTTACACTGCCAAGTAGATTCCCTTTAGCTTCTGGCAAGAAAAAGTAGGCCTACTCTGGAGTTCCGTTTGGGTCTACCCTCGTCAACTATTACTGATTTATCTGTCATCGCCTTACTACTTTCAAACTCCATTCTTTCAAATTATTAATCCACCAAAGACTGTCGCTGTGTCTTGCAAACTGTTCTTCTGGATATTGACCTCATGACGTCTTGGGTTTGGTGCTCCACGCGGCTGATGCCTAAATACCTTACATTACATTACTATGACCTGACATAGTTTCTTCCTGAAAGAGCAACCGATTATTTCTTTGCAGTTGGGGGTTAAGATCATTCGTCAAAGACGTCCATTCCATTTTGTTTCCTATGGATACAAAAGTTTATAAAATTAATGGCACAATTTACCCGAGGCCTAGTTATGCCTATTGTATATAATTAATAATTATGACAATGAAATTTTCATTTCGTGAGGCTTTTGAGCCACTTTCATATTATCGCCAATATTTCAGAGAACCTCTCAGTCATTTATCTTTTCCTTCAGATTGCTTAGGTTCTCTGGCTCTTTCCTCCAATCGCTGCCTTTAGGCTTTTATCCACTTTTCGACACATTTTCGTAGTTGCTTGCCTATTTCCATTCTTTATTTCCTAAATCTATGTTGTTTTAGCTCTTGTTCAACAACTCTCCAGTATGGCGGTTTGAATGCACGGACAGCACTTTTCTGCAGCTATTTTCAAAGCAGATCTTGAATAGTCTTCAACTTGCATATTTATAAATGTGGTTAGTATTCGCCTATTAAAGAAGCCTGAAGTATGAATATTGAGATGATATTTTTAATACCTCGCTTCTTGCGGCAGTAGACGGTTTTGTCCGAAGAGTTTCCATATGTGTATCTCGGAGTCCAGATCCACTTCGCATCACCGCTGATACCTGAGATGACTCCCCATGGACTGACTCCATTGACTCCAATCACGGTGGCGGCTGGCCACGCAGAGTCATCGTAACTCACTCCAGTCCATCCTTCGTAGGATCTGTTGGTGCATTTCCATGAACCATCGGTTGTGCTAAATGCGCCGGAAGCAAGAATACCGGCCACAGATCCAACATCGACTCCCTTGATGGCGATGACCTTGGCTGAAGCTGCTACCCGGACTCTATCTGCAGCAGTCCATGAGTCTGCATTCGTCAGGCCAGACACTCGAGAACCGTCGATGTATAACTCGAGTTGATTGTCGACGGTGACAATTAAGTCTGAATCCGTGCAGCGCGGCAGCTCCTGCGTCTCTGGGATTGGATTGGCCAACAACTGAGCGCACAGCTGCAGGAACAACGCCAGACCTGTTTAACAGTCAAAACCTTTGTTGGAAGATCAATTTTATTGTCATAAAAGAGTCACGACAAAGCGTTCAAAATATAGAGGTAGCCATGGCCCATGTGGTGGCCAGGCAGAGGTGTCAACGATTACTATCCTAGGCCTATTTCTGTTTTCTGTTTTTTTTTTATTTTTGTCATCTTATTCATTCCATTCATCTTAATTAAGTGAATTCTCTGTTGCGGTACGAGTTCGAGCCTCGTCCGAGGCAGTTATTGTGTACCTTGAGCAAGTCATTCACTCACAGATTTTCTGCGCCATCGATATTCTGTCGTATGGTCGTGTGCACTTCTGAACTTTGGAAGGAGGGAGATATCAAATAAAATTGTATTGTAATGTATTGTTTTTGACAACACCCGTGATGGAGTACCTATATGTTAAACACGTTTTGAAGACAATTTTAATAACTTAATTCAGACTTAGCTAATTTTTAAAACTCACTTTGTCGAAAGGAAAATCTATAAGCCTGTGTTGAAATGAACCATTTTCCTAATCTAGGCTATACTTACCAATCGTGAACTTCATTTCTTCTTCTGTCGTCTGCGGCTTGTGAAGAATTTTGAGTTGAAGCGTGAAGAACGTTTTTCCGTCGGCAGGTATTCAGTGACAATTGCAGTTTGGGTCGTCTGTTATATAGCAGCGGATGGACACCGTGTGTGAGCTTATCTTGACAGATTTGAGAGATTTACGATCCAACGGCCATTCAAATGAAGTACTCTAATGAGTCATGGCGTTATCATTTCTGTGAAAATCCGGGGAAATGCAATTAATTAAAAGTCTAAGTTCTACTATGTGACAAACGAAAACTTTTACGTATGACTCGTTGACCATTATGTAGGCCTTGATATCAGCGCATCTCGTGTGTCAGACTTTAATTTACTGCTGTTTGTTATTTGTTATACGTACATACATACATACATACATACACACATACATACATACATACATAGGCCTACATACATACATACATATATACATACATACATACATGCACACATACATACTTACATACATACATGCAGACAGACAGACATACGTACATGATACATGCATACCTGCATGCACATACATAGACGCGTACATACATACATAATGATGAGGAGTGCAAACACAGAATGCACTTAATGGGTAATACGCAATAAAATGAACGAATGACCACATAATGCTCAAAGTTTAATACGTGAAAATCAAACAGTCTTTGTTTCTTCATAAGCAGGTTAAGGTTTTGTACTTTTGCAATGTCATTTGGAAGACTATTCCTACAGACGCGTCACATCATCTTATTGAAAACTATTTCATCCTAGCATGTGCAGTATCAGTGCGTTAATTTAGCAAAGTTCTAAAGTATCGACTATTTAGCCTACGGTGGTTTCATCATGAAAATATCCATCAGCCTTATTGCACTTTGTAATAATTTGTGATACTAGCGAAACAAGAATAAACCGAATTGAACATTATATCTGTTAGTCTGTGTTTCTTAGAAGATTGAAAATGGTTCTAATAACTCATTTCTGTAGAATCTCATCTAACAATTTACATAGCGCCGTTATCGTAATGCAAAAGGCATCAATCGAAGGTCGCTACGAATGAAACCATAGCCAGTCGGGCCAGATATTTAAAAACTATTAATTATTTCCATTCTTCTTTTTTCTGGCAATACCGCTTTCTGTAATGCAGAGATGGGTACGATTAGCTAGAATTGCTAATCGATTAGAATTAGCTACTGAAATTTGCTAATCGATTAGAATTAGAATTAGCAAAGTCTTCTAGCTAATCGATTAGAATTAGCATTAGCAGCAGCTAATCGATTAGCAATTAGAATTAGATATCAATAATCGATAGTTCGATATACATAATTATTTGCTTCATGAATTTGTCAAATTTTAATCAAAGCACAGCAAGTTCCTGTAGCCTATTACAAATTTACAATACCTCAGGCTGCAGTCTATTACAATACCTAGAGCTGTAGCCTATTACAATACCTAAAGCTGCACAACCGCTAATATGTGAGAACAGTCCACAAACCAGCCATTTCTTTGTCAACTTGAACTCACCCTAACATAACGGACGAAGTTTGACGATATGTACATTGGCTTCAATTAGTGCTGACGATTTTACTGAATTTTTTACACTTCCCTACTAATTTGACTATTCCTTCCGATAGGCCTATCACTTTTATCTTAATACTTTAAAAGAACGTTTTAACAATAATAAATTCTGAATAATTTTTTTCATCAGTTGTCTGCGCAGCTATTGTGACAAGCATCTAATCAACTAGGCACAGAAATAAGAACTTGTACTGGTTCCTATGTTTTATATTTTATAACCATGAACAGATAATTATAATTGAAAGTCTGAATTTAATAGTCTTCAGATAAATAAGTAATTACGTATATACTTCAAACTCAATATTAATAGACTCACTCTTAATGAACGCGTTCTCGGTTTAATTTTCAAACATCTAATCGATCAGCTAATCGATTTTCGATTAGAATTAGCTGACAATTGCTAATCGATTAGAATTAGAATTAGCATCAGACTACAGCTAATCGATTAGAATTAGAATTAGCTGTTTGTCTAATCAATTAGCTAATCGATTAGCATCTAATCGATTAGTTACCCATCTCTGCTGTAATGGGTTGCGGTGTGTCAACCTAGTGATTCAATATTAAACGAATATATATTGTGACGCCACGGGTCAAAACCCGTCGCTTCCTAGATACTAAGCTAGAAGCTGAAATAAACGAGAGGGGTCAACAATGTAGAATATTCTTCAATTCAGCAGTTGCCTGTGAATTCGCTATAACTTGCAAAGTAGTGATCCGATTTTGATGCCGTTTGTTTTATTCGACACAGAATAGAGCCCTTTATTGCAAAGCACAATTGCAGAATAATAAAGTAATGGTCGCTGAGGATTTCTATTACATGAATATTCCGAAACTTTTTATTCGATTTTTTCACTCTATACCAATGAAAGAAGCAAACGAGCATAACTTCAGTTAGAAATAAGATATTTTCATTCCGTAAAAAGTATTTTGAAGCAAGTTATTTAAAGAATATGACTTAAGAAAAAGGTCAGAAACCGACATGTGACGGGTTTTGACCCCTGGCGTCATATATATATATATATTATATATATATATATATATATATATATATATATATATATATATATATAGTCGTAGTCCATGACAGACTATGGAGGAGAATCTCAGCTAATTTAAAGTAAGATCTTTTGAAGCCAGGAGATATTAAAATATGACAACTAAGAAAAATTAAGGAAGAATATAAAAGTTTCTTTTATGTGGTAGTTCTATTGAGACAGCCACGCATGCCTGTTAACATAGCCTACTGATGTTCGTGTCTAGTTTATTTATTTGATATTTGCACATTGCGTTCTAGACAAGTGAGGTCCTGGTCCAAATTGACAACATTCGAACCAGATCCTTTGGCCACGAAACTTTAACTGGCGTGAGTATTGTTTTTGAAAGATTGTTTCATCTTTATCAGTCCAGAGAACAGTGAAGTTTTATCTCATCATGCAAGACCGGGGAAAGGAATGGAAAAGGAAGAGAGCATTCAGATACAGAGAAGAGGAAGGTAGAGGGCAATTTTTATAGAGTTGACTGATATATTAGCTTATATATATATATATATATATATATATATATATATTATATTTAATACTAAGTGCGTGAAGTTTGAGAGATGGGAGAGGGAGATACAGACAGAAAGACAGACAGACAGACAGACAGACAGATAGACAGACATACAGACAGAGAGAAACTGGGCCAGTTCAACTCATTTGAAACTCGATAACTGCACACAATGTGTATCGAGTTTGAGATTTCTGGTGGGCACAATCTTTGGCTCTGTTTCACGAAGACGCTCGTCTTTTATATGATCGCTATTAAAATTTAGGGGCAAATTATAAAAATATGTGTTTAAAAATTCCAGTTTTGCCATCGTTTTGCCGCCGCTTAGACAAAGCCGCCTGGGGCGCCGCATCATTCGCTCCCTATAGTTACGCCACCGGGTAAGTTTTGTTTCGTAATCGCTATCGTAAATTCCAAATTTCTGAAATGTTACTCTGAAGCTAAGCGCAGGGCATCAGCTTATTCACGAGCTCTGCGTCCTATCAGAGGGGTCATCCAAAAGATGTAGAGGGAAGATCCAAGTGCGGTTGTCAGAGATACCAAAGAGAAGAGTTTAAAGATAACTGCACACAGATTTGCAATAATACGAAAGCTGTCATCTGATTTTAAATACATTAATTTCGAATACATGTCATATCTTAAATAAATTCAGGTTGAATGTTAACTTCAATTGTATAAAATTGCTGTACATTCAGCTGAGTGTGAAAGTAAAGGTGTCAAGTGTGAAAACAAAATGTATCAAATGCAGCAACCCATTTCCCCCCGCATTTTATACCTTTAGTTCTCACACTTAGGCCTATCAACTAACATGAGTGTCGTCTTGATAAAAGCAGTTGTTAAAATATTGCAATGAACAACGATTTTACACATAATAGAGCATCGTATAAACATTTAAAACAATTTCTGGACATGGATAGGCCTATACGCTTTTGAATCGTAGGCCTAAGCTGAAGTATGTCCGTACACTTGTCTTCATACATGTATGAAGTGTCGTCTCAGTGTTATCTTCGGCGAACATGTTCGATTACAACATGACAAGAAATGTCAATCATCGTTCTTTGTCTTACATTTGAGTGAAGTGTTTGAGGACGGATGACTGACGTTTCAAGTAACTCACCTGATAAAATGACGGATGTTCAATTAGTTTACGTTGAACCGAAATGTTAAGTGCTAGGACATTCCCACTCTGCTGACCGTTTCAAATTACCTGACTCTAGATAGACCTATCATGGAAGTGTTGTCACATTTCTCTTAATTTATTTCGTTAGAGCACAGATGCACTTGTCACTTACATAACAACCCTGTGTTGTATTTATATCACAGACATAAGGACTTTGTGAGTCCGTGAGACTTCAATTCTGCGAAGTAGCCTTCACTATTCACTATTCAGGGTTCGGAATGATGTGTGAAAAGGTCAGTAAGTAAGTACTGTAAGTATATTCCTTTTTTAACCAGCTGCCAGATCGCACGCTGCTGTGCATAGGCCTACATCTTAATACAGCAGTAAATAAAAGTTAAGGTAAGGTAGACAAGAGTCACATATTAACGGAGAAACGTAGGCCTAAGAAAAAACACGTATATAGGCGAGTTCGTAGACTGGATTAGATACTTATTATTGTCTTACTGCATTTGATATACACTGTATGAGCATCATAATATAAATGGTTATGAAACTAATTCTAAACGTTGATCTCATTAGACTATCAATTTTATTAATAAGTAATAATCGTAATCGTAAACTCCAAAATTTATAGAGCACCACTTAGAGCTAAGCGCGTGGCATCATTCATTATCATTGCCAGCAAGGTCACTGTCTACAATCAATTCGGCTGACAGTAGATAAATGCACAGTGGTCTACTTTCTGCGGTGTTACTAATGTCATCGTTCGCCGACTTTCTGTTATGGACTGCCTAAGTATTTTACGCAGAAGGTCAAGTATGAACACGATGCGCTCGTGGGTCATGTCACGCATATACTGGGAAACACTACTTCTACGAAATTAAGCTGCGATAAGATTACCGGGTAACACATTCCGGGCCAAGTTTCGAGGCGCATGCGTAATTAAAGTTGCATTATGATCGAGTGGCCTGTAATTCATAAATTAGTTTTCTTGAGTCTTATAGAACGGAAATGTTTCCAGAATTAATCGCAACCCATTAATTTGTCGACTTGATTGTGGAAGGTCATAGGTTGGTCCTTGCAGTTCTATTCCAAGCTATTCCCGTTGTTTTGTGCGAATGCTTCCTGCAAACAGGCTTCTCACTTCAATGACTTCATCCTCAGTATCTGTTTCAGCTAATATAAGTTCTAAAACTGTAGCTGATGACAAACGTTTACGTAGAAATATCGGTTTACGTTGTGATGCTGCATTCAGCCATTTTCGGACAGATATCGCGTATTATTATTTCTTTTGATCACTTCGAGTTTTCAAAAGACAAATATTTAAGCAAGCAAATGAAGACCTGCATTCCCTCTAAAGAATGGCATATTTGTTTCTCTTCGAGGAAGAATAATGATTAAACTATAGTCGAAAAACCAAGGGGTGGTGGTATCCACCCTCTGGTACCGCGGCTCTATCGGGTATAACTTTTGAATGGCGTGAGATACACCACCATGATGTTTACCTCAAAATGCGCGCAAATGAACCTGCTACAGCTACTTAAATTATATTCCTTGACAACAACAACAACACTTTTATTTCCCAGAACAATGTATATAACAGTTCACATAATACATAGTACATTTTTCAGTGCACTGGCTAGGGAATAGGGGAGACCCAAAAGGGGCAGAAGCCCCGCTTAATTAGGGACACCCCATTAACTAGATTGGATGGTGGATGATTAGTCAGTTGTTAACTAGCTGATAACATTCAACTTTAAGAAACAGAAGATTAAAATGTAAGCTCCACAATGAAACAATTCCAAGCAAGATAACGTCAATCTTTCAACCTTGATTTAAGTAAATCCTCCACAACTTCTTAAACTGGACAAGAGTAAGTGCAGGGGCGGTGCTGGGTTTTTAGTTCTGGGGGGTTCACGAAAATGAAATTAACTTGCAAGCTGCGTGGCAGGCGCCCGAGTGCGAGGCACTGCGAGCGCCGAAGGCGCGAAGCTGCCCACGATTAGGGGTCGGGGGAGCGTCGTAAGCTCCCCCAGCCAGCCGCCAACGCTTTTTGGAGTATAATGTTGCCATATGGAGCTCATTTTAGCCACTCTGAACTAAACATTTATAGCTTTAAAATGAACTTGATTTGTTAGTTGTTACGTTGACTTGGTCAAAAAATTTGCAAACATGTAATTACTATGTTATCTTAATTAATTTGATTTTGTAAACATCCAGTTAAAACATTGAAACAGAAGAAAACATCAAACATCAATATGTAATTTAATGATGCCATAAAAATTATTATTGTTATTATTTTCCCTGTTAAAATCTTTGGTCAACACTGTACACACCAAAGATTTTAACAGGGAGGAAGATGGCCTACTGAAAGAAAATTGGCTTGCGCAGTGCGAATGAGGGTGCGTGATGCATTCTGGTCGGTCCAGGGCCAAACAAGCGAAAGTGCCTATTGGCTTGCGTAGGCGCATGACGGCGCGTGATGCATTCTGGTCTGTCCATGGCCAAACAAGCGAAAGTTCCTATCTCTGGAATGCTAAAATTCATCTGTTAAAAGTCGTCTTATAGGAAAAGTTTAGGAGAATTTAGCATTTTTGGCCCAGTAGAAAGTTAGGCAGCATGCCGCACTGTTGTGCAGCCTTTAATTATAGGATTTCGATGTTACGATACTTTTCGTATAAAACGACTTTTAACTGATGGATTTTAGTAGGCTCTGGGACTATTAGGCCTATTACTGACGGGATACGCAGCGGCAATATGTCAGCCAATCAGAGATCGTCTTTTTCTGAAACATCGCGGGCGATGTATGTGACCATCTATTTTTAGATTACACTGTCATCCGGGCACTCAGCAGGTAAATACTCTCGACGGAGCAAACGCAAACAAAGCCAAATAAATCATTCTCGACTTTGTTTCAGTAATTTACAAGATACATACGTTGCAAATTATTTTATTGAATTAAGTCGCTTTCGTTTCGTAACGACAATCGTCCAGAAAAGAAACGGGACTAAAACTGATCTGACCTGCAAAGGTCCCGGATGTAAAATCAGAGTCACAGACATAATCTAGGGCAATGACCCAATTTGCGTCCGTTTCGAATCCCTTCAGTAATAATAATCCCAGGTAGGCTATTGCAAAGATAGTAATGTTCGCTTGTTTGGCCCTGGACAGACCAGAATGCATCACGCGCCCTCATTCGCAGTTGCGTTATCAGTGGTTCATCTTCCTCCCTGTTAAAATCTTTGGTACACACGGACCAATGACGTACCAATCATAAGCACGCAGTGCAGAGAGGTTTAGTAAGTAAGTTACATATAATTTAAAGAATTTGAGTAGACCTTATAAATAGTGATGATCATAATATTAATTTAATATATTGGAAAGAGTTACAAAGTCATGACATTAGTTGCAAGGCTGTCAGCGAAACCAGACCCCCCCACCAAAAAAAATCTATTCGGATTTACACGAATTGGAGAAATGGTCTGAATGACAGCTGGGGGGGTCCGGACCCCTGGACCCCCCCGGCCAGCGCCGCCCCTGAGTAAGTGCATTCTGTAGGCTATACTTCTTGGTACAGCATTCCAAGTTTTTGGACCATTACAGGACATAGAAAATCTACGATAATTTGTTCGTGCATATGACACACATAGACCACCAGATGATCTTGTATAGTGAGGGTTATGTCTACTGTTTTAATAAAATAGTTCAAAAAATGATTCAGGTAACAAGTTATTAACAAATTTGTACATCAATTTACCCACTAGGTATCTGTTCATGTTCGCAAAGTTTATTATATTATATTCTCGGTACCTGCATGCTGTATGGGCATAATACGGATCTCCAGCAATAACTGTACTTGCTTTTTTCTGTAGAAGCACAAGACATTTTAACCTAGCAGAATAATTTGAGGCCCAGACAATGTTACCATAATCAAAATAGGGATTAATTAAGGTATAATATAAGTTCTTGCGAATATGAACAGGGATTAGGTGAGATATTCTCATTAATATGCCAAGGTTTCTTGCAATCTTGCCTGCAATAACATTAATGTGTTCCGACCAGGTCAGACATTCATCAATACAGACTCCTACTATATTCCTTATGGAACAAGTTTGCGAAGCAAAAAACGTAGGGGGGGGGTGGTAACCTCCCCCCTTGGTAGCCCGAGTGTTAACTAAGAAAAACAAACAGAATGAGGGGTTAGAGCGCAACTAATCGTTCTGATGTGTTAACCATAGGCGTAACTGATGTTTAAATAGCTTTAAATTGAGATACTGCGAAGGTCTTGGTGTATTCTGTTCCATTCCTCTGGGCCATTACATCTGATCGAGTGTTTGTTCGTGCAAATTCACTTCTGTATGTGGCTAAGATTCTTGTATTATGTGAGTGAATGTCCGAGGCTAGGCTATAGTCTATAGATATAATGATATATAAATATACCTAATTGTTCCTACCTTATCTGGTTAATTATTAGCTGTTTACCGTCGCGGAATTCCGCTCTTGTGCTCCATATGGGATATTAGCTATGAATCCTGACCATCCGTTTTTGAAGAATATGCAGCTTAGTAAGGCTGGACATGTATGCAGAGGCCCATACTATGTTGCAATAGGTTAGGTACGGGTATATAAGGGTATTATACTAAAGAGTAGATCGTACCTGCAGCGGCAGTGGTTTTGATAGGCGTGATAGGATTTCTAGATTTTTTGCGATTTTACTTGAGATCTCGGAAGTAAGAAGCAATCTGGATATACTTGGGGACTGGGTGCTGCCAAACTGCCCACACCTTAGTACTTTTCAGCGCGTCTAAAAGATCAGAATCATTAGTCTGTTTTTGATTGGTCCATGAAGATTGAAGAGGCTAACGTGTTGCAACGAGATCAAGAGTCCGACGACTCAGCTACCTTCCGTTTGCTACACATAAGATATTTATGATTCATTGCGATTTTCATGACTTCCGGAGAATTAGGCCTACTTGAACCACAATTTGTTACACTACTTCATTCGGACGGCAGATGGGTCGTAAATTCCTGAAGACTTCAGGAATTTACGACCCATCGGACACTCTTGCGCTACTCATCTTGACGGACTTTAGACTGATGTCCGTCAAGATAAGTAGAGCAAAAGTGTCCACCCATTGTCTATTTAAGACACCCTCAAATGCCGTTGTCACTGAGCATATACCGACAAAGGGACCTTCGTCACCCTTAACCAATCGATATTGTATTTTATTTATTAATTTATATAGCGCCGTTCACAGCAAAGGTCATTCAGTAGCCTACCGACGTATTTCTCAGTGCCAATTCAAGTTATATACCTATGTAGGGGTAGGCCTAAAGCTGCATCCCAATCCAGTCTGGACAGTCTGGTCCAGGTCTGGACTGTTATTATAATTGCCTTGCCAGTGTGTGGCCAATCTTTAGAAGAATATAGGCCTACAGTTTGAGCGTGGGAAGTTGGCAGATGCACATGCAGACTGGCGCTATGTAAAGGTACGCCTGCAGGAAGGTTTTTTGTTAGGGCTAAATGAATGGTAGCCCTTGAGGCAGAGGAAACAGTGAGATGTCAGGATCCAACACGCTGGTCCAACGGCTACCAGCTTAGGCCGGACTCCTCTCCCATTTGAATTTATATAGCGCCTCTTCAAGGGCTCTACTCAGAAGCGCTCCCGAGCCAGGCCTGATCATAGAGGAAAGTCTTCAATAGGGCGTAAAAGGAAGTCGAGTAAAATAATACGAGGAGATAGGCGAAGGAAAGATGGCAAGTCATTCCACGCTGTTGGACCAACGACAGAGAATGCTCGGCGCTGCATAGTGGTCTTTCTATCTCCTCTTCCTCTTTTTAGATGGCCCGTGGCGCATTGGATAACATCTGGCACAGAGACCGAGAGGTACCGAGTTCGAGCCCCCGTTGGGCGGATATGCTTTGTAGGCTGCTATTAGCGCCGTTGTATTGCAAGCTGTCTGTTCTGTTAGTAGTTAAGATTTTCAATTGCATAACATGTAAATGTACAGCGCAGTGCGTTTGTCAGGCGCTTATTAAAGAAAAGATATTATTATTATTATTATTATCTTTAGTGGTCTTTAAAATGGCGGACGATAACACGAAGAGAATTTTTTTTTATTAACATAAGTTAAACTCCGAGGTTATCCTCTTTCTCAATGAAAGCAAAATTTTAGTAACCTTTAAGTTTAACTCCTAGGCTACCTTCCTTCTAAAATTTTGGTAAGTAAAAGTTTAATAACCTGTAAGTTTAAGGCCTCTCGAAACATTTTAGCCTGAGCCTATTGGGATAGATAATGAAGTAATAAAACACAGATGTAATGATGCAAACTTTAATTCCTGGCTCTGAAGTCAATTTTGAAAACACCAATTAGCAATCAAACATCTTCTTCGAAAATCAATATAATAATAGGCCTAGGCCTGTCATTTAATGACCTTCGGACAAAATTTAGCTTTAATTAGAGTTCAGAAAGAAAGCAAAGTACGTTTGTGATTATCGTTCCTTAAGTCATCCAACTGAAAGATGTCATAGTAGACTCCAACTACAAATGCGAACTCATCTTACAGATTAAATAGAATAAGAAATTGGAGCAAGAACTATCGTCGCCCTTAAGCTTACTGCAACAGGAACTGTATGGGCGTTCTGTGGGGCAGACTGCTGGTGTAGTCGTCGTATGTCTTTGTTCAGTTGTCACTGCGAAAGTAGTTGCTTCCTCGGATGTACATGACTGACATGTAGTACTGTGAGGCGAACATTGCTTCAGTTGATCATCCCAATACAACAGTTCGTCATGGCTACATGGAACTTCATCCTCCAGTACTCCGTAGAAACATTTGGCGTAAACACGACATCCTTTGCACGACTGATATTCTCCATCCATTCGACCAGTGCAGGAGGTGATGCATGAAAGTCCAGAGGTGCAAACCGTTGTCCCTTCGGTTGTCGCTGCATGAGTTGGATATGTTGTCACGGCTAAAGTTGTTGTTGTCTCTTCGTCTGGACAACGCTTGCAAGTGCGACTCTGATACTGACAACTCTTCAGGTAGTCATCCCAGTAAGATCCATAAGGTTTACAAGGATGTTCGTCGACAAGATTTTCATAGTGGCAGCTGGCATAGACATGACAACCTCTGCAGGACTGATACTCTCCGTCAGCCAATCCTCGGCAAGAAGTGATGCAAGTAGGTCCAGTGGTACACACTGTTGTCTGTTTCCTATTGGACGTTGTTTCAATCAGCGTTGTCAAAGTTGTTGGTTGAACTGATGTTGTTGGGTTACTTGTAGTGGTTGGCTGTGTAGTCACTGTTGTCGCCCTTGTTGTCTTGGTTGTCTTGGTTGTTAAATATGTAGTGGTTGCTGCGGCCGTCGTTGTCTCATCGTTTGAACAGCGCCTGCAAGTACTGCTGGTCTGATTTACGCATTGCTTTAGGTTATCATCAAAGTAATGTCCTTCAGCTTCGCAGGATTGTTCGTCGTACATCACTCCGTAGTAACAGGCGGCGAAAAAGTCACAACCTTTGCACGACTGATATTCTCCATCATAATCGTAATTGCACCTTGAGACACATGACTGGCCAGTGCCGTTGCATTTGCAGTCTATAATTGTAAAAGCAAAATGGCTGAGTCAGAGTATTATATACGTGGCTTTGCTAGTCGATGCAGTCCGCTTGTTACAATAATATTATTTCTTACACAAGTCCAAGTTGCAACTTATAAGAGGCTGATTTATCGCGAGAACTTCTATATATATAATATATATATATCACCAGAGAGCCATCGTCTTCTTTCTTTACAACCATAGTCCATGCTTTCATCTGCTGTCGCATTGACTATACTGCAATTCACTATTTGCTGGGACTCCCAAGGCACGCTTATCCTCCCTTCAGTCGGTTTTGAACTCGGTAGCCAGGGTCATTGCCCGTCTTCCTCGCTTCTCTCACATTTCTACCTACATAACTGATGTCCTACACTGGCTTCCCGTTGACTCGTATCCATTACGAGGTACTGCTCTTAGTCTTCAGAACTCAACAGGGTCTAGCTCCTAAATATCTTTGCGACTTAACGCGGAAACCCATCTCTGCTGTTATGTCTTTTTCTTCTATCTCCGGTCTGCAGATCGACTTGATCTTCTAGTTCCCCGGGCAAGGACTGCCATGGCCCAACACTGTGCCTTTGTCATCGTGGGTCCTTCTATGCGGAATGAACTCCGTAGATAGATTTTAGTCGGGATCACACCCTCATCCCTTCGTTACCTGAAGACTTTCTTATTTTCTCGGGGTTCTCACGCTGAGAGCGAACCTGAATAGCTAGCACTGTAAGAAGTGCTTTATAAATTCTCATATACGTATATGATATATATATATATTATATATGTATATATTAGTTCCGCGTTTGGTATAATATCTTGGCTTTCTGTTCTGACTTGGTCTCTGTATTTCTCAAGGCAAGCATTTTCTTGAGATCGACTAAGGATTGAAGCGTTTTTAGGACTGGTAGCAACGCAAGTCCCGTATTGCCTTTTAGCGGTTTTGAAAAGGCATGAATATCCTATATAATATATATATATATATATATATACAGAAATACTTAGATATATATGTATGCATGCATACATTAAAGCATATATCAGTGCATATATACATGCAACATACATACATTCATATATACATACATGCATATACATATATACATTCATGCATGCATGCAAATACACCTATACTTACTTGCATACATACATGCTATATACTTATATACATGCATGCACACATGCACAGATACATACATACATAAATACATGCACACATAATTATATACATACACACGTTAATACATATACACTATATATACACGTGCAAAAGCTAAGTAAGGCGCTAGTTATATGGGTGAGTCTTGAGGATAGACACGAGTAGAAATGTTCTGTTTACCTCGCACATATCTACAATAGATGACACAGTCTGAGTCCCGTCCGTTGGTGTATTTGGGCGTCCAGATCCACTTGGCTTCTCTGCACATGCCTGAGATGTTTCCCCAAGGACTCACTCCATGAGACCCAATCTCAGTGGCCTGTGGCCAGGCAGTGTCATCGAAATTCGCTCCAGGCCAACCTTTGTAGTGCTTGTTAGTGCACTTCCACCATCGATCTGTTACAAAATATTTGCCACAGACCAGGAGGCCGCCGTAGTCACTCTCAGACTTGGTTACTTTGACAGCCATCACATTGGCTGTGCTGTACAGCTTTGTCTTGTCTGTCTTCTGCCACACGCCGGCGTTGGGTAGAGTGAGCGCTATCCCATCCACGTAGAATTCGTATTTTTTGCATGCGGTGAGAACAATCTCCTCATTGGCACAAGGCAGCTTGTTTTGTGGTCGTGACACAGGTGCTGCCAGAGTGCGAGAACAGCGTTGAAGCGAGGTGCCTATCACCAGCACAGCTATAGCAAACAGTTTAGAACACATGGAAATAGTCGACTGCCGAACCAGTCTAGACTCTTTCTGTTCAAAGGAATATTATGATTTTGAAGTTCGTTTTTACTTAGAAAGAAATCTCAACCAAGCCTCGACTGAGTCTGATCAATGCATTGTTGTGATTTTGAAGTTTGAGTTTACTTATAAAGAAATTACTATCAAAGATCGACTGATTTCTGTTCAAATGACTATAATAATCATTTTGAGGTTAGTTTTAACTCAAAAAGAAGTGACCATCGATAAACGCCATGTACATTATGATGGCGAGCTTAGAACAGTGTTTAGATTAGTTGCTGGGATCGAATAATGTAGGTTGTTGCGTTGCAGGCTTTCATTGCTATAGTCGTCTAACTGAGTTTTCTCTTATGTCGGTCGTTTAGTCAATTTCCTATTTAATCCAAATGACTTCGTAAAATTATCAAAGTGTATAATGCACTTTTGTGGCCTAATTATAGTATGCATTAGATATTAAAACTTTCACAAGCATTTTCAGCAAAATTGCTTTCTACTGAAGTGATAAATGAATTTTAAAAGTTAAACTAATGTGCTACAGGCTTGAAATAAACTGTGCACATTTCTACCTTAAAAATTAATAGAAAAGATATGGAGAAATTGCATGTTTTTGAATCCAACAGCACGCAGAAGGAACACGCAAACATGGAGACTGTCGCAAGCTACCATAATGCACAGCCAGGCTTAGATGGAAAGTGTTGTTAAGTGGCTGAGAGCTAGTTTCTTTAATAGTAACTGATTAAACTTCTGCGGCAAGGTAAACAGTTTGGCCAATTTTTTTAGCAGAAAATGAGAGTAGATAGCGTAAGGTTTAAAGGCGAGTACAAAAAGAAGCGCATAAACCCACCGTTTGTTAACGTTTTTGTGCCCAATACAAGAGCTATTTCGAACTATAATTGAGACTGAAAGGAGAATCCTTACCGAGAATGACAGTTGTCAAATTCATTGTGTGCGTGAACAATGTCTGATATTCACGCGACGTCTGCTGTCTTCGTCGTTCTGTCTCCGACACATCTCAGACAATGACAGCAGCGCGAGTCTTTTATAGAGCGCGACTGAAACATAGAATGAAGTGATCAATACTAGTAACAGTTCATCAATCGTCCGAAGGAGAGAAATGGCTGTCATTTCTAATTAAACCCTTTAACGATTGTTGCGCCTGGGAAAACAGTTACCAGCTGCCGTTGACATCTGTCTATAATATCTGTCTGTCCGTCCATCCATCCAACCAATCAATCGGGGGCGGGGGCGATAGCGCATTGGATAACACACTGGCGTAGAGAGCGAGAGGTACCGAGTTCGAGTCCGTAGGGCGGATATGCTTTGTAGGCTGCTATTAGCGCCGTGTATTGCAGGCTGTCTGTTCTGTTAGTAGTTAAGATTGTTTCAATTGCATAACATGTAAATGTACAGCGCAGTGCGTTTGTCAGGCGCTTAATTAAAGAAAAGATATTATTTATTTATTAACTCTCTATCCATTCATTCGTTCATCCATTTAATCCCAACCTTAGCAGCCCATTCTGCGACTGGGTCATATATATATATATATATATACATATATATATATATATATATATAATATATGTATGATTCTTTTTTTCACCTAGAACATCGCCTCCTCCCACCTGTATTTGGGGATTATTTCCTCCCACATGCCTTCGACATTAATACACACTTCACTAGGAATTCAACAGCATATCGCCCTATAAAAACCCATTCTAAAATTTGACGCTTTACCATCAAATCATACGGCACTGCAGTCTGGAATGCATTGCCAATAGATATCAGTTTCTCCAGTAATCTGCAGGTTTTCAAAATGAGATTACGTGCATGTTTCTCTCATCAATCTAAACAGCTACTGTCACCGAGCTGAAATTATGGACCCTATAGGTCTAGCAAAACGTCAAGACACAGGACATAATTTTAATTAGATCTATACAACCCACTTTCCACTCCGGGCATTAGCTGATTCAGCAAAAACGGAAACTGGCCAATTGATAACCACCTTTTCAGGCGCTAAAGCTTCGGTTCGGTCTTTCTGTGAGGCGATCTGTCTATGTAATATTTATACGTAAATGCAGAGGAGTAAGCTTCCTGTAGCAGGCAGATATTTGCGACTATGAACGGGTTCTATAAACTTGACACAGTGACAAAAAAGTTTCATATCTTGAACAGTTTTCTCTTGCAAAATGAAACTAGAATTGAATAAGGACGAAGTCATTGAAATGATGGATGTGAACATTAGATCTGGTCCTCAGGTACAGCGGTTGAGCAGGTTCCAACAAACAATGACGTATAAGGAATTATCTGCTAATTTGGAAGAAAACGATGCATACCGAAAGCACCTGGATCATTTCATCGTATCTTGAAGTTTTGGTTATAGATCCTGATCCAAACATTTTAGAACTCCATTTAATTATGACATTTCAATGCCATTGTATATAATTTCTAAGATTTAATTATAGGAATTGTTTTTAGTCTATTATGGACAAGTGGACGAAAAGAAAGAATATGGGTAGACCAAAATAGGGTTCTCAACTGAAACAAGCGTTTCAAATTGTTTTGTATTCCGATAAGTTTTCTTAAACTTCGCGGGTGATTGTTTCTTGTTGACGTAAAGCTACATTCAGACTTTGTCTTTGCATGACAGTTAAATATTGAGTAGACGCAGCTGATGCCAACTGCAATTAGTCCCTAATTATCTTTTTGATGACTCAAACACTTGACACACGAATTTGCTACAGTCAGAAACTCATATATTATTGGCATTTCATTCATTCAACTCATCGCTTAATTTGTCTGTCTAGAGATGAAATTAAATCCGTCAAAACAGCTGATAAGCTAGTGGAAAAACAATGCTCCATATCGATTGAAGCATTCAAACACCTGTCTGTCTGTCACCTATGAAATCGATGCACTTCGCACACAAGTGGCGATAGACGATAGGAAATTGTAAACTCGTCAGCTGCATCTTATCTGATCATGGCGAACATCTTCAACAAAATTTAATTGCGCCTTTCACACGATGATGATTTTAAAATGAATTCATGGAACGTATAGGACAAGACCTACGTGGCACTATCAATTGTAAGCAAGGGATAGACCTACGTGGCACTATCAATTGTAAGCAAGGGATAGACCTACGTGGCACTATCAATGGTAAGCAAGGACTAGACCTACGTGGCACTATCAATGGAAAGCAAGGACTAGATCCAAAGGTAAAAGATAATAAGCTCCGAGAGTCCATGGCCATTTAAACTCTGAGGTCGGCACGTGAAGCTTTCGGTTGGGTAACCAAGAGTAAGCGAGAATGACAGTTGCGTGAAATTGTGTTGTTCCTAATTTGTCAGTCACAAACGATGAAGGGATAAATTTATACCAGAATGCGGCTAATATCATCCCTGTTGAAACATCTTTGCATTAGAATGGACGTGGCATAATATATTGACACCTAAATCATTCCTGCTGATCCTAGGCTATATTTTTTGCACTAAGATAGTCTATGCTTAATTTGTAGGCTAGTGTGACATAGAGATTTTTCTTCAAAACTTGTTATTATAATTGTCCCGTCAATATACCTACATTCAAATCAAATCAAATCAAAAATCTTTTACTGAAGCCAAGTCAAATAAAATCACATAACATTTCAACATAAAATATCAGGATTGGCCGCAAGAGGAGTCCCAAAAGGATCAAGATCCCGCTAACTAGGGACACCTAAAACAACATTTCAGAAATTTGAATTAGTGATAGCTAAATCCATGACAAACAGTGCAACATCAAGTTTCATACAGCAATGCAAACAGTATAGTACATAGTACACAGTAAATGATTAACACAATTCAAAACACTATGAAAATAAAGAAAAAACGAAAACCTTAACTAACAGTGAAAAAAGAATATCCGGAAGGGTAGGTTATAGCTAATTTCCATTAATCAGGAAGGCATGCAGCATTTTTTTAAAGTGTCGTAGGTGCGGGGCACAACGTATGTGAGAGGGAAGCATGTTCCAGGTTGTGGAGCCAACAGATTTTATGGAAAATAAGCGAGTATTGGTGTGTGCATATATGGGGCGATAAGAGTTAAAGTTTCTGGTGTAGTGAGTATGAACATCGGATCCTAGATGAAAAATCCCTTAAAACATGCTGGAAGTAAACCATGTTCATAACGGTACATAAATAGGCCAATTTGTAATGTTCGAATCTGCTCTAGTTTAAGTAGCTTCAAGTCAGTAAATAGTGGTCCAGAATGAACGCACCTTGGAACTCCCACAATGATACGAACTGCACGTTTTTGCAATAGAATTAATCTCCGTAGTCTAGAGTCATAAGTGGATGCCCATACCATATTGCAATAAGTAAGATAGTGGTAAACCAACGAGTAATATAATTTTAGGCGTATGCAGGAGGGCAACAAGTATGCAGTTCGAGTTAGAATACCAATGTTTTTAGCAATTTTGTCAGAAATAGTTTTTATATGTTCTTTCCAGGTTAAATGTTGGTCCACGTGAACACCTAAAAATGTAGTAGAGGTGTCTCTGGTAATAGGAATGCCATTGATGGATAATCTTAACGAGTCATCCGAGGGACGCGAGGAGACATTAGAAGAGTTAATGAAGCAGTATGTCAATTAATTATTATTATTCATCATTAATTAATTATGTCAATGCGTGTCCTTTGGTAGCTTTCGGTGGCTGACCACGATCTCTTCCTGTTGCTGACGATGACCACTGCAAATGGCTTGGCATAAACTGCGCACGATAGGTAGATAGACAGACAGAAAACACACAGATAGATAGACAGATACACAGATGGACAGATAGACAGTCGTTGGAATTGCCACCAGCACGGTGGCGCTCTCGTGCATGGGTCGACACGATGACTTTCTTGGGCGTGGCCACTCCACCCAACGGGTTGACCTGCAGCGTCGTCGAAGTCGTCGCGACTTCTCCACCCTCGATCGAGCTGACCTCGACTTCGTTCGCGCTGCACTCGGATGACTTCGACTTCCTGGACCGAAAGGTCATGTTGTGGTCGTTGAGCATTTGCATACGACCTTATGACCCTCGTCCCGTCCTGCATCACCTGGATGAATTCTAACGCCTTGCCGGGGTCGACCCCGCGCTGCTTGTCCCCGCCGTTGCCGTTCATATACCCACTATCTAATGAACATGAGAGAGAGAGAGAGAGAGAGAGAGAGAGAGAGAGAGAGAGAGAGAGAGAGACAGACAGACAGACAGACAGACAGACAGACAGACAGACAGACAGACAGACAGACAGACAGACAGACAGACAGAGACAGAGACAGAGACAGAGACAGAGACAGAGACAGACAGAGACAGAGACAGAGACAGAGACAGAGACAGAGACAGAGACAGAGACAGAGACAGAGACAGAGACAGAGACAGAGACAGAGACAGAGACAGAGACAGAGACAGAGACAGAGACAGAGACAGAGACAGACAGAGACAGAGATAGAGACAGACAAACAGACAGACAGAAAAAAAGGGGAGAGAAAGTTGTATATGTATTCGCCTATATACACATACATGTATAAGTATACATATAATACATATGTATATATATACATATATATAGGTGCATGTATATACATATGTACATATATATATATATACACACACAAATACATGTATGTAAACACATATATGAATATACAGGGATATATAATATATATGTATATATACACATGTATATATATACATATATATGTAAATGTATACATGTATTTATACATATTATATACATATATGTATAAATGTACACATATATAGCGATGTATGTATACATTATATAGATATGTTACTACACCTGTATATACATGTCTACGTAAAACAATGTAACGTTATTGGGTGTTTTTTTGGGAGAAAATGTAACGTCAAGGAGATTAAAATTTCGATTGGCTTAAGTCATTGAAACTGGTTGAATCAATTGTTGAGCTGGCAGATGCGTTTCGTAACTTAGGCATTGTTTTCAATTCTACCATGTCTCTCACTGGCCATGTAAACAGTAGCCTATTTGTAAGTCATCATGTATGTTCATTGGTTACATACGCAGAACTAGGCGTCATGTGGCCATGTATGCTAGGATATCTCTGAAATATACATTGCTTTCCATTTACCTAGATTACTGCAACTCGATTCTTACTGGTATCAATAAGTCAAACATGCTGAAGCTGTAGAGAGTTCAGAACTCTTTGGTTAGAGCTATAACTAATGCAATGTAAATGCACACAATAGCGAGTTTTCATTTAAGTTCAGAATGTTGATTTCTCAAAAGTATTTTGAAAATCTATTTTGAAAAGTATTTTCAAAATACTATTTTATTTTGTATTTTCAAAATACTTTTGAAAAGTATTGCGTAAAAGCATTTTCAAAATACTTTTGACAAGTATTTTATTTTGTATTTTCAAAATACTTTTCAAAAGTATTTTGCCCATCACTGAGCATATCCAGCAGATAATAATAGGCCTACTACACACATTGGTTATAAAGCAGACTAAAGTCACAATTCAACCACTTCACTCAACTCGCTCCTCTTCCACCCTAACACTTCCGTCCTAGCACTTCTCCCACCCTTCGGTCACCTCATCAATAAAATTTACAATTCGCTCCATAGCTGTAGTTGACACTCACTCTTGCTATCTTTATCGGGTCTTTCTCTCAAACTGAAAACACTGCTCTTTCACAAATCATATCTTGAGCCACGCCCTTCTTCTTACCTCCCTGAGGCTCCCTAAACGCTTCAAATCTAAACATCATCCACCGTAACCGTCTGATTGTCTGCCTGCCTGACGCTTTGGATCTCGACCTGGAAACGCTTTTCAGCCCTTTGCCTATGGGTTCTATTTTGACTGAGAGTCTGTGAATAAGCTGGTTCTCACAGCTTGGCTTTTTTGGACGCCGTAGAAATCTTGAGGTTATGATTACGATAAAGTAGGGCTACATATACAAAGATAGACAATTCATGTAGGCCTATGTTTTGATAATATTTTTAGCGCAGATTCTGTTCGACTGAATTTACCAAAATCGAGAACTCTTGCATTTTTATCAGAGGAAGAACCATGTTCCTGTGGTTTAATGTTACATACAGCTTGAAGACGACACAATTGCCTACTTATACGTATACACCATTCTGCAATCTATTGGCTTCGTCGCTTTTTCTTTGCTCTGCTTTCCTACTCGTAGCTCTTCGTTGAAATAGACTAAATATGAAGCACAACAAATTATAGCAACGTTTCTTGCAGGTTAAAGAGACGCAGTTGTCCCGAACTTTGTTATTTTCTGACTGTAAGACTGCGAATCGCGGGACCAGATCAACCACATTGAATGTGATGCACTAACAGAAGAGACCTTGAACGTATACGCTGAACCTGAACTTAACACAAAGCTCACGCATTATGCATTATTAGGCATAGACGTCGTCTGTAAATTCATCCTCATAGGGACATTGACAAGTGGTGCTGGTGTTCATACAGCGCTTGGCATAGTCATCCCAAACCCGCTTCTTCGGGCTACAGTCACGCTTGGTGGCCTTCTGGTTTGAGCATGAGATGTAGGTATGACATCCATCACACGATTGATAGTTGCCATCTGGAAGATTCGTACAGCTCCGAATGCAACGGTGTCCTGACGTACCATTGTTGCAGTGCGGACGACAGACAACAGCGGAATCTAAAGAAAATCATTTTGCCACAGCTCGTCTGAAAATTATATTTGTAGTCCTTGTCCTTCTCTTTGTTATTTATTTTACGCACATAACTATAGATAAGAATGCACAACGTTTATCAAGCTCCAAAATATATTGCATCACATTTTTATATCAGTTTGATAAGAGCAGTTAGGCCTACTTCATTCGATTTCCTTCACATACCTAATAGTTTCATTGTAATAACAAATATAAATTGTTCATTAATAATATTTCAATATGATTAGGGCCTAAGATTATTATCAGTTTTAATCGGAATTTTATAATTCTTTCAAGATGCGTGTGAATCGCAGGACTTCCCGTATACTTCACAGCTTGCGCCAATTTAAACTAAGGTAGATAGACATTAAGACGTTCAAGAGCCGTCTCTCGATTCCAGAAGGAAATACCACGTTAAAAGTATATATATGTAATTACGAGAGAGTAGTTTCCTGACCTAGAGTTTTCCTGCAGTAGGTTACACTGGGGACATCCCCATCGTGGCAGACCAGCGAGTCGGGCGCTGTGATCCAGCTGGCATTGTAGCTGATTCCGTCGATGTAACCCCAGTGCCCGAAGCCATGCGGACAGAGGACTTGTGCGGACGGCCAGGCATTGTCGCTGAAGTTCAACGCCATCCAATTTGGATAGAAATCATTCGTGCATTTCCACGAATCGTCGCTAAGGACGTCGTCACGGTCCAGCGAAGCAATTAAACCGCCGAGGATCTTGGAGATTTGAACCTGAACGGCAAGCAGTCGGGTGCCTCCACTGATAAGAACCGTGTCGGAGCGCTTTGAGTTCTGGTCGTGCTTCAACCCAGTGACCTCCATCTCGTCGACGTAAAGTCTTAACTGACTTTCGGCGTTTATGATCAGTTCACGATCGCGACAGTTTAGTGAACTTGGGAGATTCGATTGGCAGTGAACAACGGATGCTGGGTACAAAAGTCCCAAGACAAGGACAGCGACATTCCACATTCCTATAACACCATAATTGATAACATCTATCATCAGCGTCGTTGTCGTCGTCATCATCATCATCATCATAATCCTCCTCCTCCTCCTCCTCCTCATCATCATCATCATAATCCTCCTCCTCCTCATCATCATCGTCGTCATCATCATAATCATCACCATCATCATCATAATCCTCCTCCTCCTCCTCATCATCATCATAATCCTCCTCCTCCTCATCATCATCATCGTCGTCGTCATCATCATAATCATCATCGTCGTCGTCGTCATCATCATCATCATTATCATAATCATCAGCATTATCATCATTATCATCATTATCATCATTATCATCATTATCATCATTATCATCATTATCATCATCATATACAACAGCATAAGTAACAACATAATCGTAATCGACAACAGCCTAATCGACAACATCAATAACAACATCATCGTAAACGAAGACAGAGTCTTTGTGGTATTGAAAGTGGTACGATGGGTGAGAGCGGAAGTAGTAGTTGTAGTGTGAGTAATGGTTGGTGTGGTATTACGATTGACAGTGGTGCACGGATGACGGCAACGGCAGTAGCCTAGTAGTGGTGATAGCAGTTGTAGTAGATTTAGCAATATTAGCAACCGTAAAGAATGCCCGTTCATAAAGTAATCTGATAATGATGGCCCACGTGGTCTTGTAGATTATACAATAGGTACCAAACAAAGAAATATTTTGAACTCCACGGACTCCACGAGAGAGAAGTGGAGCAACAAACATATCAATCCAACAGATGCAACATCAGAACTGCCATTTGATGTGAACGCTTATTGCAACTCATCAGTCTGCATATAGACTACTGTATTCGCCAGGTGGAGCTGCAGTGATGGAAACGAATCCTCTGTCTCTTAAACGTGGCCAGGTAGTTGAGTTTTAACTACAGCTAGGATGAACGTCTTTATGATTCATACGAATCATATCTCGCTGAAAGTCGCCGTAAGTGATTAGCTCAAATCTCAAAATTATTTTGACTTATATATAAATGTAATAGAATACAACTGATTTAATTCTCGACCAGCATTGTAGGTGATTATTTTAGCAAGCGGCTTCAGCATCTGCATGAAAATTTAGCGGTCTAGCACAGCAAGCCCCGGAAACGCGAATCCTTTAAAGACTATGGGCAAAATTGGGCATGGGAGCGTTGTAAGTTCCCCAGCCAGGTCCGGATGGAACCTGGAAACCAGCACATTTTTTTCAAATTTAATAGGGCCAGGAATCGAGTACGTGAAATCAGTAAGCAAGATGGTCTTTATTGCACGTCCCAACGACAGAGCAGTCGAATCACTGATCTGGAAGTAAAAGCTCTCATCGCATTTACAGGAATAACAACGAATGATGGTCAATGCCTCAAAGCGTCCGGATCGGAGCTTCCCCATAAAGTTAGCCTACATCAATGTTCTCTATAGTTTTACGTGGTCAATTTTGGTATTTTTTAGTACTCAGCTGACCACATCTTTAAACATCAAAACCTCCCCATGCACCGGTTTCCCTGATATAGGATACCTATAACCATGCGGATGATGTGAAATTTTCCATACTTTGAGTGAATCAGAATTCATATCCTTCAGCTTACCTGGAAAAGGTTCGAATCGGAAAAGTCTGAAGCTACGCTGTGTCGATCTTTTAACGGACTCCATCTTGAATGACCGTCTTGCAGTAGAGAGCATCGCTTTCGTCAAACTGCTGACCTGATCAAATCACTGCTCTTTAAATAACAAAGTAAATTGCTTACTTCGGTGAACTAGACTCATCTCTGGTCCGAACAAAATATTTCATTAGAACTGTTTTTGTTTTGCCTAAAGCTGTTGTCGCATTGAATTCATAGAATACATCAATGGCAGACTATAAGTTGGACACTTATAAGTCTGTCTCAAGTAAAGCTACGTAGTGTAGGATCAATCTAAAGCACCGGAATCCATACCACTTTACATCAAGTTAATAACATCTGGAATACTTCGAAACAGTATAAAGTGGTTGTCTAATTGCCAAGTAAATATCTATGGGCAAAGTATTGACGTCATTTTAGTGAAGTGGTCTAAGCCAGGATTACTTAGAAGAAGGCGCTCGTTTACACTCAGCCTAACGTCTATGCACAGGTTTATGACCATAACGGTCGTAAACCTGTTAATAACCGTGGTCCATAATGAGTACGAAGCCTCGAATTATAGATCAGTGCTCTCTTCTCAACGTACTTAGGAAAATGCCTGGTTTGTAATCGTAATCTCCAGATTTATCCCTACAGTGCCAAAAAGCTAAGTCGCGGGAACCAGCTTATTCACAGGCGCTCAGTCAAAACTAGGTAAGGTCAGAATAAGTTCCAGGTCGTTTGGTTGCAAGTTAAGAACCTCTAAGAAATGTCCATTAAAATCAATTAGATCCAGCATATATAGGCCTAAGCATATATTTTAATTATCCTTCATTATTCGGCAGCTATAGGCTATCTAAATAAAACTGGCTGAGTAGGCCTACACTTTGGTTGCTCTACTTCAACGCTGTTATATTTGATTAGAAATGCACCTTAAAATTTGATATTTTAAACTGTTTTGCTGCATCATTTTGATTGTTCATGTTTTCTGACACTGTGCTAGAAAGCCTCTGTGGACATGCGTGGATACGTCAGCGTGTTGAAGAAGGCCGAAGCTGTTGATAAGTTGCCTCAACTGCTCTGCCCATTAGCATTCAGGATAATCTATGTCGTAATTTAAATCACAAGTCACGACTAGTTGGCTGTTGTATGTGACTAGTGTTTCCAGAAACCCAGTGAACAGCCCGGGACACTTCGCAAACGTTGGTAATGATACAGGTCGATGGATTGCGATGACAGTATGCGGCCCTCGGAATGTTGAAAATGAACTTCGAAAGGACATTAAAGGCAGTAAAGGACTCGACGAGTCTTATCTGCTTCGCATCCATATGCTTGCTTGTGATGGCAAATCGCAAGCCCGACGCTTCCATCCATGATTGACGACAGAAACAGGAGTCCCTGCGTGTTTCTGTTCAACAATATCGAACCCGGATGAAGCCGATCTCCTCAAATTACCGTCAGCTGGATGGTGGTCCCATGCCTCGACAGCGACCAAGACGTCCTAGTTGTGGCTGCTTGTGGCTTCTGCCACATAAATGGATTTGTTTCCAAGACCTCTGACGCTACACGTATCAAATTGCAGGGTAGTGTTTGGTTTACGATCATCAATTGCAGTGTGCGATGACTATCACTGGTGAGCAGATGGAGCATCCATGAAAACTCGAATCAAAAGAATAGTAACATGAAGCATTGCAGTCCCATTTAGTATGTGAAATGCTTTATTACTGAGTACTGGGTTCAGAATGGTCCGTCCGGATGTAGGCATGCCGACGGGCCGTTTGAACATTCAAAGCGATTATTTAAGAAACGATCTAAACACTGCTCGAGTAGACTGTGTACGACAGCTAACGATGAAAATATAGCTCTAGAAGTGGTCAGAGGCGGATCTACATGTTTTGGGCCCTGAAGCTTGAACTGCTATGGGGCCCCCATTGCAACTGGTTGCAGGACATAATCTCTACGGACATAATACACCGGACAAAGCCCAGACATAACCCCCCCTCTGTGCAATGTGCAATTAGCCTGTTTCTGCATTTAATTGATAAACCTTAATTGACCTGTTTTTGTTGGTTGTGTCAGCTCGTTAATGTCGCTAGGGCCTAAGGTTTAGACTTGAGACTTGTTAATGTCATTCAGGTCTAAAATTAAAACTTGTTATTGTTATTAAGTTCTTAAGATCAGACTTGTTAATGTCGTTTAGGTCTCAACTTAAGTCTTGTTAATGTCGTTCACTTCTAAAATTAAATTTACAATGAACGAATGGTCAGCGAGATGAGATGTTCGGCGAGATGGAACAAAATCCATCGAGGATATACGCTGCGCTGACTTAGACACATTTTAAAATGTTGTGTCCAAAAATAGCCTTGATACACATTTGGTGTACTCTTAACCCTCGGGCTACCAAGGGGGGGGGGTGGTTACCACCCCCTACGTTTTTATGCATAATCTTTTTTCTTCATATGAAATATAATATATAATTTTTACGTGTTAGGTAGCTGTAGCAGATTCATTGGCGCACATTTTGAGGTAAACATCATGATGGTACCTCACGCCGTTCAAAAGATACATGTATACCCGATATAGCCGAGGTACCACAGGGGGCGGATACCACCCCCTTAGTTTTTCGACCATAGCTTATTCAGTTTTCTTCGTAGAAGAGAAACAAAAATACCATTCTATAGAGGGAATGCAGGGCTTCATCTGCTTGCTTACCTTTTTGTCTTTTGAACACCGGAAGTGAAAAAATAATAATAATACGTGTTATATGTGAAAATGGCTTAATGCAGCATCACAATTTCGCTATATCTAATACAGTCTATGGACTAGTTTGTAGGTTATTGTTACAAATGAAGCATCATTATCTTTAAAATGTTCTTGGATATATAGATCACTTTCAAAACACACATAATCTTATATTTGTTTATCCAAAAAGTACAAAATGTACGCAATAATATATAATATCGCTAATTATCGGGTCCTTTGTTAAAAATGATGTAGATCTAATTTCGAGACGCATTCACATAATGTACAACTAAATATACCATTTTGTTCAGAAATGAATGCTGAATCCATTGCTATATTGCAAGATATGATATGTGAAGCCAAACGCGAAATCCAGGGGGTGGTAACCACCCCCTTGGTAGCCAGTGTTACAAAAAAACCTCGGTAGCCTGAGGGTTACGCGAATTGTTACAAACATTGCCATTACTTTGTAACAATTTTTGACAAATTTAGACCAACTAGTAGGCTATAATAAACTTTTCCAGTGGAATCAAGAAATATTCTTCTAGATGTTAATGGATATAATGCATCAGTATCCATCTTACTTGGCTGAGGTTGGGGTGATTATTTTCTAGAATGGGAGATTATGTCCTAGGGTGATTATGTCCTGGGATTATGTCCAAGGGATTATGTCTTGGATTATGTCCCGGGGGATTATGTCCCGGGGATTATGTCCCGGGGGATTATGTCCCGGGGGATTATGTCCCGGGGAATTATGTCCCAGTGGATTATGTCCCGGGGGATTATGTCCAGGGGATTATGTTTGTCTACCTTTGCAAAATTTAGACTATTCACGGAAGACACTTATGAGAATACATTTATTCCATAATACATTTAACAAAATACTCCTTTTTGGATTTTCTAGCAACATATTCCCGTACAGTTTCGTAAAATGAGAGCTTCCTCCTTGCAGTGTCATTTTCGATGGACAATAATTATGCATAAAGAATTTAAGCGGCAACAACAGATAGCGATCACTGGAGAATCAAACCAGGCGCTTTCTTCCACCGTTGATCTTCTTCCCGCTGGACAATCGCTCTACGCCGGAGCAGCAAAGCTTCAGATCGCTCCTTCCCATCGGACAGCGAGTCAACATACAGAAGAAACTTGGCGCATTTTTTAGTCAGCACAGCCGCTCAGTTTATCTAGAAATTGTGGCGGGAAATATTCACGGAGTTTTTAGCTTGTTTCTGACAGCCGCCAGTTCTGCATCTCCACCGTCCGACCTATGAGATGTGATGCGGCTACAGCATCTGTGACCGTGAGGTGTCAGATTAAACGGTGGTCTCAGCACCAGGGAATTATGGTGAGACAGTATAGATAAATACAGATGTACATGTTTTTCTATAATGACTCTATTATGGACTCGACCCTGCTCAGTTTTCAATGAATTGGTCAAATGAGGTCCTTCAGCACTGCTGCCCGTTTGAATAGGAGCCACACTAGCACAGTCCCTGTAGGGCCATGCTAGCTCGATCCAGCGGCTCTTTGATTGATCATCATCGAAACAATATGGCCGCTTCTGACTCCCATACAATAGAGTGTTGCTACCTACCGGCGCCGTGAGTCAGAGGCGGCCATATTGTTTACATGGTGATCGGTCGCAGGCCGAAGACTCTACAGTTACCCATAGAAACCAGCACATACGAGCCGGCGACAGACGAGGTCATTCAGTACAGCAAGCCTAACGAAGCAATCTGAGCAAACGTGTAAGAAACCTCGTCAAAGATGTACAAGCTTAGTCCCTGGCTACTCATGTATGCTTGCTGTTGAATTTCATGAATTGCATTACAGTTTCATGTTAATTGACAGGTTTATTAATTGAAACTACTGACCTGACTAAACTTCGAATGAAATTGTTAATGTCATTAAACTTCTAGAACGCTTGACTTGGGGAGGGGGATAGTATAATCACTATAATGGATAAGACTCTTGCCTGAGATTTGCAAGGACTATAGGTTCGATTCCAGTAAGGCTTTCCTGGGTTTAGCTCATGCCTTCATTCCCTAGGTGGCAGCAAAAGTACAATGAGCTTGCGCCTTGCATAGCTGCAAATCTCTTGATTTATGTCTTCTGTAATTTTTGCTCTTGTGAATTGTTTAATCGTCATAACATGTGCCTGTAGCCTACAGCGCAGTGCGTTTGTAAGGCGTTCATTAAAGAATAATAATAATAATTATTATTATTATTATTATTATTATTATTATTATTATTACTATTATTATTATTATTATTTTTCGCCCGAGGTAGATATAGTCCCTCAGGCTCTAAGAAACTACCTGAAGAGCGTTTCCGTTCTGGAGTTAACTGTCATCCTCACCGGCCAATTGCGTAAAAGTGCCTCGAAATGCAACAGCATTAAACCGCTGCAAGCAAATTGAAAGCCGCTGAAAGAAGCGTGCTGTCTCCTGCGTGTCCCCGAAACAATGGTCAAACGCCGACTTAGTTCTGATAAGAACTCCCTGCCCTGGGTATTGATGGGACCCAGGGTTTCCAATGCCACTGGAATGAAATCATAGGTACTGGGAGTTTCTGAGTACTTAGTGATCTTCCTGGCGGCGGCCATTTCTGCTGCTGCTCCCGGCGTTAAAGAAGTCAGATTTATATACGAAGTTGCCATAGAGGAGGAGAAGGCGTTAAGGGAAAATGATGTGAAGCGTCGGGTGTCCTCTGCGTAAAGATTGTGGTCAACAGAAAAGGACTTCATGAGATGGCTCAGAGGTGTAGTGCAAAGGAATTGGTGCTATAGACCCGAACCTTGAGGAACACCAAAAGACAGTGTGGTAGAGGCCTGTGAACAGGCGCTAACAGAATTTACACGGAAGGAGCGCGAAGCCAAGTAAGACTGGAACCTGGGTAGAGCAATGTTGGAGACGCCAATCCAAGAGTATACAGTCGAAGAAGTAGGCAGGGCGTGACAGATGGTGTCAAAAGCGGCGGTAGAAATGTCGAAGAGACAAGGGCTTGAGCGCCTCTGAGTAGTCCCCTTGAAGGCGGTATATAGATTCACAAATGAATGATTAAAAAGGAAAAATGTTGGATATAAGACGCTGCTACAGAGCGGCAGAGAGAGTGAGAGTGTGTGAGAGAGAGACATAGAGACAGAGAGACAAAGAGAGAGAGAGCGGGAGAGAGAGCGAGAGAGAGAGACAGACAGCCAGACAGAGAAGACTGAGTGGGATCGATGAGGCACTGGTGCAGTCATTGCGGTGCTTGAGTTAGATACAGAGGGGTGTGACTCGAATAGGAATTGCAAGAAAAAGCGAAGGGATGAGTATTTATCAGACGAATACGAGAAAAATATCGATGGAGGGAGAGTAGGGGCCTGGTAGTGGAGAGGAAGACTAGCGATGGATAAGAATGTTAACGGCTTTCCAAAGGCGTCTTGGTTTGGAAGAGTTGGAGTGACAGGTAATCCTTTTAGCTTATAGTAGGCAACGCTTTGTGGGTAAGTTCAAAGATGCCAACAGTTAATAATCTTCGAGACTGCATGGGCAAATCTTGTTTAAAATTTTCGTCAGCAGCAGTGTCTTTATTGATTCACTTATTCAGAGAATTTCTCTCTCTCTCTCTCTCTCTCTCTCTCTCTCTCCTCTATATATCCCTATATAGCGCTACTCCCTGCGGCCACGGTCCCATAACCGTGAGCTTCCCAAGTTTGACAATCTGACTCAGAAATCCTTCGTTGCTCGGATGCTATATAAATAAACTATGTTTTCCCTAGATCTGGCTATTTAAACCCTTCATTTTCCCCTATGACTAGCCCTAGCTTTTCTTCCTCTATGTTCCCCTGATGTACAATAAAGCCTCTCATTCAATTCGTTGGTTGCATATATATATAATTGCTGTTTATTTGTTTGAATGTATTAATCTTGCCATGTACAGTGCTGTGCGTTTGCTAGTGCATCTCAATAAAGGATATACTTACTTACTTACTTACTTTACTTACTTCAAGAACTTACGCAGGAGTGCTCCCGGCCCAGTCACGAGTCTATGCGACTCCTTACCACTTAGTCTAGTTGACAAGATCTTCCGATTGCCTAACCCTGCCTGCTGCGAGGACAAAGTCCCTTCTTTGCAGACGTGGATTTGTCACTTATATTCTTAGATTCTGGAACTTGTTTTCTTCAGGCAATCTGTGTATGTATTAAGATCAAGGAAGTGAGTCAGTCAGTTAGGCCGTTAGTTTATTAGCCTATCCAGCCGTTTTATTAAAGGCCTTTTAACTGCCTAACAAAACGCTGCCCATGCAAGCCTGTAACTAAATTGCTCCAGATTGTATTTTCCAAGGAGATATGTCGATAACTCTGTGGATTGCTTCAGATCTGCTATGACACTAATGAAGCTTGAGCTTCAGGGCCCAAGGGCCTCAGAGGCCCCGAAGACAGTATTAAACTGATGATATCGTATTACAAAGATTATAGCGACCACAAATTAGTAAACGAGTTTAATCAATTCAAAGAATATTTGCAACTTAGGAAATCCCAGAATGCAGAAGAAAACATGCCATCTAAAATTCAATGCGCAGAAGTTTTTCAGCTTTCTTTGTGAGCAACAGCTAATTGAAGAGTTCCCAATTTTCCTACTGCGCATGCCATAAGCTATACTTGACAATGCCTATCACTAGCTGTGAAGCAGAAAGGAATTTTTCAAAGCTATCCGTTTATAAAAATCTCGGGCTACCATAACTGAAGAGCGCTTGAATTCTTTATGCATATTGTCTATCGAAAGTGACATTGCAAGGAGGCTCTCATTTGACAAAACTGTACGTGAATATGTTGCTAGAAAAGTCAGGAAAGAGTATTTAGTAAAATGTATGATGTAATGATGCTACTTAAACTAGAGCAGATTCGAACATTACAGATTGGCCTATTTATGTACCGCTATGACCAGGGGCGCAACCACGGTCCAGAAGTTGGGGGGACCTACTAGAATGTCTGAGTTGGGGGGGGGAATTGCGAGCGCCGAAGGCGCGAAGCTGCGATTGCCGAAGGCAAGAAGCCCCTAACGACTAGGGGGTATGGGGGAGCGTCGTAAGCTCCCCCATCGGGGTCTGGGGAAGCCGACGCAATTTTGAGCATATGATGCCAAATGGAGTACATTTTGGGCTTTACCTCAAATGTTTCACGGATGATTTCGATATAAAAGTACCTAAACCATCTAGATCTGTGAAAAATTTGACTTTACTAGGCCCCTATATGAATAAACTGGACGTGACAAGGGTTTAAGAGAATTGAACGGAAAAGAGTAGAATAAGCTCTAGAACAGTGTTTGCCAAAACTATGAAAATCGGCAGGGAGGAAGCCTGAACGGGTCAATTTTCTCAGAATACCGTTAAGGCGTTTACGTTCCCCTACAGTGGCAAATCCCCACCAAACAGAGGAGGCATAAAGTAGCCGTGCGAGGGTAGTATAGCCCTAACAACGTCAAAGAGACGTTGACCGTGGTGACCGTGGGCGACCAAAACACATAGTCGAACATGGATTTTCTGGCTTTGCAGCATATTTTGTCCATGTGTGCCCCAAAGCCAATCCCATCAGAGATGGTAACACCCAAAATAACCATATCCTGGACCCACTCGATGCCAAGGACGAGAGGAGGGAGGGCAATAGGTTTGGACCTCGGTCGTCTGACAACCATTTCTCTGGTCTTAGCATGGTTTAATTTGAGATTGCTAATAGAAGCCCACTTAGAGATATGGTCAAGTTCAGAAAGAGTGCTGTCAATGCAGGAAGCAGGGACCAGCAAGTATAGCTATCGTCGGCATATTTAGTGAGACGGTTTTCATTGTATTTAGGTTTAAGGCTAGAAATGGCTATGACAGAATAGGTAGGTCCAAGGCCAGAGCCTTGTACTATAGGCCCTACTGGCATCAATGGTACAGAGGGGGAGGAGATCGCGGAAGGCAAGAAGCTCCTATTAGGGGTATGGGGAGCGTCGTAAGTTTCCCCATCGGGGTCTGGGGCGGAGCCCCAGAAACCGACACAATTTTGAGCATTTGATATCAAATGGAGTGCATTTTGGGCTCTTGTTTGCCTCGCAATTTTCAAAAGTTGGGGGGACGGTCCCAAGCTGTTCGAAAGTTGGGGGGACGCGTCCCACGGGTCCCATAGGGTGGTTGCGCCTATGGCTATGACCATGGTTTACTCCCAGCATGTTTTAAGGGATTTTTTCATCTAGGATCCGATGTTCATACTCACTACACCAGAAACTTTAACTCTTATCTCCCCATATACGCACACACCAATACTCGCTTATTTTCCATAAAATCTGTTGGCTCCACAACCCGGAACATGCTTCCCTCTCACATACTACCTACGGCACTTAAAAAAAATGCTGCATGCCTACCTGATTAACGGAAATTAGCTATAACCTACCCTGGCGGATATTCTTTTTCACTGTTAGTTAAGGTTTTCGTTTTTTTATATTTTCATTGAGTTTTGAATCGAGCTAATCATTTACTGTGTAATATGTACTATACTATTTGCATTGCTGTACGAAACTTGATGTTGTACTGTTTATCAATGATTTAGCTAATTCAGATTTCCGAAATTTTGTTCTAGGTGTCCCTAGTTAGCGGGATCTTGATCCCTTTTGGGACTCCTCTTGCGGCCAATCCTGATATTTTATGTTGAAATGTTATGTTTTATTTGGCTTCAATAAAAGAGTTTTGATTGATTAATTGATAAAATGTATTCTCACAAGTGTCCTCGGTATGTAGTCTAATAGCTGCAAAGGTAGGCGGACATAATCCCCTGGACATAATCCCTGTGGACATAATGCCTTTGGACATAATCCCCAGAACATAATTAATCCCCATGTTGCCGATCGTTCCATTTCGCCGACCATTCGTTCATTTTAAATTTAATTTTGGAAGTGAACGACATTAACAAGTCTGGTCTGTAGAACTTGATAAAAATAAAAAGTCTTAATTTAGATCTGAATGTATTAACAAGCCTATAAATTAGGCTCTAACGACATCAACGAGCTGACACAACTAACAAAAACAGGTCAATTAAGGTTTAGCAATTAAATGCAGAAACAGGCTAATTGCACAGAAGGGGGATTATGTCCGGGGGTTTGTCCGGGGTATTATGTCGGGTGGGATTATGTCCTGCAACCAGTTGCAAAGAGACCCCATTACAGTTCAAGCGTCGGGGCCCAAAACTTGTAGATCCGCCTCTGACTACTTATGCTTCGAAATGCACGAAGATTACATAATTAGAGCTTAAATTCTGCGTTAAAATGTGTGGTGTATAGCTTAGGTAGAAACTAGAAAGGAAGCAAGATCTATTAATATTAGGCTATGAACTATAGCTAAAATAACTTCGCCATTGCCAGTACTCTGGTAATGTCAGTCCCAAGCGTGGATAATGAAGTAGAGCGATGCCAATCATTTTTGTTATGAATCAACGTCGTTTATTAAAACAGTAGCTAACCAAACCAATACTAAAATATTAAAAACATTTAGGCATTGCAACACAAATTACGTCTGACAAAGCGTTCATACATTACATTTGTCACGCAGTAAGGAATCAATGGAACAGCTTAAATATTATTGATTATAATTTCCTAATTAACTTGGAGTCAAGTTTTGATAAGTTTTGCAATTTACGGCATCGAGCCTTCAAGTGTTACTTTCTGTAATCATTCCACGCATTTCGGTCTGCTTACGATTGTCAATAAGCATTACAAAACACTGTTTTAATTTCCAAGAATTTCACAAAATTTATCACGTAAAAATTAACACTGTCCATTACACTTATCTGACTCTACGAATGTCGACAAATATAATTAATGTGCATTAATATAATAGCACTCGCTCTTATTATAGCATTTATAATTGCAATTCTTGAGTTTACAAATTCTTCCGAGCGGTTTGTCTTCTGGTATTGCATATCTGACAGGTTGTACTTTCCCACTCGCAGCGTTTCACCTTGTCATCCCAGTACAGGCCACCAGCAGCACATGGGCGGTCGTCATACAGAAGCCCATTGGAACAGGTGGCATAGACTTGACATCCCTTGCACGACTGGTAGTCGCCATTAGCCCTTCCTGAGCACGAGGTGATGCATGCAGCTCCGGTTCCACTGCAGGGCTCCGCATGGCATTCTGTACAAGTGTTGCTTTCGTATTCACATCTCTTGACGTTGTCATCCCAGTACAGACCAGCTGGACAAGGGCGTTCGTCATACAGAAGTCCATTGGAACATGAGGCATAGACCTGACATCCCTTACACGACTGGTAATCTCCATCGCCCCGACCACTGCATGAAGTAATGCATGAAGGCCCAGTTTCACCAGATCCTCCACTGCAAGGCGGAACAGCTGTTGGCGCAGGTGTTGGCGCAGGTGTTGGTGCAGCTGTTGGCGCAGCTGTTGGTGCAGCTGTTGGTGCAGCTGTTGGCGCAGCTGTCGGAGCAGCTGTTGGTGCAGCTGTTGGTGCAGCTGTTGGCGCAGCTGTTGGTGCAGCTGTTGGTGCAGGTGTTGGTGCAGCTGTTGGTGCAGCTGTCGGAGCAGCTGTTGGTGCAGCTGTTGGTGCAGCTGTTGGTGCAGCTGTTGGTGCAGCTGTTGGCGCAGCTGTCGGAGCAGCTGTTGGTGCAGCTGTTGGTGCAGCTGTTGGCGCAGCTGTTGGTGCAGCTGTTGGTGCAGCTGTTGGTGCAGCTGTTGGTGCAGCTGTTGGTGCAGCTGTCGGAGCAGCTGTTGGTGCAGCTGTTGGTGCAGCTGTTGGTGCAGCTGTTGGTGCAGCTGTTGGTGCAGCTGTTGGTGCAGCTGTTGGCGCATCTGTTGGCGCATCTGTTGGCGCATCTGTTGGCGCATCTGTTGGTGCATCTGTTGGTGCAGCTGTTGGCGCGTCTGTTGGTGCATCTGTTGGTGCAGCTGTTGGCGCATCTGTTGGCGCATCTGTTGGCGCATCTGTTGGCGCATCTGTTGGCGCGTCTGTTGGTGCATCTGTTGGTGCAGCTGTTGGCGCGTCTGTTGGCGCATCTGTTGGCGCATCTGTTGGCGCATCTGTTGGCGCGTCTGTTGGTGCATCTGTTGGTGCAGGTGTTGACGGAGCGCACGTGCCGACTGGAAAGACATACATATTTATTGTAGATGACGCTTTACCGTTATTTATAGGCAGCTTAAGAAGGCTTGAATCGAAACCTAAGCGTCAGGTTGGAGTCTAAAGAAAGCCTTTTCATTTAAGCCATGCCTTAATAGATTGGAAGCTGTAATAGGAGCATGAATGAAGCTACATAGTTGCCTCAGAAAAACCGCAAGGCAAGTACTCGAAGCTTTTAGAGTTTGCATAGTTAAAATGTCTCGGTGTCCCCCTTAATGTAAAACGCCATAACTTTATGCACTTGGATCTGAAGACCACGACCGGTTCAAGGTTTTCGGGCATATATATGCCTGTTAGGTTGGTGACGAAGGATTGTAGCTGTAATGTAAGTCTCTAAACTTTCTCAGCGTGACCCAAAAGACGCGACAGTGAGATCAGCTTAACCAGTGGCGCTATATCAAATCCAGTCCGCAACAGCCAAGTCGTTTTGTCGTTTTAGGTAAGAGATAGAATTTTGGCGGATGAGGTGATAGATTTTAAGCCAATGGGATGATTGGAAAACTGGACTTATGTCCCTGTGTTTTGAAGTCTTGGTGACTGCACGAGAAAGAGCAATATATTGTGTGGAAACCTTTAATTTGAGATGAGACAATCTAATAGAAATACGAGTTGCTGTAGTAGAATTTGAAGTGAAAATTGAGGTGGCCAGTGTGCAGTCTTATAATGAAGTACACTGTGTTTAGCGAAGTCTACGAAGGTCACGAGATATTATGCAGAAAGTGAGTGATGATGAGTGATGTTTTCGGCAAAGATAAGGCGTTTATCGAAGGTGCTGCCAAGATTTGAGAAGAGTAAGGCGCAGGTAAACTGAAATTTTTTGGAATGGGTCGGGCACTCCCCTGCGATCTAATAACCTAATCTCATAGGATCTATTAGTTTCCAAGCTTACTTACATGGTTGGGTTTATGGAAGAACTCAGCCTTTCACTCTTGTAAGCACAAAACTAGACTTTATAATAAATATGTTAACGTGTTTTTTGGAACAATACTTTGGTTGAGGTGACATATAGTTGAGGCGAACCTCTATGTTGAATAGCTTAATTAATATTCACGTTAAATGTTTAAATAACAGCAGTATTGTGCGTATATCTAATATGGGGGTGTATAATGCGTCAGTGTATACACGCATTATATATGTCCTGCCAGACATGTGTTTAGTCTTAAGTCTTGCATATTTAATTAGATAGTCGTACAGGTGTCTTTATATAGGTGCACGTTAGGCGCGCGATAGAATTAGCTTATGTGATCGATTTGAAATTTTCAGAGTTGATTTATGTTGAGCTAGTCAAAAGGAACAACTGTTGTATAGGTTTAGGTAGAAATAGGCCCTATATATTTGTGTTTATTATTAATTCAAACTGCCACACCGCAGTATGATTACAAGTTATTGTATGAACGGATGATTACAAGTTATAGTATGAACGGATGATTACAAGTTATTAGAGGAGTCGGATTTAATTGTATGGCAGCCATGCAAGGCGCCTATCTGTTCTACTGCTCATTTTACCAACGCCATCTGGCGAATGGAAGGCTGGGTGGACCCTTGGGAGGATAGCGGGAATCGATCCCGCGTCCATGCTGATCTGATCTTCTGATCTTCGTGCCGGAATGTAACCATTCACCGAAACTTTTTAATATATACTTGATTACATATAGGTATAGATATACAGTAAGTGATAGGCTAGGCAAAGGAAGTCGAGACTTAACACGTACAATAGACAGTTAGAAGGAATGGAGACCACAAAATATTTACAAAAGCTCTAGAAAGCTGAATATGAACTTTGAGTAGAGTTTTGATATCTGTACACGTACACATTACAGAACAATTTCATCGCGCTGACTCCTCTTCGAATTACGTCAGCTCCCACTCCACAACCTTGTCACTGCTGAGTCGTTTTTATGACATGCCAAACCTCTCATCCATTGCCGTGCTTGGGATACGTCATCTGTCCAGTTGAGGTGTTCAAACCTGTTGGCCGAACATTTTGAGATTCCTTCGGTTTTTCCAGTATTCTGATCTTCGTCTGTCCTCTCTTATTAATAGTCACAGCACTGTCTCCCATAATCCTCATTTTAGATTTAAACGTCGCAGAAGCTCATTCACGAGCGCTGAGCACCAGATCATTCGCGAGTGCTGGTTAATTAAATCATTGAAAGTCACTTAAATTAAATTACACCTTGCTCACCCTGGTCCAATTAAATTAAAATTATATTTATCTCAATTGTAGGTAGGCCTACAATAATTACTTTTCAGTGACGTTGTTATATGATTTTGCGTTACACTTACATGCTTAATCGATCAAAGAAGAGACAAGCAGCAATTCTAGTAGTTTAGTATTTAATTAAAATTATTCTCTCAAATTTATAGAAACTGTAATAACATCGTTCTCTGTAATAATTAACAGCTTGCTTGTTATGTGCAAATCCTCTCAATTGGAGACGAACATGCTGGAATTGAAAGGACTTCTTGTACAGATAGGAAGTCAGGTGAATGCGACGTCCCGCAGACCAACCGGTCGCTCTGGTAGTCCAGTGGTCTTCAATCGACATAGTCATCTAACCATAGCCTACATTAAGTGGTGGTCGTAATTGAATGTGACCCTAGTCCTTTCTGACTGCCTTTCTGGCTCTGCCTTGTCTCAAAGTAGAGCTCTGCGCCGACTTAATAGTGTCGGCGGCGGCGCGCCGGTCATTTTTGGTCGGCGGCGGCGGCGCGCCGCCGACCAACAAAAATCGGCGGCGGCGGCGGCGCGGCGCGGCGTGGTCGGCGCCGGTGACGGATCCAAAAGTTTATGAGGGGGTCAAAATGGCGTCCGAACGTTTGAACTAGTTTGAATTTCCACACTGTAATTCTAATATAATAATAATAATATCTTTTCTTTAATAAGCGCCTGACAAACGCACTGCGCTGTACATTTAAATGTTATGCAATTTAAATCTTAACTACTAACAGAACAGCCAGCATGCAATACACGGCGCCAATAGCAGCCTACAAAGCATATCCGCCCAACGGGGGCTCGAACTCGGTACCTCTCGGTCTCTGTGCCAGATGTTATCCAATGCGCTATCGGGCATTTTAAACTGTCATCTGAACAAATTGCTCTATTATTTCAATGCTGATACGAATCAGCCGTCACTCGTAGTTAGGATGTAGTTTGAGTCGTGTTTGAGTTTGACTACATACAATACTAGCAAACCAGACATTTATTGAAGTTAATATAAAAACTAGAAAACAGGGCCTACGTTCAATTTCCAAGAACCCCATTAGCCTTTAGTAATCGAATTGCTGACTATAAGACACAATTATAAATATAATAATCTTCGTTTGTTATTTCAAACTGACATACAGTATGGTTACAATTCATAGCATGAACGGATTACCACAAGTTATTAAATAAATCGAATTTAACTGTTGGCAGCTATGCACGGCGCCCACCACGTCCTACAGCTCATTTTACGAACGCCATATGGCGAATGAAATGCTGAGTCGACCTTTGGAGGGTAGAGGGAATTGATCCGGCGTCCACGCTGATCTTCTACTCTTCGTGCCAAAGTGTTACCAATTACTATAAACCCCCTCCACTGTGTATCACAAGTAATTAATTTTAATCATTTTCAATTTGCTAAAACTTTAGTCAAATTAACAGGAAGAGTGCATTCTGTACTTATAGATACGAAGGAGTCCTGGTGCCATCTATTTTTACATCAAAAACTGCTTTTCCGCGAGATTGCTTTTAGTAGCTTCAGCCATGGCGATACTTATAATTATATCCAATTTATCACAATTAAAGTTAATTGTATTTATTTCAAGAACGTGAATTGATTTTATAAATACCAAATAGTTATTGTTTCATAGCAGTTTCATCCATAGCAGTTAAAAATGCAGATCGCCACTAGTAGGCTACTTGGAGATTTGCAATTTCTTAAAACGCATGCCTATCCTAAACGCTCCATGACTTTGGTTTAGATGCACTAGAAATTTGATATAATTATATTACACTGCCCGAGCATGAGCTGCATGTGCTAATTTGATAATGGATATTCTTAAGCCTGCAAGATGATCAGATTGGGTATCATATCAAGGATGGCTCATTCACTGTGTATGCGTTTTGTGAATGGATGACTCGCACTTTGGAACTTTTAGCCTAAATCATGAGAGAGAGGACGCTTTGTTCACTCGGAAAATGAGGGTTAATTTAGGGTCATGCCAATCTTCCATGACATGTCGATGCTGTCTGTCGTCCCCTTCCGGCCCCTCCCTACTTACAAACCTTAAGATAGACAGGACAGCAATATTTGGGGAAGCAAATTATTTGGGTTAAGAAAAGAACTAAACCTCGCTTATGCCAAGCCCGTGGCTCGTTATAGCAGCGCACCTTGACGGGCGGGTCTGGTCGTGAGGGGCGCCGGCATGCAATCAGGAGGGCTGCGAGGGCGGTTCGCCCCAGACCTATGACATTTAATACTGCCGATATTGTATAGATTATAAGAAAGTATTCTTTACATGTACGTACATTCACTGAAAGCTGCACTGAGGAGTTAACTTAGCCCCACAGGTAATTTCATGGAATTTGACTGGAGAGGTTGAAAATGAATTCAAACGTTGAACACTCCAAAACCCCCCGACAATTCAATCACCGTATAAATATAATATCGTCTGTCTTACATATATGTAGTATGCATGTAGGACAGAGGAACTTTTCGATTTTCCCTCATTCCTATCCGTCTATTCAATATATCTATCAATTATTCAATCCACCCATCAATCCATTAATCCATCTATCCATCCCACCAAACCATCCATCTATCTATCCATCCATCCCATCATCTGTCTGCTGTCTGCCTGTCTGTGTCTGTGTCTCTGTCTCTGTATGTTTGTCTGTCTCTGTCCAGCTGTCTCTGTCTGTCTGGCTGTATGTCTGTCTGTGTCTACTTCTATTACCCACTGAAGCAACAATTTATCGTGAAATCATGCTACAACATGAAAAATGCAACAAAACAATTAAACACTTCAGCGCGGCATCGGCGGCGCGCCGAGGAATTATCGGCGGCGGCGGCGTCGGCGCGCCGATCCACAAAAATCGGCGGCGGCGGCGTCCAAAAAATGTCGGCGGCGGCGGCGCGGCGCGGCCGGCGCAGGGCTCTATCTCAAAGCCGGCGACATTGCATATGTTGCACAATATAGGCCTACAGTCCCGTCTGAATTAAGTATCCGGAAAACTGAAAAGCTTCATGTTCCCTCCCCCCATGATACCTCTATGATATCTTTTAATTCACTGACCACATATGCAGCAACTGACGATGGCTGAAATTGATAACTGCTTGTTTGATCCTGAAAATACTGCATTTCTGTTCAGTAACTTGATTTGCTCGACTTCAAGTTGCTTGGACCATTGAAGTTTGAGATAAAGATCAAGTAAATCATCAAGAATTTCAAAAGCGGTTTCCGATGGCAGACTGATAGGCAGGAGATCAAAACTTAGTTGTTTGCAGTAAGGACATTGTGCTGGGTCCAGTTTTTGACGCAAATCTCGTATACTAGGAATAACTTTGGATTGTGGATTCACCTTTGCCACAGTTGTTTGCATAGTGCACTTTCATATTGGCCGCCGACCCCTTCGCTCTGCAGTCCGCGGTGACCTGAGTGTCCCATTTGCACGCACTTCAACAATGCAACATCGGGCCTTCTCGGTTGTGGGACCGAGTATCTGGAATGGGCTTCCTCTGGAGCTCCGTCTCCTACCTAGGAACTCTTCACCTGCATTTTATACCTCTCTGAAAACTATTCTTTTCAGCCGTGGTTGGGCCGGGAGCGCCTCTGAGTAGATATCTTGAATGGGCGCTATATCAAATTTCATTGATTGATTTATATATATTCAGACGACTCAAGGAAGTCAGTAATAACGTTTAGGTGACCACGGACTGATTTTCAATAATTGATCAAATTGACTAAGGCAAGGCCACTGCAATTACAATTGTATCATTTCAATTACAGTTACCTTACCACGTAATTGGTCATTTCAGAGATCAACCCTGATTACAATAACATGATCAAAATGTAGTTTTATCGTGAAAAGAAAACTGCTTCAACACACCAACCCACCAAATCTTCTTCTCTCACTTTCACCTCCTATTCGCCTGTGCGCAATCTTGGCATTGCCTTTGATCCACATTTATCATTTTTTAATGTGAAATCACGAGACGCTATATAAATGCTTTGTCGTAATTTTAATGACAACAATTGAAGTGACTCGTACCAAGATTTTTCCTGCAGTAAACGTTCTTTTCCCCATTGGATCTGAGTCCGTCTTCTTCTACCCAAATCCAGAAAGCATCGGCTCTGACACCTTCGACCTCTTGCCAAGGCTTGATTCCATGTGGACCGACCACGATGGCAGCCTTCCACTCTGAGTCATCGAAGCCCAGTTCATGCCACCCATCGTTGAATCGGTCAGTGCACTTCCATGATTCATCTGTGACAAAAGTCCCTGATGAACCGAGGAAGCCACCGTGTTTGCCGGCGTTCTTACCGTTGACGGCGACCAATCGGGCGGAGGCAGAGAGTGGAGTGATGTCGGCATGCGGCGGAGCATTGTCCCACTGCAGGCCTGTCACTTGGACGCCATCAACGAATAGTATCAGCTTGTTGTCAGCTGTGATCGCCAGATCCTGGTCGACGCATCTCGGCAGAGGAGCTGCACTCACCATCCACTGATGACATGACAATTGAAGGAAGACCACAAGACAGAAGACAGCCTGCGTTGATCCTGTATGGGGTTCAATAAAAGTAAAACGGAATCTGACATACTATTGACATACCTATGAGACAATTACAATGCACCTTGCGCCAATGCAGGAGTTAAATGGCATTACCTTCACCCGTGCTCTCTTTGAGAGGTGTTTATTTCAGTGTCATCATTACCTGGTCGTAAATTTCTTCCGTCTTCAGCACAGATTAAGTCTGGTTGTTCTTCCGTTGCGTACTTCCTCAATGGAAGTAAAAGCTTTGCAGCGGTCGGGCGCTCATTCTGGAACATGCTGCCATGTAATCTTCGACCTGAGCTCTATTTACTTTCTATGCTTTCCATTTCGCAAGCGGTCGAAGACCATTCTATTGCATCGGGGTCTTATGTAATCAGGTCGTGAGCATCTCTATGAGCTTTCTTGAGAGGTTCTATATAAACAAGCACTTACATTTACAATTACAATTACCCTTCTAGAGTTTTATACTTCGATTTCCATCTAACAATAACCTATGAGTCCTATATTAACAAGTGACCGTAACTAAATGTAACACTAATCCTTCCTGGCTCTGCCTTTTCTATTCAGGTCGATTGTACATTTTTACATTTGGACGTATTGTTTATTTGATTAATAGTTGATGATTCAACGATAATTTCTTGAATGCCACATTTATTTATTATAAGTAACTAAAGTATGACATGGTAGCCGATTAGTTTGCGCGATTGTCTTGCAACATGTTGCGAGTACCGAAACGCGCCTGCCTGAAACGGTTGCTGTCTTATGAAGGTCATCTTAGAGTTGTTCACGTACGATTCTGTCGCAGCTGTGGTTCTTGTGCGGCTGTAGGAGCGTTGGAAAAATTTAGGAGTTGATGTCCGGATCTGACAGTGTTTTGCTACAGCCTTCACTTATATATCTGTCACCACTGGAAATCGGGTGTTAGTCTATCAGAATGTTATCATAGCCAGAAAGACGACACTTTCACTTAGAGTTCATTAGCTGAACAAGCCATTTCGAACAAATGGTTTAAGCTAGCGTTTAAATATTTACACGTCAGTTGTCTTATGAAGGTCATGTAATCAGACCTACAGAAGAGATATGGTCTTGCGGCGTGTAAGTGTTGATAGTAGAAGGTCGGAATAACAGCCGCCGACTGTTGTGATGGTGTTGGGTGGGTTCGTGCTTTGCGAGCTTCGCTGCCTGTCGTAGCTCCTCTCCCTCGTTGCAACGTTGTCCAGGAAGTCTAAAATCGGTCTGGGACCTACCATCAACTCTGGTTGGGAATTCGTCGGTTTGGCTCTTGTTGTCAGTGTTGTCACCTAAGTATATAATTGCTTCTTAATCGCGTAATTGCGATTTATTCAGTATGATCTTTTTGCAATGCTGCACAGGAACAAGTCAAAAGTCATAGAAAAGCATTTACTCTAGCATAGACTTTCTTTTCCATATGGCACCGAACCGTGATGGGCAAAAGTTAACTAAAAGCTGAAAACATTTAGTTAAACTAAATATTTTAGTTAACTACAAAAAAATAGTTTAGTTAAAACCATAGTTTAACTAATATTTTTTAGTTATTAACTAAATCAGCAACTTCGCAACTACCTTCCGCAATGATTATCATGTGTAACTGGTTTTATTACTCAAGTCAAGTGAACTGTATTGTATTGCACGATGCATCATCGTTTGCAACTTTCTTCGTGATTTTCAGGTAGAACTGTAGACTGTAATAGGACTATTAGTCTAGTATGCATTACATAGTTTGAAAGTGAAATTGTCATTGACGCTCTGCATTGTTATAGTTCACTTAATCTCTGTTATTGTGAAAATGTTTGTGAAAAAAGTTTTTATGAAAAAGTTGGAAAAAGTTTAACTAACTAGTTTTAGTTTAGTTTTAACTTATTTACAAAAGCAGTTGCCAACTTTAGTTAAACTATTTTATTTTAGTTGAAAATAGTTGAAGTTTAACTTAAAAAATTAGTTTAGTGCCCATCTCTGGCACCGAATTCCTTCAGGTGAAAAATGTCAGTGGAGCATACCTGCCAGCTTCATGTCTTTCTTGTTTCGTCGAGCTGTCTGCAGTGACTAAGACGAAAACGGAGCAAGTTCTTGTCGCTCTCGGCGGGTGTTCACACGCAGTCCAATCACCCTCGGCGTCTTTTATAGTCATTCTGTTTGTCGATTCACGAGAACAGCAAGTGGATACTTGACGAGGTTTTTCCTTGAAGAGATTAATTAATTATCCTTCTTACGGATAAGACATGCGACTTTGTCACTGCTCTTATGAATATGTCGAAGAGCTGTGTGAACAGCCACCTGATCAGTTCGCCTGGTGTGAAGAGATATTAATGCCAGGCGCAAAGTGTGCTAAGGGCCATTGGGATAAGTCGAACACGAATCTTGATGCAACGTGTACATGGTTACAGTATAAACATCAAAGGGCCATTGCATATTTAGAAATCCAGTGTCTGTATATGAGGGCGAAATGCCTCTTGCAGACACAAGGTGGCCCCATACTAAGTGTCTATAGCACACACACGCACACACACACACACACACGCACACACACACCACGCACACGCACACACACACCACGCACGCACGCGCGCGCACACACACACGCACACACACACAGATCCAATGTAAAATTAATAGGCAAGTAAAGTTCACTGAGATAACTTCTATCGTGCATGCAAAAAAGCAAGCAAATAAATTAAATGTAATCCTTCCTGTCATATGCAAAGGCAGCAGAAGAAAATGTATGCTTTTCCGAAGCATCCCACTTTGTATGTGCCAAAGAAGGTCTCTTCACACACTCTTTGTCGTGAGTCGTATGACTATAGCTGCACGCCTGAGCAGAGTGGTTTCACCCCAGATATGTCTATAGTAGACAAGATATTCATCCCGAATGCCGCCATCCTGAATACTTGCACTAAGCGCATCGGAATCACAGAGGCGAATGTCCTCAGAAGTCCACAGTGGCCACTAGTCGATTTTATGGCGCATTTCACGCTATCTGTTTTAACTTGGACAGAGAGCGGCTGTGGCTGGTGCTCCGCAGCTGGGGAATGCCAGTCCTATGCGTGTTCTAGCTATGCACATGTGCACGCCTTAATCTGACTGAGTTCGAGTGGAAGGAGCGACACCAGATTGTTTTCGGGGTCGACAGAAACTACACTATCACATGGTCGCATAGTCCTGATCTTTTCGTGTTCTAATGGACAAAGTTATGGAGCCAACGATGCTTAGCAGCATGGCTGAGTGCAACCCTGAAAGATGATGACAGTCCATTTGGCACTTGGGATCATAACTGATGAATGCAGTAACCTACCTTCCGCATAAAAATAAATTGGGACAAGACTACATCTAAAATAGGTTTACACGCTCAAAGAGCCCTAAAGGAATTGGTGAATAATAATAATAATTATAATAATCTTCTTTTATTGATTCAAACTAACACGAACGCAGTATGACTACAAGTTACAGTACGAACGAATGATCACAAGCTATTTCAGGAGTCGAATTTAACTGTATGGCAGCCATGCAAGACGCCCATCTGTCCCAACGATCATCTTACCAACACCATCTGGCGAATGAAAGACTGAGTCGACCTTTTGGAGAATAGCGGGAATCGATGCCGCGTCGATGCTGATCTTCTGTCTTCTGCTGTTCGTACCGGAGTGTTAACCATTCACCTAAACCCCCTCCCTGAATGTAGCGTCACGCACCTCTACATTGCTTTAGGGTTGAGCGTGGCATGCAGGAAGCCCATGACAGGCGTGGTGACCGTTCGTCGTGAAGATGGCGACGTTCATCTGAGTTTGCTTTGCATATGACTACCTGAACATTATAGATGTCTAAGATATGTTACAACAGGTCGGCTTTTTTATAATTCATACACAGATATCCAAGAGGACGAGAATTTCTATCGGCATAGACCATAAAAAACGTCACTGCCTGGTGCGATTGTCTTATCCGTTCTTATCGGATTCACGTGTACATAAATGCACGAAGATTTAAATCACCAACTTATCAGCCCAATGATTAATTTTCGAATCGGTGATCGTAAGTTATACATGTCTGTATGCACGTATGTGTGCATGCATGTATGTGTGTATATGTGTATGCATGCATGTAAGTATGTATGTATGTATGTATGTACGTATGTATGTATGTATGTATGTATGTATGTATGTATGTACGTATGTATGTATGTATGTATGTATGTATGTATGTATGTATGTATGTATATATGTATGCAAACATGAATCCCATATATGCATGCATATGTGTATATATTTCTGTATGTATGACATTGCATGTATGTGTTTGTATGTACGTTTATATGAAGACACTTGGTATAGCGCATTTTCAGTTATATACATTGGTGACCAAGTCAAATAACTGGAACGCGCCACTGGATCGAGAGGTTTATTCTTATTGACTAAAATATAGGTTTTAGCCGAAAGGCTCGCTTCAAAATGTACTCTCAAATCTTCAGTAGATCACCGCCCAATATATTACATTGTCGATTTTCACTGTAGTGTGTTTTAAATCACATTTTATCTTATCTTGCCCAGATGAAATACGAATCTTTCCTAGAAAGCTTAATTTCACGAGTGAACTTTAGTTCAGAGGACATTATGTGCATACCAACATTCTTAACAGACTACTAACATAGACCGTATACGATGCTTCATGGACCATTTAGTTAAAGGCCGGACAATTCAGAAGTTGAGAAAAGGCCACTCACCGAATATAATATATTTAAATGCCTTGATAAACACAGGGAACGTAATTCAAGTGTCAAAAGCCTAAGTCTGACATTGTGAGCAATTTTCAATAAGCATAACTTATTTAAGTGCATCTAAGTATAATATTTATCTAATCAACCCATATAGGAGCAAGCAAATTTCTAAGTGTGATATAGCATCTAAGTAAAATATGGCATCGAATCAACGCATATAAATAAGAGCAAGCAAATTTCAGCAATAGAGGCAACACATTCCAAATCCCTGCAGTTAACAGGCTGCAAACATCAACAATTAAGCTATTAAACACGGATCAATCAATCAATCAATCAATCAATCAATCAATCAATCAATCAATCAATCAATCAATCAATCAATCAATCAATCAATCAATCAATCAATCAATCAATCAATCAATCAATCAATCAATCAATCAATCAATCAATCAATCAATCAATCAATCAATCAATCAATCAATCAATCAATCAATCAATCAATCAATCAATCAATCAATCAATCAATCAATCAATCAATCAATCAATCAATCAATCAATCAATCAATCAATCAATCAATCAATCAATCAATCAATCAATCAATCAATCAATCAATCAATCAATCAATCAATCAATCAATCAATCAATCAATCAATCAATCAATCAATCAATCAATCAATCAATCAATCAATCAATCAATCAATCAATCAATCAATCAATCAATCAATCAATCAATCAATCAATCAATCAATCGAGTTTATTGAACCAGTTCGTTACAAAATCATAACAGTACAATCATAACAATAAGCAAAGTAGATCAGTTAACGTGCTATTCAATATTTTTATTATTCTACTTGTTTAACCTAAATAAAGTTTATAGTGATTGCACTTGTAGATGAAAGTACATTATATCGTTAGGAACAAAGGGCACTCCTAGAAGGGATAGACTCCCGCTGGTTAGGGGCCCAGTTAATTAAGCTTGTGGCAGATGGCTTGATGGTAGATTATAAAGATGAAAAGCAATAAATGCCATGTGTGAAGGTGTGATAAAGGCTAAGTGATAATAAAAAACCTTAGTATCTTAGTATAGCACAAAAAAAAGAACTGGAGAATTATAGATTATTGTTATATAGTGCGTGATTTTTAATTAAACATCTAAATTGTGAGAGACCTGCAGCCATCTTAATTTCGTGCGGGAGGTTATTCCATAAGAATGGACCTTGATATTTAATAGAGAACTTATGAACATTCGTTCTAACAAGAGGATACGAATAAGTACAATTACTTCTAGTCACTTTGAGGTGTTTAGTAGTGGGAAAGAAAGAGGTAAAGGCTATTGGGAGGAGATTTTTATTATATTTATACATTACTTCACCTATTTGCACGTACCTAATTTGATTGAGATTTAGTAGTTTAAGTGTCTGGAATAAGTATTTGGTGTGAGCATTATATGGGGAATGCCTACAAATACTTAGGCCTTAATAAATTAATCAAACATTGGATTCAATAGCTAAAGATCCCTAACAGTAATCACTAAGCACACAAATAGCAATAGTCCTAAGTCTCTATAATTATACACACTCATTATATGTAACAAATTTGCTTTTATGACAACCTTATTCAATAAGCGAATATTGTACTAAAAAGTCTGGGCAGTTCAAAAGAAATATGTTGTTTCAGTCGTGCCAGATAGTCTGATAAGCCTAGGTTAAATCATTGTGTTATTATAAAAGTTACTCTGGGCTCACGTTGCACTTATCTTTTCTTATTAAGCAAAGTAGACTATATCAAGGTTTTTTCACAAGAGTAAAAGTAAAGCAACAATGGCCTTAGTGGACAGGCGCTCATCTGCTGCTCTGCGGCCCTGGATCCGACAGTGAACGAATACCCAGATAGTAGTCGTCACAGGGCCATTGCGTAGACATTTGAGATCTCGATTAGGATTGCGATTGCGTAGCGTTTACTTTCCACTTTACGTCGGTACCGAAATAAATTCCTTGGCGACAGAGGCACGTGTGCGTAGACAGGTAGTCCATGCAGAGTCGTCGCACAGAATTCGCTCAGCAGATGCGAGACAGCAACATAATAGACTACAGATTTGGTATGCTACCGAACAGACTAAATTATAAGTGTGATCAGGAATTTCAGGCGTTACTACAACGAAATTCTTGTATGACTATTACAAGTTTCATGCAGGCGTGTGGAGTCATTATTAATGGCACAGCAGTATTTCTTTTTTTTGAGACGTGAAATGTCGCAATCTCCATAACTTAATACCTGTTAGGTAACGGACATGGGTCAAGGCTATTCGCCGGTGGGATTAAATCCAATTCGAATAACCGTCATTTAGAAGCAAACATGATGAGAAATTGCAACGATTTAAACAATTAGCGTAACAGTTAGTTAGTTACATGTAGTTAGTTAGCTACCTAAGCACTTAAAATCGCGCCTGTAAGTGCCTCTCAAAAGTTGTGCTTACACTAGCCTTTATAAGACTTTAATAGGACAGATATAGGGCATCATAATCCACTTAAAGTCGAGCAATAAGAGACATCAAGTTAAATTATTGACGAATAAATTGGATAACATGTTCGATAGGTTATTTATTTATAAATCACAAACTGCTTTGCAAATAAAGACCTTAAACTATTATTAAGTAAGAATAATGTTACCACGCCAGCTTTGGTTACTCGTTTTGCAACTGATAAATTTCATCGCTTCGATTCCTGTCATATAGGCTGAATCGTTAGTATGACTAAATATATGTGTAATCTCTGAAAAGTGATAACAAAAGTATGCGTGAACATGTTAACGCTAGGCTTCTAATCAGTAACCATTGTTTGATTTTTTTTCTTCAGACGCCAACTAACTGTCACTTGAATGAAATAAATTAAAGCAGATTAGATTACACGCTTTTGCAAGTGAAGTATCAATCTTGAGTGTTTTAGACAAGAGGAAGACGAAGAAGAAGAAGAAAAGAGCAGTCCTTTGAACTAGCACTAAGGCAGCCATGGGTATGAAGTGTTAGCGACTTCACTTTCTTAGCCACAACATGCCAGGACGTGTGGCCAGCCCTCTCTCTTGCCGTCCCACCTTCCCACTGTCCCAGTGTACTCGTCATAGCTGAGTTGGCTAGGGGGTGCAGGTGGAACAGAAATCTCGAACCAAATTTCTGCCCCAGCGGAGATTTGAACCCCCGACCGAGAGATTGACAGTCCAGCATGCTAACCACTAGACTATTGTGTGCCCTCGGTGGCAAACTTCCATCTGTCGTCGATCCTCATCTTCGATTGCTCGCGGACCTATAGAAGTCTGTAGTCTGTACATGGAGTTGACTATTGCTCTGGTGACTTTTTAAAACTATCTGAGCATTGTTTTGCTAATTAGTCGTGAAAAGGTAAATGCATATATATATATAATATATATATACAGGAGCAGAATTATAGTCATCAACTGAGCTAGACACAAACATCGAAGGCAGTGACAACTGCTGTTGCTATGAAACTCATGATGCTACGTAAAGGATATCAAAGAAGTGTCTCCACCAAATAAAAGAAGATAAATATGCATAGGTCAATTGGTGCCGAATAGATAATTTAATATCTGTGTGTTATGTGCTTTTGAATTGGTTACTATTTTCACAACTCTGTCTAAAGCCTAGTGATGTAAATTTACCGGTAAAATATTTTTGCGGTAAAAAATCCGGATTTTTTACCGGTAGAATTGGTAAAAAATGCTAAAAAATAATTTAAGTGATGTAATATCTTGGTTATGTTCCCAAGGTGTGTTTAGCCATGTATGAGTTACAGACAAATATTGAAATGCCTTAGTAATCGTAATCGTAATCGTAATCAAGCATTTATATAGCGCCACTCAGAACAGAGGCGTTCCCGACCCGAGCCAGTCTCTTCACTGGTAAAGGGAGGTTTTTAGGCGCTTGCGGTCCTAGTGCATTGCTAAATAGATAGTTTGTTTGAGAAAAACACATTTTTATTACAAAGTGAGTTTTTGTCCACTGTCACAAATTGCACAAATAATTGTTGTACGTGATTCAGCCCAGATGAAAACTTCTCTGATATTTGGTAGGCCTATATAGGCTATCAGGTCTCATTCACTGTAGAAAGTTACAACTTATCAGTTCTAGTAGGTAGAATTTAGAGAAATATAAGATAGGCTACCTAGGCTCCAGTGTAGCTGTCTATTAGGCCTTTCAGTAGCCTAATATTACTTGCCACTTGCTGGGAGATTTCATAGGTAGATTTCTGCTACAGAAAATGGTGCATGAAAACTAGTTGAAATTTTGAAAGAACTAGGCTAACCGAGTATTATTTCAACACAATTCAGCAATCATCCTACATCATTTGTCAACGGGTGATGAGCCCGTGAACGGAAAGAAAGAATTTTACACAGCAAAGCGCATAGGGCATATATCTGAGCAACACCCAAGCCTATGATCAGTTGCTACAATCTTGTGAATGAAGCTGACATTGAAAACCTTCAGTGAATATTGATGCTAATAAGTTACTATTATTTATGTTATTTAATAGACCCTAAGTGAAAAGAAATAAAACTTTAAGCATTTACCATTTGAATAATTTTTTACCATATTTTACCATTTTTACCACGGTAAAATATAATGCGGATTTTTTTACCGGTAAAAAATCATTTCACATCACTACTAAAGCCCGATATCTTGGTGAATATTACAACTCTTAATGTAAATCGAGTGTTCACTACCAGCGTAGAGTCAGACGAATGATAACTCCATTTGGTTCCTCTTCTTCCTGTCTCTTGTCTGTCTGATAATCGTACTCGGATCTAGTCTTGACCATAATTATCTGAGCAACATCTTGATTCAGTAAGCAACAAGTAAGTAAAGTAAGTAAGTAAGTAAGTAAGTAAGTAAGTAAGTAAGTAAGTAAGTAAGTAAGTAAGTAAGTAAGTGAGTTAGTAAGTAAGTAAGTATATTCTTTATTTAACCAGCTGATAAAGACGCACTCTGGTCCATACCCAATCTAATCAGTTTGTCACAATTTTGTTGCAAGTAGCTGACTATAGGGATTGCAAGTTGTAATAAATACTATGAATGATTAACTTTTAAAATATAATAATTATTTTAAAGGTTTTTAGCATAAGCCCAGACTCTAGAGGCAATAATAATGCAATATGACGCAATCTGATTCAACAGAAATTATGATCTAAGCACAGCTTTTGTTTCTAAATAATTTTTACTTTTGTTCGCAGATTTAAAAACTTAATCTTTGATTAAACGGTGGTCTATATTTGATCTTTGATGCATGTAGGCTACCCTCGCCTTAGTCGCCTATATTAGAAGTTCAGATTTTTTGACAGTTAGGCCTACTATGGCCCTGTGGGACTCCAAAAATGGATGTGTGTGTGGAGTCCAGGACTCGTATCTATTTCTCTTGAATTCCAAATTCTGTGACTGTCGAAATTATCGGCCAAGCTCCCATCTTTCGTTCCTCTTGAAGACCCTTGAGAGACTAGTTTCACTTAAGTTTCTCCCCTATTTTAAGCAAGCCTGGTGTCTGCCGATGTCACGAAATAAAGTATCCCCCATACATGAGTATCCCCCTTAGCGAAATGCAGTATTCGGTCTAGTTTGCATTTTTGGAGGTTTCTAAGTGTATTCAGTCGTACTGTTTGGATTTATTGTACTCATATAAAATATTTTAAGTTGCGTATCTTTAGATTGTACGTCGACCTGAAATTAATTTACTTCGTTTTTGGTGATTTTGACTGGATTTTCGTCTTGGCTATCGTTATGCGTATGACGATGGGGGATAGATTTATCCCCCGGATACTCTAAACCGGTTTATTCCATCCGGGGATATGCTTTGGGGGGATTGAATATCTTGGGACACCGGCAGCCCAATTAAATTTGAATTCGGGGGTCACCATTCCACAGAAACCGTCCTCTTATCCGTTTTGTCAGATATATAGGTAGCCATTGACCAGTCTCATCTCTCTCGGCGCCTTTTGACGTCACTTCTGCTTTTGATATGGTGGACCACGAGATTCTGCTTCAGCGATTGCAGTTATCCTGTGGCCTATCTGGTATTCCCCTTCTTTGCTTTAAATCTTACCTCCCTGACTGCTCGCAGACGGTTGTCCTTGAAGATTCCAGAATTTATTTAGTGGGTTGGGGCTAAATATGGCGCTCCCCAGGGCTCGGTGCTCGGTCCCCATCCTCTACATTCCCTTTACTGTCGAAATCCCGCTTTTATTTACTAAACACAGGGCAAATGGCCATCTTTATACAGATGATGCCCAGTCTTTCGCACATGGTCCATCATCTGCTCAACTCTCCCTCGTCCGTTCTATTGATTGTTTTATTTCTGATCTTCACTGTTGGATGTCGACTACCCGACTCTGCAGAAGTGCTACACAGACGCAATTGATCTGGTTTGGGACTAGGCAACAGCTTGCTAAACTTGCCTTTCAACTACTGACTGAGAAATTCCCTGCTTACACATACTCTTCTAGTGTCCGTGACCTGGGCGTCACACTTGACTCCTCCCTCACGGTCACGGAGCATGTAGGCCTATCTAACCTGATCCGCTCCTGCTTCTTTCAACTGAGTCTTCTCGGAACCACCAGACGATCGGTCTCTGCCTATGTCTTTACGACAATAGTTCATGCGTTTGTCTGCTCCCGCCTAGACTACTGCAACTGACTTCTTTTGACCTCCGGAAACAGCGTCTATCCCCTTCAATCGGTCTCAAATGCTTCAGCTAGGCTTATAGTCCGCCTCCCTAGCTTTGCGCATATCTCTGCATATATGCTTAAAGTCTAGCACTGGCTTCCAATCACTGCGCACATTAATTATAAGATCCTCTTTCTGGTCTCCGAGGCGCAGCTGGGCAGTACCCCGAAATATCTCTTTATTATCTCTATATTATGCGCAAGCCGTAATCTGAAAACTTATCTCGTTCGTTGCGCTCTGCTGATCGGCTTGATCTTTTTGTTCCAAGGAATAGGATTGCGGTTCTAGGACGATTGGTCATAGGACGATTGGTCATAGGACGATTGGTCATAGGACGATTGGTCATATGAACGATTGGTCATAGGGCCTATTGGTCATAGGACTATTGGTCATTTGCCGCTAATAAACCAACATACTTGGTTGTAGTCGTTAGTTATGGACATTCGTAGTTTTAAGCTTAACACACCGAACGCAAAATAAGCAGCAATTAGGGACATTCATCGTTTTTAGACAAAAATTAATACAATCAGTGCCAATCAAGAAACTTATTAGGATAATTACTTACAGGCATAAACAGTACTCACTTCAAAGAACTTAACATTTGGTCGAAATAATAGACGTTTGACCCGTATGTTACTCAAGTTTAAAAGGCATCAATTGGAGACACTGATCGTTTTTAGACAAATACAATCAGTGCCAATCAAGAAACTTATTAGGATAATTCCAGACTTTTACGCATTGTTCGTATTTCGTATTACGTATTTAACCGTAAATGATCCAGTAAATGGTTGTTCGTGTTTTAAAAACTTCTCTGTTTTGGCCTTTGATAGCCTTCGATAGTCGCATCGCCGATAGGACCTATGACCGACATGCCCTATGACCTATGTGACCTATGACCGGAAGGTCCTATGACCAATAGTCCTATGACCAATAGGCCCTATGACCAATCGTCCGTATGACCGATCGTCCTATGACCAATCGTCCGTATGACCGATCGTTCTATGACCAATCGTCCGTATGACCGATCGTTCTATGACCAATCGTCCTATGACCAGGATTGCTTTGGTCCAACACCGGGCGTCTGCTATTGTGGGTTCCTCTACTTGGAATGACCTGCCCTCTGACTAAGGTCTAAACTAATGATTGGGTTCTCTCCATCGGTCTCTCACTCTTTAAAGGCGTTTCTTTTCCTCCGGGGCCTCCGTGCCGTGAGTGCCTCTGTATAATTTCTCTGTGGGAGAGGATATATAAATCTAAAGATTTCGATACGATACGATTTAAGGGGCTGTAGTCCTAATTTAAGCTAAATACTAAACAGCAGGACAAGTAGCTTGTACGAACAAGAATAGACCTATGAATTTCGAGTCAAACTTGATGGATATTATTGTCACTGTGGTAATGCTTCGTAGTTTTCGACAGCGCCGACCAATAATTATCATCCGCCAATCTTATTATCAATCATAAACTTAAAACTTCATACAGGCCAATTACTTGAAAGCAACTAAGTAGGCTAACTCATGAACACTCCGTAAAATCATAATTGTTAATTCATGGAAAATCGTCCCATTGACCGGTGCTTTTTCAAAATTTTGGAGACTGCAGCCCAGTGGCGTAACCAGAGCTTCCCAAAAAAAATACGCAGATTCCAACCTCTCTGAGGGGAGGGGTCTGGGAAGGGGGCTGTAAGGAACTTTTTATTTGGGGCTTGTAATGGTGCATTTTGGAAACCATTCATTTGGTTAAAAGTAACAACATTTTACATCAGCTGTTTGGGAAATTATATAATTTCATAATTAAATTATATTAATTTGGTTCTTAAAATTGACTGAGCTGAAACGTCCGAGCAACCAGCGTAGACTAAAAACAGACAGACTCTACAATGAACTGCAATAAACTAAATTGCATTGAAACGTTTTAATTTGAACAAAGTATAGGCCTACATGTACAGTAGTTGTCAGTTTTCTATGCACCGTCAGACTTTTAAGTTATCAAAAATTTAAACTAACAGACTAACTGTGACAACTTCTTGGACTTTTGCTAGTGTCAGTGCTTTGTCACTGTGTGCGATAGGCCAAATATATACTTGCAAATGCTTTCAGGATGATTTAATGAATGTGAAAACTTTGCTGGCAGTTGCGTACATATTGCCAACTACTGGTATTGTGCACGTGTCACATATTGCTAGACTGAGACTATGACTTTTGCAGTGTAGGCTACATATCTTGCGAGGCGAAAAACTTCCTGATTCGTGCCTGAACACCCCTTGCCATTCAATTACTATTGACCAAGGCCAAAAACCAGACAACGATAATTAATTATACGAGACGAAGATACAACCGATTTGCCTCTGGTCTACGGGTCGGAATGTTGGCCAATGCAATTACAAGACAAGGAAAGATTTATTACAGCAGAAATTAGTTTACTGCGGAAGATCGCACGGATTTTAAAACTTCAGAAAAATAATAAGAAACGATGGCATTAGACAGCATTATGGATCGAAACAACTCTGCTAGACAAAGTCGTTGATAATTATAGAGAGAATGCCAGTTGACAGAATAGCCTACCACACACTGCACTAGGCCTATACATGCTAGATTCGAAGGTAAAAGACACAAAGCAGAACCAGACAACGCTGGATAACAATATAAATGAGGATATAACATCACTTTGACTGACACAAAGGGAAACAATGGACTTGACAAATGACCGAGAAAAATGTAGATAATTTATTCGTACCCATCGCCGCCAAATAGCTGGCGTCAGAAACTGATGATTATGATGATGGTGGCGGTGATGATGATGATGATGATGATGATGATGATGATGATCCACTGCAGATACATGACGATAGGCTTCTGACAATTTCAATATGATGCACAGACATAATTATCAAACAATAAAATAGCAAAAGTTACAGGCAAATCTGATATAGGTCACTTTCCTCCTTTTGCTCCTCTTCCTCCCTACCCTCCATTCGCGCCTCTTCCTCCCTTTCCTCCATTTCGCTCTCTTCCTCCCTACCCTCTATTTCGCTCTCTTCCTCCCTTTCCTCCATTTCGCTCACTTCCTCCCTTTCCTCCATTTCGCTCTCTTCCTCCCTTTCCTACATTTCGCTCTCTTCCTCCCTTTCCTCCATTTCGCTCTCTTCCTCCCTTTCCTCCATTTCGCTCACTTCCTCCCTTTCCTCCATTCGCTCTCTTCCTCCCTTTCCTCCATTTCGCTCTCTTCCTCCCTACACTCCATTTCGTTCTCATCCTCCCTTTCCTCCATTCGGTCTCGTCCTCCCTACCATCCATTTTGCTCTCTTCCTCCATTTCCTTCATTTCGATCTCTTCCTCCCTACCATCCATTTCGCTCTCTTCCTTCCTACCCTCCATTTCGCTCTCTTCCTCCCTACCCTCCATTTCGCTCTCTCTTTTCTTTTCCTCCATTTTGCTCTCTTCCTGCCTTTCCTCCGTTCGCTCCTCTTCCTCCCTACTTTCCATTTCGCTCTCTTCCTCTCTACCTCCGATTTCGCTCTCTTCCTCCCTACCCTTCATTTTGCTCCCTTCCTCCCTTTCCTCCATTTCGCTCCCTTCCTCCCTACCCTCCATTTCGCTCCCTTCCTCCCTTTCCTCCATTCGCTCTCCTCCTTCCTACCCTCCATTTCGCTCTCTTCCTCCCTTTCCTCCATTTCGATCTCTTTCTTCCTACCATCCATTTCGCTCTCTTCCTACCTACCCTTCATTTCGCTTTCTTCCTTTCTTTCCTCCAGTTCGCTCTCTTCCTTCCTACCATCCATTTCGCTCTCTTCCTACCTACCCTTCATTTCGCTTTCTTCCTTTCTTTCCTCCATTTCGCTCCCTTCCTTCCTACCATCCATTTCGCTCTCTTCCTACCTACCCTCCATTTCGTTCTCTTCCTCCTACCCATCCATTTCGCTCTATTCCTTCATACCCTCCATTTCGCACTCTTCCTCTCTTTCCTTCATGTCGCTTTCTTCCTCCCTTGCCTCCATTCGATCTCTTCCTTTCTACCCTCCATTTCGCTCTCTTCCTTTCTACCCTCCATTTTGCTCTCTTCCTCCCTTTCCTTCATTCGCTCTATTCCTCCTTACCCTCCATTTCGCTCTCTTCCTTCCCTTTCTCCATTTCGCCCTCTTCCTCCCTTTCCTCCGTTCTCTCCTCTTCCTCCCTACTCTCCATTTCGCTCTCTTCCTTCCTACTCTCCATTTCGATTTCTTCCTTACTACCCTCCATTTCGCTCTCTTCCTCTTTAGTCTCCATCTCTTCCTCCCTACCATCCATTTCGCTCTCTTCCTTCCTACCCTCCATTTCGCTCTCTTCCTCCCTTTCCTCCATTTCGCTCTCTTCCTCTCTACCCTCCATTTCGCTTTCTTACTGTCTGCGCTCATTATACGGTGGCTCATATCAAGCAATAATAGTGTAGAACTTGCCCGCGCGACATTCTGCGACAATACTGTCTCGAGTTTACTGACCACACAGGTGGATCAGCTCATTTTGAATCAATGGACTTATGTACTGGCATTGCGTGGACCTATGATGATTTGAAATAGTGTCCGTCTGTGATCGAAATTTCAGAAGGAGGCCTCCTACGAAATTTCCAGAGTAATGAGTTATTGTCAGCGAAGGCAAATGTTTTGCCGACCTCACAATAACATTTGATAGGCTAACTAGTAACTAAATTAATATGTTACCGTACATATAATATCTTTGACGTCCAGAGGAAGTGTCTTTTATTTAAAAGAAACTTTTCACAAATTTTTTGATCGTTAATAAAACAAATTCGAATCTACTATTTAATTTATGATGTCTGCTAATTTCTAACTTTCGTTCTCCAACAGATAATTCTTTTTGTCTTTCGTTATTACTGGGAATTTTGCATATTGGCCTTCGTACCTTCGTTGACAGTGTTTACACTGAGGACTCACTCAGTGAGTGTCTCTCCACTCTCTAAAGCTGTAATTGAAAATTTGACGCCCAGACTAACACGGCTGACCCTTCTTTTATGTTCTCTTGTGCTGGTGAGTCGCCTACCAGCTGAAAGATCTTGCTCTCTCGCAGTCTCTCCTGAATAATTCCTGTCTTTTTCAAGGCTCACTCTGGTGTTCTTACAGTGTTTTTGCGCTGTGAGTGCTATTGGTAAAGTATAGCCTCATTGTTTTTCTCACCGATTGCTTTTCTGTACCTCATTTCCTTGACTATCCGTGCCGCCTTTCATGCACCGTCTCAGTACCTCTTGTTGGTTAGTCACGTGTTTTTGTCAGTCTCTTTATAATATTATTTTCAAAGGTACTAATGACGCTTCCGATTCTGGTGTGTTATCTCGTCTCGATAGGCTAATTGCTTACTGTCAGACTGACTCTATTCCGAGACTGGCTTATCTGGTATAGTACAAAGTCACGGTTGTCATCTTATAAAAACTCAAAGGTTTACCAGCATTCTCATAGGCCTACATCCCGCTGGCGATATTGAACTAAAACCTGGCCCATCGCACTTAAATAGCAGAAACTTGTACCATACGAAAATGTTCTCTCTCCGTTCAAAGGCACGTGCTGTTACAAATTACCTCATTGTACAACAATACCGGCACTGAACAATAACAGTGGCACTTAACGAAACCTGGCAGCGTCCTGATGACACACGGTCCTTCTTTTCAGATATGGGCCTAACTCCTCCATCATAGCCTATTCAAGCCAGAACCACGGCCAAATGGCGGTGCGTTATCTGTGATTTACAAATACTAGTCCTACTTGTCTTTCTTTAGATCTGTTCTTGTAGGTTCTTGTCTGGCGCCTTTTCCGTTGCTGGCCCTAGACTCCGGAACTCTCTTACGGCAAAAGTTCGCTCTGCTGTCTGTTCAGACCTTCAGATGTAAACTAAAACTGATCTTTTCCTGGATTAATTTCTTCCGTAGGCTGTTTCCGTCTCGTCTCGTCTCAGACTCCATTCGTGGCTCTTGAATTTGGAATTTGGTTTGCACAAAGTTTTTTGTATAGTGGCGACGATCGACTGATGCATTGAGCATTACGTTAGTGGCGCTATAGAAGTTTCATAGATAAATGAGGTAATATACATAATATGATATTAATTAGTATCTGATTCGAATATGGCAAAAACAAATATGAAAGTCATCGGATTGAGTGACGTCACCTAGATCGAGTTGACCTAGAGGTCATTACCTATGTTTTTGGCTGGCTTAATTCTTCCTCCGTAGGCTGTGTCGGTGTCGACTCTTAACTTTCAAGACTGGGTATATTGTACAAAAAATTCAGCAAACCTTATTATCTTCAGTCTTTCTCACTCCAAAAACCTCTCTGTAGGCTACTAAATTAGGTCTTCGGACTTTCTCAATCTGAGTATTCCGAGGTCAGAGACGGCTGTCGGTAGGCGCGCCTTTTCTGCTGAAAGATGACTTAAATATCCATTAGACTCATGCTCGATTTGGTTAGACTCGCTCCTCTGCCTTTCTATGACTAACAGACTGAGGATGGTCTGAAATAGTGAAGGGACGTTTGCACCCTGCAGTTACATAAAGTATCATGAATCAATGTGGTATAGAATGGACCTTTTTGTATTTTTTTGTAGCAAAGGCTATGTAAAGTCAATCCGGATAGAAGATATAAAATTATCTTGATCGGCTTCGGCGGTGCAAACTGTTGTTGGCGCACACCTGCATAATGGGCATGCTTATTTGAAGTTCGGGAAACTTTCTTTCTATTATACATTTTTCTAAGCTGTTATTCCTACTATTTGCTATAATAAGCGGGATAGAATAGCAATAAATCGTATTACAATCAGGCCAATGGGATCACGTGGTGTTTGCTGAAGCCTCGGGACTGTTTTTGGCTGGCTGCCATGTTGGTATCTCATTGACGAATGATTGCGCATCGATATCTATATTAGACGTGCATACCATGTACTCTGTTTACCGCTCTTCCCTTGGCTGCTTCGACGTCACTGGGCCATCGATATCTATGCACTGGGCAGCTCAACACAGGAAGCTCCGTCTACTTATATATAAGATGTCTATATACAACCTGCCGTTTTAATTACGCGTGTGGAATGACGTTTTATTGTGTTTAACCCAGTATTCTATTATCACCCGCTGAATAGCTAATAACCATACGCGACCGCATGGTCGTGTGTGGTTCTTAGTTATTTAGCGGACGAACTCCACGCTCTTCGAAGCTCGGCTGGAGCAACGAGGTAATAGAAGAACTAGAGAAAGTGCTACCGTGTATTGGGCTTACGGCCTTTGACGCAGACGGTAGCGGCGCACCCAACGCCATTTTGGTAGACACGTCGGATGCAACGAGGTAATAGAAGGCTGGAGTATACCCGAGTGGCTGCCTTAGCCGCCGAGCCGCCTAATTTGTTGCAAGCCGATTAGCCGCCGGACATTTTACGGCTTAGCCGAATAACCGTCGAGAGCTTTTTCACGGCTTGCCGCCGGAAAAAATTCAGCTAAGAAATTGGAGGTGGGTGGATCTACTCTGATACTTGTCTTTGAACCAAAATGTGAACAGAATAATATCTTTGTGAACTCGTAGCCTATTTCTTATGGAACTTTAACAGACTCTTTAAGTAAGTAAGTAAGTAAATAAGTAAGTAAGTAAGTATATCCTTTATTATACAAATTGCTAACCGCATTTTGGTTTACAAGAGAATCACATTTATGTGTTTTGGGCGAACTTAACATGTCATAAAAGTTTTGGTGTGCCATCTATCCTCGGCTTTAAACGCATGCGTAAATCAACCGTAATATAAATGTTTTGCGTGCCAAACTGTCCGCTTGTGGTATTACCCTATTGTTGGCTCTTGAGCGCAGTAAGTAGGCTATGAGGTCTGTTTTATCGGGGACAGCAGTCCGTGTAGTACGTTCGATGGATTATTAATAACGGGGTAAACCCGTAGTTTAGGTTGCTAAATTATTTTATATCGTAAAATTAAAATGGAAGCTGGATTGACGAAAAAAATTGTTTCCGTAAGTCGAAGCTGGACCCATGACAATAGTTCTTTGCTTAAATAAAAGTTCCATTGATGAAAAATATTTTTCTGGTTAAATAGAAGTTGGGTCATTTTTTCATTAAATGGAAGCTGGATTGATTAAAATAATTCTCCATGAAATGGAAGCGGGATTGATGATAGTTATGATGGACATCGGTAGAGTGCTTACTTACCAATGTCAAGTACGGCATTGAAGACATTCAAATAATTTAACAACCTAAACTACGGGATTACCAATAACGGCATCGAAGAGGCGGGTGTCTGCAGTCGCATACAGTTGTTGGTAATCCTTCAGTTTAGGTCCCCAAATTATTTTTCATTGGTATCCATTCATACTGCAGTTTATCTTTTCATCAATCCGACTTCTATTTAACATGAATTCTTTTCATCAATCCCACTTCCATTTAAGCAAAGAATTATTCTGATCAATCCAACTTCTAGTTTCACGGTAAACTATTTTAGTCTGTGAATAAGCTGGTTCCCGCGACTTCGCTTTTGTGGGCGCTGTAGAAGTTCTGAGTTGACGATTCTGAGTTTACGATTAGTCAATCCAGCTTCCATTTAAGCAATTATTTTACCCAATCCAGCTTCCATTTAAGCAATTATTCTAGTGAAACCAGCTTGCATATAGGCAAACAATTATTTTCATCAATCCCGCTTCCACTTCATGAAAAAAATTAATTTTCATCAATACGGCATTCATTTAGGTAAACAATTATTTTTGTCAATCCTGCATCCATTTAGCCAATTATTCTTGTCAATCCAGCTTCCATTTAGGTAAAGAATTATTTTAATCAATCCAGTTTCCATTTTAAATTGACAATATCAAATATGCCAATGCAAAATAATTTGGGGACCTAAACTGAAGGATTACCCAGTTGTTCAACATCCTGGGCTTTGACGTGCATATTGTTAGCTTTCAGGGATGGGCAGTAATTGAAATTACGTAATTGAAATTACTTGAAATTGCGCAATTTGTCATTTGTTAATTTGTTATTCAATTACATTTCCCATGTATTTTGTAATTTGAAATTACATTTCATGTCCCAAAGTAATTTGTAAATTGTAATTCAATTACATTTTTCCAAGTAATTTGCCCATCCCTGTCAGCTTTCTTTTCCTAGTATCTCACTGGCTATAACTGTATTGTATTTTCCAAGTTCTACGTATTACCGTATTTTTTCGGACTATAATATCTCCTGATCACAGACATTACTTTTCGATTGTACACTGTGAACACCCTATAGTACACCATTGTGGGAACTGCTCTTGCTGTTTGCTGATATTGGCGACAATAGGCCGACCGATAGCGCGATACTTAATACCGTGACACTTAATACCATGACACTTAATACCGGACAATTAAACCCGACGACAATTAGTCCCACACAATTAATCCCAAAGACAATTAATCCCACATACCTATAATACCTGTAGTTTAATACCTGTAGGCAGAAGTAGGACTATTTGTACGACTATTCTTGCCCATATGTAAAGGTGCCTCTCAGGATATAAAGGTGCGTCTCAAGAATTTAAGGCAGCTAAATGAAATTTAGTGAGATTCAATTTCAGTGACCATGGACAGAGCTGACGACAGAATCTCCGGGCCCTAGGCAGAGCAGTCACGGGTCCCTAACTTTCCTTAGACTTTATGAGAATTTTTTTAAACAAACTGAAATAATAATAGTACGGGTACAAACTTACAACACTATTTTTATATATCCAAATATTGTAGTTAGGCCTAAGTGTCCGTAATATTATATTTTAAAAGGGATAAATCATAAACTTTCTATAACTGATTATAATATTGCTCATAAGTTGATTGCTGGGCCCAGCCCGGCCCCTAAAAGTCGCCGGGCCCCTGGGTTTTTGCCCCTGCCCCTCTCGGTGGGCCTGACCATGGATGGGAATTTCGGCTGTAGTAGCAAAAGTAGACCACTTGTTATACATTGGTGTTAGTTCGTGCACTGTCTCATCTATCTCACTCGTAACGTTCATAAGGAAGTCAATGAAACATAAGGGCCTAAAACATTTAGTGAATATTGCATTTCTATTGCTTTTACAGAATTTTAATAATTTAAAACTTTATTGTGATTGTAGCAGTAAATGTCGTGGTATAAAAACTCGTGTGATTATATGTTGTTGGGACTAAATGTCGTCGGGATTAAGTGTGATAGGGATTATTTGTCAGGTATTAACTGTCTTGGTATTAAGTATCCCGGTATTGAATGTCACCAAACCCGACCGACCGACACAGCAGATGGGCTGAAGGAGGGAGGGACTTAGTTGCCTCTGACTAATGAGCTAGTGTTGACTATAATTGTTTCCTGGGCATGCCGTGTCCAACTAGCCCAAGTTTTCCAGATTCGCAACACCGTCCCCCGCAGGTGTCCGCTGGATCCAGGCAGAACTGTCAAGAGTGATTGTATTGTATTGTATATTCGTTTAATAGATCTTCCCGATGTCAAACCGCATCAGGTTACATTCATTGCTGATAACAGTGAGTCATTAGTCAATTAGCAAACAGCTGCCGAACCGAACAATTACAAGACTATTAGACATATTATACATATCATGCCATATTATACAGTAGTGGTTTTCGTGATTAACGTGGATGACTTTATAAACCGTATTAGAGTACACCGCTGTCTGTATATTTAGGGTCAGTTTCCTCTGAGCCAGTGCCATAAACCATAAGTTCTCCATCCCTCTATCAAAAGAGTAGATTATAATTTCTTTACTCCTGAGCAGAAATCTCGAACTAGATGGGGACATGAACCGCCAACGTCTTGGTTGACAATCCAGTGCGTTAACCACTACACTATTGAGTAGGCCAACCTCCTCAAATTATATTATTGGAACAGATTTATAAAAGATATTAATAATTTCGGATTATAGCCTATTTATACACAAATTTTGAGAACTTTTCTGTATATTTATAAAAATATTTTGATAACAGTCTTGAAATTTATAATAACGCAATTTCAAGAGGTGGTTATTGGAATCATATACAACATTCCTGCTTGCAAATGATAACACCGAGTGTTACAAAATAATTTATTGTTTTAATTTTTTTAAATTTCAAGAAATTTATTAAATATACGAGTCCAATAAAACATTTTCTGCTGCACATATCTGACGCGTTGATTGATGACTAATGTCATTGTCTTTCTACATAATAACATTTGTTCTCATTTGTGTAATTAAAAATAATTTTTAAAACAATTCTTTAGTTCGCGATGTCTTCAAGCGGTATTTTGCCGTTGTTGCAGTCCTGACATGTGGTGCTTTTCCACTGGCAGCGTTTCACCTTTTCATCCCAGTACAATCCACCAGGAGCACAAGGCCTGTTGTCAAATAGATATCCGTTGGAACAAGTAGCATAGACTTGGCATCCTTTACATGACTGATAATTTCCGTTGGCGCGACCTCTGCACGAAGTAATGCATGAAGGTCCGGTTCCACGGGATCCCCCATTGCACGGCGTATCAGAAGTTGGCGCACCTGTTGGCGCTGTTTTTGGCAAGGGGGTTGTCGAAAGAGTTGGTACAGCTGTTGGTGAAGGTGTTGGTACAGAAAGTGGTGCAGGAGTTGGTGCACCTGTTGGCGGGCCGTCAGGGCAAGTGTGACATGTGGAGCTTTTCCACTCGCAGCGTTTGACATTGTCATCCCAGTTTAATCCACCAGGAGCACAAGGGCGGTTATCATATAGGTAGCCGTTGGAACAAGTGGCATAGATATGGCATCCTTTGCATGACTGATAATCACCATTGGCCCGACCACTGCAGTTGGTGATGCATGAAAACCCAGTTCCACCAGATTCTCCATTGCAAGGCGCAGAAGCTGTTTGCGCATCTCCTTGCGCAGTTGTTTCAGCTGAAGTTGGCGCTGCTGTTGAACTATTTGTTGGAGCAATTGTTGGTTCCACCGTTATCGAATTGATTGGCGAAGAGGCTGGAGGATGGGATGGTTCAGCTGATTGCGAGGTAGTAGCGCACGGATAACACGTGGTGCTTTTCCTCTCGCAGCGTTTTACCTTGTCGTCCCAGTACAATCCACCCGGAGCACAAGGGCGGCCATCATACAGATAACCATTCGAACAAGTGGCATAGACTTGGCATCCTTTACATGACTGATAATCTCCATTGGACCGACCACGGCAGGAAGTGATGCATGAAGGTCCAGTTACACCAGATCCTCCATAGCAAGGCGCTGAAGCTGCGGTAGAAGTTGTTGCTGCAGCTGTCAGTGATGCAGCAGACGCAGTCGTTGGCACAGGTGTCTGACTTAAGAGATGTTTCTGTTGGTGAACCCGTTGGTGATGGAGGCGTGTCACAATCTAGTGGTGGTTCATCGGATGAAACATCGGTCGACTGAGGAGGTTTCGAAGTTGATGCGTCGGTTGTTCGAGGAGATTTTTCAGTTGCCGAATGGGCTATATGAGGAGGTGTCTGACTTGGTGCATCACTTGAGTGATCAGTCGTTTTAGTTTGAGTATGAGGTGGTGTTAAAGTTGGTGCATGGGTTGTTTGTGCTATTGTTTCAGTTGAAGCACCAGTTGACTTTGATGGCGCCGGTGTCGATGTCGGGGTTGGCTGAGATGTCTGAGTAGGTGAATCGGTTGGCGTAGTTGGTATGTGAGTTAGTTGATCAGTTGATTGAGCATTGGTTTGAGTTTGAGTTTGAGGGACTGTTGCAGTTGGTGCATCGATTGAGTGAGCAGTTGTTTCAGGTGAGGAGTCAGTTTGCTGAGTGTGTGCTGGAGTTGATGCGTCGGTTGGTTTAGGAGTTGCCTCAGAAGGTGGATTGGTTTTCTGAGGAGAGTGCTGAGTCGGTGGTTCAGTTGTTTTAGGTGTTGATCTAACTGATGAATCGGTTGGCGGAGTTGCTGGTTGGTGGTGATCCTTGACCAGCAGTTGTTGAGTTGGAGTGGACTTCCGATGTTTCAGTCGTTGGACGAGCTGAAGCATCGGTCGACTGAGACGGTGCCGGTGTAGATTCTTCGGTTGGCTGAGGTGTCTGTGTTGATGAGTCGGTTGGCAGAGTTTGTTTGTCAGTTGGTTGTTCGGTTGTGCGAGCGGTTGTTCGAGTTGGAGTATGGATTGATATTTGAGTTGGTGGTCCACTTGGACGAAGACTTGTCGCAGTTGGATCATCCGTCGACTGAGATGATGGCGCCGGTGTTGATTCTTCGATTGGTTGAGGTGTCTGAGTTGATGAATCGGTTGGCGGAGTTTGTGTGTCAGTTGGGTGATCGCTTGAGTGAGCAGATGTTCTAGTTGGAGAATGGGTTGATGTCTGAAATGATGAATCTGTTGACCGATACGGCACTTCAGTTGAAGAATGGGTTGCAGTTGACGCTTCGGATGACTTAAGAGATGTTTCTGTTGGTGAACCGGTTGGTGATGGAGGCGTATCGCAATCGATTGGTGGTTCATCGGATGAAACATCGGTCGATTGAGGAATTGCCGAAGTTGATGCGTCGGTTAGCTCTGGTGATGTTTCAGTTGATGAAGGGGACGTTAGAGGAGATGTCTGAGTTGGTTCATCGCTTGAGTGAACAGTAGTTTTGGTCTGAGTATGAGGTGGTGTTTCAGTTGGTGAATGGGTTGTTTGACCATTTGTTTCATTTGAAGCAGCAGTTGACATTGATGGCGCCGGTGTCGATGTTAGGGTTGGCTGAATTGTCTGAGTTGATGGATCGATTGACGTAGTTGATGTATGAGTTGGTTGATTACTTGAGTTAGCATTTCTATCAGTTGAAGCATGAGAGACTGTTTCAGTTGATGAATCGGTTGTATGAGCAGCTGTTCGAGTTCGAGTTTGGATTGATGTTTCGGTTTGTGCTCCACTTGGACGAGGACTTATCTCAGTTAAAGCGTGAGTCGACTGAGACGGTGCCGGTGTAGATTCTTCGGTTGGCTGAGGTGTCTGAGTTGATAAATCGGTTGGCGGAGTTTGAGTGTCAGTTGGGTGATCGCTTGAGTGAGCAGATGTTCCAGTTGGAGAATGGGTTGATGTCTCAAATGATGAATCTGTTGACCGATACGGCACTTCAGTTGAAGAATCGGTTGCAGTTGGCGCTTCGGATGACTTAAGAGATGTTTCTGTTGGTGAAGCGGTTGGTGATGGAGGCGTTTCGCAATCGATTGGTGGTTCATCGGATGAAACATCGGTTGATTGAGGAATTACCGAAGTTGATGCGTCGGTTATCTCTGGAGATTTTTCAGTTGATGAAGGGGACGTTTGAGGAGATGTCTGAGTTGGTGCATCGCTTGAGTGAACAGTCGTTTTGGTCTGAGTATGAGGTGGTGTTTCAGTTGGTGAATGGGTTGTTTGACCATTTGTTTCATTTGAAGCAGCAGTTGACATTGATGGCGCCGGTGTCTGATATTTCAGTTTCGATGTTAGGTTAGGGTTGGCTGAATTGTCTGAGTTGATGGATCGATTGACGTAGTTGATGTATGAGTTGGTTGATTACTTGAGTTAGCATTTCTATCAGTTGAAGCATGAGAGCGGAGTTTGAGTTCAGTTGATGAATCGGTTGTATGAGCAGCTGTTCGAGTTCGAGTTTGGATTGATGTTTCGGTTTGTGCTCCACTTGGACGAGGACTTATCTCAGTTAAAGCATCGGTCGACTGAGATGGTGCCGGTGTAGATTCTTCGGTTGGCTGAGGTGTCTGAGTTGATGAATCGGTTGGCGGAGTTTGAGTGTCAGTTGGTGGTTGATCGCTTGGGTGAGCAGTTGTTCCAGTTGGAGTATGGACTTCCGATGTTTCAGTCGATGAATCCTGTTGGACGATACGGCGTCTCAGTTGAAGCATCGGTCGACTGAGGTGATGGTGCCGTTGTAGATTCTTCGGTTTGAGGTGTCTGAGCTGATGAATCGGTTGGCGGAGTTTGAATCAGTTGGTTGATCGCTTGGGCCAGCAGTTGTTCCAGTTGGAGTATGAACTTCCGATGTTTCAGTGGTTCTGGTTGGACGAGCAGTCGTCTCAGTTGAAGCATCGGTCGACTGAGGAATTGCCGAAGTTGATGCGTTGGTTAGGTGTCTGGTGATGAATCAGTTGATGTTTGAATCAGTTGGTGGTTGATCGAGTTGGGCCATCAGTTGTCGAGTTGAGTGGTTGGCCGTAGTTTTCAGTCGGTTATGAGGTGGGATGTTTCAGTTGGTGAATCGGTTGTTTGACCAGATGTTTCAGTTGGAGTTTCATCAGTTGGTGCAGCAGTTGACTTTGGGTTTTGGTGCGAGATGTTGTCTCAGTTTGAGGTGAACTGATGTTTCACCGGTGTTCCACTTGGACGAGCAGTTGTCTCAGTTGCATCGGTCGACTGAGGTGATGGTGCCGGTGTAGATTCTTCGGTTGGCCGAGGTGTCTGAATGATGAATCGGTTGGCGGAGTTTGAGTATCAGTTGGTGGTTGATCGCTTGGGCCAGCAGTTGTTCCAGTTGGAGTGTTGACTTCCGATGTTTCAGTCGGTGATCCAGTTGGACGAGGAGTCGTCTCAGTTGAAGCATCGGTCGACTGAGGTGATGGTGCCGGTGTAGATTCTTCGGTTGGCCGAGGTGTCTGAGCTGATGAATCGGTTGGCGGAGTTTGAGTGTCAGTTGGTGGTTGATCGCTTGGGCCAGCAGTTGTCCCAGTTGGAGTGTGAACTTCCGATGTTTCAGTCGGTTCTCCAGTTGGACGAGCTGTGGTCTCAGTTGAAGCATCGGTCGACTGAGGTGATGGTGCCGGCGTAGATTCTTCGGTTGACCGAGGTGTCTGAGCTGATGAATCGGTTGGCGGAGTTTGAGTATCAGTTGGTGGTTGATCGCTTGGGCCAGCAGTTGTTCCAGTTGGAGTATGGACTTCCGATGTTTCAGTCGAAAATCCTGTTGGACGAGCAGTCGTCTCAGTTGAAGCATCGGTCGACTGAGAAGTTTCTGTAGATGAACCTGTTGGTGGTGAATCCGTGTCACAATCGATTGGTGTTGAATCGGTTGAAACATCTGTCGATTGAGGCGGTTCGGAGTTGATGCGTCGGTTGGCCGATGAGATTTTTCAGTTGAAAAATGAGTTACCTGAGGAGTTGATGTGACCAGTTGGGTTGAGTGAGATGTTTGAGTTGGTTCATCAGTTGAGTGTCGTCTCAACATCGTTTTGGTCTTATGAGGTGGGTTTCAGTTGGTGAATCGGTTGCGAGCAGTCGTTACCAGTGGATGACATTGATGTTTCAGTCGGTGTCCATGTTGGACGAGCTGTCGTCTCAGTTGAAGCATCGGTCGACTGAGGTTGATGGTGCCGGTGTAGATTCTTCGGTTGGCCGAGGTGTCTGAGTGATGAATCGGTTGGCGGAGTTTGAGTATCAGTTGGTGGTTGATCGCTTGGGCCAGCAGTTGTTCCAGTTGGAGTATGGACTTCCGATGTTTCAGTCGGTTCTCCACTTGGACGAGCAGTCGTCTCAGTTGAAGCATCGGTCGACTGAGGTGATGGTGCCGGTGTAGATTCTTCGGTTGGCCGAGGTGTCTGAGCTGATGAATCGGTTGGCGGAGTTTGAGTATCAGTTGGTGGTTGATCGCTTGGGCCAGCAGTTGTTCCAGTTGGAGTGTGAACTTCCGATGTTTCAGTCGGTTCTCCAGTTGGACGAGCTGTGGTCTCAGTTGAAGCATCGGTCGACTGAGGTGATGGTGCCGGCGTAGATTCTTCGGTTGACCGAGGTGTCTGAGCTGATGAATCGGTTGGCGGAGTTTGAGTATCAGTTGGTGGTTGATCGCTTGGGCCAGCAGTTGTTCCAGTTGGAGTGTGAACTTCCGATGTTTCAGTCGGTTCTCCAGTTGGACGAGCTGTCGTCTCAGTTGAAGCATCGGTCGACTGAGGTGATGGTGCCGGCGTAGATTCTTCGGTTCGGAGTTGCCGAGGTGTCTGAGCTGATGAATCGGTTGGCGTGTGAGTTGTGAGTATCAGTTGAAGCGAGGTGGTTGATCGGTTGACTGAGCAGTTGTCCCAGTTGGAGTATTGTCTGAGTTGATGGATCGGCGGAGTTTGGGATAGTTGTGTTGATCGCTTGAGTCGGTTGGTTCCGATGTTTCTCGGTTTCCACTTGGACGAGCAGTCGTCTCAGTTGAAGCATCGGTCGACTGAGGTGTGATGAATCGGTTGGCGGAGTTTGAGTATCAGTTGGTGGTTGATCGCTTGGGCCAGCAGTTGTTCCAGTTGGAGTGTGGACTTCCGATGTTTCAGTCGAAAATCCACTTGGACGAGCAGTCGTCTCAGTTGAAGCATCGGTCGACTGAGGTGATGGTGCCGGTGTAGATTCTTCGGTTGGCCGAGGTGTCTGAGCTGATGAATCGGTTGGCGGAGTTTGAGTATCAGTTGGTGGTTGATCGCTTGGGCCAGCAGTTGTTCCAGTTGGAGTGTGAACTTCCGATGTTTCAGTCGGTTCTCCAGTTGGACGAGCTGTGGTCTCAGTTGAAGCATCGGTCGACTGAGGTGATGGTGCCGGCGTAGATTCTTCGGTTGGCCGAGGTGTCTGAGCTGATGAATCGGTTGGCGGAGTTTGAGTATCAGTTGGTGGTTGATCGCTTGGGCCAGCAGTTGTTCCAGTTGGAGTATGAACTTCCGATGTTTCAGTCGGTTCTCCAGTTGGACGAGCTGTCGTCTCAGTTGAAGCATCGGTCGACTGAGGTGTGAGTTGATGCGTCGGTTGGCCGATGAGATTTTTCAGTTGAAAAATCGAGTTACCTGAGGATGTGTAGATCGGTCTTCGTATCAGTTGGTGCATCCTTTGGGTTTGGAGAGCAGTCGTCAGTTTGATTTCAGTTGGTGTTCCACTTGGACGAGCAGTCGTCTCAGTTGAAGCATCGGTCGACTGAGGCGATGGTGCCGGTGTAGATTCTTCGGTTGGCCGAGGTGTCTGAGATGATGAATCGGTTGGCGGAGTTTGAGTGTCAGTTGGTGGTTGATCGCTTGGGCCAGCAGTTGTTCCAGTTGGAGTATGGACTACCGATGTTTCAGTCGAAAATCCAGTTGGACGAGCAGTCGTCTCAGTTGAAGCATCGGATGACTGAGGTGATGGTGCCGGCGTAGATTCTTCGGTTGGCCGAGGTGTCTGAGCTGATGAATCGGTTGGCGGAGTTTGAGTATCAGTTGGTGGTTGATCGCTTGGGCCAGCAGTTGTCCCAGTTGGAGTGTGAACTTCCGATGTTTCAGTCGGTTCTCCAGTTGGACGAGCTGTGGTCTCAGTTGAAGCATCGGTCGACTGAGGTGATGGTGCCGGCGTAGATTCTTCGGTTGGCCGAGGTGTCTGAGCTGATGAATCGGTTGGCGGAGTTTGAGTATCAGTTGGTGGTTGATCGCTTGGGCCAGCAGTTGTTCCAGTTGGAGTATGGACTTCCGATGTTTCAGTCGAAAATCCACTTGGACTTCAGTTGAGCAGTCGTCTCAGTTGAAGCATCGGTCGACTGAGAAGTTTCTGTAGATGAACCTGTTGGTGGTGAATCCGTGTCACAATCGATTAGTGTTGAATCGGTTGAAACATCTGTCGATTGAGGCGGTGTCGGAGTTGATGCGTCGGTTGGCCGATGAGATTTTTCAGTTGAAAAATGAGTTACCTGAGGATGTGTCTGACTCGGTGCATCGCTTGCGTGACCAGTTGTTTCAGTTGGAGTATGACGTGATGTATCAGTTGGTGCATCGGTTAGCCTTTGGGTTTGGTGATCGCTTGAGCGAGCAGTCGTCTCAGTTTGAGTATGGACTGATATTTCAGTTGGTGTTCCACTTGGACGAGCAGTCGTCTCAGTTGAAGCATCGGTCGACTGAGGCGATGGTGCCGGTGTAGATTCTTCGGTTGGCCGAGGTGTCTGAGATGATGAATCGGTTGGCGGAGTTTGAGTATCAGTTGGTGGTTGATCGCTTGGGCCAGCAGTTGTTCCAGTTGGAGTATGGACTACCGATGTTTCAGTCGAAAATCCACTTGGACGAGCAGTCGTCTCAGTTGAAGCATCGGTCGACTGAGGTGATGGTGCCGGCGTAGATTCTTCGGTTGGCCGAGGTGTCTGAGCTGATGAATCGGTTGGCGGAGTTTGAGTATCAGTTGGTGGTTGATCGCTTGGGCCAGCAGTTGTCCCAGTTGGAGTGTGAACTTCCGATGTTTCAGTCGGTTCTCCAGTTGGACGAGCTGTGGTCTCAGTTGAAGCATCGGTCGACTGAGGTGATGGTGCCGGCGTAGATTCTTCGGTTGGCCGAGGTGTCTGAGCTGATGAATCGGTTGGCGGAGTTTGAGTATCAGTTGGTGGTTGATCGCTTGGGCCAGCAGTTGTTCCAGTTGGAGTATGGACTTCCGATGTTTCAGTCGGAAATCCACTTGGACGAGCAGTCGTCTCAGTTGAAGCATCGGTCGACTGAGGTGTTGGTGGTGCCGGCGTAGATTCTTCTGTGTCACAATCCGAGGTGTCATGAGTCGATGAATCGGTTGGCGGAGTTTGAGTATCAGTTGGTGGTTTTTCAGTTGAAAAAGCAGTTACCCCAGTTGGTGTCTGACTCGGTGCATCGCTTTCCGAGTTGTTTCAGTTGGAGTATGACGTGATGTATCAGTTGGTGCATCGGTTAGCCTTTGGGTTTGGTGATCGCTTGAGCAGTCGTCTCAGTTTGAGTATGGACTGATATTTCAGTTGGTGTTCCACTTGGACGAGCAGTCGTCTCAGTTGAAGCATCGGTCGACTGAGGTGATGGTGCCGGTGTAGATTCTTCGGTTGGCCGAGGTGTCTGAGATGATGAATCGGTTGGCGGAGTTTGAGTATCAGTTGGTGGTTGATCGCTTGGGCCAGCAGTTGTTCCAGTTGGAGTGTGGACTTCCGATGTTTCAGTCGGTTCTCCAGTTGGACGAGCAGTCGTCTCAGTTGAAGCATCGGTCGACTGAGGTGATGGTGCCGGCGTAGATTCTTCGGTTGGCCGAGGTGTCTGAGCTGATGAATCGGTTGGCGGAGTTTGAGTATCAGTTGGTGGTTGATCGCTTGGGCCAGCAGTTGTCCCAGTTGGAGTGTGAACTTCCGATGTTTCAGTCGGTTCTCCAGTTGGACGAGCTCCACTTGGACGAGGTCGTCTCAGTTGAAGCATCGGTCGACTGAGGTGATGGTGCCGGCGTAGATTCTTCGGTTGGCCGAGGTGTCTGAGCTGATGAATCGGTTGGCGGAGTTTGAGTATCAGTTGGTGGTTGATCGCTTGGGCCAGCAGTTGTCCCAGTTGGAGTGTGGACTTCCGATGTTTCAGTCGGTTCTCCAGTTGGACGAGCAGTGGTCTCAGTTGAAGCATCGGTCGACTGAGGTGATGGTGCCGGCGTAGATTCTTCGGTTGGCCGAGGTGTCTGAGTTGTTTCAGTTGATGAATCGGTTGGCGGAGTTTGAGTATCAGTTGGTGGTTGATCGCTTGGGCCAGCAGTTGAGCCAGTTGGAGTGTGAATGGACCGATGTTTCAGTCGGTGTTCCACTTGGACGAGCAGTCGTCTCAGTTGAAGCATCGGTCGACTGAGGTGATGGTGCCGGCGTAGATTCTTCGGTTGGCCGAGGTGTCTGAGCTGATGAATCGGTTGGCGGAGTTTGAGTATCAGTTGGTGGTTGATCGCTTGGGCCAGCAGTTGTCCCAGTTGGAGTGTGAACTTCCGATGTTTCAGTCGGTTCTCCAGTTGGACGAGCTGTCGTCTCAGTTGAAGCATCGGTCGACTGAGGTGATGGTGCCGGCGTAGATTCTTCGGTTGGCCGAGGTGTCTGAGCTGATGAATCGGTTGGCGGAGTTTGAGTATCAGTTGGTGGTTGATCGCTTGGGCCAGCAGTTGTTCCAGTTGGAGTGTGAACTTCCGATGTTTCAGTCGGTTCTCCAGTTGGACGAGCTGTGGTCTCAGTTGAAGCATCGGTCGACTGAGGTGATGGTGCCGGCGTAGATTCTTCGGTTGACCGAGGTGTCTGAGCTGATGAATCGGTTGGCGGAGTTTGAGTATCAGTTGGTGGTTGATCGCTTGGGCCAGCAGTTGTTCCAGTTGGAGTATGGACTTCCGATGTTTCAGTCGAAAATCCACTTGGACGAGCAGTCGTCTCAGTTGAAGCATCGGTCGACTGAGAAGTTTTGTAGATGAACCTGTTGGTGGTGAATCCGTGTCACAATCGATTAGTGTTGAATCGGTTGAAACATCTGTCGATTGAGGCGGTGTCGGAGTTGATGCGTCGGTTGGCCGATGAGATTTTTCAGGAAAAATGAGTTACCTGAGGATGTGTCTGACTCGGCGCATCGCTTGCGTGAGCAGTTGTTTCAGTTGGAGTATGACGTGATGTATCAGTTGGTGCATCGGTTAGCCTTTGGGTTTGGTGATCGCTTGAGCGAGCAGTCGTCTCAGTTTGAGTATGGACTGATATTTCAGTTGGTGTTCCACTTGGACGAGCAGTCGTCTCAGTTGAAGCATCGGTCGACTGAGGCGATGGTGCCGGTGTAGATTCTTCGGTTGGCCGAGGTGTCTGAGATGATGAATCGGTTGGCGGAGTTTGAGTGTCAGTTGGTGGTTGATCGCTTGGGCCAGCAGTTGTTCCAGTTGGAGTATGGACTACCGATGTTTCAGTCGAAAATCCACTTGGACGAGCAGTCGTCTCAGTTGAAGCATCGGTCGACTGAGGTGATGGTGCCGGCGTAGATTCTTCGGTTGGCCGAGGTGTCTGAGCTGATGAATCGGTTGGCGGAGTTTGAGTATCAGTTGGTGGTTGATCGCTTGGGCCAGCAGTTGTCCCAGTTGGAGTGTGAACTTCCGATGTTTCAGTCGGTTCTCCAGTTGGACGAGCTGTGGTCTCAGTTGAAGCATCGGATGACTGAGGTGATGGTGCCGGCGTAGATTCTTCGGTTGACCGAGGTGTCTGAGCTGATGAATCGGTTGGCGGAGTTTGAGTATCAGTTGGTGGTTGATCGCTTGGGCCAGCAGTTGTTCCAGTTGGAGTATGGACTACCGATGTTTCAGTCGAAAATCCACTTGGACGAGCAGTCGTCTCAGTTGAAGCATCGGTCGACTGAGAAGTTTCTGTAGATGAACCTGTTGGTGGTGAATCCGTGTCACAATCGATTAGTGTTGAATCGGTTGAAACATCTGTCGATTGAGGCGGTGTCGGAGTTGATGCGTCGGTTGGCCGATGAGATTTTTCAGTTGAAAAATGAGTTACCTGAGGATGTGTCTGACTCGGCGCATCGCTTGCGTGACCAGTTGTTTCAGTTGGAGTATGACGTGATGTATCAGTTGGTGCATCGGTTAGCCTTTGGGTTTGGTGATCGCTTGAGCGAGCAGTCGTCTCAGTTTGAGTATGGACTGATATTTCAGTTGGTGTTCCACTTGGACGAGCAGTCGTCTCAGTTGAAGCATCGGTCGACTGAGGCGATGGTGCCGGTGTAGATTCTTCGGTTGGCCGAGGTGTCTGAGATGATGAATCGGTTGGCGGAGTTTGAGTATCAGTTGGTGGTTGATCGCTTGGGCCAGCAGTTGTCCCAGTTGGAGTGTGAACTTCCGATGTTTCAGTCGGTTCTCCAGTTGGACGAGCTGTCGTCTCAGTTGAAGCATCGGTCGACTGAGGTGATGGTGCCGGCGTAGATTCTTCGGTTGCGCTCCTTGTTTGGAATCTATTCCGTCTTAAAGCGAAAATATCACAGGGGTACGACCTCTGCTTACCAAGCACATAATATATCATCCAATCCACATTTACGAATCTATCGTATCTATAGATTTATATAGCTCCTCTCTAAGAATAGCTCTATTCAGAGCACGAAAACTTCGGGGGAATAGAAACGTCTTTAAGGAACGAGAGACCAAAGAGGAAAAACTAGTCATTAGTTTAGCCCTTAGTGAGGGGAAGGTCATTCCAAGTAGAGGGACCATTGGACCAACCACAGCAAATGCCCGGCGTTGAGCCAAGGCAGTCCTAGTCCTAGGAACAAAAAGATCAAGGCAATCAGCAGAGCGCAAGGAACGAGATATGGTCGCAGATAACGGCTTTTGCATTATAGTCAGAAACATATTTTGGGGCACTGCTCAGTTGCGCCTTTGGAGACTAGAAAGAGGATCTTATAATGGATGCGAGCAGTGATAGGAAGCCAGTGCAAGACATCAAGCATATAATTATGTAGAGAAATGTGCAAAGCGAGGGAGTCGGGCTTTGAGCCTAGCTGAAGCTAGCTATATACTATGGCGCCATAGTAGCCTATGATAATACTTTACAGTCCCAACATAGCTAGATGTTATATCATAAAACGCCTTTTCCTCTTTTCTTATTGAACTGTAACCAGGCTGACCTGACCTGACCTTACCTTTTAAAATCACATTCATACATTTTGCAATACATCATCTTAAAATACTTTACCCTGCATTAGATCTACTGTAGGCCTACCTTACCTTGCAATATGGCCGCCTTAACTTACAACACCTTAACTCAGTGCTGTCCAACCTTTTTAACACCGTGGGCCACCGAAGAAATTATTCTTGAAGCCGAGGGCCGCACCAGTAAACTCAAAAGCAACAACTAAAATTTATTGAAAATTATTAACTATATTACAATTTATTATTGAATAATCATAATGAATAATCGCATGTATAGGCCTATGTGTTGCATGCTTTATAGTAGTTCAACCCGCAAAAAGTACATAAATAAAAATAAACAAGTGGGCCAGCCACTTTTTCTTTTACTTCATTTCTACACAAATTGCACAAATTTAGCGAGCTCTGGCGGGCCACTTGAAATGAGCCCGCGGGCCTCATGTTGGACAACACGGCCAACCTTATCTTTACCTCGACTTACACCTTAAATTAGCTTAAACTTCTCTTACCTTAACTTGACTTACCTTTCCACACCTCAACTTCACGCAGCCTTTCGTTATGTAATGAGCGTTGTCACAAAGGCCTTCCGAGTTGTATACATTGATCATCCGTAGCACATTAGGTTTTACTTGTTCGTAGGAACGCATCGCCTATTATCTTGCCTTACATATCAGCATCTTATTTGATCTCTTTACTTTTTTATTGTACTGGTCTACTAATTCGGTTGGCGCTCTGGCTATGCACTCGACGATTGGTGGGCTTAGAGCCCGCTCTGCGGCTTCCGTGAAACGACTCTGGCAGGTTGTCTGAGTTACTCGTATGCCACTGCCACTAAGCAGTGTAATTAATCGCCCACCGTCGTAAGATGGAAAGCGAACTGCAAGTTCCACAGGTCCCTTGTCTAGCGCATTGGAATTTGTCTATTGGTGGCTCAGCGGCAGAAGAGTGCGGAATATGGACGGCTCTAGCAATCAATCAATCAATCGTCAATCAATTGCCGGTTCATCAATCAATCATCAATCAATCAATCAATCAATCAATCAATCGGGACAATCAATCAAGCAATCAATCAATCAATCAATCAATCAATCAATCAATCAATCAATCAATCAATCAATCAATCACCACCAATCAATCAATCAATCAACAATCAATCAATCAATCAATCAATCAAATTCTTATTGACCACCACGATAACAATACAAGCACGGGGTTCATACAATCGTATGCAACTTGCAAGGTGTCAATAGGTAAACGTAAATGAACATTATGGCTCCGCTAACATTGTCGCCCTAATTACATCAGTCATTAATCACTTATATTGATCAATAAATCTTCCAACAGTCATTAAGGTTACGGGGGCTTTAATTATTTTTTTTATCGCTGAAACGTGATTGTGGCGGATGGAAGAGCGTATACCTGTCGAGGCTTCCGGCGGCGATCATTCCATCGGTGGCGGTGGCCGCGATGAGCCAGCGAGCCATCTGGCGGACGAAGTCGAGGGCGAATGGATAGGCCTTGCAGATGACCTCCGAGTAGTTCATGAGGACAAGGTTGAGGTCAAACCCGGTCAACGACGTCAGCCACGTGTTGCCGCAGTGTACGTAGAGCACGATGAGGTCCATGAAGCCGAGCGCCGACAGGTAGACGCACGTCGACAGCACCTCGTGACTCAACCGATGCAGGATCACCATGGCAACGACGTTGCCAATGGTTCCGAGGACGAGGAGGATTGGCGACAGGTGGTGGACGAGGGCGATGGCGAACTGAGCCTCCGCGTAGTCGTCCAGGGCGGGGTAATCGTCGTATCCAGGGTAACTGTTGTCAGGGTAACTGGTGTCCAACGAATCAGCGTCATCTGCGAGAAAACAACAACAGCAGGAAGAACAATAGTTGTTGTTTCGTCGTTAATTTAACCTGACCAAATGAATTAGTTTCAGTGTGAACATAGTGCTACGTGATGATACCATTTCCCCCATTCTTCGTCTCTCTACCAAGCGAAACAGTGTACCTCTTCCAAGGGAAACAGTGTACGTCTTCATCTCACTCTGCTTCCCTTCTTTCCTTTCCTTTGCTTCAGTCTAGAAAATCAGCCACCACTTCTTCTCCCAAACCGTCTGTCCTTCCGTCTTTCCGTCTTTCCGTCCATTTGTTTTTTCCATCGTTACGTTCATTTGTTCTTCTGCCTTATCGTCCATTCGTCCGTTCTGCCGTTCATCCTTCAATCCTTCTGTCCGCTCATCCCTCCTTCCGTCAACCTGTCTGACCGCCCTCCCGTACCGGTACGTGCTTCGGTGAGTATCATTTTACCGTCGAATGTTACGTTAGGTGTAGTATACATTCCGACGAACGGGACTGTTTCCTGTACGTGACATGATAGATAAGTTTTCACTGTCACGCTCGGCATGCACGGACATGACATGTGAACGAAGCGTTGCCTCGAGTATCATCAAATAATTATTACTAGGAGAGGAGAACGGAAATGAGAATGAACTATGGCACGCCGACTGCGTCCAAAATGAAACGACAGGAATTCTACAGCCATAAACAGCTTAGGAGGTTGTGTAGCTGTGAACAGGACAGAGAAAGGCACAGCGATGAGTAATGAGTTAGAGGAAATTCAGGTGGAGACGAGTGATTGCAAAAGAAATGTCACTGGGAAAAAGATCTTATCATCTTATCGTGGGCTTACATATGTATCTTATTATGTTGACCTCGGTCGAAAGACCAATGGTAGGCATCATTGGTAGGCACCAGCATAGGCGTAGCCACATGAAGGCAGGAGGAGGCAGTTGCCTCCTCTTGGATTTTCCCGTATTTGCCTCCTCTTGCCCGAACTCCATCGCCATACAAATCTGCATGCAATTTACTTACTTACTGCACTGTTCAAGCGAATGTTGTACCGTACGGCGTATACTATTTCCTGACACACAGACACAGTTTTCGTTTCCGGTAACAAACGCCTAACTTCAGTATTTTTCAAGTAAATTGTACTAATCGAATTATTGTGTATTATCGTCATTCATTCGTCAATTCGTCAATAGTCATTATTATGTCTGCGGGGCCGCCAAATAAGAAACTTCGACAGATTGTGCTATCTTTTGCCAGCCAAAAGCCAGCGAAGAAATACACAGGTAACGACAGGTTATTAGTAATAACGCCTATGGTTATTAGTTATAATTAGTAACGAAGCTTCTCTTGAAGAAAAGACCTAGTTTCATCAATCCAACTTTATATACTTACGATTAATTATTCAATTTTAATATGAAACAATTATTTCCATCATCCAGCTTCTATTTAATCAAACTTCCATTTAGGCAAGAAATCATTCACATCAATCCCTGCAGCTTCCATTTTAAAGCAACAATGTAAAATAATTTAGCAACGTAAACTAGGGTTTAACCGTTATACCGTTAGGATTAGTAAATAGTAATTATGGTAACTTTGTAAGGGGCTTCTATCCCCCTAAACAACCGGGCTCAATCCCTCTCCTTCCCCCCTACTGTGAGTGAAGAGATCTGTAACTTGTAAAAGAAACACTCCCCTGTTTTTCACTGGGCTCAACTTGAGCCCACCGTGTATAGGGATAGAAGCCCCTGATTATGGAAAGACAAGTTGAACTCATAACTTATGTGAACTTCTCACAATTTCATGCTCGTAAAATTTTTACGTTCACATACTGATGTTCTCTATACTTAAAATAATGGCGGCAGAAGCTTTGCAACTGTTAGTTTCAGACATGCTGAAAAAGCAACTGTTAGTTTCATGGGTTGGTAGGAGACATGCTTAAAAAGTAATTGCTGTGAATTATACTACCCCTAAAAAAGGTCGTCAGGAAAAAAAAGTCTACGATTTTCGTCTATTGCTCCATGGATAAATTTTGCCTCCTCTTGTTTGCTCCATGGGTACATTTTGCCTCCTCTTGTGCCTCCTCTTGAAAAGAGGTCTGGCTACGCCACTGGGCACCAGTGACATTCATTTTGCACTCACTCGTCTCATCCTGAATTTCCTCTAACTCATTGAATTTCCTCTAAGCTTATGAAGCCTAAGATGCTGGACTGTTCAGGCTTTCTCAGCTTATGAAAGTACTTAACAAATTGAATTAACTCTGGCACTACTGTTATATTTACAGCAATTTATGTCAGAATCGCGGTGATTGTTAAAATTGTACCTGCTCTTGCTTTGCACACCTGCACTGTAGGTGTCTATTGTATCGTTTGAAATGTAATCGAAGATTTGTCTCCAAAGCTTCACTGGTAAGAGAAACTCGTCTGATGGCGCTTTCGAAGACACGAAACTCGTTCGAATAGAATGGCCCTCGAATGCTTAAGGTAAAGCGGCAATCAAAGGCAAAGACGCTCAATTCTCGGGTTAAAAGGTATGGCATTTTGAAAATGTTAAAAGATATTGTTGGGTATGATCTTGGCAAACTGTGTTCTTACATATAAATTTCTCACTGATCATGAAATATGTTGTTGCCAGTTTTTCTCAGTGGTCCCGGTGTAACTCTGAATAGCTACACAAGTTGCGTGTGAAAATTGCGTGGACATTTTAATCATACTGTTCGTACTTTTGAAAGCTATGTCGTATGGCATAACTCAAAATAGGCAGAATGATTAATTATTCAATTTTAATATGTTACTGAAATAGTAATAACTCACTGTGCATGATTATTTTTGCGTCTCAGAAACTCAGAAATTTCGAAGTAAAGCAAGCAGATAAAAAGAAGAAATAAGAAATGGCAGATAAAAGATGAGAAATGACAAATAAAAAAGTTGAAATGTCGTGTGATAATTGTTATCGCAGGTGCAACCACGTAAATTCACTCCATAGTCATTAATCCTCTTTTATATCTTGTCTATCTGATAATTAATGGCTGTGTATTGTGACATTTGACTTTGTCTCGTATACGCAGTGGCAGAGTTCAGTGCAGACAATATTGTATTGTTTATATGACAATAGTATATGAGCATCTTCGTGAACATGTGTTGGCGTTGGATGCACTGTACCAACTGCATAACTGCCTCAGAGGCTGGAGCTTCTTTGTTCAGTATTGGCATCTGCCTACCATCTTGCGTTTGCCATCCAAGCTGCAGAGGGTCGAGAATGATCGGATCCAGGGAAAGGTCCTGCGATCAAACACTAGCCTGAACATGTGCTCGCTTGATGCGTTCCTACCAAGCACCATGGGTTGGTGGGCGTCTGTCAACTCCTTGCTCAGTTTTCAGTGCTTTGAAGAGATACCATCTGAGATTACTCGCCTGGGTGACCTGTAGTTTTCTGGGACAGAAGAGTGTGTACAAGAATTCTTCACAGCCCTATATCACTGCCAGTGAAGGCTCTGGACATTCTCAAAGCATAACCAGTGCTCCACGAACAGAGGGACTTGATGCAAGGAATGCTGCAAAGCATCATTTTTTGCCTTTTCCCGCTGTGTACAGTTGTGTCACACCCTGCCAAAGCATACCTGTTAATTAAAGCCGCTGCTTTCTCTGGACCAAGTTGATCATAGATCGGTTGCAGACTTGCAGTAGAGTGACGGCGCTCTTTCGTGTCCAACTGCCCATGGTAATTGCAGGTTCTGTGCCTAGTTGGGTCACCCTGCGAAGAGGTAGTAGCAGGACATCAGTGTCCTGGGAGTAGAGCTGGATTCAGATTCCTGTCTGTGCAACTTCCAAAGCATGCATAACCACAAGCGCATCTGCCTCCTCCTGTGTGCTTCCATTTGTTGTTATAGAGCAATTGGAGTTTGTCATGACACCACGGCATGTCAAGGTTTACTAGGTTATCAGTTGCAGTCAGTCTTGTCGATGAGTTGTTGAGCCAGGTACATAGTGAGTGAGTCTTTAGTGCTATTGCTGGAAAGAAACGTGCCTTTGTCTTTGATGACAGTTGTATCTTCTGCTATGTAAGAGCGGATTTACCTTTGACTTGCCTCTGCGTCGCTCTCTTGTACCTTCCTTGAGTGAATTTTCCTTAGTCTAGTTATCAATGACTTCCAACAGTGGTACCACAGGAAGGTATACTGTGTATTATTCCCTATACAACTGAAGCGTCACTTGGAGAGTACCACGAGCTTTAGAATCGATGAGATTGACATACAATCTGCCTAAGTCTTGGTAGTTCTTGAAATCTTTTACAGCCATAACCTCTTGCACAAGTACCATGCCATCTACTATCAGACAACAGCCATTGTTTTCGGTGCTATTGTTGGTAGTACTTTCTGTAGTTGTTTCACCATTCGTCACCATATTCGTCTCGCAACTTCAATCTTCCCGATAAAGACTCAATGAACTTTGGCCCGGAGCGGTTCGCTTATCTCTGGATTATGCAGACAACGTGACTCTCCATGCCGAGATGCTTGAAATGCTGGTCTTGTGTCCTTGGAGAAAATGGACCAGGACTCCAGGAAGCGTAAAAATTTGAACTCGAGATCAGCTGCATGAGCGAAAATAAAAATCAATACTACAATAGACACAGGCGCAATGTCGGAGCATGTATGGGTGACGGAAACCAGGTGTAGTTGGTTCGCGGGTTTCCTATCTCGGTTCGCATTACCTGGCAGCATGAGTAGCCTAGAACGAGGAATATGAAACACCAACATCCGGCTAGAAAAGAAATTCCGCCTGTTTATCACTTTAACGACGAGCTGCATTGGTTTAGTAGACTCTCGTCGTTGCAATGTTAAGGCATAGCCTACATGTACACTGCCCATTTGGCTGTGTTGATCAGAGACCTGGACGCTTATCAAGGACCCGGAAATGAAACTCGATGACTTCTGGCGGTGGTACCTCAGGAAGGCAATGTGTATTCCCTATACAGCATACATCACCAACGCAGAGTCGGTATGAACGTAGGCTGCGCGTCTCATGCGCCTCTCTGAAAGAGAGCATGCGGATCGCGATTCGCATCAGTGTGATTTTATAGATTTTATTTCAGTTACCGTTATAGTTATAGATAATGGTTTTTCATTTTAGTTATAGTTACAGTTATAGTTAGTACTATTTTTTACCTATAGTTATAGTTATAGTTACTGGATTTTTATTTTAGCTAGTACTTAGATAAAATAAGGCTAGGCTAATTTGACCACAAACGCAACAGTTGTGCATTTTATGACGTGGTACACTATTTACTTAGCGCTTCGAAGGACTTTGAAGAAAGGGTGCATTCAGCTTCATGAATACACCTTAGTCTTGTTGCTAGAAATTCATCAGTCCTAACCTGATAGATGTGAGTTAGCCATTCCAGAGTGATTTACTACTCTATTTTGAATCATTGTTTTCACTTTGAAAAATAAAGGAATAAATTAACCATACGATAGTATATATAAGCTGTAACAATACACAATTTCTTAAATGTATTATTCCTCAGTATCGTAATAATGAAATATTGCATCAGCAGCACGGCTATTTGAAGCACCTATATTAAGTACATGACACATAGAAATATTTCTATATAATGACACCTAAAAGCAAAGAGAGACATTGTAAAGCACGCAAAAATCACCAAACACATTGGCCCAGTTGAGTCTGTTAATTTACTGCACACTAATAATATCTCACAAGTTTTGATTGTCTAATCCGAATTCCCTTCTATATGCACCTCATTCTATCACTCTCTGCAGCTCAGACTTCTTTTTATGTATAAGGTGGATGGTGATATTTGCGATGATTGAGTAGATTAGTCGTATTTTTATCGGCTATATGGGCCGGCCACATGACTTCCCAAGTTCCCATCATTAACACCGACACCGGTGATGATACACGAACTTTTATCTGGGACTGATTCGTATGCTCAGTTGAAATGACTCCAGGCAGCATTCCCACGATTGCGGACCGCTCATGATCATCAGAGACAATTTTGACTACAAGATTACCACGATTATACTAATTTTGCGAATTTGCGCCAGTTAACTTGGGTCGCAATCGTAGAAACGTTCCCAAAATAACTAAATTTAACATAAGAGCGCCTCTACATCTGGTTTAGTTCACACATCCAAAATCCGGGGCGAACAATAATAGGCTAGGCCTATTAGTTTTAGCGCATTTTCACGTTCTCATGTTTGTCGATATGGCACTTTTTATTTTTATTTTTTTGTAACGAAAATGACGAGTGTTATTTTAGTTATATATAGTTTTTATGGTTAATGATATTATTTAGTTACAGTTATGGTTATCGTTAACGAAATTATTTTATTTTCTTTAACGAACATTTTCGTTATCGTTATCGTTAACGAGAATCACACTGGTTCGCTTCCCGATGCTGGCTAACTTCAGAGATTTAAATCTCGGCCTAGCACGGCCCTTGCACGGCCACCCAAAATGGCGTGGCGTCCATTCAAATCGGCGAGCGATGGTGAAGTATCTCACCCGATCAATTCATTGAAAACTGAGCATGGTGAGGCCATATATACGGTCGCTATAGAAAAACGCGAGCGTATACACATTTAGGAGGTTTCATCACGCGTCACGAAGGTGATCAAGACCATGCCAGGGCCTTACGTTGCATAAATTCCAGCCATCAGGGTGGGTAGAAGAGGGACGCCCTTGAAGCACATGGATGAGAACGGTGAAAGCTGACCTATACAGTATACACCCAAACAACCTTGACCGTGTCTATTATGGGCCTGGTGAAGGGTCCATAATAGAGACGACTGGATGCTTGTCATGGTAACAACAACGCTGCAGAAAGGAGCGTGTCACAGATAATGAGGCTGATGAGGATGGACACGCTATAATAGGAAGGATATTATGAAGAAACAATTGTTATTAACTCGGCTGCACTCTCCTTCTCTCGCTAGACTGAAGAGTGAAGAGTACGACTCGAGAGCACACAAAGGAAGACGTTCACACTTACAGGCAAAGAAACACGCACACGGAAACATATAGTCTGCATAAATACATACGTGTGTGCACGCACGCCTATACCTACCTGCCTACATATATACACTTACGTACATATACATACATACATACATACATACATACATACATACATACATACATACATACATACATACATACATACACTTACAGGCAAAGAAAAATAACATACAACGTACATACATATGTAGGGACCCTGGGCAAGTCCTTCACTCGCAATTGCTCATGCGCTTCGGCGTGAAACTCCGACTACAGCAGTAGTCGGGAGCGCCTCTGAATGGGAAATCTGGTAGAGGCGCTATAACAAGTGTTCAAATACAATACAATACAATACATACATACATACATACATACATACATACATACATACATACATACATACATACATACATACATACATACATACATACATACATACATACATACATACATACATACATACATACATACATACATTCATACATACATACTAACATACATACATACATACATACATACATACATACATACATACATACATACATATATACATACATACATATATACATACATACATATATACATATATACATACATACATTTACGCATAGAAGCATACATACATTCCTACATACCTACATACATTCCTACATGCATTCATGCCTACATTTACATACATACATACATACTAAGAAGAATGTTCAGATGGTCACAGGACTGGCAGATGCTCTTTAATGTGGAAAAGTGCTCAGTGATGCATATGGGGAAGAGAAACAGCGAGTTTTCATATGAAATGGGGGGCATGGTGTTGAAAGTGAGTGAGGAAGAAAGGGACTTGGGAGTGATTATGCACAAGAGTGCAAAACCCTCTAGGCAATGTGCTGAAGCATCAAAAAAGGCTAACTCGACTTTAGGCATGATAAGAAGGACAATAGTCACCAGAGACAAGGATACAATATTGAGGTTATACAAATCACTGGTTAGGCCACAGTTGGAATACTGCATCCAGGTATGGAGTCCCTACCTGAAACAGGACATGGAAAAGCTGGAGAAGGTGCAAAGAAGAGCTACAAAAATGATTTGGGGCTACAAGGATTTGGGATATGAAGAAAGGTTGAAAAGGTGTGGACTAACAACATTGGAGAGAAGGAGGAGCAGAGGAGACCTAATTGAAGCCTACAAGATTATTACTGGAAAGGAGGCAGTGCAGAAGGAGAAGTTTTTTGAATTAGCACCAAACAAGGCAACTCGGGGACATAGGTATAAATTATTTAAGAAACCGAAAGGGACATTAGGACAGAAATGCTTCAGTGCAAGAGTTGTAGATTTGTGGAATAGTTTGGATGATAGTACTGTCTCAGTGGACACTATCACAGCTTTTAAGAAGAAGCTAGGAAAATTGGGCTATTAATCATGTTCCAGGTTAATTGCAGTGGTTCTAACACAGACTAAACGTCTTCTGAACCACTTAAAACCCTTGTTATGTTATGTTATGTTATGTTATATATGCATTCATGCACATCAATGAATACATATACATGCATCCATGTATTATACACATACATACTCACATGTATACATAAATAAACATAATACACGCCTGTTTGATTACGTAAAAAAACTATACGTACATAATACACATACACACATACTTCACTTACATATATACATACATACATACATACATACATAGTACATACATGCATACATACATACATACATACATACATACATACATACATACATACATACATACATACATACATACATACATACATACACACATTTGTATGACTTGATACATACATACATACATACAATACATACATACATACATACATACATACATACATACATACATACATACAACAAACATGCAAGTATTCCCCAAAGATTTGTATGACTTGATAAAAATCTCCCATTGATATTTAGTTAGTGGTGCAGCTCGACTAAAGCCTCTAAATTCCTTTAATCGTCTGCTAAGTCAAGTCTTTTGTCGGTTCACAGGTGACAGGTTAATTCATATTAAGAGACTTATATAGTTATAAGATTTTCAGACGAAAAAGATTAATAGAAACTTCAAAGATCAGACAATGTGGATAACCTTATTTTGTCATGTGAATGATCCAAAGTCGACTTAGACATTTGTCATATGACGCCGAGCGCAGACTTGCATGTTATTACTGTCACAGTTTCAGTGGCCACAAAGGTCTGCCTACCTGACCCCTTTGGACATTGACCTCGAACCGATTTAGAACCTAGCTGCATATCGATTTTGTATCGACTGAGCGCCTGTGAATAAGCTTGTTCCCGATTTTGTGAAAATTTCGATATTACGATTACGAAAGTTTCTCATAGTAAGATGTGCTTCATACATGTATAATTTGTATATACATGACAGTCTACAAGGCGCTTAGTTTTGCATACATATTTTCATCGGCATTTTCCTAGACCGTATGTAACCCAATGAGAACAATTTTCTCTGCGGAAAAGGGAGTAAATCAACGGGTTTCTGCAACGATGTATGAAAGTTCTTTCCTGAATGTTGCACATGTGAAATATGCATATTTAATTAATGTCACTCCCTGTTGTCCAGAAGGAATCTATCCTGCGCAGTCTCTCTGATCCAGATGCGCCATCATCGACGATATGACCTCTTGCAGACCGATGAATGGGTCAAATTTCTATTCTCCTGCAGGGATCACGGCACAGCGCGCGTTGTTCGTCTTGATTATCTTACAGGCTGAATGTTTTGCTTTTGTGGTACTGAGCAAGGTTGCAATAGCTCTAAGCTGGAAGCCTGTTATATCGGCGTTTACAACCGCAAGGCGTCCACAGATAGCTTACCCAAGGTATACCGTAAATTCAGTCGAATTCCTGGTGAGACAGAGAATCCGGCGACAGGGACATAAATAAGCCTAAGCCTTCTGAATCTCTTCAGAATAATTGTTCATTGCTTTAATGAACTTGAGCTGAAGCGGAAACATGACCACAGTAACCCAAGACAGGATGTATACCGTTTTAACTTCCCTATCTGCGCTGGTACTCAGTTACCGACCTCGCAAGAATGAAAAGCTGAGTCGTGACCTGGCATTCTATGGATCGTCATCCGTCAAAGTATTAAGAGTATTAAGACGACTCTGCATTGCCTAACTTCATTGCGCCTTCCAGCGACATAACAACACAGTAAAGCCGACATCCCTTCATTGGGTTGTGGTCTCAATAGCACTAGCTAAAGTACTGCTAAAACTCCTGATCATTTATTTATTCATTCATTCCTTCCTTCATTCATGCAAAGCATTTGTATAGCGCCCCTTCAAGAACACACTGAGCAGTGAGGAGCGCTCGGATCCCCTCATTATTATGTAGTTCGCTGCAC